>CAXKWD010000008.1:370000-1570000 GCA_964059195.1 Ectobius pallidus
TCACACTAGTGCTATAAAATCAGTTGGTACCAACTTTGATATCCGCCAACACTCATTTAGTTACACATATTTGCATGTGATTATTGAATATAGTCAGTTTGATAAAAATTTAAAATTTATCATTCTTTTTAAATGTGAAAGTTTTCATGGTGATCGCAAAAATCACAGAGAACAGACCTATCAGCAATTCAGTGACTGAACCATTAACATAACAACAATTAAGAATACGCAAACAAAACACACGTATCAATTTGACTTTTTTTTCCATGTCTTCCCCATCGTAAAGGCAAATGCCGAATTTGATATTTTCATATGACTTATAATCACTTTTTTTATCTTGTATCATATTCATTAAAAATGTAACGCCAGTTAAATTTACACACACCATAAACACATCAACAATAGAAATAGAGTGGAACATGAATCGTTTCATGAACATGGCTTACCGATATACAAGCATAACCTCACTCCTGATAATGAGCATAAATAAAGCTTGATTAAATATTTAAATTCGTAATGTTTATTATTGTTAGGGTTTGGATATTTATGACATGTCATATTTTTATCCTGACCTCCGTTCTCGCCTAAAACACAAATTAAACACGAATTGCACATTTGTTATCGTAATGCATATAAAGTCATATATTGGTCATTTTCATGGTCTTGGTCATATTTGTAATTTAACGTCTTATTCCAGCTATAAATTCGGTAAAAGAGCACAATTACGAAGTATGTGCACTAAATTGTCGATTTAAATTTCTTTCCGAAAGAGAGTCAGGAATATTTTGGTTTTACTGTAACTGCAATGCGAAGGGACAATAACAAGTAATAGCACAATTACCTCTTCCTCCTTGTTGTTAACACCTTCCAATAGACATGTTTCTAAAAGATTTTCAGTTCACAGTTACAGTGGTGACTGGAAACTTTAACAGATTAGAAATTCTTTACAAATAAACCTGTAAATAACCTGTAAAATAGTTAAAAAGTTATTATCTAAAAAAATTAATGTGATATAATAATTTAGTGTCATGAAAGTTTTAAGTTGGAACATTTATTTTTAGATAATACGTTCTTTTATGAAGGGATATTTAGTACTTTTTGGTCATATTTTGTCATCTTAAGGTCATATTTAGTCATTCTTAATGTCATATTTACAGTCATATTTTCCACTTTTTAGGTTATAAACATCCGACTAATTATTATTATTATTATTTCATGAATATTAACGGCTACTAAAGAATACACTTTTACCACTTGTATAAGTAGGGTTCAGATGTTCATGACCTAAAAAAGTGGAAAATATGACTGAGAACATGCGCTTAAAAATGACGAAATATGATCCAAAAATTCTAAATATGACCTGATAAAATAACGTACTTTGAAAAAATAAATGTTCCAGTTTAAAATGTTTATAGACACTAAATTCTTACATTGCATGAATCAATCATTTTTTTAAACAATTTTGGTTATTTACAGTTTTACTTGTAATGAACTTCCATTTTAAAAAAATTAGCTCCTGTTTGCTCGCTTCATCAGCTGCAAATACTCTTAATATTTTGTAGACCTTGCGTGTCCCTATAAAATATGAACAATTGCATTAATTTAATGAAATAAATTTCAAATTTAACTCGTCCATGTAGTACCGTATTTTACGGACTATAAGACGCTCCGGACCATAAGACGCACCTTAATTTTAGAATGAAAATTTAAAGGAAAATAAATTAATGCGATTCTAAATGACAAATTTTAAGAGGAATAATGTATTTCATTGCATAAAAAAATTATAACCTTGTGCAATGGAATCAGTGTAAATCACTTCTAACTTAAAACCTGCATTGTATGAAAATCTCTTCTGTACAGGTGGCATCGCGTAAATTTTAACAACTGAACTGATTTCCCAATGAAGACTGAAAATACTTTTACATCCTCTAACCCTCATTTCAGCATACGGTAAGTGTAATCTGAAAAGGCTCTTTATAGGTCAATGCTTTCATTTAAACCACCTGGCGGAGACAACTCCTTTCATATAAAAGAACTCAGCATTCCTTTCTTTTCGCATTGTAGCCTATACCCTCACTTTTACCCTCACTTATACCCTCATTTTACGATTGTGACAAGTGCACTTATGTACAGTCTGAGTTAAAATTTGTAACTGTCTTATTGTTTACAACACCTTATGTATAGCAATGCCATTCCGGCAATATTTACCACAATTGTAATTTATTTAGTGTACTTCCGATCATTAGAGGCACCCAACTTTTAAGGCTATGTTATCAAGGTAGAAAAGTGCGTCTTATGGTCCGTAAAGTACATACAGTGTATAATTGTGGTCCTTTACCGAATTTATAACTGAAATATGATGTTAAATTACAAATGTGGCTAAAATATGACCAAGACCACACAATAGCCATAATATGACTCTATAATGCGAAATAAAAACGGTCCGATTAGGATAACAAGCGTGCAATTCGCGTTTAATTTGTGTTTGCGGCAAGAATGGAGGTCAGGGTAAAAACACGACATGTCATAAACATCCGAATCTTAATCACTATGGTTACAGCTGAGAATGTACCTGTTTCACACGCTTCACTCCCGACGAAACTGCCAACTCCATGACGGCCGAGGTGTGTGTGTGGGGGGGTTCTTTGTTTGCGCATGCTCTGTGACCTATCATCTTATGTCTTCTTCAGATTTGACTGGTCTTTACATATTTTCTCTTCAAATCAATGTCAGAAATAGAGATTAATCAAATAATTGTTAACTTGATTCCAGCGGTATGGACCACCACGTGACGCCAGATGTTATTATTGGTTCACTTTTCTCCAGTACGAAAACTGTTTTTACATTTCAGTGGTTTAAGTAAATAACTCTGGATTGTGATGAATTCTTCAAAGTTATTAAAATACATGTTATATGCCGTTGAGGTCGATCAATAAAATAAACTAGACTTAATACAACTAACTCAACAATATCTGGGAGCAATAATTACAGACACAAATAATATTAAGGCAGAAGTTAAGTGTAGACTCAAATCAGGAAATTCCTGTTTTTATGCAGTTCAGAAACTCTTACCTTCTCATCTTCTGTCGAGAAATCTAAAAATAAACATTTATAAGACAACTAGCTGAAAAGACCCGGCGTCGCTCGGGTTTTGTATTTTGTAAATGCGAAAAAACTTATGAAGGACTTTCGATTTGCAAACGCTAGGTCTTTAAGGTCTTTATATAGGTATTTGGAATTTGAAATGGGGAAGAACGTCTTATCACACACAAACTATTCCCTCCGAAAACGCTAGTAGGCTATAGCTTATTATAGCTTATAGCAGATCCCCGCGGCTTCGCCCACAATAATTAATAGGAAGATTAGCAATTAAGAACAAAATAATTAAACTATTATATTTATTAACACTTTGCACACGAAACATTCATAGGTCTAAACTAAACGATTGATAGGCCTAATTAATGAAACAGCTATAGGCCCTAGGCCTAAATTCGGCTTTGAAGTGAATTCCACGATTAGAAAGCGCAGCATGGGGAAAATAACCTCAGACTCGAGTTCCCTGGCCCAAAAAACCCTATATAATGAGTTTCAGCCAAATCGAACAATGTTTGCCCATTTAGGCCTATATTCATTATTCTTCTTCCGTCTAGGATGAAAATTTCATCTGTCTGCGTGCCTTGACATTATAAACAAATGAATCGGCCAGAGTGGGCTTACAAAATTCAAACGATCGCGATGCTTTTATTTCCAAGATATGACGAAAGTAGGAAAGCCATCTGCAATTGATTTGACAACTGAAATGTATTACTGAAAACTGATGCTTCGAAAGCGCAAAAGCGTTCGTTTGGAAAGAACGGGCTTGAGCAGTTTGTATTCGATCAGCTCCTAATCTTGCTTCCCGTTGCTCGTCTGTTTCTGAAGCTCGTAATGCCTTTTTATTTTGTGCTTGAGATGTTGATCGACCAATCGATTTCCTTTTGGGGGGCATAATTGCCGACGATGATCTCAAATCGCAAAAAATAATAATAAACTATGTGACAGACAGACATATAACTTATTCGTCCCTATAATATAAAGTCACATGGCTGACTGACTGACTGACTGACTCACTCACTCACTCACTCACTCACTCACTGACATTAATGTTTGCCCACTTCCAGATAAGCTAGAAACTTGAAATTTGGTACACGCATGGCTTTTAGGCTGCAAACCACAGGAAAATTCCAAGATTTTAATTTTTTTAATTTTTAGCCCTAAAAACCCCCCGAAAAAGGGCTCGGTTCGGTTCACCGACATTAATGTTTGCCCACTTCCAGATAAGCTAGAAACTTGAAATTTGGTACACGCATGGCTTTTAGGCTGCAAACCACAGGAAAATTCCAAGATGTTAATTTTTTTAATTTTTAGCCCTAAAAACCCCCCGAAAAAGGGCTCGGTTCGGTTCACCGACATTAATGTTTGTCCACTTCCAGATAAGCTAGAAACGTGAAATTTTGTATACATATAGCTTTAAGGCTGTAAACCACAGGAAAATTCCAAAAAGTAATTTTTAAACAAATTTTAGCCCTAAAAACCCCCGAAAAAGGGCTCGATTTCCATGGCAACGGTATTATCAAACTGTGTTCAAGTATGGCTCTGGAAGTTTAGAAATAATTATTTCCGTAAACCTAACGGGGTGGTCGAGATAGTAACGTCTTGGACTTGCGTTCTGAAGTCTCAGGTTCATAATAATTAAATCCAATTAACATATTTTGGTCCAGAACTAACAAAATTTTCTTCTATCTGTTAAAGAAATTTCATAATTTATATTCTTTAATTATAACTCGAAGATAAAGTCTCGTATTCTTTACAACATAAATAACCAATTTTACTTGTACTTTTCTATGATTTCCCTGGTCGTAAAGGCAAAAGCCAAATTGAATATTTACATACCATGAATCTTAATCGCTATTTCATCTTGTATCATGTCCATTTAAATTAATATCAGTTGAAATTTACTCCATAAAATACACCATAAATGTATGTACACTTCCAGTTGATCTAGAAAACTGGACTTGGCAAACTGATACCTTTTAGCTTGCAACCGATGGGAAAATTCCGAAAAAAAAAAACCCAAAGTTTTCCCACATTTATTTTTTCAGGTTTATTGTGGCAAAAAAGGTAATAGCCAATACAGCAGACTAAATACACGCATTTTATCTCCCATAGATCTTTTAAAAATCCTTTCCCGAGAACCTCAGCAGGGGTTTGGAGGCGCAGCCCCCGATGAGCGAAGCGAGTTTTTATTTATATAGATGAAAAATGGAATAAGCCATTGAGGCCGTGGTTTCTATATTCATTTGTCCAGACTTATAATACCGTTACATTTCAGGCAGATTTAACGACCCTACATAAGAGATTTTAATTACGATTACATATAGAAATGTTGTAGCCAGGACCCCGAACTAAGCAACTTCCCCGGAATTTTCTGTAAACCATCTTTCATAAGAAGCATATTCCATCTTAAATAAATATTTAATATTACCTTATTATAAACTTCTCTGGCGTTTACAATAACTTGCGATATCCATTGCCTTCCATAGCGATCGCGATGCTTTTTTTTCTCCAAGGTATGACAAAAATATACAAAGCCTTCTGCAATTGATTTGACAACTGAAATGCACCGCCGTCTCGAGAATAATACAGTTTAGAAGGCAGTGCTGATTAGTGCACGTCTCATTCCCGTTTTCACTCATAACTCGCGAACGAAAGCTAAATTAAAAATGTAATATGCCAGAAACCTTCCCGGGAATGTACTCAACAACTTCCCAAAGTTTCATGGCGATCGGATGAATGGTGTAGTAATGCATAAAGGACAAACAGACATACATTCATTTATATATATATATAGATAATTAACACTATATTTTAATAAAAAGTATTGTAATGAAACTTTTAAAAAAATATACACAATGTGTAAGTAATAAAGTTACATTTTAAATTTTATTGGTCACATTTTAATGTTTTTAGGTGATAAAACATGCATATATCCTATTTTTAGGTCATAGAAATCCGACCCCAAGTGATTAATATCTGATGTGAATGACGATACTAAATCTGTGGCTTGGATCTAAAAGGACCAATGTCAATTTCTTGCAAAAATCAGATTTATGCATTATTGAGCTCGGCTAGTCTTTATCTTTCGTATACTAAAAGTGCCAATGTCTGATGCTATTAATAGACATAATACAGAAACCTCAGAGGCCAATGTCGGAAGTTATCAGCAAAAAATGTTACTTTTATAAAGGCAGTTATCTCAAAAGCAAGTTTTATGACACTGGCAATTTTAGAACCAACCCACAGAAATAAGCTTTTGTGTGTATTATCTATTTATTTGAATCTTCGTGACTGTGTATTTCATTGCATTTGAGACTCAGATGTGTGAACTTAATGAAATAATTATGTAAGAATAATGCTTTCTTAATTAAACATTTAGGTATCAGTTTGCTCAGAAATAATTAGCATTCACATTTTGTAAGTGTTTCGTTCTTAGCTCAGAGCGGTCACTGAGACCTCCGTCCATGTCAATGAAACAGAATAATCACGTTCATATATAGACATCTCTATAATAATAAAAGGAAGTGTCTGTCCTCCTCCGTCTGTCTGTCCGCGATGCCCAGCAAAATCTACTAAACGCAGAGATCTGAAATTTTAAACATAGCTGGACTGAAGGGCCGGAAAATGCACCTGGAAGCGGAATTTTAATTTTCGCTTTCGTTCGTGAGTTATGAGTGAAAAACGGGCAGAAAATATGCATTTCTTTTGCGTTTTCGAAGCATCAGATTTCAGTAATATCAATCAAATGCAGTTGACTTTGGCTATTTTTGTCATACATTGGAAATAAAAGCATCGCGATCGGTTGAACGTTGTAAACCCACGCTATTCTTCATCCCATTCTACTTAGATCCTAGTCAAAACAAAGAGGCGTGGCTGTCATAGCCCGCAAGTGAGAACGCACGTGTTAACCGTGTTTGTTTATTCTCAGTCCAACTCGCTCGCAGGGTCTTCGTGAACAATGAATCCTTTGTTTGGGTGCTAATTGATATACTATAATGATGACGATGCCAGTGAGAGTTTGTTATTACACGTGTAAATGTTGATATTCTTGCATGAGCACTCGTTAGACACACCCCGGTAATGGCGCATGCTAATGACATTAACCAATCACATGATGCAAATTTTCCGTGAACTCTCGGTGAGTTCTCCTCCTCTTTGTTTTGACTACGATCAAAGTAGAATGGGATGAAGAATAGTCGATTCATTTGTTTAGAATGTCAAGGCACGCACTTATTTGAAATTTTCAATATACACGGAAGAGGGAAAAGGAATAGCCTATAGGCCTAAACGGACAGACATTGATCGGTTTAGACGGAACTCACTATGCAGGGGTTTTCTGGGCCAGGGAACTCGAATCAAAGGTTGTTTTTCCCATGCTGCGCTTTCTAATCGTAAAATTCAATTCAAAGACAGATTTTTAGCCGTTTCGTTTTGTTTAGGCTTATGAATGTTTCGCGTGCAAGTGTTAATAAATATGGATTAATTATTTTGCGCTGAATTTTTAAGGTTGCAATCGTGGGCGAAGCCGCAGGGATCTGCTAGTAATGTAATCTCTATACATATATATATATATATATATATATATATATAAGGCTTTGTCCTGACTGACAGGAATCAACGTAGAGCCTAAACTATAACAGGTAGAGACTTGGAATTTTGACAGTACCTTCGTTTCATATTGTAGGTGCTCACTAAGAAAGGATTTTGAAAAATTCTGATATTAAATGACAAAAATCAAATGTTTTTTAGAATACTTAATCCCTTTTTACACAGAATTTGTCGAATCCGAATCACATTTGACATTAAAACATATTGTTGCCAGTGGATTTCAGATGGGTTTGGAATTAAATTAAATGGAAGTTTGACAATTACAGTTGGCTTTGTCTATTTTTGTCATACCTTCGAAATTAAACTTTCGCGATCGCTTGAATGTTGTAAGCCCTAATATGTTCTAACATTGTTTTATTTTGACGAAACTCACTATACAGGGGTTTTCTGGACCAAGGAACTCGAATCTGAGGTCGCTTTTACCAGGCGATGCTATCTAATCGTGGTATGTAGTCCACGTGATTTAGGTGTTAATAAATATAATGATTTAACTATTATGCTCTTAATTTTTAATTTTTGAAATAATTATCGCGGGCGAAGCCGCGGGCACATGCTAGTAATTTAACCATAGAGTGTACAGACACATAAGATGGCGGGAGTCTTCTCATAATGACATGTAACAATGGTTTTCGCTGACGACTTGCAAACGTGTTCAGATAAAGCCACTTCAAGTGAAGCCACGAGAGGCTGACAACGCAGGGGTGTCCACAGGACGAGCCAGGGGTGTGGATAGCAAATGATGATAATACAATTCATTTTTAAAGTATAGTATATTGCGATACAAGTGCCGTAAGCGGTGCATACGGATCGAGGAAAGAGTTTCGGAGATCCGTTATGAGCTTACGGCACGAGTATTGCATGCTATTTTTTGCACGATGATTATTTAATTATATTAATTGAGATATTAGCTGAAAATATTATGGATATACATTATTGAAGATAGATATTTATTTCAGAAAGTGATTCGCATATGCTTGTTGTTATGGGGACTGAATATTTGTCCTGTTAAAGTCGCCACAAACTGGGGGGGGGGGGGCTTGGTTCCGGACTTTCATAAAGGCTTGTATTATGATGGTTTTACTTACGGCACTTGTGCTCTTTGTAATTTTTACCGCACGGAGATTTATTTTGTTTTCATGAAACCCGATTGCATGTGGGAATGTCAAGTTACGACCCACGGCAACAATATTCGTAAGTACCACTAATTAGTTACGTCGTGCAAAAATATATTTAAGAACGATGATATAAATTATGTTTATGAAACATATAAACAAATGCAGTACAATCATATTAAGTGGCGTTTTAAATCAATCAGAGATCCTGATGTGTTGACTTAGAAAACAAGGAAAGTCCTGTAGACAATTTAGGAAATATGAACTAAATTTCAAATCTTTTTTTTTAGGTAGATTTCGAAGAAAAATCTACCTATTGCAATGGATATCATGTTATGATTTTCGAAAAATTCTTTCATATCTTTACGTTTCATGCTCCCCTAAGTACGAAACCACCGCCCGTTCAAAAAACATTTTTGTGATATTTATATATATATATATATTTATGTATATATATATATCTTTACACGATAGCGGCCGTAATTTTGAAGATATTTGAACCAAATTTTATTATGTTATTTCTAGGCCCAATAGTTCGGACAAGTTCGTTAATGGGCAAAATTGGCCCAAGGGGGTGGTCGGGGGAGGGGGTTGAAATTTTAAAACATTTATATCTCGGCCCCTATGAAGTATAGAGGGAAACTTTGTTTGAATAAATTAGAGTACTCCCTATGGAGTTCACAGTGACACCAACGATTCGGGGGTTCGAGTGAGGGTGGGGGTGGGGGATGAAAATTCGAAACTTTTGAAACCACGTCTTGTGGGGTATCGTTGAAAAGCTATGAGTACTCTACAAATCAATAAATAGTTTCTTGATAGCTCTCATATGACGCGAGATTTTAATGTTTGAAAATAATAACACTTAAAAGAATTATTATATCATAAGTTTGTCTTGTTTAGCGGCTTTGCTAATTTTATTCATTGTTGATCTTGCGCACGGCCTCCCAGAATATTATATTCTATTCTTGTTGTCAAAACAAATGATTGTAGGCTCTTCCTCTTTACTGCAGGTTTGCCATGCCAAGGCTAAAAAAGAAGAGTGCTGCGCAGCGATAATAAATTAAACCAAAAGCACTTCGAAATCTACCTCCGCCTGTAGGCCTGCCTAAAGGGATTTTTTTAAATTGGATACTGAATTAACAATTCAATAAAAGTGAATCAGACAATCCCTGCTCCTGGTTCATGCAGTCTGATTCATCATTTTACTTTCTCACATATTATACGTAGTATAAAGAAAGTATTGTGATCGTGACAAAAATCTGAACCGAGATGACAAGGGAAAAAACATGTTTAACGATGCCTAGAAACCGAAAATAACTATTTCTATATGAAATACACAAAATAACGCTTTAGCGGCCGAGGCGTAACCCAAGGCTGAAATACTAAATGAGTCCGATAAAGTTCTTGCGTACGTGGTGCATACAATATTTTTTAGTAACAGCTCTCTACACGAAATGAAACAAAAATACCGTATATAATTAATTATAATAAAAGGTATTCAGCCCTATTCTCACAGCCCTCTGAAACGCGGCACAACAATGAACCGTACGTACCAATACGGAATGAGGTATAGATGCGTTATATATGAGTTGCTGGTTTGTAAACAATAGTGAATACGAACTAGTATTTATGAAAGTCTTGTGAAAATATTAATGATAATCCCAAGGAAATTTCAGTCCAATCCAAAAACATTGAATTGGAGCTGGTGCCAGCAACATCACGGCAGAAGGAATAGGAAATATATTGCAATGAAATGCTGGTGCAACTGCCATGGTAAGCAATGATTCTCTTGTGAACGAGGATGAGAAAAGTTGCTGGCATATATTTACTGTTTGCGAAAAAATTTCTGACTATCATAAAGAAACGTGTTGGCTTAAATTTGTTGTTTTATGACCAAGTATATGCTTAAATCTATGTTAATGTTGGTGTGACTGGTCAATGCCATCTGGATTTTGTTTATAGGTTGCCATGACGACTTTAAAGTACTAGGTCGATAAAACTGCATTTTAGCGGCCTTGGTTGCTAAAATTCAATTTTTCGGCGTTTTACCAGTCCGATAAGCAGCTGTTTTAGAGAGCGTGAACTAAAATAGTATATTGCGACACAAGGGCCGTAAGGCATGTTTACGGATCGAGGGAAAAGTTTGAAAACACGAGGCGCTTGCGCCGAGGGTTTTCAATTTTCCGAGATCCGTAATGCCTCTACGGCCCGTGTGTTGCATGCTATTTTTTGCCCGACGATTACTTATATCAATTTAATTATATTAATTATTGTGATATTACCTGAAAATATTATGTATATACACTATTGAAGATTGATGTTTATTTGATGAAGTGATTCGCATTTGTTATTGTTTATGGCAACCGAATATTTATAATGCGGGGGAGGCCTTGTTCATAATATTACTTACTGCCCTGGTATCGACTTAGTACTTTACTGCCCTTGGGCCGTAAGTGTTTGCATGCGGAAAAGGCTAATCGCCCCTAGCAACAAGATTGCGTGTGGTAATGTCAACTTACGATCTATGTCAACAAGGTTCGTAAGTACCACTAATTAGCTAAGGAGTGCAAAATAGTATATTGCGACACAAGGGCGGAAAGGCACGTTTACGGGTCGAGGAAACAGATTGAAAACCCGAGGCGCAGCCGAAGGTTTTTAAGTTTTCGAGACCCGTAAATGCCTTTACGGTCCGTGTGTTGCATGCTATTTTTTGCACGACGGTTACTTATATCCATTTAATTATATTAATTGTGATATTACCTGAAAATATTATGTAAATACAGACTTGAAGAATGGTGCTTATTTCAGAAAGGGATTCGCATTTGTTATTGTTTATGGCAACCGAATATTTATAAAGCGGGGAGGCCTTGGTCATTTCTGCTCGCAAATAAGCATTTGCGGGCGGTAAAGTAACTTTCCGCCCGTCGCCCCTAGCAACAATTCACTTTCCGCCCGTCGCCCCTAGCAACAAGATTGCGTGTGGTAATGTCAAGTTACGAGCCATGTAAACAACTGTCGTAAGAAACACTTACTAGCTAAGGAGTGCAAAAAAGTGTTTTTGCACTCCTTAGCTAGTAAGTGTTACATACGAAAGTTGTTTACATGGATCGTAACTTGACATTACCAGACGCAATCTTGTTGCTAGGGGCGACGGGCGGAAAGTTACTTTACCGCCCGCAAATGCTTATTTGCGAGCAGAAATGACCAAGGCCTCCCCGCTTTATAAATATTCGGTTGCCATAAACAATAACAAATGCGAATCCCTTTCTGAAATAAGCACCATTCTTCAAGTCTGTATTTACATAATATTTTCAGGTAATATCACAATTAATATAATTAAATTGATATAAGTAACCGTCGTGCAAAAAATAGCATGCAACACACGGACCGTAAAGGCATTTACGGGTCTCGAAAACTTAAAAACCCTCGGCTGCGCCTCGGGTTTTCAATCTGTTTCCTCGACCCGTAAACGTGCCTTTCCGCCCTTGTGTCGCAATATACTATTTTGGAAGGACGTCTGTCCGTCTGTCCGTTTGTCTGTGGGTAAACGGTTCGTTGTATTAATTTCATTTTTTGAATTAAGGACTTTATAGAAATTTTATCGAACTGCCAGGAATTTGGGTTTTATAACTGAAATATTAAGGGGACTTTTCATGAAACCTTTTTACAAAATTTTGATTATTGGAAAATTGGCTCTAACGACTTTAATAAAAATGTGATATTGGAAACTCTTATCCACGACCAATAAAATGGCTTTATCCGTTTCTCCGCAAAAACGACTTACTCGTATCCATTTTCAATTTTCCTAGACTGTCTCGAAGTGCAGTGGGCGTTCTGACTTTTCTATGTCTTGTAAAAAGATTTCCAACAGAAAACAAAAACCAACATCAAAAACTCTGACCTCATACTCAATGAATATCAAATGAAACATAGTATAAATATGAACCCGAAAATACCTTCCTTGAGATCACAAATAAAAACACATAAAACCAATAACCCTATAAGACCTGTCGTTAACTTTACTAATGCACTTTCTAATAAACTAGCAAGAACTATGACTAGTTAAAGACAGACTTACTTTACCTAATAAATATACTATACAGAATCTACTCTTATACAATTCAACGGCCCTAAATAGCGTGCTTGCTCGCTCGCCCGCTTCGTGAGACATCGGGTATACTCGGCGATGTTCGTCTCTCGCAGTGTAAACTTTCATGACGACTACAAAATTAGGAACCGTTTCTTTATTATATAAGGCCTAAGTGAAATGAACACAATGAACAAATATTCTAATTTTATTTTTGCTTACAATTTTCATACCTTTGAACCACAAACATTTTTAATAAACTGCCAGTGTAAATTTCTTAAAAATCCTGGAGTCAATTAATATTGGCGGGCGAAGCCGCGGGCACCAGCTATAATATATTAATAGTTTAACCCTGGAAGTATCGCGGACAGTAGAAATCCAAACAAACCACTCCTTCCCTTGAAAAATTATATAATTTCTGAAAATTACACTGAATTTATCAAATAAAATTCACATCATATTCATGTCAATAAACAGTTTAGAAACAATACGTATCATGTGTCCAAGGTTCCTTTGGAACTGCATAATCGATTCTAATATATTTTTCCCAGGGGGCGCTTTCTAATCGTGGAATGTACTCTGAAGCCGGAATTTTAGCTGTTTCATTAATTATTAATGGCTTAGTTTATGAATGATTCGCGTGCAAGTGTTAATAAATATAATGCTTTAATAATTATTATACTTTTAATTTGTAATTTTTAAATGAATTATCGTGGGCGTAGCCACGGGCACCTCCTAGTAAAATACAACTGGCTAAAACTGAAAGATATTGAATTAAATAAAAATGATATTTTGATATCTTTTGATATAAAAAAATTATACACAAACGTTCCTTTTAAAGAGACTATAGACATAATGCAGAACAACCTACTACAAAACAAAGAAAACCCTTTAATTACAGAACAAATTGTTAACACAATCTCTGACATCTTAGACCAGAACTATTTCACGTTCAACAATAAAATTTACTTACAAAAAGATGGACTAGCGATGGGATCCCCCCTTTCAAATATTATATCCGAAATCTTTTTACAAGACATAGAAAACTAAAAAATCCCCAACATTATAAATAAACATAACATAAAATCATATTATCCCTATGTGGACGATACCTTCATAATATGCAATAAACATAAAGCAGAAGATATATTGCAAGACTTTAATAAAATCCACAACAATCTAACTTATATTATGGAAAAAGAAAACAACAATTCTATCAATTTTCTTGACCTGAATTTAACTATAGAAAAAACTAAACTCCACTTTGACATCTATAGGAAACCTACATACAGAGATACAATCATAAATAGAGACTCTAACCATCCATAGAAACAAAAATTTGCTGCCCTCAATAGTATGATATACAGAATGGTTAATCTCCCACTAGACCCCAAAACTTACAGAATAATATCACAAATTGCAATCAAATAGTTAATAAACAAACAAAAAAAGCTAAAAACAAAGAAAAATCCTATAGTCAATTAAGCCCTATTAAGAAGGATAATACAAAACCTAATTTCGCCACATTTACATTCACAGACGGGAAAATACACAAAATCACCAAAATTCTAGAACGTAACAATTTTCAAATAGCATACAAAACCACCAATCATATTAAAGATAAACTTTCCAACACAAATAACAACCAGACAGATAATTTAGATATTAATGGAGTTTATAAATTAAAATGTGTAGACTGTAATAAAATATACGTAGGACAAACCGGAAGGAAATTCAAAACTAGATTCAAAGAACATAGAATGAATTTCAAACACAACAGACTAAAATCAGCATATACTAAACACCTAATCGCTGAACAACACAGATTTGAAAATATTGAAAACACACTCACAATAGCCCACAAAGAAAAGAAAAGTAATAGACTCAACACCCTAGAAGCATTAGAAATCTACAAGAACAAAGACATAATTCTTAATGATAACCCTATTGAATACAACCCACTTTTCGAACTCACCCTGAAACTATAAATACACCAACATCAACACAATCACTGTAGTACTAGTCCAACTTCCATCAGATAGCTACTAAGCTTACAAGGTTAGTTTAACTAATAAACATAACATTATCTAATCTTTTTAAAAAATATTCTCTGATCCATCAACTAACATACTCGTATTGTTTCATTAATTTTCTTTCATTTTACTCTTTTTTTAGACTGAAGATGGTACATATACTGTACCGAAATGTACATATCTGACTACTAAGAAAAACAACTACCATCTACAACACAATTTTAATGAGGACAACCTTAACAACCTTATAATATTCTATCATCACGAAGCATCAAGCTTATATATATATATATGTGTGTGTATGTGGACAATAATTATGAGAATATTGGACATTCAAGTGTTAATTGCAAGACATAGAATATATAATCATAACAGTTACGCACAAGTATATGCTTGTAAGCTCATCTCTTAATCACAATTTCAAGACATTTTATAATTTTAATTTTAAATGTGACATTTTAACATTATTACGCGCAAAAATTACTCTTGCTACTTATCTTTATTTACCATTATATCTCAAATTGTAACAACTATAACAATCCAAAGTTGATCCTATGTATTGATACTCATGTATTAATTCAACTATATGGACTTTGCACATATATAATCGCTTAAATATATAAGTTGATCAAAACATTTTTAACTCTTGACTATATTATTACATATTGCCAATGTATTCTTACTGACTATCACTGGAATATTCTCACATGATATAGATGTTTTATGTATAGCCAACTCAATATTAATCTTAGAAATTTTATCTTACTAGCTTTAATTACAAGTCACCATATATCATACTATGTAAGAATCAACTAATAAATTATTGATTTATAATTTACAAATTATAATTATAACAAGTTATATTGTAAAAGGTTGTCCCCACTTTCCTGTGTTGTTCATACGTCTTAGTATTTCATTAATTTGAAGACTAAAAACCTCTTTGATACATCTTATATTTTTATATTTCTGGACAGAAAACGAGAAGATAAGAGTTTCTGAACTGCATAAAAACAAGCGTTTCTTGACTTAGTCATACTTTGCCGTCTGTGAGACGGGACCGATTCCTTTTTCTTTTAGTTCTAGCTTTCCCTCAATAGATGGCACAATATGCCATGTACCATTTTACAGCTCAAAAGATTATCTATCCAAAGTTGTCTTTAAAACGTCCTACAAACCCGGCGTTTGCCTTTGCGAATGAGCAAACCATGAAAACCCAAAATCAATTTGCGGCCACGAGGTTTGATTTGAACCCAGGACCTCTTCCCTATTAGGCTATCCAACTAACCCTCTCAAATCCTACTTTCCTTAAATCTATCCTAATATTTTCCTCCCACCTATTTCTAGGTCTTCCAAGTGATCTTTTTCCTTCAGGTCTCCCCATCAATATTTTTTAGATATGTCTTTCCTTTCCCATGCGCGCAACATGTCCAGCCCATTTTATCCTCCGAGATTTAATTACCCTTACTATATCCGGTGACGAGTACAGGCTATGAAGCTCGTCATTAGGCAGTTTTCATCTCTCTTAGGCCTAAATATTTTCCCAAGCCCACTGTTTTCGACCACTCTCAGATTATGTTCTTCCCGAAGAGTAAGCGACCATGTCTCACATCCATATAATTACAACCGTCAGGATAATTGTCTTATACATTTTTGTTTTTAGATTTCTGGACAGAAGACGAGAAGATAAGAGCTTCTGAACTGCATTAAAACAGGCGTTTCCTGATTCCAGTCGAAACTTAACTTCCACCCTAACATTATTTGCGTCTGTAAATAATGCTCCCAAATATTTGAATTTCTCCACTTGTTCGAATGAACTACATATTTTGTAGTGCATTATTTTTACATTTCATGACCATATATTTAGTTTTTTTTTTTTTCATTAATTTCTAATCCAACATTCCTGCAGGCATTGAAAAGACTTTCTGCATTTCTCTCGATGGTGTCATCACCCAAAAAATCATAATCTGCATAAGCTAAAATCGGGTGACTGCCATTTCATTCTAGGCCTACCTTTTCTAAAGGCTTATTCCAAAGCGAAATTAAAAAGTAAAGGTGATAGTGCATCTTTTGGCTTCAAGCCGCTTTTAATAGCAAACCTATCTGATATAAATTTCCCTCTGCTATAGGTTTCATTTATACACATTTTGATTAGCCTAACTTCTCTGGTATACCAAACTCAATGAGGATATTGTACAATTTGTCTCGCCTAACTGAATCCACTGGCGCCCATAACCGGGGGCAAGGTAGGCCATGGCCCCCGTAGCTCTCAGGGAATGGAAAAATGTATATTAATAATTATAATCAGGCGTTTTTCTCTTAAGACAATTATTTAAAAGTCAGTAGAAACATAAAAAGTTTGCAGAATCTTTACCAAATTATCAGCATGGAAGCAGAATTCACAGTTCTTTAATAAAGGGCGGGTTCAGGGGTCCGGACGCCCCAAAATCAAAACCTAAAATACTATTTTTGTATTATTTTTAATTAAATATTTATTAACTTAAACAAGATTTGTTGGTGTGTCAAATACGATATAGCAGTTATTTTGTTTTCATAACATAATGAGTAATCCTATTATTTTAATTACACCACGTGTTACTTAACTTTTCTTATAAATAGTAATAAGTGTTATAAATAAGGTAAGGATTTCTTGTTTACGTTGGCATGTCTTAAGAGTACAGTAAACAAATTTGCTAACTAGTTTTTCAGTGCTATTTTAGCGTCTAATGTGATTTTCAATAGTTCAATATTTAAAAGGTTTCCGTTAGTGCACACCCAATTCCCCTTTCTTGGGAGTACTTCATACCCCGTGGCACTTTTGACCCTCCCCGAAATTAATTTCTGGCTACATCATATTTGCACTTATTATATTATTAATAGAATGTTACGAAGTGGCCCAAGAAGTTAAAGCGACAAAAAATTAATTAATTAAAAAATTGCCCCCCCCCCCAGAAAATATAATCGCCGTTGAGTCTGCATCATATGCGTTTTTAAAATCTATGTGTAGCTTCTGAACAGACTTATTATATACCTACTTTTTCTCCAGGATTTAACGAATACAAAATATTTTATCAATGGATGGTCTATTTCGTCTAAATCTCCATTGGTCAGTTTTACATATTACATAAAAGTTAAAAATATTAACCAAATGAGTTATCATACTTTTTACCTATAACTTTCAGTAATTTCTGGTGTGAAATAGAACAACTGTTGTCTTGTGTGTTGTCATGGCTACGCATTTGACAGAATACAAATACTGAAACCTGCACGTTTCACTCATCAGGCGAGTACATCGATGCTTTTGTTTTGTTTTGCATTAAATTAAATTTGAATGTCACATTATTAGGTAAATATTTTCGATATAATAGGCCTATACAAGACTGAAATCAACGTAAATAAAACCGCCACTGAGTCACATAGAACTTAATAAGCGCATAGCAGGTCGTCCCTTTCCCTTCATTAAACTGGGATTCGCTTGGGATTTCAAGATGACTCAATGAGAACTGCGGTCAACAGGTTTCAAGAGCCCTTGCCCTACGGCAAAACTGAAATGACTGAAAGCAATAAGGACCGATATGCCAGCCTCGCAACAGGGTTAGTACTCAAAAGTGAAACAATATTGTTACGCATGTGTGTTTCATGATTTAGGTGATTTTACAGCACAGCACAGAAAATAGAAAATTATAGAGACAATTAAATTTTACTTATTACATTTTCATAAAACTAACAAGTATCTAGAACGGAAAGCATGAGGGTCGATCTTTGTGTTCAATGCTTTTACCGTGAAATAATAATAAGAATAATAACAATAATAATGTCCACCGCTGTGGCTCAGGGGATGCGTCCAATCCTCTCACGCAGCGGGCCCGGGTTCGATTCCTGGTCGGGACAAGTTACCTAGGTGAGGTTTTTTCCGGGGTTTTCCCTCACCTATGAGACAAATGTCAGGTAACTTTAGGCCCTTGTGGTCCCCGGATATCATCTGGCCGTCATTATCATCTTCATCCCATCCTCGCCTTGTTGGAGTGAGTGTGTGTGTGAATGGTGTGTCTCGTCCTATGTGTTCGTGTTGTCTCGGAGGTGGCCCCGGCATTGGGCTGATCACTCATCCGGGGAGGCCCTCCATGTCCTTGTCTGGTCAAAAAAGTATGTATGTGATCCAAAGGTAATCCCTCTCCCGACAGGTCGCGGCCCTGTAAGGCCCGGGCGGCTTGGGTCGCTTAAATCCTAAAAGGGAGAGGTAAAACTACGAAAAAGAAAGAAAGAAAGAAAGAAAGAACAATAATAATAATCAATGGCAGTAAAACTGCATATTATTAGTACTACTACTACGGGAAAATTCAAATATAAGTCGCACCTTGGGATAAATCGGTCCCACCCAACCTATCCTCACCGATGCAGTTTCTTTTCTAGCACGATCTAGCGAATTCTTCCATAGCGTGCTGAGTTATTATATGTAGGAAACAGTTATATATAAATATTAAAAACCTTTCTTCTAGGTTTTCTATTATTTCATGAACTGCCAAATCGTATAATAATAATAATAATAATAATAATAATAATAACATAACAACAACATTGGATCCGCATTCGGGAGGTCCCAGATTCCAATCCCGTGGTCTGCCAATTTGACACGAGTTTTTTTATGGTTTCCCCAGTCGTAAAGGCAAATGCCGAGTTGGATATTTACATACCACGAATCATCCCCAACATTTCATCTTGTATTGTATCCATTTAAATTGACATCAGTTGAAATTTAATCCATAGAAATAAAGAAACAAATAATAGAAACAATTGCCAATCGATAGTTCCATGGCCTACCCTATTGTATAGACACACATCCCTTACTGCTCTTATGGCCTCGCAGCTAAAAGGAGTATAAACACAGCTGAATAAAAAATCATAATCTATATTAAGATATCGAGAAATTTTGACACTTTTGTCATAACGAGACTTGGGTTTATTAAGACTATTTAAAAAAAAAAGTAACGGATTGTACGAATAATAATTACTTTCGTGCTTCGTTATATAAAAACAATACTAACAGCTGCGAGTTCAAGGCCTACTATGAATCAACCATCCATGAATCGATTGAGTTACCATGTTGTGATCAGTGCTACATATAAGACATAGTTAACTTCATTCAGTTAAGCTAACAGCAGAACAGATTAGAAGCACATCAACTGGATTGCACCGAATCGAAATTATGTTTTAAATCAATGTATATTTATATTGTTTCATTTTCTAAACAAGTTATGTTGTATAAAATAATATTTTTTCGTGCTGCTTAATGGCAGAATGTGACGTATTAATCACTGCACACTGATGCTGATGTGTCCAGTTTAGCCGATAAAATGCCATTTTCGCGATTCCTACGCGAATATTCTAAGATAAACGGCCTTGATTGGCCTAAATCCGAGGAATTGCTAAAGGTTATTGGTCAATATCAAGCACGCGGCGTATGAGTGGAATAGTCAAGTTAATTCGCCCGTTGGTTACGTCACCGTATTGCAATCAATCAACGTGAAGGTGTCTGTATTTAGCTCATTGAGTTATGTGACTTCTTTCCCAATCACTATGGGCATGATAGTGAGTTTGCCAACTTAAAAAAGACTATCGACTCTCTCTGTCTCAAGGGATGTACTTGAACGCGAATTCTCAAAACTGTTTATAAACACGTTGGAATTTAACTCCTAAGCAATGACAATTAGGGTTAAGTTTATACAGGAATTATTAAGTGCCAGTATAATACTTGATGAGATTGTGTCTGTCTGTCTGTGAGTCTGTACGCGCGATAACTCAAATACGCTTTTTCGGATTTTCATGAAACTTGGTTTACGCATTTATGACGTCCGTGGGTACAAGCCTATTAATATTGGACCAAATCGGTTGACCGGTACCGAAATAACGTGTATATCAATATTAATTTTGTAATGAATATACAATATTATTCCAAGGTCCACAATATATTAAAATAATGTAAAAAATTGCCAATCGTTTATTGATATTGTTAGCCCGCCTCGATTGATTCGTTTCTTCATAACGATGTCAGTGTGAATAATAATGTAAATAAAAGATTTAAAACACAACCAGCCATTGAATATTGATATTATAGGCTATTGTGAATTGTATAGATACCGATATCTACATTATGTTTTAATGTGAGTATTTTTCTTATTCGTTCCTGTGCAGCAATATACCTAATGTAATTCCTGATATATCGATTTCAGATTGACTTTTTATTCATTCATAACCTATAAGGCTGCTTTAAACTTGAAAAAACATGTCAGTGAATCGTAGGCCTATTGCATCATTATTATTATTGCCAGCCCATTTTGTTTTCGGAGTTTAACTCGGAGATCTATTACAAAAATAAATTTTCTGCATGGGCCTATCGTAATTTCAATTATCCACCTAACGACAAAAATACAATAATTGTAATTTGTACCAAAAACACAAAAAACAGAGTTTGAGAGTCGGAATTCGTCTCTGTTGGACATTACATGGGAACATTATAGGGAAAATTCCTTCGACAACGGGACTTGAACCCAGGACCTTTGGCTATTCGCGCCAATGCTCTACCAACTGAGCTAAGTCGCAGTTCAACTCACAGCGCCAGATGGAACCTCTCTCCTATGACTGGTTGCTCTAAGGCATAGACTATATCAGTGTATACGAGAATGAATTAAGGTTAAGTATCAAACTTTAGACCTTTGTTCTTCCTTAAATCCTGCTTAATGAATCGATCTGCAGCTTAACTCGGAAATCGATAATAAAAATAACTTATTCTCTGTAAATCATAATTGTAATTAACTTTTTACTGATTAAACAAAAGCATTCTGACACTTTGTTTAGTCAGTTTACCTGATTTTATTATTATTACTTAGCTTACATTGCACGCTTTAACTGCATATAGGTCATATCACGCGTTTAGAATGTTTGCGTGAACCAGTAGTTTATGGTAACAACTCATTCGCGTGCATCTGCTTCTATTGTTTAGTGATGTCTTCTTTTCTGATATTCAGTTTAAACGATTATAATATCCATTGACATAGTGGCGATGAGTTATGGAAAATAAGCAAGTCCTACAAACCCCATGAAAAACCTAAGTCAATTTCGGCGACCAACGAGGTTTGATTTGAACCCAGGACCTCTTCCCTGTTAGCCTATACCACCTCGCTGTAATTGGTTTTGGTGTGTTCATTGCGACTGAGCTAAACTGGTTGCATTTCACAACAATAAGTACATTAGGCCTATAGTTTTCAAGGATTTTGGGCAACAAAATGTCATTCATATTTTAATTAACATGTATGTTCTGAAATTTGTATTCAAGTCGTATTTATTTCGTTTTAGGTAGATTTCGAATAAAAATCTACCTATTGCAATCGATACCATGTCATGACTTTCGAAAAATTCTTTCATATCTTTACGTTTCATGCTTCCCAAAGTACGAAACCACCGCCCATTTAATTTTTTTGTGATATTTATATATATATATATAGAGGTAATTTTGAAGATATTTGAACGAAATTTGATTATGTTATTTCTAGGCTGAATAGTTTGGACAAGTTCGTTAATGAGCAAAATTGGCCCAAGGGGGGGGGGGTCGGGGAGGGGGTTGAAATTTTGAAAAATTTATATCTCGGCCCCTATGAAGTATAGAGGTAAACTTTGTTTGAATAAATCAGAGTACTCCCTACGGAGTTCACAGTGACACCAACGATTTGGGGGTTTTGGGGGTACGAGTGGGGGTGGGGGTGGGGTGGGGATGGAAATTCGAAATTTTTTAAACCACGTCTTGTGGAGTATCGTTGAAAATCTGTTGATGAGTACTCTACAAATCAATAATTAGTTTCTCGATAGCTCTCATATAAGGCGAGATTTAGCACTTTGAAATCTACCTCAGCCTGTAGGCCTTCCTAAAGGGATTTTTTTTTTATCTTGAAACATATTAGGCTAATTCTTTAAAGAAATGTGTTAAACAAAAAAATTTTGTTCACTACAATTTACTGTGGTAGGTTTTCATGTATCGTCTACAGTAATGGAGATAATCTAGAACAATTGAAAATGGATACGAGTAGAGTACACTCAAGTAATTTCTGCAGGAAAACAGATATTGCCATTTTATTAGTCACAGATAAGAGTTTCCAATTTCACATTTTTTTATTAAAATCGTTAGAGTCAATTTTTAAAAAATCAAGATTTTTTGAAAAGTTTTCATGAAAAGCCCCCTTAATATTTCAGTTATAAAACCAAAATTCTGTGCGGTTCGATAAAATTTCGAAAAAGTCCTTGATTAAAAAAATGAAGTAAATACAATGAACCGTTTACCCGCTGTGCTTGTCCTCAGACAGACGGACAGACGTCGTTCCAAAAACACTCTTTTCCGTTTCTAGGCATCGTGAAACACTTTTTCCCGGTGTTTTCTCGATCACAGTACATTTTGCAAAAAAATAAAATGAAGCGGAGGAAATAAATAAATACTGGAGTTTGTTGTAGACTCAGCGATGCCTTGAATGGTGGCGCCATGGAGACGGCTGTGGGCTGAAACTGAACTAGGTAACTGCATCTGTCTGGTTTCCTATATCCTCTGTTGGGCTTCCAAGTGGAGGTTTCTGTTACTATGTGAATTTTGTTATGCTTATTTTCCAAGAGAGGGCAGAGAGGTATTTATGATACAAGTGGAAGAAGAGAGACTTTATTTTATGAGTAGGTCCTCATTTTGCCACGAGTACCATACAGTTTGTGAAATGACAATGTTACCGTAATATCATGCGATGGTACTGGAGTGAGGAATTATTCGGTGAGAGTACTTACTTCGTATCCCAGTAGCTGTCCTTGTTGAACGACGCACCGCATTTCCCATTGGCTATTTTACTCAGGGTAGATACGTGAATCGTCTCAGGGTATAATGATTATAAATGCTAACAATATATAAATAAGAACACTATAATCACTTTGATATTTTAAACTTGTGGCTTTTGTGAGTTTGTGTCTCTGGAACTTGCGAATACCAATTACCACTTTCATTCATATTCACTTTCAGTAGTCTACGTACGTGGCAATATATCATTTATGATCACAATTAAAATAATACTCACGCGGCGTAGAGTTGGATTATTCCCACAAAGTCTCTGGCCTTGAAGAGTAACCCAGCCAGCGAGCTTCTCGTTACGTCTTGTTACCAAGATGCGCGAATTCGGTGCGCGTAAGATCAGTAAGCTACCGCTGGGCAAAGAGTGAACATCATGCAGAAAATACTATAATAGTTGAGTGGAGGGATAATGCGCAGCGAGAGAGACAGACAACACGTGGAGTGGGATAGGAGAGCTGAGCCAATCAGGGTGCAGCTACCTCCCCTAGCCAGGAACTCTACGAGGGTGAGACTCGCTCCTAAGGTATATACGTAAAAACCCAGAGACGTTGTGGAGGTAATCCTACTCTAACTTGTTATGTATGTTACGATGCATATGTGTGGGAATCGCGATAGCTGAGGCATCTGTCGCGAAATAGGCTATTTACTGCGATCTCCCTCGACACAAATAATGTTGGAATGAATCTCTCTGGCTGCCTTTATTCGCGGGACTGAGATGCTTTACTTCTATTGGCTTACAGTTTTGTTACGTACTACTTTCTTATTGGTTCAATTAATTCCCGCCTCGCTATATGAAATAATTACGTTATGTTTTGAATATATCGGTTTCTTTTGCCGTTACCCTTTAATTACTCATTCTATTATGATAATTGCGATGGGTGGAATAATTACAGCTTCAATCAGAAGCCAGTTATGACGGGGAAAACCATGAAAAAACCCTGCCAAATTGATACGTGTGTTTTCTTGGTTATTGTTATGCCGATGGTAAAATTACTGCAAATGAAAAACATAGGCCTGTTGCCTGTTATTTTTGTGGCCACCGTGAAAAATTTAACATTTAAAAAGGTGCAACGAATTTTAACATTTTCAGCTGTTGTCGAACTGATTTTATTTAATAACTACCTTAAAAGGCCCGACGTTTCCCGGGTTTTATATTTTGTAATTGTAATTTCGATTTTCAAATTATAGGTCCTTATTTAGAATTTGAAATGAGGAAAAACGACTTATCACACTCAAACTATTCGCTCAGAAAAAGCTTGATATAGTTTATTATGGCTCATAGAGGATGTAGAAATTTGCATCCCATCGCTTCTACACACCAAGCCTGGTACTAGTTGAAATAAGAAGAAACAGAAATTCCGGAACACAAAATTGTATTGTCTTTGCGGAATATTTTATTTCTCACTCTCATGTTACCATACATCCGTTTCGGGTCTTACTTCCCTCCCCAAAAAGCTGCGATATAATAATAATAATCATATTACCATACCTCGTATTGTTTTCTCAATGTCCAGGGTAGAGAAAGTTAGGCCAATGTGACTGCATTATTTTAGTGTGTTTCATTCCTTAATATTTACTCATAACATGAATTATATTGATAGCTTCTCTAATTTATCAAAGTCCCGTTTCATTTATTTCCAACCCCACCTGAGACCAATGCCAAGAATACACTGTTGCCATGTGAACTGCGAATTCGATTTGATAATTCTGTGTAAAAATGGATTAAGTATTCTCGAAAACATTTGATTTTTGACATTTAAAATAATTTTTTTTTTTTTAAATCCTTTCTTAGTGAGCACTTACGTTATGAAACGAAGGAACTGTCAAAATTCCAAGTCTCTGCCTATTACAGTTTAGGCTCTATGTTGATTCTTTGTCAGTCAGTGAGTCATTCATTCAGTCAGTCAGGACAAAGCTTCTTATATAAGCCTAAATAAAGAGATGATCTGCAAAAGAATGTTTTGGATGTGACTAGCAGGTGCCCGTGGCTTCGCAAACGATAATTAATTTAAAAATTAAAAATTAAGAGTATAATAACTATTAAAACATTATATTTATTAACACTTGCACGCGAATCATTCATAAATTAAGCCATTAATAATTAATGAAACAGCTAAAGTTCCTGCTTTAGAGTGCATTCCACGATATGAAAGCGCCCCCTGGGAAAACTATATCAGAATCGATTATGCAGTTCCAAAGAACCTGTGAACACATAATACGTATTGTTTCTCAGCTGTTTATGGACATGAATATGATGTGAATTTTATTTGATCAATTCGGTGTAATTTTCAGAAATTATACAATGTTTCAAGGGAAGGAATGGTTTGTTTGGATTATTATTATCAGCGATATTTCAAGAGTTAAACCATCAATATTTTACAGCTGTTGCCCCCGGCTTCGCTCGCCATTATTAATTGACTACAGGATTTTTAAGAAATTTACACTGGCAGTTTATTAAAAATGTTTGTGGTTCAGAGCTATGAAAATTGTAAGTAAAAATAAAATTAGAATATTTGTTCATTGTGTTCATTTCACTTAGGCCTTATATAATAAAGAAACGGTTTACCTAATTTTGTAGTCGTCATGAAAGTTTACACTGCGAGAGACGAACATCGCCGAGTATACCCGATGTCTCACGAAGCGGGCGAGCGAGCAAGCATGCTATTTAGGGCCGTTGAATTGTATAAGAGTAGATGGTTATAGGACTATACATTCCCATAATGTGCATAAATATCAATTTTTGTAGTTTAAGGAGCATCAGGAGGTTCCTCAAGGAAATAGCAATTCACTCACTCAATGGCCAGCTGAAGGAATATTATCTACTTTATGGAACCCGAAGGTTCATTGCCGCTCTTACCTGAGCCCGCCATTCAACCCTATTCTCTGCTAGCTCCATCCAATCAACCCTCGCAAATCCTACTTGTCTTAAATCTATCCTAATATTGTCTTCCCACCTACGTTTATGTCTTCCAAGTGGTATTTTCCTTGGGGTCTCCCATTCAATACTTTCCTCCCCCATGCGCGCAACACGTCCCGCCCATTTCATCCTCCGTGATTAAATCATAGGCGTAACCAGGCCGACCATATGGGGGGGTTGAAACATCTGGAGAGGGGGGTTCCGGGGTCCTCCCCCAGGAAAATTTTCAAAATTAATATGCACAATAACGAGTTTTAAGCTTCTCACGCTTTAAACTCATATTAAGTAATTTATAAGCAGATTTTTAAAAAAAGGTGACATATCACAATAATGAAATAAATAGTACAATTTTCCATTTTTTAATCAATGGGGGGGGGGGTTCAAACCCCCAAAACCCCCCCTCGGTACGCCTATGGATTAAATTACCAGTGGAGAGTACAGGTTCTGAAGCTCGTCGTTGTGCAGTTTTCTCCAGTCCCCATTTTCATCTCTCTTCAAATATTTTCCTAAGCCCCCTGTTTTCCAACACTCTCAAACTTATGTTCTTTCCGAAGAGTAAGCGGCCATGTCTCACACTCATATAATACAACCGGCAGGATAATTGTCTTATACATTTTTTTTTTTAGATTTCTGGACAGAAGACGAGAAGATAAGAGTTTCTGAACTGCAAAAAAGCAGGCATTTCCTGATTTCAGTCGACACTTAACTTCTGCCTTTATATTATTAGTGTCTGTAATTATTGCTCCCAGATATTTGAATTTCAGCACTTGATTGAACCATTTACCGGCCATTCTGATATTTTGTAGAGCATTATTTTGATGTTCCATGACCATATACTTAGTTTCTTTCTGAAATAAATAGTAATTACTGGTTTAATGGATTTAAGTTGCTGTCTTGGAAAACACGGGAAACATTTGCATTACAATTAATTTTCAAAGTTTATATTTCCCAATCAAATACCGAGATATTATGTTACTTCAGTGCCCTTTAATTCTTTAGATTAATTACAAGAATTAACAATAGCTTTTTTTTTACACAAAACTGTTGGAACGCGGAACCCCTCACACTCTTCCATTCAATAGTAGGCTACATCATGTTTGAAACCTAACTTCTTGAATATAGTCAAATCCCACTTAACTCGCGACAATATTTGCTCGCGATCGCTAGCGTTTTTAGAACGGACCTAACAAATTTGAATAGATGTTAATAAGTTGCTTATATCTTGCAATAAATATTGGCTTTGCTAGCAATGTCTTCTACGACATCTGTGCAACTCAACTGTAACATGGTGTCACTTCTGCTGCCTGTTCTCTTTACACAATTTGCAAAACAACCTAAGTTGATATTTCATTGGTATTATGTTATGACTAAGGCCCGGATTTTTAGGTTTTATAAACCCTGTTTTAGCTTTTTAAACATATTAAAATACGGTAGTGTTTTTTATTTAATTTTAATAAATACAATAAACACATTGCAAAACTATATTCATTTATTTTATTTTTACTTAAATTTCCATGGCTCCGAACCACAAAACACTACGAATACTTTTTCCTTGGATTCAGAACTACCCCTATCATTCCCAACTGAACTACAAGCTCAAGAACAACGTTTTTCAATTAATCAAACAACTTTTAGAATACTTCAGTTCCGGCAAACACTGTGAATAAACTGCAAGTGTAAGCTTCTTAAAAATGCCTGGAATTTGCTTCTAAAGAAACCGGGGATTTCGGTTCACTTAAGATTTCCTTTAACGGCATAATAGGTTACAATTGCAAAACGAAATGCTATGTTTTATCATACGAAATAATATACTGGTAATCACGAGCAAAATGTAGGCTCACATTCAAAAAAGTAATTTTTAGTAGAATAATAATAATTAAATAAATTATTAGCCTATAGTTATTATTATTTTACCTTAATTTACTTGAAAAGCAGTTTTAGCCATTTTTAGTTTCTAACGTCTTATTTAGTCATATTTAGGTTTTATAAGAATGGAGTCCACCGCTGTGGGATCGTTCGGGCCTGGTTTCGATTCCTGGTCGGAACAAGTTACCTGGGAGAGGTTTTTCCTCACCTGTAAGACAAATGTCGGGTAACTTTAGGCCCTTGTGGTCCCCGGATATCATCTGGCTGTCATTATCATCTTCATCCTATCCTCGCCTTATTTGGATTGAGTGAGTCTGTGTGTGTGTGTGTGTGTGTGTGTGTGTGTGAGAGAGAATGGTGTGTCTCGTCCTATGTGTTCGTGTTGTCTCGGTGGTGGCCCCGGCATTGGGCTGATCACCCATCCGGGGAGTCCCTCCTTGTCTGGTCAAAAAAGTATGCCTGTGTTGTGATCCATAGTTCATTCCTCTCCCGACAAGTCGCGGCCTGGTAAGATATATTATCTTTCGTAGTTTTACCTCTCCCTCATAGGGGCCTTATATATATATATATATATATATATATATATATATATATATATATATATATATATATATATATATACAAGATTGCACTATGTGACTGCCGTGACTACGAAATGGATAATTATGTTAATATATTACAGTTAGTTACTTAGCAAGGACAAAATAGTTTATAACCTAAGAATCCGGGCCCTGGTTATGAGGCTGGGAGGTTATTATTAATTATTATTAAATTCTTAACTTGGTGTTCCTGGACACGCAAGGACACAAAATACTAGTTCCTTCCAGAAATAGCCTGGGAAGTGTGAAAGTAGAATATAATTATTGTGTAGTAAAAGACCAAATCCCCAAAGAATGGTACAATGTATAAATATACAACTATTGTAATGCATTAAGAACAATATGACAATAGTCATGTAAATAATTATAATTTATAAGTTATTACTAAATGACCAGAACATTCCTGAATGGCTACCACTTGTTAGGTTATTTAACAAATACTTTATTCACTTTATTTTTGTTTCCAATAGTTACTGGCTATTATGAACCGCATAGTTTGGAATGAATAGTACAGTATATGCATTCTCTTCTGCCCCTGCTCCATTGCTACCGGCGGACGATAAGCTATCGGCAAGTGTTTGGTTCAGGACAATTCTTAATGAAATATATTATTAAGAATATTCCTATTTATGAAATTATGTATTTAAAAAAGCCACCTGAAATATATTCTCAAGCTGAATGACAGTGAGAACCTAGAAGGTGAAGAATGCATGAGAGTAAACAAGTAAACAAGTAAACAACTCGACGGTTATAAATACGAGGCGCGTCCATAAAATAAATTTCCCTGGGGCTGTTTACAGAAACAAAACACAATTTCATGGAGATATATATATTCCAACAGATACAGCCAGTGTTCGGCTATATTTCAACATATTCGTCACCCAATTAAAACATTAATCTTGCCGTGGCACCAACTTTTGAATACATGTGACGTAGAAGTGTTCCGCCTGGGATTTGAATAACCGATTCGCCTCTCTGTCGTTCCCTGTCATTTGGTGAGGTGTAGGAAAAGATGTTAATCACTGGGAGCGAGGTCCTGGCTTTAGGGTGAATGTATAAACAGCTCCCAACCGAACTTCTGCAGGAGACTTGCTAGGAAGTGTTTAAACATCCACCCTACAGCCCGGACCTCGCTCCCAGTGATTAACATCTTTTCCTACACATAAAGAAATTTCAGGGAATGACAGAGAGGCGGAGATGTTTGTCACTTAGTGGTTCAAGTCCCTGGCGGCAGACTTATACGACATAGGCGTTCAAAGGTTGGTTCCACAAATGTTTCAGTTCCGGTGGCGGTATGTTGAAAAATAGCTGAATACTTGCTGTATCTGTTGGAATATATATGTCCATCAAATTGTGTTTTGTTTCTGAAAACGGCCCCAGGAAGACGCTCCTCGTACATAATTTACTTAACAATCGAGACAGCATTCAAAGTAGTGCATTAATGAGTTAGCACATGTGTAATGTCTTGTAGGTCACTTTGACCAGAGCAGAAAAAACAAATTTGAAATAAAAAACATTTTCTGGAAGAGAAATTTAGACGACCGAAAATGCTGGGTCAGAAAATTGCATAATTAATTCATATTTCAATGCACCCAAGCAAGAAGAAAGAAGAGAAGTTATTCACTAGGCTACAGCAGGGACGCGAAGTTAGCTAAACAATTTGGAGATAGGCTGCGCACGCGCAGTAAAGACAGTACTTTAAACATTAAACAAAGTAGAAACGGAAACAGAAATGTAATATTGAGACGCTAAAACTCTTCAACAATATTATTTTCATTCTCTGATTCTCTTTCAATTTTATATGTCTGAAAAGGCCCGGCGTCGCCCGGGCTTTGTATTTTGTAATTTGAAATTAACTTATGGAGGACTTTCGATGTTGAAACTCTAGGTCCTGATATAATAATGTATGTTGAATTCGAAATGAGGAAGAACAACATATGGCACTCAGACTATTCCCTCAGAAAACGCTAGATATAGCTTTTTATGGTTCATAGAGGATGTCGAATGCTGCATTCCGTTGCTTCTACTCATCATGCCTGGGAGGGGTTGAAATAAGAAGAAACATAAATTACGTAAGATTGTATTGACTTGACGGAAAATTTTATTTCTCATTCTCATGTTAAACCGTTTCGGGCCTGAAATAAAATAGAAATGCAGTATCACTTTCATACTTTCCTCCCCTAAAACCCGGGACATAATACACTGCGAGCATAGGACTCAAAATGTTCCATCCCATGCTTAGGGCCTATGATAAATCTCAACTAATAAAAAGCCTACAGCTATGGATAACTGACTATTTACCGACTTCTGATATAGCATACTCACACACTTAAGTTATCCCTGCAATACGACTTCTTATTCTACATCAAAATGTGAAGTGAGTAAATATTTCTTATGTCGAGGGTAGAGAAAGTTATGTGACTACATCACACTGTGCTTTATTTTCGTGGATTTCATTTTCAGTAATTATTTTCGCCAATATATTACATCGATGGAATCATAATTCGTTAAAGTCCAGCATTAGGCTATATAGTTGCCAAGGCCCTATGTAATCATAGTAAACAATTCACTGTTGCCATGTGAACTAAACAGCAATTCATTTTTTCAGTATAAAATTCTCAGAAATTATATAATTTTCAAGGGAAGGAGTATTTTGTTTGAATTTTAATGTTGACCGCTATACTTCTCGGGCTTAACTGGGTATGTGTGCAAAATTCCGTGTAAATTGGTAAAGAAATGTAGATTTGTATAAGGAACAAACATACCCACAAACACACATTATTCTTTATATAAGTTATTAGATAATAACGCTATAACAATAATAATAATAATAAATAATAATAATAACAGAAGTTAAACGGTTACAAAGTCAGAATCATGTAGGCCTACAATAATTCACTTTTTCCTACCTATTGCAATCCATACCATGTCATGACTAGCGAAAAATTATTTTATATCTTTACGTTTCATGCCTCCCTAAGTACGAAAATACCTCCCGTTAAAAAAAAAATTGTTACTGTTATTGTAATTGTAATTGTTATATATATAATTATATAGGCCTACACGCTAGCGGCCGTAATTTTGAAGATATTTTAACGAAATGTTATTACGTTATTTCTAGACCCTATAGTTCGGACAAGTTCGCTAATAAGCAAAATTGGCCCAAGGGCGTGGTCGGGGGTTGAAATTTTGAAACATTTATATCTCGGCCCCAATGAAGTATAGAGAGAAACTTTGTTTGAATAAATTAGAGTACTCCTTATGGAGTTCACAGTGACACCAACGATTCGGGGGTTTTGGGGGTGGGGGAATGGAAATTATAAATTTTTGAAGCCACTTCTTATGGGGTATCGTTGAAAAGCTCTTGATGAGTACTCTACAAATCAATAACTGGTTTCTCGATAGCTCTCATATAAGGCGAGATTTGAATGTTCGAAAAAAATACTCTTTCCTCTTTTTTGCAGTTTTTATTGCGGGTTTTTCATGCCAAGGCTAAAGAATAAAAAACTTAAATGAACCAAAAGCACCTCGAAATGTACCTCAGTTAGTAGACCTACCTAATGGGATTTTTTAAAAAGCCATTTCCTAATATTATCTTTTTAAAAAGAAAATATAACAGTATTTGCTCTTACCAATGTTAAAATGGGTACATAGAAACTCACTGTAAGTTTAATCCAGGCATTTGAGTTGGATTTAATAGCTACAAAAGAAGAAAAACCCATGCTAGATCAAATCTAACGCGCGAGTTATGCCCAGCTAAAACTAGCTGCAGATAACATGGGCTCCAATACTTGGAAGGTGAGGTGGAGTGAGTGGGCAAAAGAGAGAAAAAATCTCTGTCGCGGCCTCGTCCACTGCCTTGGGATCTGAACCTGAGACCGCGTTATTCCTACATCTTGAACCACACAAGGCATGTATAAGAGAAATAAAATATGTGCCAAGCATAGCCCATTTGAAAAACCCCAGAGAAAAGAACTTGAATAGACACACACGAGGTGTCCTAGGCCAGAACATTAATTTACAAAACGAAAGATCGAAATATTAAATTTTCGTTAATGGAAGAATTTAGAAAATAAAATAAGAAAAGAAATTAACTAAACATAATGAAAGAAAATTAATTAAATTAAATAAGAAATAAAACCATTATAATGCACGCCGCTTATTGTGATCAGTTCGGGACGCAGCTAATCTGATAATATTAACCGATCGATAACAGTAGCCGAAAAATTAATTCAAAGTGATTTATTCATACATAAAGTAATGCACTACAAAACAGAATTAAAAGTTATTTATTCATAAATATAGCCTACGTAATTACGTAAATACGTATTTGTGAATCATTGAACCACTATAGACTAATTCAGTAATAGACAGCAAGAATCTATCTTTCAACCAGTAACAAAGTTTTTAATTGCTTTTGTTTCCTTTAGGAATCCATTAACCAATACTCCTTACTCAGTTACGAGTGTTTTGGAAGTCTATACTGATCTGTGGTGAACACTGCGTATTGAAACATCTGACGCGTGTCTCTTCACGTGTTTTCATTTTATACTAGCCATCACTGCATGTCAACACTGTAAACTTTATAAATCAAAAGCTGCAGCTTAACTGTGGGGTGAAACATGTTTTATTGCTTAAAAGTGAAAGGTAATGCCATCCCCTCAGACTGGGAATAGTACAACACAATACAGTTGAGTTAGGAATGAAACCCCAAAAAACAAAATACAGTACTTGGGAATAAAGCCGCAAAAAGGAAAATGTGATAACATAAACCGAATCTTTGATCACTATAAACAGAATTTTTTCAATGTACGAGTATTAATCCGTACGGGACTTCATAGAAGTGATAACATTACCGGAGTGATAATATTATCCCCGATTACATTAAGTGGCGTTCACTTTATTAGCTTGGTGTTGTGTTTCCTCTCTTGACTTTGCCATACCCATGGAGTTCGTCGCACGTAAATGTCAAAGTTTGCTTGTAACATATCACGTGGTGTGCCGCGACCCTGCGGGTTCGGGGGTTTGGTGCACGTGGTTAGGTTACTGGTTCTTGCTGGATATAGGCCTATGGGAGTTCCATGGGGGCTCGCGGTGGAATCTGATCTGGGCATACCAATCATCCCGTTACCAGATGTTGGAGCAATGGGCCCACGAGCTTAGGGTTGCTCCCACCCGCCTTTACCCCCTTCCCAGTGTACCATCACATCAACGTAAAATGTCGTAAATCTAGCAAAGCAGCATATTTATGTTATAGGAGACGCTGTCAAACTGTTATGATTCTCACTGTCCTTTTTGTGATCTTCGGTTTATGTTGTGCATTTTTCTAAACCAGTTCTGGGCGTTTGAGTTGAGGTACTTCCCTTGTCAGGTGATTTGGGAGTTCGGCAACGTGCCCACATCTTCCCTCTGTCTCTTTTCTTTCTTTCTTCCTTTCTCTGTCGACACCAGTCCTTTGCAGATTTCCGTTCAATGTGCATTGCTTGCTAGTTCCACAGCAGGAAATTATATGGCCCTGACAGGGACAGGACTCAAGTTATTACTGTAAGTAACATCACTGGTCGCCATTTAGGTGCACAATGTAATATTTCCTTGTAAATACCTGAATGCCTTCTTGTTGCCACCGCGTGATTCACTCCCCCACCTCCTCCTATAGGTTGTGCAAGTGTAAATTCTGGAGTTTAAGCGATTTACGTGTCGTCCCAGAATAGTTGGTTTCGTAGTTAGTTAACGACGGACGTGAACTGTAATTTAGGCCAGTGACCTTCGCCGGTGTCGTCGACCTGGGCTGGGATCGAACTCGAAATCGTGATCACCAAAGGACTAAGTTATACCCAGAAGAATAAAGCAATTGGCTTGAGGACAGCAAATCACGGTTAATGAAGATTTGTGTTAGTGTGTGTACATAATCGGATGGTCCTTGCAAACACAGATTAAAAATAAAATCAGGTAAACTGATGTAACAAAGTGCCAGAATGCTTTTGTTTATTCAGTGATAAATTAATTTCAATTATGATAAACAGAAAATAAGTTATTTTTGTAATTTATCTCCTAGTAAAGTAAGATCGATTCATTAAGCAGGACTTACGTAAGAACGAAGGTCTAAAGTTTGATAATTAACCTTAATTCAAACTCGTATACACTGATATAAGACATTCTTAAAATATGTCAACATTTCACAAAATACACTGGCGAAGAACTCCACTTTAATGTACGTAGGCCTAATTATTTCACAGTAATATATATTCTGTATAAGTTATAATAGTATTCAACTTGGCCAACAAAATAAACATTAGATAGTCAAATGCGAAAGGATATGTCATGGCTAACTGTATTGCAAATTCCAAAGCCATATATGAACAGTGAAAACAAGTTGTCAGGATAACCGATTTGCATTTGTTAAATTCTTTATATATTGCACATAAAATAGGCACTAAATTGGGCATTACTCCGATGCCGGTCAACCGATTTGGTCCAATATCAATAGGGTTCTTCTCATGAACATTATAAATAGGTATACCAAGTTTCATTAAAATCCGATTAAGCGTATTTGAGTTATCACGCGTACAGACAGACGGACAGACATTTTCCCGTCCCCCACTCAATCTCATAAAGTACCATACTGGCACTTAATAACGAGATTTCATAAATGTATACGTACGCCGTGGTACAGAAACAAAACAGAAGCAATCCAGACTTAACCTCCAATTCAATCAGCTGACTAATATTAGTGAACATATCTTTATGAAACAAGATTTTGTTACCTAATAAATAATATTACGAGCTCAGGAATGTAAATTATTACTATGATAATAAAATCAGGCAAACTGATATAACAAAGTGCCAGTATGCTTTTTTAATTAGTAATAATTGCAGTTATGATATACAGAAAATAAGTTTTTTTTTTTTTTTTTTTTTTTTTTTTTTTTAAATAGATCTCCGAGTTAAACTCCAGATCGATTCATTAAGCAGGGCTTACGGAAAAACAAAGGTCTAAAGTTTGATTCTTAACCTTAATTCATATTGGTATACACTGATATACTAATTCTTAAAATATGTAAACATTTTACAAAATGCATTGACAATGAAATAGTACAGTAAGCCAATAAGAAGAGGATAGTTCCACCTAGCGGTATGCAGTTTTGTTCTGAGTATAGGCTTATGCAATTTTAACGCAACGCAATATCTTTAAAGCTAGTTTCTGTTCGTGAAATAACATTTATAGGCTTATGTTATTCTTTAGGTATGATGTAGGTCAATGAAAGACAATGAATTCCCAGTTTTTTAAAAGAAAAATGTAATACTTATTTAAGCACATTGACAAAATAGGACACAAGAATGGAATAGGCTCAATTTAACACAATTGATAATAATAATAAAAAAAATTTGCTTCAGGGTGGACTCGAACGTGATATCTCTTGATTACTAGACAAGCATCTTACCCCAAGACCAAACCACACTGCGACTTTTGTGTGTCCAATACCAAAGAATACTATCTCGTCGTAGCTCACAGAAAAGAAAAATCACCGTATTTCCAAATTAGGCTATATTTCGAGCCTTCTAGTTTTCTTATGTTACAATGTAGTATTATTTCATTCATTGGTAACATAATATTCGCGATATTCGAGTCATAAATCCGGATTTGGCCCTCACTAAAGCAGCGTACCAACTTATGCAAATTCTCAGAAGTTAATGTTTTTATTTATTAAGAGGTCAGGGACTATAAATCTGACATAGGCTGAAGTAAAATTCAATGCTTTAATCTAATTGTAATCAATTTTAGCAACAGCATTGTAATTTCATTATACAACAGCATTTCATCTATAATCGTACATATGGGAACATTTGTTTTTCATGTAGATGTCAACTGTCCATGGCAACTGAAGGAAGCTTTATAAGCTGTCATTAATTGATGACGCTATAAGAAAGAACCGAGAATTTGATTTTGCATTTGAAGAAGGTGCCTTCTTTTTACCCTCCTTTACTAAAGAAGGTTTCGACAGGAATTGAAGGCTTGTTCCAGAATTCCCCGTTATTTACCTTAGTTACGGGACTCGCCCGCTGATTGGTTGGCCGCGAGCCAATCAAAATGCTTCGAATTGAACCAAAATATTATAATAAATTTGACTGATAATTACTCTTTATTTCGGTACTGGACAGCCGATTAGGTCCAAATTCAATAGGCTTATTGCCATGATTGTTATAAATAAGTATACGAAGTTTCATGAAAATCCGATAAAGCGTATTTGAGTTACCGCGCCTTTTCTTATATGATACCATAAAAGGGCACTAAATTGGGTATTAATCCGGTACCGGCCAACCGATTTGGTCCAATATCAACAGACATCTTTCCATGGACATTATAAATAGGTATTCCAAGCTTCATGAAAATCCGATAAAGCGTATGTGAGTTATGGCGCCTTTAAAATATACACTAAATTGGGTTTTACTCCGGTACCGGTGAACCGATTTGGTCCAATTTCAATAGGGTTCTTCCCATTGACATTATAAACGCGTATACCAAGTTTCATTAAAATTCGATAAAGCGTATTTGAGTTAGAGCGCGTACAGACACACGGACGGACGGACGGACGGACAGACATTTTTCGTCCCCCACACAATCTCATAAAGTACCATACTGGCACTTAATAACAGTATTGAGGAGATCAGTGGGCAGACTAATAAGCACGGGTAGGCTACATGGAGAAAGTATGACGTGAGTTATGTCCTAATTGTATTACTTTCACTCTCTTCATGAGTTTCGTAACATTCGTCTGCAAAATTAAGGGGTTAAGGAGGGACATACAGCTTTCGTTGCTGAAAATAGGTGAAGTTCATTATTTTTACTTCCTCTGCCCGTACTATTATGTATTATAGGTAGAGGAAGTATTGTTTTGGACCCCCAAATTCGAAGTTCAGTTTTTGACATAAATACACATCTTGAGGCCCAATGAATCCAAATATACTATTTTTGGAAACATGTCTGTGTGTCTGTGTGTCTGTGTGGATGTCTGTGAACAGGCTAGTTCTAAAACGGAAAATCGCATGAAAACAAAATTTCGTATTTGGGTCAGGTACCTTCTGAAGATGTGAGCCGAAGATTGGTGACAAGTTTCTCTTATTTTTAAGGGGACTTTACATGAAGAATTTTTCGTTTTTCGCGATTTTCTCGAAAACGGCTCGATCGATATTCTTTAAATTTTGCACCTGAGTTGCTTATACCAAGAGCTAAAACTTTTATTTGAAACTTTTTTTCGAAAAAGTTATCTGAAGGGTAGTTACAAGGTACCCACTGTAGAAAGTTTGTCTTGCGTGGTGAACAACTGAATACGCGCTCTTTCACGGTCCCTTATTCCATATAAGAATGTGAAGTGAGAAAGATGTATTGTTGGCCATGCATAGAAGAAAGAAGTATCTGATGGAAATATTCGATAAATTTCGGAAATTATTCTTAATGGCGGAAAGTTCAATAAACGTTTGCAGTCATTTGTTTTTACTTCCTCTGTTTTAGTTTGTTATATAGCGTGCGTTTTTAGTTGAATCATTCAAAAAATAGGCTGTCAGGTATTTATAGCATAATTAGCGTAAAATTGTGTCTTGCGATTCTGTACAAGGATATGTGAATACTCTAACTTTTATTTAGGCAGAGGAAGTTATGTGACTTTCACATCAGATTTTTTTCTCAGCCTTTTAAGCTAGTGTGTGTGTGTGTATATATATATATATATATATATATATATATATATATATATATATATATAAGGTATTCCTCAGGTTCGCGAGCGACCCCTGGTGATCCCGTAAGGGGATATTCACAGCGGAATTGTTACCGGGGTGCGCCAGTCCCCTACCTACTTAAACCTATGGACACACGCCCAGTTACTACTGAAAAATCCCCAACCCGGCTGGAAATCGAACCCGGGCCCGTTATATTTATATATATAACGTGAAGACTCTCAAAACTGTATAGGCCTATTTTTTATTATTTTTTTTATTTATTAAATTATTACTGGCATGCTCCATTCCTTAAGAAGACTACATGCCTTTAACTTCAATAGGCTATACACAATTTGCAAATATACTGTACAACTTACTTATAGTATGTTCAGTGAGAATGTTCTAAACATCTGCAATACTCAATTCTAATACAACATGTAAGGTTATTTAGTAAGGTAATTTGAAATTTATGCTTTAGTTACTCTATATCTGTGAAGTTTATGGATTTTACGAAATTAACAAAGTTCTTTAAATGAGTTTTCATAAGTTCCTCTTTGGTTACGGGCCACGCGCATCCTCTACTTTGTATTTTCCTGATCATGTCATTTCTTTGTTGGTTTACAATTTTACATCGGAATATGATGTGATCTACCGTTTGATCCTCTTCTTGGCACTTGCATAATGGGCTATCCAGTAAAGCAAATCTGTGGCGATATGATCTAAGTTTGCCATGTCCTGTGATCATTGTAGTGAATTCTTGGCAAATAGGCAGTTTCTGTCTTAATCTGCTTCTCACAGATGGGAAGAATTCTTTAGTTATTGCTCCTTTCCTTGATGCTGTCCATTGCTGTTGCCATGCATCGAGTCCAGCTTCTTTCTCTCTAGTTATTATAACTTCTTTCGGTGTTTTGTCATATCTTATTTCATTATCTTCCGCAGCAGCCTCCTTGGCTAGTTGTATAGGCCTATATGTATATACTTTTGGCTTAGGTTAGGCTCCTAGTACAATATGATTGAAGGAATAAGGTTGGGTATCGAATACTATGTTCAATTCTTGACAGACTATTGAGGCCATGTCGGGTAAAACATACTCTGGTGGACACAGCCAGAAATAACTGTAGAAATGGCACTTGGTACAACTTGAACAGTGGGACATTGATTTCATGATTTTGCTGAAAAATGGAAATAGTAGGTCGTCATTTTATTGCAAAAACCGTTGAGTGCTCACTTAAAAGTACAAAGAAAATCCATACAATCCATTCGGGGTGTTATTATAGTAATGACATTTTTACATTTGCACAATGAACATGCACTCTAGAAGTATAGGCATCGAAACAAATTAAGGTGCTTCAGAACAGAGTCGATAACAAGGAAAGAAAGGTCAGAAATGTAAAGGAGTTCATTTGTTGGCTGTATTCTTTGGATGTCAACTGTCTGGAATACACGCATACAGCGATTACAGATTATTGTTTAGCGTTTAATACAGGTATTGTTATTTTGGCAATTGCAGTTATCAGAGTTAATACATTTTGGTATATTAATTTGAAATATATAGAATGACTAGCTTAAAAGACCCGGCGTCGCCCGGGTTTTTTATTTTGTAACTGGAAATTAACTTATGAATGACTTTCGATTTTTAAATTCTAGGTCCTTATATAGGTATTTATAATTTGAAATAGGAAGACCGACTTATTACACTCAAACTATTCCCTCAGAAAACGCTTGATTTAGTTTTTTATGGCTCAAAGAGGATGTCGAATTTTGCAGCCCATTGCTTCTACACAGCTATCCTGGTAAGGGTTCAAATAAGAAGAAACGGAAATTCCTGTAACAAAATTGTAATATCGAGGCAGAAAATTTTATTTCTCACTCTCATGTTACCATAAAACTGTTTTGGGGATGAAATTAAACAGAAATGCAATATACTTCTATCACCAAAAACCTCCGATATAATACTACACATATACCTGGTATTGTTTTCTCTATTTTCAGGGTAGAGAAAGTTATGTGACTGCGTTATTTTCGTGGATTTCATTCTTTAATATTTATTTATAACATGAATTATATTGAAGCTTCTCTAATTTCTCAAAGTCCCATTTCATTTATTTCCAAATCCATCTGAGACTACTGGCAACAGTATGTTGTCATCTGAACTGTGATTTGGATTTGATAATTTTGTGTAAAAAGGGATTAGGTATTCTAAAAAACATTTGATTTTTGGCATTTAAAATCTAAATTTTGCAAATCCTTTCTTAGTGAGCACTTACATTATGAAACGAAGGTACTGTCAAAATTCCAAGTCTCTACCTAACTTATTATACTTTAGGCTCTACGTTGATTCCTCTCAGTCAATCAGTCAGGACAAAGCCTTTTATATATAGAGAGACTGGCATGTGCCCGCGGCTTCGCCCGCGATAATTATTTCAAGAATTAAAAATTAAGAGCATAATAGTAAAATCATTATATTTAACACCTAAATCGCGTGGACTACATATCACGATTAGATAGCGTCACCTGGTAAAAGCAACCTCAGATTCGAGTTCCTTGGCCCAGAAACCCCCTGTACAGTGAGTTTCGTCCAAATCGAACAATGTTTGACCATATTTAGGCCTATATTGATTATCCCTCTTCGGTGTAGGTTGAAAATTTCATATGTCTTCGGGCATTGATATTCTAAACAAATGAATCGTCCAGGATGGACTTACAAAATCAAGCGATCGCCCGCGATAATTACTTCAAGAATTAAAAATTAAGAGCATAATAGTTAAATCATTATATTAACACCTAAATCTTGTGGACTACATATCACGATTAGATAGCGTCACCTGGTAAAGCGACCTCAGATTCGAGTTCCTTGGCCCAGAAACCCCCTGTATAGTGAGTTTCGTCCAAATCGAACAACGTTTGACCATATTTAGGCTAATATTGATTATCCCTATAATAATAATAATAATAATAATAATCCTCTTCGGTGTAGGTTGAAAATTTCATATTAGGCTATGTTTGCGTGCCTTGACATTAAAAACAAATGAATCGACCAGCGTGAGCTACAACAGTCAAGAGATCGCGATGCTTTTATGTCGAAGGTATGACAAAAATAGCCAAAGCCTAGTGTAATTTATTTGTATTACTGAAAACTCATGCTTCGAAAACGCAATAAATACACGTTTTCTGCCAGTTTTTCACTCATAACGCACGAACGAAAGCGAAAATTAAAATTCCGGCTTCGAGGTGCACATTCCGAGCCTTTAGTCCGCCTATGTATAAAATTTCAGATCTCTGCGTTCAGTAGATTTCGCTGGGCATCGCGGACAGACAGACGGAGGACAGACAGACGGAGGACAGACACTTCCTTTTATTAATATAGATTAATTATATTGATCACGGCCTCCTAAAGGAGGCGTACATTAAAGGAGGTCGTGTATTGATACCTTCTCTAATTTGTCAAACTTCCATTTCATTTAATCCAATCCCATCTTATAAAACTGGCAACAATATGTTCTGTGATTTTGTTTCGATAATTCTGTGTAAAAAGGGTTTAAGTATTCTCAAAAACATTTAATTTTTGGCATTCAGAATCAGTATTTTTCAAAATCCTTTCTTAGTGAGCACCTACATTATGAAACGAAGGTACTGTCAAAATTTCAAGTCTCTACCTGTTAGAGTTTAGGCTGTACGTTGATTGCTGTCATTCAGTCAGTCAGGACAAAGCCTTTTATATACCTATAATATAGAGAAGAGATAGAGGGAATAAGGTTGGGTATCGCATATTAAGCTCAATTCTTGATATTGAGACCATATCGGGTAAAAAACATAGACTACTCCGGTGAACACAGCCAGAAATAACTGGAAAAGCTGCTGGAGTACAACTTGAACAGTGGAACATTGGTTTCATGATTTTGCTGAAATATGGAAATAGTAGGTCGTCATTTTATTGCAAAAATGTTGAGTGCTCACTTCAAAGTACACGGAAAATCCATAGAATCCATTCGGAGTGTTATTATATTAATGACATTTTTACATTTGCACATTGAACAAGCACTCTACAAGTACGGGCATCAAAACGTATTAAGGCGCTTCAAGCCAAAGTCGATAAAAAGGAAAGAAAGGTCAGAAATGTAAAGAAGTTCATTTGTTTGCTGTATTCTTTGGATGTCAACTGTCTGGAATACACGCTTACAGCGATTACAGAATACAATTTAGCGTTACAATACAGGTATTGTTAATTTGGCAATTGCAGTTATCAGAGTTAATATATAGAATGACATTTAGCAACCTTTACTTTCTGCTACTTAGACCTCTCTACTTTCCTATGCCATTGCTGTGCTAGCATAGATGCATTGACTATTAACTAATTTCTTGTCTTGTTGTGCCAATACGATTATTAAAGTGTTTAGAATACAAGACTTACCAACCAAATTCTGGACGGTCCGATAAAATTTCTAAAAAGTCCTTGATTAAAAAAAAAGAGTGCGTGGAACGGCACGCGACAGAAGTAAAACTTTATTTTATTTCTTTTATTTTTTCAATTCTTGATTATTGGATTTTTTCAATTTTGCATTATTGGACTTTTTAATATTGGGTTTTTGAACTTTTATAATTTTGGATTTTGGACTTTTTAATTTTGGATCTTTGAATTTTTAATTTTGGATTTTTAAAATTTTCGATCTTTGAATTCTTTTTTTTTTATTTTTTAAATTTTTTATTTTTAAATTTTTAAATTTCTTTTTTTTAATTTTTGAAATTTGTATTTTTTAATTTTGGATTTTTAATTTTTTAAATTTTGGAATTTTGGATTTTTTAATTTTGTATCTTTGAATTTTTTAATTTTGGATTTTTTAAATTTCGATTCTTTGAATTTTTTATTTTTTGGATTTTTTAATTTTGTATTTTAGTTTTTTTAATTTTGGATTTTTTCAATTGAGGTATTTTTTAATTTTTTAATTTTTAAATTTTGGAATTCATCATTTATTAAATTTTAAATTATTGGATGTTTTAATTTTTAATTTTGTTTTTTTTTTTTTTAATTTTGAGAATTTGTATTTTTTAATTTTGGATTTGCGCGGTAATAAACCTCCGGGTTCCATAAAATAGATAATATACCTTTAGATTGCTTAGGAATTGTCTATTGATATTGATTAACTAAGGTCTGAAAAATTTCCTTTGATTACTGCTATCATTGAGTTGATTGTTTTCTGTGCAGCCCGCACCGAAACAAGTAAGTAATTTCGTTCGGTTTTGAGTGTGACAACCACCTCCACATCATACTAAAAATTATGGGGCAAATGGGCTTTGCCTAGGTACCCATTGCCTACTACATAGTAGTGGGCATAAAAGAGGAAGGAGCCACGTATCAAAAGTACGTTGCAGATAATCTCAATTCGATTCCGATTTGAGTGTGACTGATTTCGTGACTGATTGTGACTGATTTCATGACGGTTTTAGTGTGACTGATTTTCCAGATTTACCCTCTACCGCCACTAAAGAAGTTTTACTTCAAAAATGAAGTAAATACAATGAATCAGTTACTCCCTGCGCTTGTCCACAGACAGACGGACAGACGTCATTCCAAAAACACTTTTTTCGGTTTCTAGGCATCGTGAAACACGCTTTCCATTTTTTTTGTCACGATCACAATAATTTATCTATATATGTATATGCGAGAAAGTAAAAAGTAAGGAACAATTTTTGTCCTGGTCAATGTCACATAAAAAGTTGCCACAATAGTGAACTCGTCAACTCTAAAATATGACGTTTGTATTCGACAACCTTGATGCACGCGTCCCGATGATTCAGGCTCTAATGAACTCTCTTTTAATATGTAATTAGATAACTAAAATACTTAGATTATTGGTTAAAATGAAATGCCATAACGCTATTGGTTATACGTTTAAGATAATACAAAACTATGTTCACAACTTACGAAATATGCAGTGACGTAATTACGGGGTGGCAAGGAGTGCCAGTTGCCACCCGAGAATTCCCAAATCCCTCCTTTTGCCACCCCAAAAATCGGCAGTAAAAATATCAGTTATTTGCAAACACGTGAAAAATTACAGTTTATAAACGTGGCACAATCTTAATTCTTTATTAAACTTTATTAAACTTATACATTTATGCTGGTACGTTATGTAGAAAAGTTTTAAAAAACTACATCATTTTAACGCCAAATTTTAAAAAAAATTCCATACCCCTTAGACCCCCCCCGGCAGACCTTGCCACCTCAGTTAAAAAGCTGAAATTACGCCCATGGAAATATGTGAACTAAATATTCCAGAGAGCAAAGTACTGAATGATTTGTCCTTGGTTAACGTAATTTAAAAAATAGATAAAGCTAAACATTCAAGCATAAGCGGTTTTTGCTAATCGAATACACTTATAACTAGACCTGGAATTTTAGGGCTCTAAAAATATTAGTTTTAGGCGTCTAAAATAGTATTTTAAAACAAGTAAATAGGCTTTTAAAAGAGAAAATAGGCACTTAAAATATGCTTCAAAAAATGTGTAAATTGATAGAAAATAGACTTAAAATATTACAATATACACTTTAACTGTAACATGGTCTTTTTCTTTTACTGCAAGAAACGTGGTATATCTATTCTTAACAGAATTAACTGCAAAATTAGGCATCTCGAACTATATTCACTTAAACAGATGTTCTTTCACTGGTGACTTGACACAGTAGTCCTTCCCCCTTAATCCTCCCCCTACCCCGTCAGTCAGCATTCCTTTGGCGACAATTGTTTGGAATAATCATGTTTCTGTGAAAAACCCACCTCTGCTGTTCTGCTTTTCATTGAGGGATGTCCATTATAAGATTGTGAAGTTGAATTTTATTTTAAATGTACAAAATAGGCATTTTAGGCACTAAAATAGTAAAATAGGCATTAAAGATCCAAATATGCATTTTATGGCTCTATAAAATTCTATAAATGTAAGTGATTTACTATGAAATGTCCACATATTTAACATTTTTCATGTTATTTCATAAGGAACAAAATAGGCATTTGCCTTAAAATCCCAGGTCTACTTATAACAATGCAATGGCTGATTACATTCGTGTACAATACATTATCACTTGTATTGCTGGTACATTCTCCGGTATACTCGTTCCAGCAGGTACGCCTCAGCATGAAGCTAACGTGGGCAGTGTTGGCACTAATTCTCATCCTGACTGCAGTAAATTCTGACGTCCTGCAAACAGAACAACGCCATATTGTTCTTTGTTTGAAGAATATCATAACCAAGAACTTCACACCGGACAAACCTGTCTACATATCATTCCCTTCGTTAAATGAAGCATTCGCGCCGGAGACAGTAGAACGTCAACTAACATTCAAACCGGCGGAGAGAAACTATCAACGCGTCGTCGATACTTTGGCAGAAACTCTCAACGATGAAATGAAATGGCAACTGATCTTAATACAACCAAATTACACTGATCCAATAATATTTCATGATTTCGAATTGCCAACGCCATATCCTCCAGCAGTGCAATGTATTTTATTTATCTGGGAAACAAAGGAAGATGTATCTGGGGAACTTGCTTTTCATGATCACATTTCAAATCTTCTCGACGTTACATCTTCATCCAGTAATTTGTATGTGACGGTTATCCTGAATGTGATAGACGAGGAGGAGGACGTATTAAAAGTATTATCTGGAATGTTCTGCTACATTGCAGTTTCAGATTGCATATTTCTTGTCCCTGAACGAAGAAGAAGAAACATTGATGCACACATAGATGTTTACACTTGGTTCCCATTTACGTTTCCGGAGATATGTGGCAGCTTCAAGCATCCAGTGATTATAGACACTTGGATAGAGGATAATATGGGAAGATTCCAGAAGAATGCAACATTGTTCAGCAATAAATTACCTAAAGAATTCGATGGATGCCCAATTATAGTTCAATCATTCTTCGAATATCAATCAACAACGTCAAATGTGGAAGAATACATTTTGGGCGAGATTCTCAGTTTCTTGAATCTGACTCCAGTGAATCGTTCCTATATTAATGATCCGAGAAACGCCTATGTTGACATCAGATACGGAGCGTTGTATATGCATCCAATAATGTATGAGGAATGGTCAACTTACTACTTTCCCATACCATACATACAAACGAAGATAAGGTGGTATGTTCCCTGTCCTAAGTCGAATCCAAAACAGGGGAAGTTGTATGAGGTCTTCAGTTTGCCGGTTTGGATCATCATGAGTCTAACATTCCTGTTAGCTGGGTTGACTGACTGGTGTATTCACTTGATAGAAATCCGCTTTGCAACTGGATTAGTCTCACATGATACGTCATCAGGGTTCTGCAATCTGTGGGCCGCCTTTCTGTCGGTCGGGGTCAATGCATTTCCGAGTGGCACACGGTTTAGAGTGTTTTTCCTGTCTTGGGTAATCTACTCATTTGCAGTGAGCACAATTTTCCAGGCATTTTTCACAACCTACTTAGTAGACCCTGGTAAAACTCACGAAATCAGTACTCTTGAAGAGTTCAGAAGAAGTGGACTCGATCACTACGTTGACAGAGGTTCATTAATTGAATGGTGCAATTCTGAAGACTTTGACGAGATCTGTAATCCCGATGAGTTTAACATAAAACCAATTGAAAAGATGGACCGTGGTGTAATTCAGCGAGAAAGTATAGATAAAACTCAAGACGCTTTTCTTCTTTCGACTTGGCAACACAACATCAGTGTCCTTGCTAATGATTTCCAGGCTCGAATGTTTCAAGTCCTGTCGAAGCAGAGATACAAACTGTGTTATGTCAGAGATCTAACCGTGCCGACTACAATCTTAATGTTTATGCCTAAATTTGGCTAATACTACAAACCTGTCAATGACCTGCTACGTCGGTTCCGCGATCCTGGAATACTAGAAAGACTTACCAACTATTTCTTCTTGAATATCGGGAGGGATGAATATGTGGATCGTTTCTTTCTACTTACTGCTTATGGGATGTATTTTAGGAGTGTTGGTATTTCTTGGAGAAATCTAATATTTCAAGTTTCAGATGTAATTGAAACTGTGGATTCTGTGAATAGCTTCAAGTATTGAGGCAGCTCCACCGAGTATCTTTGAGTCCCTATAATAATATAAAGCCACGCGGCTGACTGACTGACTGACTCACTCACTCACTCACTCACTCACTCACTCACTGACATTAATGTTTGCCCACTTCCAGATGAGCTAGAAACTTGAAATTTTTGTACACGTATACCGTTTAGCCTGTAAACCACATGAAAATTCCAAAAAAGTTTATTCTTTAAATTTTTAGCCCTAAATACCCCCGTAAAAGGGCTTGGTTTCTATGGCAACGGTATTATCAAACAGTGTTCACATAGGTTTTTGAAAGCCAATACAGTAGACTAAATACACGCACTCTATCTCCCATAGATCTTTTAAAAAAACCTTTTCCGAGACACTTAGCGGGGGTTTGGGGGCAGAGCCCCCAATGGTCGAAACGAGCTCCTCTATACGACCAGAAGTTTACATTGGTTATATTATTAAGAGTATCCCATTAGGGATGGGATAAATAACAGGTAGTTAACTGAAGTTCACTCCGTATATATGAATAGAATTTTAAAGCAGATTTTCACCCACATAACACAATACGAATTGAATTAAATGCCATGCTTCAGTGTGCGCTTTTAAGATTTGTTTGTGAAAATTTTCGGATTTGAGTATTTTCCACTTAGGGGTGTAAATCACTTTTGCTAACCTGCAAATAATGATAATAATAATAAGATTGTTATTTGGATTGTATTTGTATTGTACTTAATTTCTCGCAAAATAAATAAATTGCACTGAGTGCTAAAAAAATAAATACAGATTAGCTTAAATTACTAAACTGTTTTCTAACACACACACACAGTTAAGGGAGGATATACAGCTTTCGATGCTGAAAAAATAGGTGAAGTTCATTATTATTATTATTATTTTTTTCTCAGAAATGAATTGTTCTGTAGCCTTGCAATAAGACATGCTCTATATTGACTAGTTCTACAATTGCGTACTATTTTCAGAATTAATTTAACTATTACAATTATGGGTAATTATCGTTACAAAATGGCAGCCAGATTTTGTGCTCTCAAGTGCTGTTTCCCTGATAAAATTCATATATACCAATATATCTGAGTGATTTTTACTTTCTCGCTTATACGTAGTATAGAGAAAGTATTGTGATGGTGACAAAAAATCGAAATCGAGTTAACACCGGGAAAGCATGTTTCACGATGCCTAGAAACCGAAAAACGTGTTTTTGGTTTGATGTCTGTCCGTCTGTCTGTCTGTCTGTGGACAAGCACAGCGGGTAAACGGTTCATTGTATTTACTTCATTTTTTGAATTAAGGACTTTTTCGAAATTTTGTTGAGCCGCCCAGAAATTTAGTTTTACAACTGAAATATTAAGGGGACTTTTCATGGAAACTTTTTTTTAAATTTTTATTTTTGAAAAAAATGGCTCTAACGATTTTAATAAAAATTTGAAATTGGAAACTCTTATCTATGACTAATAAAATGGCTATATCTGTATTTCTGCAAAAATGACTTAAGGGGTACTTTACTCGTATCCATTTTCAATTTTTCTAGATTATATCCATTACAGTAGGCGATACACGAAAACCTACCACAGTAAAGTTGTAGAGAAAATTAAAATGAACATTTTTTGTTTAACACATTTCTTTATACGTTTAATAGATATCAAGATAAAAACGAAATAAGTACGGCTTAAATGCTAATTTCAGAACATACATGTCAATTAAAATATGAATGACATTTTGTTGCCCCTAGTAACAAGAAAACTATAGGCCTAATGTACACTTATTGTTGTGAAATGCAACCAGTTTAGCTCAGTCGCAATGAACACACCAAAACCAATTAGCCTACAGCGAGGTGATATGGGCTAACAGGGAAGAGGTCCTGAGTTTAAATCAAACCTTGTGGCCGCCCAAATTGACTTGGGTTTTCAGTTTCCTCATTCGCAAAGGCAAACGCCGGGTTTGTAGGACATTCTTACTTTCCATAACTCATCGCCGCTACGTCACTGGATATTATAATAGTTTCAACTGAATATCACAAAAGAAGACATCACTAAACAATAGAATCAGATGACACGAATGAGTTGCTACTATAGACTAATGGTTCACGCAACCATACTAAACACGTGTTATAACCTACATGCAGTTGCGTGCAATATAACCTAAGTAGTAGTAGTAGTAGTTGTGGCGAAATTCAATTATAAGTCGCCCCTTAAGTTCCGCCCATTCGATATTCACATTTGCACGGACTGTGTGATGTATTTTGTTTCTGAGCGAAACAGAGTGACCAACTGTCCTTATTTATTGCTGCAAGTGCCTTGCACCCACTATCCTTATATATTGTCGCAAGTGCCTTGTATTCACCTCTACATATAGCTAAATAATGCATAACACTAACCACATAGTTAAGTGCGCGAAGCGGAAGCGGCAGCCGTAGTGGTATGACGTCACACCTCCAACGTCCAATCACGAGTTTCTTCATAATACGAGGAGAGAAGAATTCGCTACATCGTGGTATAAAAGAAACTGCATTGGTCGGTGGGTTGGGTGGGGCCGATTTATCCCAAGGTGAGACTTATATTTGAATTTTCCCGTAGTAGTAGGCTACTAGTAGTACTAATAATATGCAGTTTTACTGTCATTCATTATTATTATTATTATTATTATTATTATTATTATTATTTCACGGTAAAAGCATTAAACATGAAGATCGACTCTGATGGTTTCCGTTCTAGATACTTCTTAGTTTTATGAAAATGTAATAAATAAAATTTAATTGTCCCTATAATTTACTTTTTTCTGTGCTAGCCTTTAACACGTATATGCGAGAAAGTTTGTGCAACATATTTTTGCACCATTTATTTTTCTATCTATTTGTATATATCATATGTACAATACAATCTAGAATCTTTGGATTATCTGCAGTATAAATTTAAAAAAAAAATAATTAATCCCTTTTTTTATATAAATCTTTACATCGGATTTTTTTTAGTAAATTATTAAAGTTACATCAATGATTCTACATAGCGTTGTTCGTTAATATCAAATATACTCGCATACAAAATTTCACTGCAATATGTTAATAAAATCAGGTAAACTGATATAACAAAGTGCCAGTATGCTTTTTTAATCAGTTATAATTGCAGTTATGATATACAGAAAATATACATATATATTTTTTTTTTAATAGATCTCCGAGTTAAACTCCAGATCGATTCATTAAGCAGGGCTTACGGAAGAACAAAGTTCTAAAGTTTGATTCTTAACCTTAATTCATATAGGTATACACTGATATACTAATTCTTAAAATATGTAAATATTTTACAAAATGCATTGACAATGAAATAGTACAGTAAGCCAATAAGAAGAGGATAGTTCCTCCTAGCGGTATGCAGTTTTGTTCTGAGTATAGGCTTATGCAATTTTAACGCAACGCAATAACTTTAAAGCTAGTTTCTGTTCGTGAAATAACATTTATAGGCTTATGTTATTCTTTAGGAATGATGTTGTAGGTCAATGAAAGACAATGAATTCCCAGTTTTTTTGAAGAAACATGTAATACTTATTTAAGCACATTGACAAAATAGAACACAAGAATGGAATAGGCTCAATTTAACACAATTGATAGTAATAAAAAAAAAATTCTTCAGGGTGGACTCGAACGTGATATGTCTTGGTTACTAGACAAGCATCTTAACCCAAGACCAAACCACACTGCGAATGTTGAGCGTCCAATCCCAGAGAATACTATCGCGTCGTAGCTCACAGAAAAGAAAAATCACCGTATTTCGAAATTAGGCTATGTTTCAAGCCTGCTAGTTTCCTTTTGTTACATTATTGTATTATTTCATTCATAGGTAAAATAATATTCTAGATATCCCTGTGATAAATGCTGATATGTCTCTAGCTGAAGCAAAGGTACCAACGTAAGCATATTCTCATAGCTTAATGTTTTTATTTATTAAGAGGTCAGGAATTATTAATCTGACATAGGCTGAAGTAAAATTCAATGCTTTAATTTAATTGTAATCAATTTTAGCAAAATAATTAGTCATTATACAACAGCATTTCATCTATAATCGAACATATGGGAACATTTGTTTTTCATGTAGATGTCAACTGTCCATGGCAACTGAAAGAGGCTTTATACGAGCGCGCTGATTGGTTGGCCGCGAGTCAATCAAAATGCTTCGAATTGAACAAATTATTGTTATAAATGTGACTGTTAATTACTCTTTATTTCGGTACTGCTCAACCGATTAGGTCCAAATTCAATAAGCTTATTGCTATTATCGTTATAAATGAGCATACGAAGTTTCATGAAAATCCGATAAAGGGTATTTGAGTTACCGCGCCTTTTCTTATATGATACCATAAAAAGGCACTAAATTGGGTATTATTCCGGTACCGGCCAACCGATTTGGTCCACCATCAACAGACGTCTTCCCATAGACATTAAAAATGCGTATAGCAAGTTTCATGAAAACCCGATAAAGCGTGTGCGAGTTATGGCACCTTTAAAATATACACTAAATTGGGTTTTACTCCGGTACCGGTGAACCGATTTGGTCCAATTTCAATAGGGTTCTTCCCATTGACATTATAAACGCGTATACCAAGTTTCATCAAAATTCGATAAAGCGTATTTGAGTTAGAGCGCGTACAGACACACGGACGGACGGACGGACGGACGGGTTGACGGACAGACATTTTTCGTCCCCCACACAATCTCGTAAAGTACCATACTGGCACTTAATAAAAAATAAAAAATAAAAGAAAGAAAGAAAAAACTCTGATCCCTCAAAATAATTACTGTCTAATTAAAAATTTATGTGTGCAAAGCTTCGGACGTTTTAGTGAATATTTACTGGTAGCTCAAAGTTTGATTAATTAGTGCCAAAATATTTCTGTATTATTTATGTTGACTATTCCACTCATACGCCGCGTGTTTCATGTTGACCAATAACGTTCAGCAATTCTTCGGATATAGACCAATCACGATCGTTCATCTTGTTATATCCTTCCTCGGATCGCAAGGACGCAATTTTGTCTGATAAAACGTCAGTTCGTTACTGGACACGTAAGGTATCAACGTGCGGTGTTTAATAACGTGCCAGTGAACACAATAAAAACACATGTATATATATGCATTCATAGACCACAGATTAATGTCTCTGACAAACACATAAAATACAGTATTTTATACAACATAACTTGTTTGGAAATTTAAGTAATATAAATGTAGATCGATTAAAAACAGAATTTCGACTCGGTGCAAGGCAGTTTTTGTGCTTTTATTCTGTTCTGCTGTTAGCTTACATGAATTAGGTAAACTTGGTGTTATATGCACAGTTGGTAGCACTGGTCCCAACATAGTAACTCGAATCGACTCATAGTAGGCCGTGATCTCGCAGCTGTTAATTTTGTTTTCATACATCAAAGCACGAAAGTAATTATTATTTGTATAATCCGTACTATTTTCATTAATAAATCCAAATCGAGTTGACGAGTTTCATCAGATAAATTCGCAACTCGGAAAACTCTCATGGGATTACCTGTGAAAAATTTCACACTGAACTCTAGATCAATATAAATTAAGGCCCTAACAGATAAGGGAAAATATGGCCGCTTGAAATTATAATACCACTAGATTAAAAGGCCCGGCGTCGCTCGGGTTTTGTATTTTGTAAATTCGAAAATAACTTATGGATCCTTATATAGGTATTTAGAATTTGAAATGAGGAAGAACGACTTATCACACTCAAACTATTCCCTCAGAAAGCGATAAATATAGCTTTTTATGGCTTATAGCAAATCCCTGCTTCGCCCACGATAATTAATCAGAAGATTAACAATTAAGAGCAAAATAATTAAAGGCCTACTCAACAACTTCTCAAAGTTTCATGGCGATCGGATGAATGGTTTAGTAATGCATGATGAACAAACAGACAGACAGACATTCGTTTTTATATATATAGATAGAAGATAAGGCCCACACATCATTAAATGTTTAATTGTTGCCCATGCTTGCTGAGATGCAATTTTTCGGGATCAAAGTCTAAGTAATCTCTTAGATTAAAGAAATTCGCGTGTGTTTTCACAGAAAGTCTTTCCACTTAGCTGGACGAACCCTAAAGTAAAACGTGAATTGATATCTTTATTCCTGCCTACTCGTAAGTTTCGTGAGTCTGCGCAGACTCGTTTCTGAATTACAGGCTCAACCTGCAAAACGCTTGTGTAAGTCAAGGTAAAAAGGTTCTATCTGTACGTTGTTTTAAGTAGGCCTAATATTTTTAATATACAAACATTCTGACTTGATCTATGCTTTCTAAAGATTGCAAGTAACATTTTTGTTTACATTATTTTTCATCTCTCCCTTTTAGAGACATTTTAGCGACCCACGCTGCCCGGGCCGAACCGGACCGCGACCTGTCGGGAGAGGAATGAACTATGGATCACAACACACAGATATCCTTTTTTTGACCAGACAAGGACATGGAGGGTCTCCCCGGATGAGTGATCAGCCCAATGCCGGGGCCACCTCCGAGACAACAGGAACACATAGGACAAGACACACCATTCACACACACACACTCACTCCAAACAAGGCGAGGATGGGGTGAAGATGATAATGAGGGTCAGATGATATCTGGGGACCACAAGGGCCTAAAGTTACCCGACATTTGTTTCATATGTGAGGAAAAACCCCGGAAAAACTCGTACGCACCCCCTACGCCACAGCGATGGACTGCGAAGAACGTTACAACCTAAAGCTAAGATTTTATTAAACTGCTTTTTCCTTTGAATAGAAATTGCCAGCTGCCATGAGCCTTATGCATATAGTTTTGATTTTTACTGTTCGGGATACGTTTGTTTGTTTGTTTGTTTGTTTGTTTGTTTGTTTATTTTCTTACATTCATTCTCTTATCTTAAAATAAGTATTTTATGAGAGACTGGAGCCATTTTTTTCTGAAAACAGGTTCACCAACACGACAAACCTCGCGGGAGATATAATATAGCATATTTTCGAAACGCGAGAATTTAGAATGCCCTACTATACTGTTCATAATTCAACCTAACCTGACTGCCACTAAAGTAGAATCTATCTGCCACTACTTACCTTAATGAAGATTGGATAAGAAATGATGTGCAAGAAGAAGAATTGGTCATCCTGCTTTGCTCAGAAACATAATATGGTTTGGCGTGTTTTAAGCGTAATAAAAAGTAATTCGTTGAAATGGGTAAAAATACAAGATAAAGTTTTAAATACGACTGGTGTCACTTCTTAATTAAAGATAGGTACATTTAATGAAGTGTTGAGTTCCAGAAAGGAAAATCGCTTGGCTAAGACGTTGGTGGCTAGACTTGTCTAATTTGCTATCAGATTGTCATTCTGATAACTAGACTGCGAGCATTAGTCATGAATGACTATGATTTCAAGTTCAGACGTAACATCTAGGATTAGAGGAATTTGTCTGGACACGTCCTCTGCTGAAAACCCGGATTCGATTCCCACCCAGCAAAAATGCTGATATTTAGATTAGGTTAGAATAATGAAGGGTACTGTAAGCCCTTCGGCTTCTCAACACTGCGACCTTAGCCTAATAGATCTATTGTGAATACCTTAATTACTCTATTCTAGCAGTCACCACTTTAATTTAAGCCTTTTTAATATAGCCTATAATTTTCCTGGGTGATGTCCAGTCCTCATCCCGGGGATTTTTCGAACTGAAAGCCCCACCACCCGGCCGACAATCGAACCCGGTCTGCCAGGGTGGAAGGCAAGTACGCTACGGACTAGGAAGGGAAGTCCATGACGAATGTTGATCTTTAGAATATAATAAGTAAATTATCTGTTTAGAATATTACATTGATTCTAACCGGAAATAAATACAACAGATCAACCGGTTAAAACGTGAAGTACAAAAATCTTTTACATATAGGCTAGATCCTGTATAGCAAACAAGCATAACATTCTGTATTAATACATTTACTAACCGTCATAAACTAACTAACAAACAATATAGGCTACTTTTGAGTGGGGCTGAAACACTCCTTGCAATACGGCTATATCAGATGTAGATATCTCGTTCTGTAGATTTTGTGTTGAGCGAGGCTCAAGGATATTGAACACGTCAGATATAACAGCAATACACAAAACTGTAAGCTGCCAAACTTACTCAATTATACTGTAGAAGGTGTGAGTTATTAACAATTCCTTGAGAGATCTTTTGAAAGATTTGCATTTGCTTTTAATACACAATAATTTAATGTTTCTTGGAAGCTTTTTGTAAATCTGTATTGCAGAATAATAAACACCCTTCTGAAAGAGTTTTAATGAATTAGATGGTATATGTAAATCATTCTTGTTTCTAGTTGTACGTCCATGTACACTGTAATTAGTTTGAAATTTACACATTAATAAGAGTAGAATTTATTTGAGTGTTTAGGTTATGTTGCTGCCCGCCCAGAGTGGTTTCTATCCACATCGCCCGCGCTCTGATGCAATTCATGTTTCTACTCACCTACAATCGAACCAAGGTCTCATTCCAGTCCAGGTTTATCCATAAACTTGTTATAGTAAAGTCCACACAAACACAAACACTAATTTAAACCAGAAAAGCACACGAACACTCGCAAATTACGACCGCCGGACTTTGAAGCATTTAATACACATCGCTTACTGTTTGTCATGTGTTTCCCAAAAACTTCCCGTCGTTACCGACAGCAGCGCTAGTGTCTACAGAGTATGACAAAATGCCATATAACGTCCATGGTCTTGAAGAAGTTCCATAAATGTCTGCTAGAGATCGCTTGCTGCTTCTACAAGTAGTTTCGATCGCTTCTTCCAGCCCGTGTGAATGCCGTGAGCAAAACTATCGATTATATATCGATCGAGATGGGTTTGCCACCTTTAATAACCTGTAGTGCGGTCTTTTTCAGACGGGAGTGATAAAGTTAGTAAATTACGTCCAGTGTTCGTTCCGTGATTATAATTCTTCTTAATAACGTACAGGATGTTACCGTGAATCAGTGTTATTAAGCGTGTGTCGGGTGGATGCCCGTACATTTAACAGTAAGCGACAAATGAAAGTGTGATGGCGGTGTGTTGTTATGGCTCGACAAAGTGGACTGGCCCAGAAATCACAAACAGAGTCCAGGAGCTGTAGGTGAGTAATCTGACTTAAGCTGTAGTGTAATCTACCCAAAGAAAATGTGGGTGAAATAGTTTTATGTCGCGCACTAGGCTCCTCCCACAAACTCTCTAACGGGAAGGCGTTCAGGGGTGGGGAGGAATTTAACACGGAAGTAACTAGATGGCTCTCTATTCGAACTACTACCAACGCCGTCTATCGTGGGAAAGGTGAAACTAGGACAAAAATAATTTATTTCTCCTTTATCCTATCTTTCTCTACGTTTTCCACATTCTTCCTCCCTTTCTCCCATCTTTTCCTCGCTCTAGCTACCTATTTGGGACCTATTCCTAACCTAAAATTTTTGTTAGACCGGGGTTCAAACGCATGACCACTAGCACCGTAACCAGCAGCCTTAATCACTATGCCACAAGCGATTGCTGAGCGGTGAAGGGAAAATTCATCTACTTAAATGTACAGAGCTTTAATACATGAGAAATGGCCACTTTCGTGCAAGGGCCCTTTCTTTTAATTGTGAAAAATTATGTTGGCTCTGGAAAGACCTGTTTTGATGTATTTTTAATGTGGTGCAAGAGTTATTTTCGTAACATTTTATTTATTTCGTGTATTATTGATATGTTGCAAGGATCATTTTCGTATTTTTGAAGTGAAAATTCTTTAGGCGCGCCAGGAGTAGTTCGAGAGCCAACCCAAAGTTGCGTTATGCTCTAGCGATACGAACAAAATCGTAGTGGGGCTGTGACGGACTGCACAGAAAACAATAGACTCAATGATTAGGCTTATCCAAAATTTAAAAAAATCTAAAAGTCCAAAACTCCAAAATAAAATAAAAAATTACGGGAGGCGTGGGGGAAAGGTATCAGGCACTGAGTGGGGGCAATTACTACTTCGACCTAGTGGCGTGGTGAACCCTTCACTATTATAAAAAAAAAAAAAAAAATTTTAAAAATAAAAAATCCAAAAATTCAAGATTTAAAAAATAAAAAATAGAAATTAAAAAATCCAAAATCGAAAATTTAAAAAAAGTTAAAAACCCAAAATTAAAAAATTGAAAATCCAAAAAATAAAAAATTCAAAGGTCCAAAATATAAATAATCCAAAATTCTAAAATTAAAAATAAAATAAATAAAAATTTCAGAAATAAAAATCTAAAATCCAAAAATCCCAAAATTAAAAAATCCAAAAATCCAAAATAAAAAATCTAAAATCAAAATTCAAAAATCCAAAATAAAAAATCTAAAATCAAAATTAAAAAATCTAAAAATTAAACATTAAAAAATTAAAAACCCAAAATTAAAAGATCCAAAAAATAAAAGATCCAAAATTTAAAAAATCCAATATTAAAAAATCCAAAATTTAAAAAAAATAAAAGTTAAAACATCCAAAAACCCAAAATTAAAGAAGTCCAACAATCCAAAATTGAAAAAATCCAATAATCCAAAATTGAAGGATGCAAAAAATAAAAAATCCAAGTTTCACTTCTGTCGCGTGGCGTTCCACGCACACTTTTATTATTTCGTGTATATGAGGAAGGCTACAATAGTGAGCTGCAGTAAAGGCACTGGCGACATAATTCTATCTTTTGTCCAAAATGGTTACAGTTACGGGTAGTTATCGTTACAAAAACAAAACTACATCGCATTTCGCTTATCTCCCTCTCATTTCTATGCATAGGATTGTTTTGTAAAGGATTATGATTCGGAATTTAAAATCCAATTTTTGTATTCAGGTAATCAAGGTTCGGAAATGCATCAAGAGGAAAGAATAGAGTCACTCACTTTGGGTTTTTCAATTTCCGTGTAATTCGAAATAACGGAGGATTGCCGATTTGCAAAGCGAAGAAGAACGACCTATCACACTCAAACTATTCCCCTCAGAATATGTTAGGTATAGCTTTTTAACGCTCATAGAGGATTAAGACTTATTATGCAACCCGTTGCCTCTACACACCATGCCTAGTACATCGTAAACAAAATTTCACTGTCTTTACATGATATTACGTATATTCCCCTCTCTCATGTTTTCCATACAACTGTTTCGGGGTTGAAATCAAAAAAGAAAATCAACGTCACACTTGCCTCCCCATAAACCCGGACTAAACTTAGGACTAAAAATGTTCCATCCTATTTTGTGTCTTTTTTTTACATGCCTGGTTTACAATTAACATCTCTATTTCTCAACTAACTGGGTACGCCGCAGCGTAGTGGTTGAGGAGCTGCGCTACAAACCGGAAGGTCGCCGGTTCGATCCCCTCTGAAGTCGTTGGAGTTTTCAATTGGCTTAATCCTTCTGGTGGCACTATGGCCCTGGGGTCGACTCAGCCTCTAACAGAAATGAATACGAGGAGCAATCCTGGGGGTAAAGGCGGCCGGTGCCTATGGCTGACCACCTTCAGGGCCGATTCGCTAAAAATCTTGGAATCTCAACTTCCTGGAACCCTCTGGGCCTCCATGGTTTGTAATAGGAAACACTTTCTTTACTTTTATTTCTCAACTAATACAAAGCCTACAGGTATGGATAACGTATCAGTAGATAGGATTTTTACCGACTTCTGACATAGCACATCGCTATATTTTAACGTTGGCACAAACTGAGGTTGAACAACTGAAAACGCACTCCCGCAATGTGTCCTATTACTCTGCACCAAAATGTGAAGTGGGAAAATGATATTGTCCATGCCGAAGGTAGAGAAAGTTATGTGATTCATAATTTATTTACGTGAATTTTATTCTCTAGCATTGTTGATCTACATAAATGAATTATGCCAATAGTCTGTCTAATTATTTGTCAAAGCCCAGTATCATGCAACTTCCAAAGCCTTATGTGAACACTGCAAACAGTAGTGTTGCACGTGCAATGTGGATTGTATTTGGTAAATCAGGTGTAATAATTTTAGAAATTATATCATTTTACAAAGGAAGGGGGGAAAAGGACAACTTTAGGTCGCTCACCATCCCTCGCCCAATATCATGCGTCCCATCCCAGCCTTGCGCGCGCACCTCACTATTGTACCCTTCATCATATACGCATAAAATTATACAAAATCACAGCGCTACGAAAATGACCCGTGCACCAAAACGGTTATTTCTCATATGTATTAAAGCTCTCTAAACTTAAATAGTTGAATTCCCCCTTAAATCGCTCGTGGTCTAGTGGTTTAAGGCTACTGGTTACGAGTTCGAATCCCGGTCGATCCAAAGTTTACTGTTAGAAATAGGTAGGGTGAGAGAAAGGGAGGAATAAAGGAAAGATAAATTTTTCCCCAGTTTCACCTTCTGCATTACTAGCAACGCCATCTAGGAAAGGACGTTTAAAACCCTAAACCCCTCCTTCCCAGGCGGGTGGGAGGAGCCTAGTGCGCGACCTAATATTTATGTTTTTTTTTATCCCGGAAGGGGTAGTTTGTTTATATTTTAGTGTTGCCTACGTTTCTTTCCTGCTTGAACTGGATTTGTGTGCAAAATTTCGCGCAGATTTGTCGAAGCGTGTAGATTTGTATAGGGAACAAACACCCACTGTCGATGTTATATACTGTACTCCCTTCGCTCTACCCCCAGATCCCCTCTGAGGTTCTCGAAAAAAGCCTTTTTGAAGTGAAACTTGTTTAGTCGCGGTAGGGGTAAATCGAGAGCTTCTGTAACGCTCAAAATCGTCATGAATTAGTGTGGTGTGACGGATCGGACTGCACAAAAAACAATCAACTCAATGATTAGGCTTATCCAAAATTTAAAAAAATTCAAATTCAAAATTTCGAAAATCCAAAATTTATCAAAATAAACATTCAAAATTAAAAAAATCGAAAATCCAAAATTAAAAGATCAAAAAAATAATAAAATTCAAAGATCCAAAATTTATAAAATCCAAGTATAGGGAACAAACACACAGACACACACACTGTCGATGTTATATACTGTACTGCCTTAGCTCTGCCCCTAAATCCCCCTGAGGTTCTCGAGAAAAGTTTTTTTTTTTTTTTTTTTTTTTTTTCCTGAACTGGCTGAGTATCGGAAATAGAGTCCGTGTATGTAGACTGCCTTTTAGCCTATTACCGTTCAGCCATAATAAACCTAAAAAGTGCGAGAAGGCTTTGACATTTTTTGGGGGTAGAAATTAAAAATTCGAACTTCTGGAAAATTTCTCGTCGGTTACAGGCTAAAAGGTAGCCTATGTCTGCCAAATCTCAGGTATTTTAGGTCATCTGGAAGTGGGTAAACATTAAATTATAGGACGAAATAGCGAGGTTAGTTCATTGTTCATGATATGTAAACATCGAATTTGTCATTTGCCTTCACGGCCGTGGAAACATGTCAAATTGGTTGTCTACGAGATTTAAACCTGGGACCGACCGAATGCGAGTCCAACACGTTACCATCTTGGCCACCTCGCTTAGTTTACGGAAATTATTTCTATCATCTTCTAACGATTTGTCAAAGCTCAGTATCATGCAACTTCCAAAGCCCTACAAGAACACTGCAATTGTTGTCAAGTGCGTCCGACCTTTTGAAGTTTTTTAGGGCTAAAAATTAAAAAAAAAAAAACTTTTTTGGAATCTTCGCGTCGGTTATATGCTATAAGTATGCCAAATTTCAGGTTTCTAGCTCATCTGGAAGTGGGCAAACATTAATGTCAGTGAATCATGTCACATGTGGCTTTAAATTAGCCTATAGGGATTAGAAAACCGACAAATTTCTCAACAATCTAAAACTGTGGGCAAAAGGAGTTTTAGTCTGTTGAGAAATTCCAAGAAATCACCCAGAGGACTTGAACCCTCATAATTTTGGGGTTCATTTTTTTTTAATTTCTGGAGGAAGTTCCCCGTACCCCCACTTCCGCCAGCAAATTCACACCTTCGTTTATATCGGCCCCTGACTGGAATTAACATGCCATCTGTCGATAGACCATTCATAAATACACAGGCCTATGACTTACTGACTGACTGACTTTTTCCTATATCCCCTGGAGGTTTCTGTTACCTATATGAATTTTGTTACGCTTATTTTCCGAGAGAGGGCAGTGGGACAGGTGGTAAGCCCATCGCTTCTCAACCCCCTCCGGAAACTAAGGTATTACTTGGACGTAAAAGGCCGAGAAATTTTGTCCAGAGGCTCTAATTTAGGCTTGAGTTCTTTTACGTGCCGTAAATGTACGACACGGACCCCCCCAGCTTAAAGTTGGTGCCCAGGATATTTTACGTTCTGAAAAACCCATCGACCGCAACCTGGTTTGATCCCGCGACCTAGACCTCCGCGGCCGACCAATAAATACTAACTTATTAATTTTGTAGACTATACTTAAAATATTAATTGTATCTAAGTAATAAACAGGGCCCGGATTCTGATGACCTAAAGCTTTTTGAAAAATGACCCTAAATTTTAAAGAAATTGACTTAATAATTATAAAAAATGACCTAAAACTGATTTATAAAATTTATTATTGTAGACACGAAGTTATAGACTAGTTTGTGGATAATTGTAAGAACTGTAAATAACTGTTATGTTGTGAATGTTCTTTTCTCACGGAAATTTATACTGGCACTGAGACACTGGTGAGTAATAATTCGGCACATCCTTTTGTGACCTGCCGGATTATAACTTATTGTTGTTTATTGAGGGTAAACATTAGTTTGCACTCTCAAATCCAAGCAGGTGGCAGACTCTGGTGCCAAGTTAATCTAATAAGAATAGTAAGATAATACAAAATTTGGCGTTTCTTTGATTCTCATTTCCGACTGAGACATGACAACATTTAACGCCGAATTTTTCCTTCTTGCATTAACCAAACAACACTTCAAAGACAGCACCTATAGCGACGAAAAAAAGTTAATACACTCAATGTAAATACAGTACATGAAAATGACTAAATAAGGAAGCAAATGACACGAAAATGACAAAATAATGATCTAAAATTGAAATAATATAAGATTGCCTAAAATGACAAAAAATGACGTAATAGAAATGCATTTCTATAATCTAGAGGCCATGATTAGGATTTATCTACAAGTTGGCAATGTCTATGCAGCATCAATAAAAAGATGACTTGTCATTAGAATCAAGGCCTTGGTAATAAATGAACACAATAAACAGAGCTCGGATATTTAGGCACTTAAAGTATTGCGAAAAAAGTTGAGTGCTAAATGGCTTTAAATTTGAAGCACATGAATTATTTGAAGGGAACATAACAACAGGAGTTAGCCGCCCAGATGTCAAGTTTCCATGGGTGTTGTGTCCTCATTCTCTTCCCGCGAAAGGAACTAGCCACCCTAAGCGGTATCACCCGGCCTAGTTCCCATGGTTCTGTCACTGGCCATAAGTGACTTTTTTTAAGGTACCGTTATGCTGGAAAATTTCACAGTTCAGATATAGATGCATCTTAACACATCTGCGGCGCCAGCAAGGGTCGCATTTATTATTAAAAAAAACACAACAACGAAAGTTTAAATTTTGTTACTTATGGGGATTTTACTATTCACCAACAAATACAAAGCCTGATACGTGGATAGGATTTTTTACCGACTTCTGATATAGCATAACTCGTTGGCACACATTTAAGCTGTCCCTGCAAATATGTGTTCTTATTCTACATCAAAATGCGAAATGAGAAAATGGTATTTTCCATGTCCAGGGCAGAGAAAGTTAGTGATGCATCACACCCAATATTTTATTTGTCAAAGCCCAGTAAAATGCAACTACCAAAGTCTTATGTGAACACTGAAAGCAATATTGTTGTCATGCGAATTGCATTTGATGAATTCAGTGTAATATTTAAATAAAACATTTAGGCCGTAAACTTCGTTCTATTACTCGCATCGAGGATTGAAGCTTTGAACCTTCTCCGGACAATGCGGATCATTTTGCAAAACCGCACATAAATCGGTCAGTATCGCGCTGGCTATCAGTACCCAAAGTTACAAGTTCGATCCCGACCAGGTCAACGGCATTTATGTGTGCGAAATTCTGACAGTCCCTTACAGGCATGTAAAAGAACTCCTGCGGAACAAAATTCCGTCACACCGGCGACGGTCACTGGTCTACGTTTCAGTACGTCCCCGTTGTTAAATAACCAATCTTATAGTTTCCCTTATATTTAACACAATTTTTTCATTATAATGTTATATTTATGCTCAACTAGTTTTAGAAATTAAAATTTTGTAGTTTAATTCCAATTAATTAATCAATTTTGTGACTTATTTTTACATGCACGATATCGAAAATATTAAAATTTAAATAGAAATTTTAATGATTTAGTACGACATGGAGAACTTTCCTTTAAATTTGTTTGGACAGTATTATATCCTCAAAAAAAATTTGGTAATATTTAATAATCTACTGACCGCCTGCGCTGCTCTTAGCAACGCTGACCACGGGTCCTCAGTCTTGGTTTTTTTTAGGGAGGTCTGGAACGGGGTGCACTGAGCCTCGTTATGATAAATGAGGAGCCTGTCTGTAAAGAAGTAGCTGATTCGGTCACGAAAGGCATTGATAACGGCTTTGGGAGTCGACATGCTGACCTAAGATCCCTCTCCTGCCATCTGCCCATGTTGTCTCGATCCGCACTTCTTTTCGAACACGATCTATCGGAAAGTAGCGAAACTTTCGCCACATTTACATCGCCGAATCGTGAAGAAACTCGTGATTGGACGTTATTGAAGTGACGTCATGCCGCCAGACCAAGTAAACAGGTTGACAACCACTACAAACAGTAATATGGCACATTTAAGAAACAGCCCTACTTAACAATTGGTCAGAGACTTTTGAGACAGTGGAATGGGTAGATAATGTCTAGGCCTAAAATAAACAAGTAAGTCTGTCTCACTCTAGCACATTACTCTTATCTTCAGACAGACTCATTTGTTGTTTTTAGAGCGGGAAATATCTACCTACTCAACTGTCTCAAAAGACTCTGACTAAGTAGGCTATAACCGCCATAAATGTACAAGTTGTTCATCCTGCTTTGGTGAAAAAAGAAAACACATCACATATCGCGAGATGAGGCCCGATACATTGTTTACTTTGCCAACATTAGATTGTGTTCGAAGGTCCTTGGTTCAGATTGGTTTTTCTCTAAATAAGGAGATATCCGATATCACAGCTGATATGATGTTAGCAAAAAATAAATACAGGGACAAGAAAAACCCCATTCGAGAGCTTTTAGAGTTGAATTTCCAAAGGATGGGTACACGAAAAATGTACAAATGTGGAGGGGAACAAAATCAAAACTTTCTCCGTTTTTCAAAATGTACAAAAATGTGACACTTTTTAATTTCCTTAGCTGATTGTTTTTTCCTCTTAAATATATTGACATTTATTCGACACTAGCATGGATAATTATTTAAAAAGTTAAAAATTAAGAGCATAATAGTTAAATCATTATATTTATTAACACCTAAATCACGCTGACAACATACCACGATTAGATAGCGTCGCCTGGTAAAAGCGACCTCAGATTCGAGTTCCTTGGCCCAGAAAACCCCTGTATAGTGAATTTCGTCCAAATCGAAAAATGTTTGACCATATTTAGGCCTATATTGATTATCCCTCTTCGGTGTAGGTTGAAAATTTCATATGTCTGCGTGACTTGACATTATAAAGAAATGAATGGACCAGCGTAGGCTTACAATACTGAAGCGATCACGATGCTTTTATTTCCAAGGTATGAGAAAAATACCAAAAACCAACTGTAATTGATTTTACATTGAAATGTATTACTGAAAACTGATGCTTCGAAAACGCAAAAAAATGCATGCTTTCTGTCCGTTTTTCTCTCATAACTCACGGACGAAAGCGAAAATTAAAATTCCGGCTTCAAGGTGTATTTTCCAACTCTTCAGTCCACCTACGTTTAAAATTTCAGATCTCAGCGTTCAGTAGATTTCGCTGGGCATCGCGGATGGACAGAAGGACAAACATTTCCTTTTTTTAATATAGATAAGAGGAAATATGTCTGTAAAGTGGACTGCAAATGCTTAAATTTTTACATTTCGCTTTAATACTCTGCAGTGTCTGATTTAAAAAAAAAAAAAAAAAAAAAAAAAAAAAAAAAAAAACACTAAACAATAAGCACTTAAAACGTTATAATTTCAGTTTTGAATAGACGTTAAGGGACTATTTATATGAGCCAATCAGGTGCGACGTATTTGTTAGATAACTTGTGGAGTGAAACAGACGGCCTTGGAGTGCTTGTTTATAAATAGTGCGACACGTTGAGGGCATCACTCCATGCAATGCATAGTGGAAATAACTTTCACCCTAGCATCTCGAGCTTCCTGCATGTTTTATTTCCATCAATGGCGGACGCAGAGGGGGGGATCGAGGGGTTATATCCCCCCCTCCGAAATTTGAAAAAGTAAAATGCATAGGCTATAAATGCGAATTAGTACGGTCGATTTTTCGCAACTTCTTAAACCGTGTAAGGCAGTATTTAAATTGCTTATTTCTCTGGAAAAGAGAGCATAATGGGCTCTAGAATACAGAAAACACTAATCCTTAGTGAACTGTGTCCAGTTCGAATTTCTACAATAGGCTACATCCTGGCATTATCCCCCATCTTCTTCTCGGTTCCCCTAATGGTCATTTTCCTTCTGGTCTTTTCATTAAAATTATGCCCCTCTCCACTCCCATTCAAGCTCGTATTAACTCCCTGCATTTAATCAATCTCCATACCCCTTGACATTCCATTCTTTTTGGTCCAAATATTTTCCTTAAAACTTTTTTTTCAAATACTTTCAACTAGTTTTCGTGCTGCAATGTAAGTGAGCATGTTTAACATTCAAACAAAACTTCTGTCAAGATTACAGTTTTATAAACTCTTGTAAATATAAGTGAACTTATTATTATTATTATTATTATTATTATTATTATTATTATAGTTTTCTATCTCCTCAAATCCCTCCCCGAAAGAAAATTCTGCTTCCGCCACTGATTTCCATGCCCACTGTTAATTTTAGCCATTAATTACAATATTGTACAATAGGTTATGCCGAAAAGTTTTATTTAAATATTACACACAATATTGTATGACAACAAATATGACAACAATATTGTTTGGAGTGTTCACATAGGACTTTGGAAGTTGCATTTTACTGAGCTTTGACAAATAATTATAGGCTAATTAGAGAGGATATCAGTATAATTAATTCTTTTTAATTCAGTAATGGAGTAAATCGGGTGTGATGCATCACATAGCTTTCTCTACCCTGGGCATGGACAATATCATTTTCTCACATCACATTTTGATTTAGTCTATATTAAAGTGCATTGTGGGAAGAATGTCTCAGATTTTTGTGAAATTGATTTTCTTTTTATTTTAGCTCTGAAATGGTTGTATGGCAACATGAAAGTGGGAAATAAAATGTCCCGTAAAGACGTAAAATGTTATGTTATCGGGATTTCTGTTTCTTCTTATTTCAACCCTTACCAGGCATGGTGTGTAAAAGCAGTGGGTTGCAAAATTCTAAGTCATGCATGAAGGATAAAAGTCATACCTAGTGTTTTCTGACGGAATAGTTTGGGTGTGATAAGTCGTTCTTCTTCGCTTCAAACTCTATATACAAAACTAACTCAAACTAAACTCCGTGGCGCTACATCTCTGAAGGGATTTGGCCTACCACCCGACCGCTGCGTCATCTACCACAGGCAGATGGCAGGATTGGGGGCATGTGCTGAGCATGCCGACACCCATGGCCATTAATGGTGGTTTTTATGACCGGAGCCGCTACTTCTCTATCAAGTAGCTCCTCAATTTGAATCACGAGGCTGAGTGCACCCCGTTCCAGACCTCCCTACATCAGAAAAATCCGAGGAGATACCAGGGATCGAACCCAGGCCGACGGATCTGTAGTCAGCGACGCTAACCACACGACCATAACTCTACATCCACAGCTTGAAACAATTGCTGATGTGCAACAATTAAAATCATGTCACAATACAAAGCATAATGAATAGAGGAGAAAGTGTGATGACTAGGGCCCGGGGGTTTAGCCAATAATTCGTCAAGTTAGTGGTGCACAAGGCATAGGAAGCTTTCTGAGATAGTAAAACAACTCGCGCTGCCTGTGGCATTAGGTGGGGAGAGCAGGCAAGGAATACTGCTGTGAGTGAAGCAGTGTCGGATTTATACTTTTCAAAAGTACAGGCCACTTTATTTGCATCGCCCCTTCCTCCTTCCTAGAAGTTCCCACCTATCATAATCACTCATTTGTAGGTCTTTAGTAGGTAATAAACAATTTTAAGTATTTAAACATAGGTTACGTAGGTATTGAAAAATGAAATAAACGAATTAATCAGTCATAAAGTAAAAGTAAGTGAGCGCTCTCTTAAATCTGCCGCCCCTAGGCCGCGGCCTATAAGGCCTATTGACAAATCCAGGACTGGAGTGAAGTCATACCTTCATACCTCAACTTGGTTTACATTTTTCCCCGTTATGTCATGCAACGTAGAGAGAAGTTTTTCCCAATACAGATCTTGTTTGGAGGAAAATTGAAGATATTTTTCTTTTGAAAACATCAAAATATATATTTTCATTCACTGCAACAAAGTATATGCACAGACAATTGCTTTTTCAATTTTACTGTGAATAATGCTACTAAATATTAATGCATATGTTGTGTATATTTATGTTCGTTTTACTAGAAAATATATTTTATTTAGGTGATTTACGATTAAATGGGCAAACTATTCTATGACGCTGTGCCCATCATTTCACTAGACTAGCTAAACTGCCTCTACCACATTTCCTTGAACTTGGATGTACGTATTAAGTGCGCCACTGAAGACGAGTCACCCTTTTCTCATGTTTACAAGATAGGTAGCGTAGAGCTATAACCCAGTCACCACTAACCTGATGTAATGTTTTTGTGGCTAAACCCCCGGGCCCTAGTGATGACTGAGGTAGTTCACTGGTTCCGCCGCTAGGTAGCAGTTACTCTGCTTGAGATTCACGGGAGCAAGATTACTACGGGCGGTATAGGAAAAATTGCAAACATTCTTAAACAAAATAATACATTGATCTATTTCAAAATGACTCACCTTATCTAAATTGAATTGTTAGATACTTCTGACAATTTTCGGGCTGCTTTACACGTTTTGGAAGATCTCATCTCCATAAATAAACACGGCCGTGTGTAACAGTAATTTCTCAGATTCCAAGAAGCTTGACCGTAACATTTCGTTCCACATCTTTCCAAAAATCGAATATGTTCACAAGCAATGAACAATTATATAATATAGGTATGAAACAGCTAAGGGATGTTGATCTAATATTTTGTTGCCTAGAAAATAGGGTAGAGGGTATGTTAGTATAATTTGATGAGAATTTGTTAAAGAATGTACATTTGTATAGAAATAACAACGTATAATTAGGGTAGAAAACAGCTAAGGGATATTTTATAAATTAATATTAATATTACATTGTATAAGAATATTACTGAGTATTAATTTGTATTAATATTGTATTAATAGTAATATTATTTATATTAATATTAATTTTCTCCTGGCTGTATGGGGTAAGTTATGTAGGTGAAACACGGTCAAAAGTGTAGATCTGTGTACAAATTATGTGAACAGAGATAATATAAACTAAGGGATGGTTTGTGAATTGCAGGGTACGGAAAATTTCATAAGCAGCACTACAAAAATAGGGCGCGTGATCTTTAAAATTGGCGTCTCAACATCCGATAAAGACGCACATACGCAAAAATTGTTTTGCAATGCATTCTACATATAAGTTATCACACAATATTTCAAAGCATTTTCCCTGATTTTTTCATAAAAAAATTAAATCCTCTTGCCTTAACTACAGCCCGCTATTTGCTCAAACCCTCGACCATTCGCCGTTCGCTGTAACTGATGTATGTCTTATGTTGTTAAATTATATTATTAAAAAAAGGAACAATATATTAAACTAATAAGACATTTGCTATGATAATTATACATAAAAATTACTAACATAAGTGAACAGAAAATATGATAAATAATCCAATAAATGCATAAATAAAAGTAGTACAGATTTACTAAGTTAGAAAAAAGCTTCATTCACTCCTTTTCCCCAGCGGGCCAATCTTGCAGTATGGGTACAAGTAGTCAGTTAATATAGTTTTATTATTGAGTCCACGAATAAATTATGTAAAAATTTTTACGTCATTGCTAGTATTTTATGGAAAAGATACCTGCTAATACCTTAATACCATTCTGATACCTTTAGCTTTAGAGTAATTACTATTACTCGTTAACCTTTATAAATATATAGGTGGTACTCGATTTATAATAAGATCCAAATATTTCACTAAACCTTACACGCTTGATCTCTTTCTGGACACAAAAATAAAATAATAAATGTCGCATAGTCAAATTTGCTTCACCCTCAACATTTCACGATCGTCCCACATCATTCAGACGGCTGTGGCGCCCGGAATAATTACCACTCAATTACTCGTAAACCATTCAAGATATAAAGGTGGTACTGAATTTAAAATAAAGTTGAAATATTTCACTGAAACTTTCTCGCTTGAAGTTTTTACGGGACACAAAAATGAAAAAAATTGTCGCATAGTCAAATTCCGTTTCACCCTCCATAAATTTTGTGTAATTGGGGATGTTTATATAATGAAATAAAAACATTTATGTCCACATTTTTTAAGTCTCTGTTTTAACCATCAGAAGGACTGTGTTGTGCAGATTATTTCTGCACAAATTTCACAGAAATAGGACCAAGGGTTAATTAAAGATTGCGAGTTTAATCATAAGATGCCAAACTATCATGATGCAGCATTGAGAAGTTTAAACGCAAACGAAGGTGCTGCCAGTGTTTCGGTGGACCGCCGCTCTCCCTATACCCACCATTGTATTAGCGGTGGAGACATCACACTTTCTCATTCTATTCATTATGATACAAGCTAAAAATACATAATTCAGATTGGTGTATTAATGGCTGCACTTGTCCCTCCTTAAGTTAAATGTGTAGGCATCATAACTGATCGGCATTTAAGATTATGCAGTAGGTAACGTAGAGTCATTTACATTTTTATTATTTACTATGGCACAATTGAACATAATCGATCCTCACCCCTTTGCTGTGTATTCAGAAACGCACCATACAAATTTGTTTATCAAAGGCTGCCGACTAATTCTTCCAAATTAAAATTAACCTATACAACATAGACCGTCCGATTAGGTTGTTTTCATAAGCAGAATTCGACACGCGAAGGAATCAATTTAATTTATTAACTGCTGGAGTTCCGCACAACAAACAATTTAAGTCTTAAATTAGAGACTTTATACAATTACTTTTATTTCCTCACTTCTGTCATTACTACAACATTTCCAATATGAAACTTTAAAATATAGTTGTAATTGCTTTGTCTGATCTTAAAATCTGGTTAACAAAAAATAGATATTATTGTGATTGATTAATAAATGTTCCCTCAATTTTCTACTTAGAATGAAAGACACAGCTACTTGGGATTAATGATTTATTGTTACAATATAAAATAGGCCTATGTTGTGTTCACATGTAACTAAAATATCAATGTTAAATTATTGTCAATAAAATAATTTTCACTCAACGTCTATTGAATGTCATTAAAGAATTATAATTGTCTTGAGAAAATTAATCAGCAGAGTTGTGAAACATAGATCAGGTTATGTAAACAAAACACTACACAATGATGTCATTAGTTTTGATATAACTTCATTCATAAAAAGTCTTGTGTGTGTGTGTGTGTGTCTTGTTTTGTGCAGTCAACAGATGTCCATCGTAATCCCAGAACGTTGCGTAGTCAGAATTGGAAGATGCATTTCGGCATACCAGATTGTTATGCCATCTTCAGTTCTTATAGTTCTTATAGTTCATTTGGCGAGTAGATGGACTCGAATTTTAAACCGCAATCACGTGATGCAGTATTGGGAGAATAAGAGCCACCTGCTGCATCAAAAATATAAAAACCATGACTTTAGACCTTCACTTCTATTTACAGCGTACGCTAACTATATATTCGTGCATACTTAGTTAAATAACAGATAACAGCTACAATACATGAACGGATTTGTGCCTTCTTCTCCTCTTCCTCCTCCCCCGAAACGTCCTCATCAAATTGGCTGTGAACTGGTCGGTGAATTGATGTTGTTCTCAGTGAAATGTTCAATTTTTTTCGGCATGTCGGCACACATCTCGCCATCTGTCTGTCGTAATTGAATTTGCACTGTCTTGACAACATATGAGTGGCTTGATATCAAAGGCGGACATCTGACGAATTCATAAATTCTGGAAAATGCCAGTTCCTTATATACAAGTTATATTTATGTATTTTTTTATGGCTTCTTTTTCATATTTCCGCTTAGAAGTCCCAAATAAACTGTGTTCTGTTTCTGATATCAATATCATTAAGAAAGTCAGTGAAAATTAGCTTTGAAATACAGATGTCCTGTTTTGAAACAAAAATTTACAGATGTCCGCTTTGGATACAAATATGATGGTAGGTGTCCGTTTTTGATCCAAATGACTCACCAAGAAATTCTATATCAGACCAACCCTAATATTGCTAAGAAAGATAAGAAGGTGAAAACTGAAATACAGTACGAATTAAATACCAATACATCGTCAAAATTCCTTAAACAAGATTTTACTTTATAAATACTGCACGATTCTCGCGATGGCACCAGCTAGCATTAATGTTAATTCATTATTACTCTATGCCCTGTTAACGAGGTTTTACCGCGTTACATTATTCGTTATGAATCATTCTAACATTTCTGACGTCAAACTTTCACCACACGATAGATTAATTTATTTGGTTTGACATATAAAATTAGCATATCTAAAATGTGAGGTTGATGCTTCTTCACATTTCTTTTCCACTTTTCTGAATTGCTTTTCCTTCTTCTTGTGCTCCCTTCACTAACAGAAATATTATTCTCCATGGAAACACTTTCTCTTTTCAATAATACCTTATATAATATTATTACAAGATCAAAATAATATTACAAGCACGCAAATGAGCAAAACAGATTGTCACATTGGGAACAGTAGCAGCCATTGGTAAATCGGAAGTCATGTGATCAGATTCTAGCTCCCGCATTGGCAGCTTGGTAGATGCCCGATGTTGAAAACAACTTGCACAGCAGGAGTCCGAATTTGAAACGAACCTTCAACTTTGAAGCAAAAAATTACGGGATTGCGTCCGTTTCTGACAGAAACCGATTTCACCATTGGAAAGAGGAGACAAAATCCTATAGGAATCCACTTTTAACTAAATTTAAATTTTTCCGACAGATATCCGCCTTTGATATTAAGCCACTCATATGTCCCATGGTAAACTTTGTGTCATTTTTTTTTTCACGAAATCCTTCACCTGTGCCCATTTGAATTCGATAGGATTAAACTCGCAATGATAAGGAGGTAAACAAATCAAACAATGTCCAAATTCTTCTGCAATTCTATCTATTTCATATGTTTTGAATCGCGGACTAAGAATTTTACACACAGAATACACTAATACGCTTCTTGAAAGCAGACGAGGGTTTGCAACTCCCAACTAGGGGTGGTAAGCTTTACTCACCCCTGCACTCTGAGGTGAAATCTTCAAAATTCCGGCGGGCAAATAATATTAAATAAAATCAGGTAAACTGATGTAACAAAGTGCCAGTATGTTTTTGTTTAATCAGTTATGACTGCAAATGCAGAATATTTTTTTTAAATTGATTTCCAAGTTAAGCTCTAGATTTATTCATTAAGCAGGGTTTACGGAAGAAGAAAGGTCTACCATCTCGGCCACCTGTGTCATTTTAACGGTCTAGTTGGATAAGCGCATGTAAATCAATAGTGTTTTTTGTCAAAGCTACCTGTATTTTAATTTCCAAGGCCTTATAAGATCACAGTAAAACAATAGGCTATGTTGACAAGATAACTGATTTTCATTTTTTTATAAATTCTTTCGAATACGTATATAACCATAAAATAGGCACTAAATTGAGCATTACTCCGAAACAGGTCAACCGATTTTATCCATTATGAATAGACGTCTTCCCATGGACATTATAAATGTGTATACCAAGTTTCATAAAAATCCGGTAAAGCGTATTTGAGTTACCGCGTCTTTAAAATGTACACTAAATTGGGTTTTACTCCGGTACCGGTCTACCGATTTCGTCCAATATCAGTAGACGTCTCTCCACGTACATTATAAATGGGTATACAACATTTCAGGAAAATCCAATAAAGCATATTTGAGTTATCGCGACTTCTTATATATTAACATAAAAACACTAAATTGGGCATTATTCCGGTACTGGCCAACCGATTTGGTCCAATATCAATAAACGTCTTCCCATGGACATTATAAATGCGTATACGAAGTTTCATAAATATCCGATAAAGCGTATTTGAGTTATTGCGCCTTTAAAGTAGACACTAAATTGGGTTTTACTCCGGTACCGGTCAACAGATTAGGTTCAAATTCAATAGGGCACTTCTCATGGACGTCATAAATGGGTATACCAAGTTTCATGGAAATCCGATACAATCTATTAAAATAGGCACTAAATTGGGCATTACTCCGGTACCGATGAACCGATTTGGTTCAATATCAATAGGGTTCTTCCCATTGACATTATAAATGTGTTTTCCAAGTTTCATGAAAATCCGGTAAAGCGTATTTGAGTTATCGCGCGTACAGACAGACGGACAGACATTTTCTCGTCCCCCACACAATCTCATAAAGTACCATACTGGCACTTAATAACAATGTAAGAGGAAATATTTAACCTCCATAAATACACCTCTACTTCCTATTGACTACTCACATACAGGAAGTAAGTAGATTACTTATTTTCTTTAAATACTTCATATTTCCTTAACATGTGTGTATTATACCATCTTGGAGATGATTATAACATCATCCAGTCAGACAAGGCTTTTATAGGTAAAGGCATCAACACAAATACAAGGGTCTATTACCTGTAAAAAAGAAAAGTGTTCCCTATACAGGCCATGGAGGCCCAGAGGTTTCCAGGAGGCTGAGGCTCACATGAAGGTGGTAAGGTTGTCAGCTGACGAAGAAAAGTCGCACGTCGATATATCGATATATCGGTAATTTCGCCATAAGGTACCTTGCTTACAATGACAAAACTAGCAAACTTTTAAAATACATATTACTCATTGCACACTTATTTATGCAAAAATAGTCACAGCAAAATAAAATAATACAACGAGATCTGGATGCTAATTACGAGATAAGATAAGAACAGCTTCCCTTTGTCAACAGTTAACTGAAACTATGGGATTAAGCTTACAGATCCAGTACAGACAGGTAAGCAGACAGTTCCTATTTGTCTGGATTTCTTATTCTTATTATTATAGAACTGTGAATATCGCTGGACATAAGCAGCGTTCCTTGTCTGTTTCTCTGGCCACGCGGTTTTGTCTTGTGACGTCACCACGATGACAAGTTCAGATGTCGGGTAAGAAGCTGAGAGGTCAAAGGGAACTGAACTGAAAGAAATTCCTCCGACACTGGGATTTGAACCTAGGACCTTTGGCTATTCGTCTGTGGTTGATCACTGCATATGCATATATCTTTCTTGAATGTTATTGTACAATAACAGTGGAAGCCCGGTCACAAGAATCACTAATTAGTGTGCCTCACAGTACTGCATATGACATAACTTGTCTGTCTGTGAGGTAGACCATTAGGGCAATTAGTCATAGGAGAGAGGTTCCATCTGGCGCTGTGTATTGTACTCCGGCTTAGCTCTGTTGGTAAGAGCATTGGCATGGATAGCCAAAGGTCCTGGGTTCAAATCCCAGTGTCGGAGGAATTTTTCTCCTATAATATTATCATGTAGTGTCCAACAGAGACAATAATCTGTGGTTCATGAATGAAAGAAATAGCTTTGTTTGCACGAAAAATGATCAATAGAAATCAGCCTCTAATCCCTTCACAATGTTATTGATATGACTTGGTTTCCGCTACTGGGCGGACAGTCTTGGCTAATGAATGACTAAGAATTGGGATGATTTAAAAGTTGGCAATGAGGAGATTTGGATGATGAATGATGCAGTTCTTGCGATGTATTGCAGTAGGCGAAGCAGTTTTTGGAGTCCATCGTTTGATGTCCGGTATGTGGAGTTGGATTGCATGTAGTTTCTTGAGGAGACGTTGCTATTTGGCAAATCAATCCTTATCCATGGACGTGAGGTCTGTGTGACCGCAGTAGAAGCTACTGTCTTCACATGAGAGTTGGTTTCACTACCTTCCCTTCTCAAGGTCCTTTATCAACCCGACGTCACTTTCCAATCAGTGCGTGTGGAGCCGTTAGTGTAGCGGTCCCTGAGACCTCACGTCACGATTATGCAAGTTTTTTAAATTTTACTATTTTGTGAATGGGGTACGCTGTAGCGTAGTGGTTGAGCCGCTGCGCTACAAACCGGAAGGTCGCGGGTTCGATTCCCGATGAGGTCGTTGGAGTTTTTCAATTGTCCTAATCCTTCTGGTGGCACTATGGCCCAGGGGTCTACTCAGCCTCTAACAGAGATTAGTACCAGGAGCAATTCTGGGGGTAAAGGCAGCCGGTGCGTAAGGCTGACAACCTTACCACCTTCACCTCCCGAATGTCCAAAATCTGGGAGCCTCAACCTCCTGGAACCCTCTGGGCCTCCATGGCCTGTGTACAGATCACTTTACTTTTTTACTATTTTGTGAATAACAATTACTGGTTGTTGTAAATATATTGTTACCCACCTCATGACTGGTGTATAAGGTTTTTTGTCGCTATGACAAGTTCATAAGTTCAAAATTTAAGATGGTTTGCAAAAGCTGTTGACAGTAATAAAGTACGAGGCGTGATTCTAAAGTAAATACCATTCCGCTGCAGCCGCCATTTTGAGCATGCAGAGCCCTGATTTTTTCCTGGAGCGGCAAAACAAATTCTCAATGTACCTGTACGTGGCAATTATGTGGAAAAATAAAGGTGCGTCTTATCTCTAATGTCTCATAATATTTTTTGTCTTTCATCCACAGTCGGCAGGGGGAACTTACTTTCGGACTCCCCCTCGTATTTCCTGCCAACTTAAAGACAATTTAAGGACATGTTTCACATTTAAAAAGGGGTGTAGTGAATTTTAAGATTATTAATTTGTATCAGACTGAGTCTATTTAATGATCATATTCAAATATTTTCAACTAAAAGTGCATTTTCCATGTGAAGCAAGCAGAGTTTGTTACCCTGGAGTTTATACCAATCGGAGGCATAATTTTTTCCTTTCAGTGAATTTTGAGAGAATGACTGTATGTCTCACTTCTGCTGCACTTGTTATGGTGAACTGTGATTAATATCTGATGTGAACGACAATACTGAATAAACTTTTTTGCACGACTTAACTAATTAGTGGTACTTACGAATGTTGTTGCCATGGATCGTAAGTTGACATTCCCACATGATATCTTGTTGCTATGTGCGGTAAGAGTTTCCGTGCGGTAAGAATTTACTTACGGCACATCATAATACAAGCCTTTATGGACAAGGCCCCCCAGGACAAATATTCGGTTCTCATAACAACAAACACATGCGAATCACTTTCTGAAATAAACATCTATCTTCAATAATGTATATACATCATATTTTCAGGTAATATCTCAATTACTATAATTAAATTTATATAAATAATCATCGTGCAAAAAATAGCATGCAATACTCGTGCCGTAAGCGCATAACGGATCTCGGAAATTGAAAAAAAAAACTCGGCGCGGGCGCCTCGTTTTTTCAAACTCTTTCCTCGACCCGTATGAATCGCTTACGGCACTTGTATCGCAATATACGGTATAATGAGTTATTCATTTCAACACTTTTAAACTGTGCATTTGATTGCATTTGTGAGGTGTGTTCTAAAAAACAGAAAACGACGGTGTAAGAACAATGCTTTGTTAGTTAAACACATAGGAATCAAGTTGCTTCAATTATTGACATTCACATTTTGTAAGCTTTGTCGTTGTTAAGAGCCCTCACGTTCATAATTAAGGGATATGGCAATTACTATACCAGCAAAGTGGATTTCTCTTCCATCAGTGCCACTTCTCCACTTCTTTTTCCAGAAACACAGAAGGAACACCAGTGATTTTGAAAAAATCTCAATGTGTCGCCTAATGCATGTTTTGAAGCCATTTTCTGACATGTATCACAGATGGCCAAGGAATTTCTTGATACTTTTTTAAGTCTTTCAGCAGCTACAGATTGTTTCCAAGCACGCAACCTGATCTTCTCATCAAGTATATTTTTTAAGGAATCCAATTAAGTCCAGCAAGATAATTCTTTTTATGCATCCTCTCAGAAAGATGAGTAATTCCTTGCACTCATTCCTGTTGTTTCTGGGCCAAAGTGCTCATGTTTAAAAAAACATGAGAATATGCCAGCCTACGCAGGCAGCAGTGTCCAAGCTCAAACATTCCCCATGATAACGCAGTTTCATAAAGAAACGAAGCTGGCGAATATCTTATTCCAAAAACAAATTTGGAACTGCAAAAGGTTGATCAACACACTTACCAGATAGGCCTACAAGAATTGAAAAACGATCCACAGTTTCATGTCTAGTGATATCTTCCATGATTTTCCATCCCAGTGCAATACATGGTGCAGCCAATTGTCAGAGCTCAATACTGTCATTAAGAAATCCCTTCCCCATTTTATTGGTGGTGATTCAAATGTCGAGGGCCTATCAACGCTACAAGTATTGTCATAAGGTAAATCAGTATTATTGTGCCATTGTGCGGTGACGTAGTGTCGCCCTTGACGTCAGTATAAAGCAGTTTCGACGTGATTTGAAGACAGCGCAGCACTGGCTCAATGTTTGGTCTTTACAGCAGTTTACTACACCAAGAGTAACGAGTGCTGTAGCGAGCGTAAAAGCACACAACAACTTGTCATCAAGCGACGACTTTTCCATCCTAACTGGGAAAACGATTATTTTGTCGCACATGCACAATTACATAAAATAGTCAGAGTATATTTCTTGCAAATATAATAAAAAATATTTTACATAGAACTAAACAAATTAAATTATCAGGCATTATTCCAAAGTACAACATTATATGGCGCTGAAACTTGGACCATAAGTAGACAACAAGCAAACAAATTAATGGTATTAGAAATGGATTTTTGGAGGCGTTCACCAAGAAAATCCAGGAAAGAAAACATTCGGAATCTATATTAATAAAAGGGAGTGTCTGTCTGTTTGTCTGTCCGCGATGCCCAGCGAAATCTACAGAACGCAGAAAACTGAAATTTTAAACATAGGTAGACTGCAGGGTCGGGAAATACACCTCGAAGCCGGAATTTTATTTTTCGCTTTCGTTCGTGAGTTATGAGTGAAAAACGGGCAGAAAACGTTGTTTTCTGCGTTTTCGAAGCATCAGTTTTCAGATACATTACAATGTCGAATCAATTACAGTTGGCTTTGGCTATTTTTGTCATACCTTGGACATAAAACCATCGCGATCGCATGAATGTTGTAGCTCACGCTGGTCGATTCATTTTATAATGACAAGGCACGCAGTCAAATGAAATTTTCAACCTACACCGAAGAGGATTATTATTATTATTATAAGAGGGATAATCAATATAGGCCTAAATATGGTCAAACGCTGTTCGATTTGGACGAAACTCACTATACAGGGGTTTTCTGGGCCAAGGACCTCGAATCTGAGGTCGCTTTTACCAAGCGACGCTATCTAATCGTGGTATGTAGTCCACGTGATTTAGGTGTTAATAAATATTATGATTTAATTATTATGCTCTTAATTTTTAATTTTTCAAATAATTATCGGGGGCGAAGCCGCGGGCACAGGCTAGTAATAGAATAAGGGAAATAATGCAAGTTGAAAAGGATATTTTGGAAATTGTAGACGAAAGACGCTTGAAATGGTATGGACATATACTCAGAATGACAGAGAATAGAATACCCAAGGAAATTTTGGATTTGAAAGTAGAAGGAAAATGAAGAAGAAGAGGGAAGCCCAAAGAGTGCTGGATGTATGGGGTGAAAAGGGGTATGGCGAGAAAAGGATTAAGTGAAGAAGATGCTATGGACAGGGACTTATGGAGGCAAAAGATTGTTGTGGGATGAAGGAAAACCATTGTATTGTGGAAAATTCCTTCATAAAAAATATATACCTGTATATTTCTTGCAGGACGCAACAGTGCCAGAATTACTAGAGCTTCAATGAGTGTGCGACTTAGTATTTATGACGGACTTGTGTGACCATTTTTATTCCTTGAACAAGGAGAGAATGAAAACATTGTTTCAGTATCCGCATCAGCAAACAGCTTTTCATCTATAAGACACACTAGGAGGTGCCCGCGGCTTCGTCCACGATAATTATTTGAAAATTAAAAATTAAGAGCATAATAATTAAAAAATTATATTACACGCGAATCATTCATAATCTAAACGATTAATAATTATAACGAAACGAGCTAAAAAAATCCGGCTTTGAAGTGTATTCCAAACTTAGAAAGCGCCGCCGGGGAAAACGACCTTAGATTCGAGTTCCCTGGTCCAGAATACCTCTGAGTTCCGTCCAAACCGATCAACGCTTGCCCATTTAGGCTTACATTCATTATCCCTCTTCCGTCTAAGTTGAAAATTTGAGACGTGTACATGCCTTGGCATTATAAACAAATGAATCGGCCAGGGGTGGCTTACAAAATTGAAGCGATCGTTAATTCCATGTTATATGTATGGACTATATTGAAAAAATGGCGATGTTCTTATTTTCAAATTATGACAAAAAAATGAAAGTCACCTGCAATTAATTTTAAATTATGTGTACTACCGAAAACTGATGCTTCGATAGCGCAAAAAATTAACGTTTTCTGCCAGTTTTTAACTTATAACTCGCGAACGAAAATGGCGATGTTCTTATTTTCAAATTATGACAAAAAAATCAAAGTCACCTGCAATTAATTTTAAATTATGTGTACTACCGAAAACTGATGCTTCGATAGCGCAAAAAATTAACGTTTTCTGCCAGTTTTTAACTTATAACTCGCGAACGAAAATGGCGATGTTCTTATTTTCAAATTATGACAAAAAAATCAAAGTCACCTGCAATTAATTTTAAATTATGTGTACTACCGAAAACTGATGCTTCGATAGCGCAAAAAATTAACGTTTTCTGCCAGTTTTTAACTTATAACTCGCGAACGAAAATGGCGATGTTCTTATTTTCAAATTATGACAAAAAAATCAAAGTCACCTGCAATTAATTTTAAATTATGTGTACTACCGAAAACTGATGCTTCGATAGCGCAAAAAATTAACGTTTTCTGCCAGTTTTTAACTTATAACTCGCGAACGAAAATGGCGATGTTCTTATTTTCAAATTATGACAAAAAAATCAAAGTCACCTGCAATTAATTTTAAATTATGTGTACTACCGAAAACTGATGCTTCGATAGCGCAAAAAATTAACGTTTTCTGCCAGTTTTTAACTTATAACTCGCGAACGAAAATGGCGATGTTCTTATTTTCAAATTATGACAAAAAAATCAAAGTCACCTGCAATTAATTTTAAATTATGTGTACTACCGAAAACTGATGCTTCGATAGCGCAAAAAATTAACGTTTTCTGCCAGTTTTTAACTTATAACTCGCGAACGAAAATGGCGATGTTCTTATTTTCAAATTATGACAAAAAAATCAAAGTCACCTGCAATTAATTTTAAATTATGTGTACTACCGAAAACTGATGCTTCGATAGCGCAAAAAATTAACGTTTTCTGCCAGTTTTTAACTTATAACTCGCGAACGAAAATGGCGATGTTCTTATTTTCAAATTATGACAAAAAAATCAAAGTCACCTGCAATTAATTTTAAATTATGTGTACTACCGAAAACTGATGCTTCGATAGCACAAAAAATTAACGTTTTCTGCCAGTTTTTAACTTATAACTCGCGAACGAAAATGGCGATGTTCTTATTTTCAAATTATGACAAAAAAATCAAAGTCACCTGCAATTAATTTTAAATTATGTGTACTACCGAAAACTGATGCTTCGATAGCGCAAAAAATTAACGTTTTCTGCCAGTTTTTAACTTATAACTCGCGAACGAAAATGGCGATGTTCTTATTTTCAAATTATGACAAAAAAATCAAAGTCACCTGCAATTAATTTTAAATTATGTGTACTACCGAAAACTGATGCTTCGATAGCACAAAAAATTAACGTTTTCTGCCAGTTTTTAACTTATAACTCGCGAACGAAAACGAAAATTAAAAATCCGGCTTCGAGGTGCTTTCGGCCAGTCTATCTACGTTTAAAACTACAGATCTCTGCATGCAGTAGATTTTGCTGGGCATCGCGCACAGGCAGACAGGCAAACACTTCCTCTTATTTTCTTATTATCATAGATTTGAAAAAGTGGGATAACCAAGTATCTGTCGGAGATATGTGTAACTTTCGGCAAGACATAGCTTACTTATGTGAATAAACATTTTCTAAAATGAGTTCCATAAAAATTGATGTACTGTCTACATTAACCGACAAGCATTTAGGATCGTTACTTCGACATCTTTATTACCTGCCATTGAAGAATTAGCGAGATGGAAAAGCTTGCAAATGTCATCACAAAGAAGTAAATAAGCTTAACTTCATATAAAATCAATTACTAAAGCACGATGATCTTTTTACACGGTTCAGTAAACAAGGGCAAAGGCGAAGCAGTTCGACACTGAACATGAAGGGCTTTCCCCTCAGTGGCGCAGGGATGATTTAATAAGTGCTTCCCTGAGAACTATCCATTCTCTTTAAGGGAAAATCAGAACAAAATATGACTTTCTTCGTTTTTTGTCTTATAAATAGTGCAGTTCATCTTGTTTAGTTTGATAAATGTTACACATTAACAATATCACTTTAGAAGTGCCCTAAAATGATTTTTGAATCGCAAACTTTATCTTTTGTTGTGGCTAGAAATGAGTTCGACAGTTTACCAGCTTCTGTAATGGAAGCCATGAAACCTGCTTCTGAAAAGTGTAATGTGGACACTTTGCTACAATCAGGGCCATAAAGGCTAGGCTTAGAGAAGTGTAAAACTGTGACAGCATTGTCAGGGATTGATAGGGAGAGGGTTGACAGACAAATAGAATACATACATACATAGGCGTAACCAGGCCGACCATAAGGGGGGGGTTATAACATTCAGGGAGAGGGGGGTCCGGGGGTCCTCCCCCGGAAAATTTAAAAAGTTAAGATGCAAAATAACGAGTTTTAAGCTTCCGGGGGTGTCCCCCGGAAAATTTTAAAAATTAAGACGCAAAATAACGAGTTTTAAGCTTCCCACGCTTTATACTTGTATTAAGTAATTTATGGGCAGACTGTAAAAAATCATACAATTTTCCTTTTTTTAATCAATGGGGGGGGTTCAAACCCCCAAAACCCCCCCCTCGCTACGCCTATGCATACATATATACATTATTATAATAATTATTATTTAGATTAACCGAAGTAATGTTAATGCATTCTTGGAATTGATGTAAAATGTTATAAAACTACTTATAAAAACTAACTTAAACTCTGTGGCGCTACATCCCTGGAGGGACTAGGCTTACCACCTGACTGCTGCGTCATCTACCACAGGCAGATGGCAGGATTTGGGGCATGTGGTCAGCATGCCGACACCCATGGCCGTTAATGGTGGTTTCCAAGAGCGGAGCCGCTACTTCTCTATCAAGTAGCTCCTCAATTTGAATCACGAGGTCCTACCTCAGAAAAATCCGAGGAGGTACCGGGGATTGAACCCGGGCCAACGGATCTGTAGTCAGATAAAACTACTTATATTTAAGAGTAAACAATGATGCATGGGAAGAGGAAAATAATTATTCTGGTCACAACCGTTTTAATACCATACAATCTTATGAAAGCGGTGTATTGTCTAGGATTTTAACAAAATCATTAGATAGATATATAAGCTTCCATGAACCACAGATTATTGTCTCTGTTGGACATTACATGAGAACATTATAGGAGAAAATGCAATGTTCTCAAAATCATTAGATATTTAAAACAAATGTAATAGTGTTTCTTTTGGGTTGTACTGCGTGATAATACGCCTCTACAGGGTGATTCGCGAAAAATGGATAATATTCAGGGAATTAATTCGTCGCGTTATGCTGATTTAAAAGGTTCGAATGAACATGGCTCATATTTTTCATATTAAAGAAGTTATGATATCCAGGAAGTTGACATTAAATTGGGAGAAATTAACGAATATTATTGAAAATCGACTGAAAGTCGTTGAATTGTTTACATAATAACTTATGATTGATTTAAATAACATCAAATTTCACGACAGATTTTAATAGATGCCGCCACCGGCAGCAATACATGCAGTCGCGCGGCAAGGCTGGTATATGTCGCGCGGTTCATTCTTATACTGTAAACAATATCCTTCATCCATCTCCAGAAACAAGTCAAGTGCATTTAAGTCGGGTGATCTAGCTGGCCAAGCAAGTGGTGCACCACGTTCAATCCACTGCCTTCCAAATATCTCGGTTAGAAAGTTTACTACGTTTCGTGAAAGACGTGCAGGTGCTCCATCATGTTGGAAGTGCACTTCTGTCGTGTGTACAATGGGATATTTTCCAAAAAAACATTCCAAGTACATTTTTTTGTGAGATGACCTTGGAAAAAGTGCGGACCTAACAAACCGCACTACACATTACGACTAAAACGTCGCTGAAAATTGAGATCACCACAATATCCGTACAGGCAAACCATTTCTGCATATTCCATATGTCATTTTACTCGTAATACTGAACATCAATCCACACAAGAGCTGAAATGCACTACTAGACAATTGAGGAGCTTGTTTCCAAAAGGTACCAAATCCAAAAAATTCTAAAAATGAGTTACAGGTGGCAGCATATTCTTGACTAGCCACACAATCATAGTCAGTGGTTAAAATCGCCAAAAAGTACCAAATCCCTCCACAGTTTCGTGACAAAAAGTACCAAATCCTTTCTCACGTTCCATTCGTGAAATATCATGGCCGAACAATTACAGTTTTCTGTATTTACAGCAATTTATTACATCGATAGCATCAGAATTTGTTAAAGCCCAGTATTATATAGATTCCAAAGCCCTATGTGAAGACAAAATATTGGTATCCCCCTTCAGAACTGCCAACAAAATTTCCAAATCCTATTATGCTCTTTAGAAAAGGTTGTGTTTCTTTCGTGCATGCCGGTCTGGAACGAGTTACCACATACCTGATCTGGAATAATAAAAAAAAAAGGTATGCGTGGAACGCCACGCGACAGAAGTGAAACTTGTTTTAATTTTTTTATTATTGTATTTTTTCATTTTTGGATTATTAGACATTTTAATATTGGGTTTTTGGACTTTTTTCATTTTGGATTTTTAAATTTTGGATCTTTAAATTTTTTAACTTTGGATTTTGGATTTGTAAATTTTGGATTTGTAAATTTTTAATTTTGGATTATTAGATTTTTCAATTTTGGATTTTTAATTTGGGATCTTTGAATTTTTTAATTTTGGAATTTTTAAATTTTTATTCTATGAATTTTTAATTTTTTGGATTTTTAATTTTGTATTCTCGAATTTTTAATTTTGGATTTTTAGATTTTTTCAATATTATTATTAATCCTACTAATATTCCCGTTTGCAGGTCCTCGTACTAGGTCGGAAAATTTTCCTTCTATCGTTAGTTTCCCCTTTGAGTGTTTTATTTCGTCCTTTAAATCGTATAGCAGTTGATTAATCCTAATCATTGAGTTGATTGTTTTCTGTGCAGTCCGTTCCGACACACCTCACTAATTTCGTGACGGTCAAGCCCTACCGCGGCTAAAGAAGTTTCACTTCAATAAAAGCAGTTAACTAGCCTTCTACAGAAACATCTAGTCTTGGAAACGTCTATAACACGGTATCAAAACTGGCTAAATCCCATAATATTAAGTAGTAGCCTATGTGGGGCACTTGAGCGAGCAATCCACCAGTTGATCGGTCGGTTACATACATGCCTGCATTACCGACCCCACGTGGTGTGAGGTCATAACAGGGCAGTCATTTTGTTCCGGTCAGCCATATTGTTTTGGCGCCATATTAAAATAATTGCATTGTTGAGCACGTGAGGTTAAGCCCTTTGGTTCCGTCACGTGGTCTATGCATTCAGGTGGCCATATTGATTTTAGCGGTAGGATATGTAGACCATTAATTAAACATATGTCATTTCGCTTGATTTCCTATTTTCTGTAGATTAAGTAGAGTATTAATATTAGTATTAATTAGTATTAGTATTAGCATTAATTAGTACAACAATACAACTGTTATCTTGAAAATATAGATAATGGCTTCTTGTTTAGGAGACTTTAATATTATAATAAGCTGTGCAAAGAGAAAAGAATCATTGTCGGCAGAATGAAAAACCAAAGCCCCCTGACAAAGCGTTTCTGTGTTGACAGAAGATTATGCCTGCCTGTTGCATTAGCTTATAGGGAGGCCGTGATCAATACCTCGGCGCATTTGGCGCGGCGTCCAGCTGGCAGTTGCGATCTTCACTCCACCACCGGCACATGCACTAGACATAACTTTCCTTTCTAACGAAAAGAGTAGCTTAACCAACAAAACGGCCTCCGAAAAATTGTGTCGCTTTAATTCTGTGAGTGACTTACCATGGAAGCCAATGCAAACCAAGCCAATATTCGTTTTCCAGACTACATATTCACCAAGATGGCGCCTGAAGAAGCAAAGACTTGTGCCAAAGATTTTCATGGAGTCGGCCCAAGAGGGATGGAGCACTTCAGAAGATGGTTGAGTGCCAACTTGTTGTTGCTGGTCACGATTTCTGGAGTCCTCTTCGGGCTCTTCATGGGTGAGTACTCATTGTACACTACAAAGTACTGAAATAAGAATTAGTTTTTATTAAGTGCCAGAATGGTACGGGAAAATGACTGTTCGTTTGTCTGCACGCGCGATAACTCAAATAAGCTTTATCGGATGTTCATGAAACTTGGTATACGCATTTATAACGTCCATGGGAAGAAGCCTAATGATATTGGACCAAATCGGTTGACCGGTACCGGAATAATGCCCAATTTAGTGCCTATGTTATCATAATATATAGGCCTAGTGCAAGGCATTTGATGATTTTGCATCTTTTTTATATGAAGGTTAACAGATAGCATATATATATATATATATATATATATATATATATATATATATAGGCCTATAAAAAATAACTGATTAAATAAGGGCAATTTGTTTTTACATTATTTTGCATTTTTAGTCATTTTCAAGAGAGTGGTCTTTTTTTGGCAATTTATAGGTCATTTTGATAATTTTTAGGTTATTTTCGTCATTTTTAGGTAATTTTCGGCATTATTAGGCCTAGATCATGTTTTAGTGGAGGTTAGAGAGGAGCTTTTCAGACAACAAACAATCGTTTTCAATTGAGAATCTCCACCAAGTGTTCGTAGTTAATCTTAATTCAGGTTTATTGTAAGCACCACAGGAGTTTGTCTTGTAGTAATAAAGCATTAATTTTTTCCATCCCTTTAAATGACACATTTCTGCTAGGGACAATTTGATGGGCATGCCAATTCATAAATAATTTTTTTTCTCGGTAAGGGTGTCCAAGTAGCATAAATTTACTTACTTCTTTAGTAACAAAAGAAGTGTGTTTTTTATTGTAAACTAATTATAAAAAATAATAATGGTAAATTTTTTGATCACTTTAAAATTGTTGGTAATATTTTCATTAGTTTTAGGTCATAAATGCATTTTTTACTATTTTATGGTCACCAAATGCCTTGCCCTGCCCTAATATACTATGCCGAATTTAGTGCCTATTTCATGGCAATGTATTAGAACAAATTATCAAATGCAAATCAGTTCTCATGGCAACATATTGTTTTACAGTGTTGATATATGACTTTGAAAATTGCGATAGAGTTAGCTATGACAAATAACACTACCCACATATTCTTATCAAACTAGACCTTTGTTCTTCCGTAAGTCCTGCTCAGTGAATCAATCTGGAGCTTAACTCGGAAACCGGTAACAAAAATAACGTATTTTGTGCATATCGTAATTGCAATTAAACTGATTAAACAAAAGTATGAGAATATCTCAACAACCATTTGTCCGATTTCATTCTAGTTTCGCACACTTGTCCTTTGTGTTAATCTACAAAGGATTAATCTCAAGTGGAAAACAATAGCAGCTTTGAAAATGAACAGATATATAAGCATTCATGAGCCACAGATTATTGTCTCTGTTGGACACTACATGAGAATATTATAGGAGAAAAATTCCTCCGGCACTGGGACTTGAACCCAGGACCTTTGGCTATTCGCGCCAATGCTCTACCAACTGAGCTAAGCCGGAGTTCAATTCACAGCGCCAGATGGAATCTCTCTCCTATGACTGATTGCCCTAATGGTCTACCTCACAGACAGACAAGTTATGTCATATGTAGAACTGTGAGGCACACTAATAGTGATTTTTGTGACCGGGCTTCCACTGTTGATTATGCATAAATCCATCTTTAATGTTAACTGTAGAATAACAGTGGAAGCCCGGTCACAAAAATCACTACTTAGTGTGCCTCACAGTACTGCATATGACATAACTTGTCTGTCTGTGAGGTAGACCATTGAGGGCTATCAGTCATAGGAGAGAGGTTCCATCTGGCGCTGTGAATTGAGCTCCGGCTTAGCTCAGTTGTTAGAGCATTGTCACGGATAGCCAAAGGTCCTGGGTTCAAGTCCCAGCGTCAGAGGAATTTTTCTCCTATAATATTATCGTATTCTTAATGTACTAGAATTTGTTTTCTCTTCTTTTGTAAATTTATTTTCAAACGGAATACCATCTCACTTGTACTCTACATGCTCTGGTGCGTTCATGCTCAGTAATCCAATTTTGTCTGTGTTGTGGAACATCCCTCAGCAAGTAGCATACATTGGCAGGATTTGATCGAAAGGGCATAGTATCGATGTTTTGTTAAATATATACTCTATTGGGGAAGCCAAACCCAACTACATCATAAATAAATAAATGAATCTTTATTGTAGTAACAAGTGAGTACATCAAATGTATTACAGCCGTCAAAATCTAAATAAACTACTAATAACATGCTTAAATAATGAAGATACATTGTAATAACCAGGGTTAGGATTTTTAGGTGCAAATTTTATATGAAAAAAGGAAGGGAAAAGGTGCTAAAATAAGGTAAAAAAGGGGACAAAAAGGTGCTATTTTACTCAAGTAATTGAAAAAAATCTATCTTCTATTAACAGTTATTGAGTTGCGAAAAAACACATCAAATCATCACTCACCAGAAACAGTGAAATACTGGAAGCTGTTGTACTTCAAGACATTGAGCATCTCTACATTTTTAAAAATAAGCCTGTTTCTATTAGGACGTAGAATGTCTTTGTACATGCTAAAGCTTCTTTCGACATCCACAGAAACCAGTGGGGCAAACTTTGTATTCACTCGGAATGGCAACTCTACATGATGTGGCAAATTCCTCAACATCCGGATTTTTCTGAAGACTAGACTCAAGTTTGTCTTTAGCAAAGCCCTCTAACTGGTCCCTCACTGAAGTGAAAATATCCCATTGTTTTTCCTTTTCGAGACCTTGTTCTTCCAATTGTTTGATAGCTGCAGTCAAGTACTTGTAACCATGGACACAAAATAGTTCTGTCTCCAAATTCTTTATTTTTTCCGGTAGCAGAAGTTGTTGGGCCTTGGAAATCGCACCTGCGTCTGCTGGATCCAATGAAAGCGCAAAATCCTTAATCTTGTCAAAATTCTCACACAACATAACAGCACACTGAATCCATGATCCCCAGCGAGTAATGACCGGGAATTTTGGAAGGGGGAGGCCAGTGATTTCCTTGTAGGCAACAACACGACTTGGAGCTTTCTGTAGAATCTTCTTCAGGGCAGAGATGTATTCATTTGCAATGTCGTATTCATTCCTTATGGATTCACAAACCCTGTGAAGGGCATGGACTAGGCATGTCACATGCTTTAACTTAGGGAACAAAGGTTTCAATTGGTTAATTGCTGAAACCATGTATGGAGCCTGGTCTGTAACCACCAGAAGAAGTTTTTCAAATGAGATACCACTTGGCCACAGGTTTTGACAGAAGTCCATGATTGATTGCATTACTGTACTGGCGTTGGCTTTCTCCAGTTCGTACATTTTAAACAACATGGGCTTAACGTTCTCCCCTGATAGGGGAAAAACTAAAATGTTCAAAACATATCGTTCCATTGAGTCTGTAGTTTCATCCAATATGATTCCCACATCACAATCAGTCACTTTCTCCTTGATGGTTTTTATGGTTTCTTGGTAAACAGGCTCCATATAGTTTCTTCTTATAGTACTCTCATCAGGCACTGACATCTTTGTGCATTTTTCAAGGAATCCTTTGAAAGTCGGATGGTTTACCTTATTGAGTGGAATTCCCGCTTGTGTAAGAGCAGCACATAAATCAATGTTGAATTTCTTCAAATTTTGAGTTTTCGATGAACACTGTTCAATCGCATTCCGTAATAAAGGTTGTCGCGATTTATTTGCTTGAAGTGTCTTGTTCTTTTGATGCTTAGAAGTGGAAATGTGTTGTTTGATGCGGTCTCGCTGGTGTTTTTCATCTAACAAAATTCCCGAAACGCAAATGCTACACCGTATTACAGTTCCATCTGTTTCTACGGAATCTTGTTTGAATTCCTGAGACAGAGAAAATAACCGGGCTCTGGACACCTTAGGCATGGCAAAAATACACTCATTTAATCACAGATTTGCACTCACTATCAACAGACTACTGACTGGTGAAGTCAAGAAGATGGAAGTGAGAGAAAGAGGATTTGCGTATACACAATATTTTTTTTTTATAATAAATTATAATTTGGTGGAATGAAATACGCATTTCCATTGTAGCAAGCTATTTGTTTCGGCAAAGTGAAAGAGGATTTGCGCGCACACACAATATCATTGTTGATGGAATGAAATATGCATTTCCATTGTAGGGAGCTATTTGTTTCGGCAAAGTGAGAGAAAGAGGGTATGCACGCACACACGTATCATTTTCTGTTGTTGCAGGTGTGCGTTCAGTCCCGCTTTTACTGGAAGTAAAGTGGAATGAAACTCACAAGTCATTCATAACGCTTTATAATGATAAAATGCACTCTAGAAGAATATTGATAAGCTACAGTATATGAAAAAGGGGAAGAAAGGGGATTATGGGCACTGTTGAGAAAAAAGGGGTAAAAGGTACCAAAAAAGGGAAAAAAGGTGCTACAAAAATGTCTCCATTCTCGACTATAGATAAAATCTCACACTGTGGTATCTTTCCGAAGAGCTTTAATTTACCCTACAAGAAAAGGTGCGCACCTAAAAATCCTAACCCTAGTAATAACTTTTCAAATTCCACATGAAATATTCCTATGCGAATATAAGCTTATGAGCAAGACGTCTAAACAGCAATGGCGCTTATTTTAGAAGAGCCACATATCCGGGTTAAACAAACCGCCATATCATTAGTGATGAGCAAGACCAGTCTTGGTCTTGCAATCTTATGCAAGACCAAGACAAGACCGCATCAGCGTTAGCAAGACCAAGACCAAGACCGACCATGCAAAAACGCGACCAAGGCCATGACCAAGCCTGCAAGACTCTGGCAAGAACAAGACCTAACTGCAAGACTCTTGCATTCTTGCTACTTGAAAAGATTTTATAAATGCCCCATTGTGTATGCAGCGAGCCAGCGACCGTCACTCAGAGGCACCGCAGAGTCACTAGGAATTCATTGAGGGCTTGCAATAGAGAAATACGAAGTCACATACAACAATATATAACGGAATAAGCAATTTTCACCAAGCCCGAAGAACATTAAAGAAAAGATATTTACCCACAATGTTGGGAGTGATTTCTTGCAGATGTCCCACAGAAAGGTGCTGATATCAATATAACCGTAGTACCCTTACGTCCTGTCAGGCGGCGGATGGTCCAGATAAATCACACTAGAGAAAGCTCGATTTCTTAAATAAAGATACGTAACCAATTTAAGCACCTAATACAGAATGCATTATACTTAAAACCAATCATAGCGTTTTCCATCCTACATCATTAGAGAGTTTCCGAATAGGAAGTATGGGGAGGTCCTTGGACAAAGCAACCAGATCGAAATAACTCTAAGAAACAAACATATTTTACCCGGCCGTGTCTACAGCAGTGTCCCTCAGCTCCCTATGTCGTGTGAAAACGTGGCTACGTGCAACAATGACTGATGAAAGACGCGGCATGATCAAGGAAAAGGACGAATTTATTCGACAAGTAATTTTAACAATCGCTAGACAGTCGTCGAGAATGCTGCAGTTCCTCTTTAAAGATTAAGGCACAGTTTCATGAAATAATTATATTTAACCCGTTAATTCCTTCCTCCATATGTCATACTAGCATGTGCCCGCGGCTTCGCCCGCGATAAAAAAAGAACATAAAGTTAGAGCATAATAGTTAAATCATTATATTTATTAACACCTAAATCACGTGGATTACATGTCACGATTAGATAGCGTCGCCTGGTAAAAGCGATCTCAGATTCGAGTTCCTTGGCCCAGAAAATCCCTGTATAGTGAGTTCCATCCAAATCGAACGATGTTTAACCATATTTAGGTCTATGTTGATTATCCCTCTTCCGTGTAGGTTGAAAATTTCATATGTCTACGGGCCTTGACATTCTAAACAAATGAATCGACCAGCATGAGCTTACAACATTCTAGTGATCGCGATGCTTTTATTACCACGGTATGACAAAAATAGACAAAGCCAACTGCAATTGATTTGACATTGAAATGTATTACTGAAATCTGATGCTTCGACAGCGCGAATCACGTTTTCTGCCAGTTTTTCACTCATAACTCGCGAACGAAAGCTAAAATTAAAAATTCGGCTTCGAGGTGCATTCGCCCACCTTTCAGTCCAACTATCTTTAAAATTTCAGATTTCTGTGTTCAGTAGATTTCGATGGGCATCGTAGACACACAGACAAACAGCATGTGCCCGCATGTGCCCGCGGCTTCCCCCGCGATAATTATTTCAAAAATTAAAAACTAAAAATTAAGAGCATAGTTAAATCATTATAATTATTAACACCTAAATCACGTGGAGCGCATTCCACGATTAGGTAGCGTCGCCTGGTAAAAGCGATCTCAGATTCGAGTTCCTTGGCCCAGAATACCCCTGTACAGTCAGTTTCGTCCAAATCGAACGATGTTTAACCATATTTAGGTCTATGTTGATTATCCCTCTTCCGTGTAGGTTGAAAATTTCATATGTCTACGGGCCTTGACATTCTAATCAAATGAATCGACCAGCGTGGGCTTACAACATTCTAGCGATCGCGATGCTTTTATTACCACGGTATGACAAAAATAGACAAAGCCAACTGCAATTGATTTGACATTGAAATGTATTACTGAAATCTGATGCTTCGACAGCGCTAAAATCACGTTTTCTGCCAGTTTTTCACTCACAACTCGCGAACGAAAGCTAAAATTAAAAATCCGGCTTCGATGCGCATTCGCCCACCTTTCAGCCCACCTGTGTTTAAAATTTCAGATCTCTGCGTTCAGTAGATTTCGCTGGGCATCGTGGACAGACAGACATACACGTCCTTTTATGTCGAAGGTTTGACAAAAATAGCCAAAGCCTAGTGTAATTGATTTGTATTACTGAAAACTCATGCTTCGAAAACGGAATAAATACACGTTTTCTGCCCGTTTTTCACTCATAACTCACGAACTAAAGCGAAAATTAAAATTCCGGCTTCGAGGTGCACATTCCGACCCTTTAGTCCGCCTATGTATAAAATTTCAGATCTCTGCGTTGAGTAGATTTCGCTGGGCATCGCGGACAGACGGAGGACAGACGGAAGACAGACAGACAGACGGAGGACAGACACTTCCTTTTATTAATATAGATAGACCCATACTGCTAAATATATATTTTTTCTTTTCCGCTGGTCAAGTTTTAAAGTTTCGGAAAGTAAATTATACTAGACTGTAGAGGAAATTTCACTTTTCAGGATATGTATTTGTGAAAACGTCTAATTTAGTTTTAATAATTATGGTTTTAAAAAAGTTTTGGCACCGTATGAATTATGTTATTATGTCAAACATTATTTTTGCAGTTGTAATGAACTAGCAGGTGCCCGCGGCTTCGCCCACGATAATTAATTGATAAATTAAAAATTAAGAGTATAATAATTATTAAAGCATTATATTTATTAACACTTGCACGCGAATCATTCATAAACTAAACCATTAATAATTAATGAAACAGCTAAAATTCCGGCTTTAGAGTACATTCCACGATTAGAAAGCGCCGCCTGGGAAAACGATCTCAGATTCGATTATGCAGTTCCAAAGATAACTGTGAACACTGATAATACCACTGCCTTCTAGACTGTATTACTCGTGTGTAATTCTCGAGACGGCGGTGGATAATACGTATCGTTTCTGAACTGTTTGTTGACAGATGAATATGATGTGAATTTTATTTGATAAATTCATTGTAATTTTCAGAAATTATATAATGTTTCAAGGGAAGGAGTTTTGTTTGGATTTTTATTGTCCGCGATACTTTCAGGGTTAAACTATCAATATAGACCTATTATAGCTGGTGCCCGCGGCTTCGCTCGCCATTATTAATTGACTACAGGATTTTTAAGAAATTTACACTGGCAGTTTATTAAAAATGTTTGTGGTTCAGAGCTATGAAAATTGTAAGTAAAAATAAATTAGAATACTTGTTCATTGTGTTGATTTCACTTAGGCCTTATATAATATAGAAACGGTTTTCCTAATAATTTTGTACTCTTCGTGAAAGTTTAGACTGCGAGAGACGAACAACGCCGAGTATACCCGATGTCTTACGAAGTGAGGGAGCGAGTGAACACGCTATTTAGGGCCGTTGAATTGTATAAGAGTAGAAGATACTAAATGGAAATGTCATAATTTTTTTTAGGAAACCTTGGGTATTCATTTGAAAACAAACCCCGTAAGGCAAAACGAAATCAGTTCGCACCGTGTTCTTGAAATCAATAGTGAGTGTTTAGTCAGCTAAAAATTTCGGGAAAAACCAAATATAAGGTGCATTGTCGCATGAGGCATAAGAAGCGAAGCACTTTCTTTTATACCACGCTAGTGGCGTTGGTGTGTGAGGACGTGCTCTGTGCGAGCTCCGAGAATTTGTATATTTTTAAATATTAGTGAGCTATTATTTGAGCTGTAACTTTTATATATTATTACAGGTAGTATACTTTTGTTCTCCAAACATAAATTTTAACCATATATTAATTTTAAAGCCTTCATTTAGTAACTTCAAAAAGTCAATAGCCTACTGGTAGTTAGTCCGCCATTTTTGTTACCCGCGAAATCAGCTGTTCACACACACTAGCCACTACTTGCTACGAACATTAATTATTGCCTTGCTTTTTTTTCTTTTTTTATTGTGCCTTGTTATAACCTGCTTTGTATTTACTAACATTTTTCTTTTATTCTATTTCTTAGGACAATTTGGAAATGGCGATTGAAGAGTTATGTGGTAACTGTTGTACAGCTGTTTCTGATGGTATTCAGTGTGACTCATGTGATGTTTGGTATCACTTTGTTTGTTCTAGGGTATGTGCCGACGACGCTCCTGATGGCGATTGGTTCTGCAAGCTGTGTATGAAGAATAGGGAAATTAATGATTTGAAATATGTTATTGATTTATTACAGGAGGATGTCCGATCTCTGAATGAGAAACTTAATGTAACTTCTTTTTCCAAGGTAGAGTCCTTCTCAGAGGTAGTGCAGAGACCCAAAGGAAGACCGTCAAGCAGCAACGTGTCACCCTTGCAGAAGACTTATAGCCCTGTAGCTACTAATAATCGATTCTCTGTTTTAGTTGGCCTAGAGGAAGTGGAATCCCCAGCTGAGCCAACTGTAGCACCCAGGCAAGCCAAGAAGGAGCATAGGCCTAGTAGTAATAATAAGAAAAAGATCCTTGTTCTAGGTAGCAGCCACGCCAGACATATGGGAACTACCCTGCAAGATGCTGTTGGAGAGAACTTCAAAGTTGAATGTATATGTAAGCCTAATGCTGAATTTAGAGATGTGATTTCAGGTATAAAGGAGCTGTCTAAAGGCTTCTCAAAGGACGACCACATAGTGATTGTGGGAGGTGGCGGTAACAGCCTAGACAGAGACCCCAGCTTTGATATCGAGCAGGATCTACGCAGCATCTCCAGCAGCAGCTCTCACACTAATATAAATTTTGTTGAATTGTTTCACAGGTATGATAAGCCGTCGCTTCGAGACAAGGTGAAAGCTGTGAACGACAAGCTGTGGAACTTCTCTGCTAATAATGGTAATATCAATGTTTTGTCTGTTAACAGCATAAGAAGAGAAGAATACACCAGGCATGGACTCCACCTCAACTCTCGAGGGAAGAAGACTCTGGCAAAGCTGATTGCTGAAGAATTTAATTGTAACAGGCCTATTCCTGTCATAGTTGGTGGCTCCTCTCGTTTTTTAGGGAGATTTTAGATGAAAGGGAACAACAACTTACATACTTGCCTCGAGTAAACATTGGTAATATATACAAGCCTGCAACTAGAACTAGTAAATCATTTGCATTATATCATCAAAATATAAGGGGGCTTGAATGTAAATTTGAAGAATTTAAGTTAGCTTTTCAGGATACAAATAATTCTAACAAGCAGGAAATTCAAGTTATTTGTTTAACGGAACACCACTGTGCAGAAACAGAGCTGGAACAATTAAAAATTGATAATTTTTCATTGTGCTCAAATTTCTTTAGACGTTCCATGAAAGGCGGAGGTGTGAGTATATTCATCAAAAGTAACTTAAATTTTAGTGATATAGACACCAGTTCCTACTGTAAGGAACAGGATTTTGAATGCTGCGCAGCCAGAGTGGAAACGGATAACAGTACATTTGTAATACTGACCATTTACAGAGCACCAACAGGTAATTTCAATTATTTTACAAATCAGTTAGAAAAGGTTCTTAACTATCTGTATAGTAATAATGTAAATATTATACTGTGCGGCGACTTTAATGTAGACTTCTCAATCGATAGTGAAAAAAAGATCAGACTGATATCCCTACTAGGTAGTTATAATTTAGATTCTGTAGTAAACTTTCCAACTAGAATCCAAAACAACTCTCAAACAATAATAGATAATATATTCATAGACATAGAAAAACACCCTAGCTTTAAAATATTACCAATATTAAATGGATTATCGGACCATGATGCACAAATGTTAGTGCTAAACGATAGTAAGGTAAACGCAACTAAAAAACATACCCATATGACTAGAGTAATGAATGATGCTTCAATTTTAAACTTCAAACAAGATCTGAAGAATGAAAACTGGGGATCTATATTTTCCTATGACAAAGTAGACTGTAAATTAAATGAATTCCTAAATATTGTGTTGCGGCATTTTGAAACTAACTTTCCAAAAAAGAAAACTGCTAATTTACCTAATGTAAGGAATAAAACATGGTTAACCACTGGCATTAAAATATCATGTAGAAACAAAAGAGAGCTATATTTAAAATGTAGAACCAGTAACAACCCAGCTCATAAAGAACACTATAAAATGTACTGCCATACACTGAAGAAAGTAATTAAAGAGGCAAAGAGTAGGTATTTCTCACAAATAATTAATAAATCAGACAATAAAATTAAAACTATATGGAATATAATTAAAAACGAAACAGGGAGATCAAAGGGAAACAATGATTGCATGTCACTAACATACCAGAACAAAAAGCTAGATAATGTATCAGATATCACAAATGCTTTTAATAATCACTTTATAAACATTGCAGAGAAATGTATTCCTACAACTAATATTAGCATTAATGCAGCAGACCTACTTAAAACACCTATAGTCCAGAACCATGCATTTCAAATCAAATTAACTTCCTCTAGAGAAATTGAAAATATAATCAAGTCACTCAAAAGCAAAAACTCTTCTGGATGGGATGAGATAAGTAATAAGTTGTTAAAAAGCTGCTCATCTGAAATTAGTAAACCTCTTAGTCATATTTGTAATTGTTCGTTAAAAAGTGGAATATTTCCAATAAGACTAAAGCATGCTATTGTTAAGCCCCTCTTTAAGAAAGGCGACAAAAATGTTCCATCAAATTATAGACCTATATCACTCCTAACCTCATTTTCAAAAGTTTTTGAAAAAGTTATGTACAACCGCTTAATACACTATCTTAATTTGAATAACATTCTTACACCATCTCAGTTTGGATTTAGAAGTGGCATGTCCACTGATAATGCTACATTTCAACTCACTACAGAAATATTGGAAGCGTTAGATAAAAAGAAACATGCCCTAGGAATTTTTTGTGACCTAGCTAAGGCGTTTGACTGTATAAATCATGAAATTCTACTTCAAAAACTGAAACACTATAGGTTGGATAATATAACACTAAAGTGGTTCAAATCATACCTGTCTGATAGAACTCAAAAGATAATAATAAATGGAAATGAATCAAAATTAGGGACTGTTAAAAATGGAGTACCTCAGGGATCGATACTGGGACCTTTGCTCTTTTTAATTTTCATCAATGACTTACCAGATAACTTAAGTGACGAATCAAAGGCATTGCTTTTTGCAGATGATACTAGTGTACTCGTAACAGGAAAGTCACAAGAAGATTTAGCAAGACTAGCTACAAAGACTTTTCACGAATTAAATACTTGGTTTCTAGCTAATAAAATGTCACTTAATATTGATAAGACCCACTTTATTCAATTTAGAACAAAAAATAGATATATCTCAAACATTGTAATCAATTATCAAACACAAATCATAGAGGAAACTAGCAACATAAAATTCTTAGGACTACAAATTGACCAAAATCTTGACTGGAAGAAACACATTGTAATGATAAGTTCTAAGCTAAGTTCAGCATGTTTTGCGCTACGAACTTTGAATGATATATTACAACAGGACGCATTACTCACGGTATATTTTGCATATTTTCACTCTGTTATGAGGTACGGAATCATTTTTTGGGGTAACTCGGCACATAGGGAAAAAATATTTAGATTACAGAAGCGAGCAATAAGAATAATATGTGGAAAGAAAAAACGAGAATCTTGTAAACCGCTTTTTGAAAAATTAAAAGTCCTCACTCTCACCGGAGAGTATATATACTCTGTTATGTGTTACATGGTAGATAATATTGATAAATTTCAAAGTAATCACAGTATACACGGGCGTACTACTAGAAACATGAATGATTTACATAGACCAGCTAACTCATTAAAACTTTTTCAGAAAGGTGCTTATTATTCCGCAATACAAATATACAATAACCTTCCAAAAGAGATTAAATCACTATGTATTAAAAGCAAATGCAAATCTTTCAAAAGAGCTCTGAAGCAATATTTAGTAACTCACACCTTCTACAATATGGATGATTTCTTTTCAGCTTGAGTAAGTGTGACATAACAATTCTTGTATCATGTTTTTTTTTTTTTTTTATAACATGCATGTATGTTTTTATCTGACGTGTTCTATATCCTTGAGCCCTGCTCAACACAGGATCTACAGAACGAGACATCTACATCTACATCTACGATCTAGCGAATTCTTCGAGGATAAACAGGCTGTCAAACCTTTGGGTACAAGGCAAACCTGTGGGTACTCTCGAATTTTTAATATTTGGTACAAGGGGCACTCTCGAATTATTAAAAAAAGGTACAAGGGCCACTCTCGCAGTTTTAATATTTGGTAGAAGGGGCACACTCGCATTTTTAATATTTGGTATGGTCGGGAGTGTCGGCGACAATATACAAGGATAGTTTGGTCACCCTGTTCTTTGAGAAACAAAATGCGAACATCGAGTGGGCGGAGCCTATTTGGCACCTTATATTAATTTGGTTTTAGCCAAAATTTCGACTACTTTATTAGATCACCAAGGAAAAGGAAGTGATACTTTATTAGGAAAGTCCCACCACAAAGTTAAAAAATCCAATCCTCACAAGAGGCAGTTATGTGCACGAATACAATAAGAAAACATATATGTTTACTGATGTCAGGAATGTGATATTGGTCCCTGCTTTACTAAACCAAACTAAATTACGATATGTGAGAGTTGTTCACAGACGGACGGACAGACGTCAATCCAAAAATACTTTTTACGGTTTCTAGGCATCGTGAAACATGCTTTCCCAGTGTTAACTCGATTTCGATTTTTTGTCACGATCACAATACTTTTTTTATACTACGTATATGCGAGAAAGTAAAAAAAGTACGTAGAACAGAGAAAGTCGTGTGATTTACATGTTTATATATATTATGTTTTGGCTGGGTATATAGCATAATTCCATTTGTTTTGTTGGCTAAGTCCTTCCACTGCCTCCTTGATGAGCTGGCGGCCCATAGAATAAACCAAAGAGACTACTGCGTAGACAAAAGAGGCAGACATGTACCTTACCGTGCATGTAAGGTTCGTGATGTGCAGGCCTTCCAAATATTCGGGAGATACAGAAAAAGTTGGAATACCGGGACTTTTTCTAAAGTGAAACCATTGAAGTGATGTGTGTGGATTTAAAGTAAGTCATGGTTCCGTTCTGTGTGTAGGTCAACACGACACATGATTGAGACTGAGGCAACATTACAATACGATGAAACAGAAATAAAACAAGTAGACTTCCAATCGCAATGTGTAAAATATGAACATACTGTTAAGTGTGAGGATATACCAATAACCTTCAATTTAGTAGCGACACACCAAATTAAAAGTGAGGATATAGACCCAAATGTTGCATCAGTTCCAAAGTTACAGACATCGACATCGTCCGGCGAACTTTGTTAAAGGAAATAACGAATACCATAAACATATACCTGTGACCTTTGATTTGGTAAAGAAGTTTCCAAACAAAATTGAGAATATAGACCTGTATGAACACAATGAGTCTCTGTTATCCAACACAGTTCAAGGTTTGGAGACATTGGTTTCCGACCAAAATAATTACGAACCTTCCTATGAAAGAGAATATGAAAACCAGGATGTGATTAGTGAAAAACAATTCCAGTCATATGATTCTCTTACAAAGACCAATTCCAAAATAAGTCATCATCATACTCGTACAGCACAGAAAATCTCTTGTGATGTCTGTGACAAAACATTTTCTTGTAAGAGTACTCTCAAAACTCATCTGCTTACACATACAGGAGTAAAAGCTTTTAAGTGTGCAGTCTGTAACAAAACATTTTCCTTAAGACATAATCTCAAAACTCATATGCGTACCCATACAGGAGAGAAATCTTTCAAATGTGATTTCTGTAACAAAACATTTGCTCAAACAAGTACTCTCAAAACTCATATGCGTACCCATACAGGAGAGAAACCTTTCAAATGTGACTTCTGTAACAAAACATTTTCTCGAAGACATCTCAAAACTCATCTGCTTATACATACAGGGGAAAAACCTTTCAAGTGTGATGTCTGTAACAAAGCATTTTTTCAAAGAGGTAGTCTCAAAACTCATCTGTTTACACATACAGGAGAAAGAGCTTTCAAGTGTGCAGTCTGTAACAAAACATTTTCCCTAAGACACAATCTCAAAACTCATATGCGTACCCATACAGGAGAGAAATCTTTCAAATGTGATTTCTGTAACAAAACATTTGCTCAAACAATTAATCTCAAAACTCATATGCGTACCCATACAGGAGAGAAACCTTTCAAATGTGATTCCTGTAACAAAACATTTGCTCATACAAGTAATCTCAAAACTCATATGCGTACCCATACAGGAGAGAAACCTTTCAAATGTGACTTCTGTAACAAAACATTTTCTCGAAGACATCTCAAAACTCATCTGCTTATACATACAGGGGAAAAACCTTTCAAGTGTGATGTCTGTAACAAAGCATTTTTTCAAAGAGGTAGTCTCAAAACTCATCTGTTTACACATACAGGAGTAAAAGCTTTTAAGTGTGCAGTCTGTAACAAAACATTTTCCTTAAGACACAGTCTCAAAACTCATATGCGTACCCATACAGGAGAGAAATCTTTCAAATGTAACAAAACATTTTCTTAAAGCATTACTCTAAAAAGTCATCAGTTTTTTTTTTATTTTTTTAGTAACTTTATTAACAGCATGTTCCATTACATCATAGTAATACTACATGCTAGATTTTACATTCTTTTTTTTTTTTTTGTCGTTATACACATATTACTTTTCCTTTACAGATGGCTTATATTTACATTACAATAAATCAAAATTTATTTTGTTTATGAATTCAGCAAAATCTTTCCTATTTTCTCTTATCAATTGAGTTTTCTCAGCTGGCCATTTTCCCCGTTTCACTATAATTTTATGTTTTAGACTGTTCCTTTCTTTGGCTAATATTTTGCATTCATAAATTATATGGTCCACTGTCTGTATTGGAGCACCACATGGACACTCAGATGAATCCAAGATCTTGAATCGATGAAAATATGACCGCAATTTTCCGTGGCCTGTAAGAATCGCTGTCATGTTTGGTGTAACCGTGATGGTGGTTCCGAGCCTATCCTTTACCTTGGGGAAGAATGCTTTGGTAGCTTCTGCCTTTGTCGTCTGCCATTCATTTTCCCACTTACTGAAACTCATTCTTTGTGCTTCTTTCAATAGATAACTCTTAGGAACTTTGTTGTAAATTATTTCTAGTTCACTTTCTCTTGCTGCCTCTTTTGCCAACTGATCTGCCATTTCATTTCCAAAGTGTCCTGCGTGTGCTTTAATCCAACTAAATGAAATCTTCCACTTTTCTGCTTCTAGAGTCCGAATTTTGTTTCTTATCCTGTGAATAAGTTCGTTGTGGTTAGTTGAGTTACTTAAGGAATCGAGTGTTATCTGACTGTCAGTATATATTGCAACTTTTCTGTGTTCTGTTTCGATTGTATTGAGTTCCTGTATTGCCTCCAATGCTCTTAATATTGCCACCTGTTCTGCCTGATTGTTAGAACAGTTGTTATGTAGTCTAGATTTCAGTCTATGCGTCAGGGCTTGTTCCGTGAATATGGCGACACCAGATCCAACTCCGTTTTCAATTTTACTTCCGTCCGTATATATTTTCAATCTATAATCTTCATGTTCCGCTACTTTGCTAATTACTGTCAAGTCCGCTGGATGAGGCCAGGTTTGTAATGACATCGGCAGATCTATTGGTTGGTTTGAAATTTCTCCTTGTTGTATTGCTTTGTATAACATGACTGCTTCCTCTATCTTAATAATTATTGGACTTAATCCTGTTATCATGCACAATGCTTCATTTGACGTGGTTCGGAAAGCTTTGGCAATTCGTATGTTCATGAGTCTTTGCACCCTCTTGTACTTTGTCCGGTTATACTGTCTTGTCAAAGCATCTATCCAAACTGGAGCTCCATACAGCAGTAAGGGTAGTATTGCTCCTTTGTAGATTGTTTTCAATGCTTGAGAGCCCAGTCCCCAACGTATTTTCGCGGATTTAGCTAGAACATGAATTAGCTTGGAGCATCTTGCAGTGGCGTAATCTATGTGAGCATTGAAGTTAAATCTGGAATCCATGACTATACCGAGGTATTTCACTTGGTCTACTTGTTCAAGTTGCTTGTTGTTGAGATAAATAGTCAGTTCCTTTTCGTCTTGCCGATTTTTCTTGGTTATCATCATAACTCTGGACTTATTTTCATTAAAACATATTTTATTGCTTCTAGACCATTTTTCAATTTTCTGCATTTCTATATTAACGTAGTTTTCTATCTCATCTTTGCTTCTTCCTGCTGTCAGTAAGATGAAATCATCAGCGAAAGCCATAACTCTGGTATGCTTCGTATATAAGTCATCAGCTTATTCATACAGGAGATGACTGCATTCAAGTGTGATGATTGTAACAAATTGTTTTCTCGAAGCTACAGTCAATCCTCGATATAGTGCCACCATCCGTTCTCTAACATTTAGTGGCACAAAGTGAGGGTGGCACTAAAACGAAATTTAATTTTTAAAATAAAAGTGATATAATACAGTGCTGCCTTAATTTAATGTACTGCATTATGAAAGAAAAATTATATAAAAGTCAAAGAACTTAGCACAAAATAAAGTCCTGGTACTGTACAGTAACTCTCTGACTAACAGTTTCCCCCCCACAATAATGGAAAATGTGATGCTGTAGGGGTCATTCCACACCAAATCAACCAATGGTCCAAAACTCATCAAGTTTTCAAAAACTTAAAATCGGAATTTTTAATTTTTATGAAAAAAATATATTTTATTCCAAACCTCTTTAGTAAGTTGTGTACAAATTTTCATGATGGCATTTTCATGGTTTCATACTAAAATTAATTTTTATATGAATTGAGGCATATAGAAATCCTGATAAATTCATTCATTGTTTTTCTATTAAAAATTAATCATACTGTTGTAATTAAACTTACTATAATACTAATTTACTTTTTTTTTTAAAAGTTTGTTTGAAAAGAGTTAGGTCTATATAATAGGATGATGATAGTCCATATGGTAAAATAACAACTGGAACCAACAGGCCTTACTGAATCATTGACACGTTTCTTTCCTTCTGTTGAAAATTGATATCTTATCTATTTTATTAAAAGACAGTTAAACTTACTTTAAATCATGGAACAATTTTCATTACACTCTAAATCAGTAGAGGTGGTTTTTCCTCTTTGCCAAAACATAGTTCATTGGCACTGCTAGGGTATCTTTTCTCCTAGGATATGTGATGGTGATGGTCCTTTTGGATGAAGAAAGGAAACATGAATTTTCTTTTCAACATCATCTTTTGAGTCAACATGCACCAACCACCACTCTTTATCATAAGCACAAGCAACAAAACCCACAACATCTTCAAATGGAATGTCTTCATCACCAGGGCTGATCTGTACTCTGTGTGTTTCTGAATCATCAGAAAATGAGTATACTTTGGTTTTTACCCTATATAGGTCTAGAGGAATGAAGGCATGAAATTTCTGGGTCCCCGAGATTGCCACAGCTTCTTCAAACCTTGATTTCAGAACTTTTTCTTCATCAGAATACTCTTCATTGGTTGTGTAGATAAATGTGATGGATGGTAAATGTTGCACACCCCACTGAAAAAGCTGAAAAGGTGTTAAAATTTGATTTTCTAATGGATTTTGGAGGCTGGCTTTGGCGGCAAGCCTTTTGACTGTACCCCCTACTCTCTCACAAACTCCCTTTCCATGTGATGTAGCACAAAAATGCCAATCAGCTTCAAGTCCATCAAAGTCTTCTTTGTGATAGCAAAGGTTCAGAAAATTCTTACGATTTTTGTATTGCGCAGCTGAACCGTCTGAAAAATAGTACAGCTTTTTCAAGTTTGGTAGATAATTTCTTAGATATAGCATTAATTTTTTCTGGAAAGCATGAACAAGAACAATATTGTGTGCTAGGCAATCTGATATAAATACAAAGCTCCAGTTAACTAGCTCTTGTTTTCCTGTTTCTTGATTTCTTTCCTTGAAATATATTACAAAAGGGTGCACAGTAGCCATAGAATTGTTCCAATGAAACCCTTGAGCCTCATCTTGTAGAACAAATGAATAATTTTCGGCAAAATCACAAGTTACTACAGCTTCATTTTCTTCCAATGAGGAATTTGTTTCAGAGAAGAAAAATGATTGTTGTTTTGCAATAAAATCATGTTTTTTAAGATTACTCAATTGACCGCAAAATTCTTGGACGAACTCATCAACTGGTTTTTTAAATGTTTCGAAATTACACCTGTCTACAGTAATCCACTGTTTATAAGTAATGTTGTCAATCATTTCCTCCTCGAAACACTCGGTTAAAGCTTCCTTAAAGTCCTCAATTGTGGGACAATAGTCACATTCATTTAGGAAGCATGCCTGTAATGGTGGATTGCACATAACATTAGCCATACATTCCTTGTAACTCGTTAGAGGACTGTCAGATCCAGGCAGTGTTAGTTTATTTAATCTTCCTCCTGAAAACATGAGCTTCATATTCTGGTGTGCAGTGCACACACACACAGAATGAATGCCAGTGGCACCAGCAATAATGCAGTTCTTGGGCCTCAGTTCTGCAAACTTCGAAAAGCCAATTTTTAAATCGGGGAAATTTGATTTGAAAATTTTGTAAATTTCCCAAAATCAACCTTTTTTGAACATGGATTGGCTTTCCTTCGATGTCCTTACCCATGGAGACATAATCTTTTTTCCCAGACATTTGCCTACTCACTTCATCATTATTATAAAATTCCTTTACCAAAACAGCTGTTCCGGGAGGTAGAGTTTTTCCAGGTTTTGGGTCAGGAGTCGATAGTATCCCCTTTTCTTCAAGAAGTTCTTTTGCTTTCCTTGCCATATAGTTTACTAGTACCAAATTCACATTCCATTCTTGCACAAGACCAACGTTTAGGTAAAAAATCTACAGGCCCATATATAAAGTTATTTTGCCAGTTTTATTCTTAATTGAACAGTTATAATTGACGTTTCATATCATAAAATAATTAAATACTGTAGGCTAAAAGGCATTTATAAAAATGACACAATGACTGTAGTGAGAAAGAACTGCTGACTGAGGGGTTGCAAGTTTCAACAGGAGGAAAGAAACATGTCACTGATTCAGTAACTTGTTAGTTCCAGTTGTTATTTTACCATATGGACCATCATCATCCTATTATATAGACCTAACTTTTATCAAATAAACTTTTAGGGTATAGGCCCTAATGTAAAAAAAGTAAATTAGTATTAGAGTAAGTTTAATTACAACAGTATGATTAATTTTTAATAGAATAACAATGAATGAATTTACCAGAATTTCTATACAGTGGTGTGATCAGTCAAGTTAAATGTCAAATTAAAGCCCTTGTAATTCTGAAAAGAATGGTACAAGTTTTAGCTTTCTTGGACAAACCGTTTTTGAGTTACATGCTTTTTAATATCTCAAAACGTTCTTGAAAATTGTCATTCTGTAATTTTTCAAAAACGTATAACTCCAAAACGAAAGGTCGAAAAAAATTAAAACTTTGTACTTTTGGTCATAGTGATGAACAGAACAGAATCACTGAATATGAGCCTTTTTGAAAACCTCAAGGTTAAAAATTATATTTTTATTGGTTGATTTGATATGGAATGACCCATAGACTGCTTGCTAGATTTTGGAAATCTTTCACTGTATTCATGAACTTCTCGTTTCTCTTGAAATGTAACAACAGCTCTCTTCATTTTAACAATTTTTCGAGTAACTGTAGTGTAGTGATTAACAGCTGAATGGACACTGGAGTAAAAGAAGTGAAAGTCTGGAATATCTCATTGTATGAAGGGCACTTTCTACCTAATCCACCCTCATGGAGGCTGTCTGTCCGACTTCTTAACATAGTTTTGTCATTTGACCACACTACATTTACACTCACTACTTGGAAATACAGTACAGAATGTTTTTTTAAATCTTTCTAACATTCATGCTAGTTTTAAAAGAATTCTGCAACTGGAAAAAATCACTGCAAGCCATATTTTGTAAAAATCTTGTCTTATATGCACTGGCACTAAATGAATTGGCACAGTAACGAGGTTTCTTATGTATTTTATATGGGAGAAGATCCATCTACTTGCATTTATTGTCACAGTGCGAAGGTGACAGTGTAAAGAGGGGCATTCTATCGAGAGTTGACTGTATATCTTTAAAACTCATACAGAGGGGAAAGCTTTCAAATGTTATAGCGTGCACTAGAGCTTGGCCCCAGATCCCATTATTTGGAGCAGTGACCCCTGGCCACAGATCCCGTTATAGGGAGCAGGGACCGCCCTCAAAATAAGAAATGCAGAAATACAAAAAACGAGAAAATCTGGTATGCAAAATTTATTATGACAATACATGAGGCACAGTAACAAACACTGTGAATAGATAGCAAAACTGACCATACATGAATTAAGTATAAAATACCTAATAGGCTTTCATAAAGAATTCCAAATAGTTTTTCTCCTTATACCCTCTTATCAAATGTAACACGCTGTATCCTTAAGGAGCTGGACGAATTTATTGTGTTGGCTTTATATTTGTTAACATACTTCATCTTTAAGCTTTACAGTATGAGCTTATAATGATTTTAATTATTTGAATTGGATATGCAATTTTTTATATATGTAGACCTAACGCTTTATTTTAATGTTAACAAATAAAAAGCCAACACAATAAATTCGTCCAGCTCCTTAAGGATACAGTGTGTTACATTTGATAAGAGGGCATAAGGAGAAAAACTATTTGGAATAAATTCACCCTCTTTGGTCAAAATGAAATTTATCAATTTCGTAAAGAATATCTGGTAGCAGGTAAGCAAAGTTAGAATAGTGGAGATATCTTTAATATTAAATAGAGTGAACATGGCTGAAAGCCATCATAATGCATGGGGCAAACTTGGCAAGCAATTAGAATAACAAAACAAAACATACTAGAAAAACCTAACTTACGAAGGAACGGAATAAAAAATGAGCTCAAGACTGGTGGGCAAAACAAATCAGTATAAACTCAAATAAACTAAAGAAATGCCACCGGTGAAATTGAGATTAAATCAAGAAAACATACCGGCTGGCAAACGGAAATAAAAATGGTCGAGTTCCTCAATTACATGGTGGTACTTCACTCAACACCTTTACTGTTTCACGGTCGGAAGGTAACTCAACCGTGGCAATGCTCACTCAGAGTAATACGGAACTTGTCGCAAGAGGGCGCCGCGCAAAAAATACAAAAGCAATATTAACAGAAAAGAGGGTGTTGTGAAGCCAGAATGCAGGAACGAATAATAGAAAGCACTTCAAATAAATCAAAACAAAATGGAAAAAAGATAATGGTGTAAGTACGTAAACAAAGTACAAAAAGATAAATTAATAATAGAAGTTAATAAAATAAAGAATATTAATATATTTAAGGTAGTTAATGAGTATAATTAAATAATTAATTAAAGAAACGTGCCAAAATCAAGTGGCACAATGTGATGTCTGTAACAAATTGTTTTCTTGTAGCAGTAATCTCAAAACTCATCTGCTTACACAAACAAATATGATAATTAATTAATAAATTAAGCTCCACCCTACTCCCTCAGCGTGTCCTACTTTGAGTAACAAAGTACCGTAAACCGGGGCGGCTTCGGACATTTTTTGTACATTTTATGGAGTAGCTCGTATGATAATAGTCATAGATGGACATTTTTTCGCATGTATGTTTGTAATTGTTGTTATTTTGTCAGTCTGTAGTGTAACACAAGGTACTGCAATATTCTCATAGATAATATTTACTTAAATCGTGTCCGATGTCGCCCCACATTTTGGGGTGACTTCAGACATCATGTGTTTCTTATGTAATCCGATGTATAATGTGTTACTGGAGTGACTTCGGACAGTGCTTACATTTAAAAAAAAAAAAGAGCATCTAGGTTTGGGAAAAAAACATTTTATTAAATATATCATTGATACATTGAAAGAAGTGAACAGATTACAACTCAAATAAATGGACTTATTGGAACTAAGGTAGGAATAATATTAAATACAAAGTTTTTGGATGTCTTATTTTTTAGAGCACTTCACACACTTGTACATTTTGCGTGGAAACCCTGCACACCTTTCATGTGCCCATCACTTGCAATTACTACATTGCACTCACTCATCTCCAGGCTTGCTTGACGACCACAGTTTTCCACACTCAATGCATTCAGCCTCAGTAGAATCTTCAGACGATTCAGATGACGACAAAGATGAGGAAAATGACTCTGCAACCTCATTATCATATAATCTTTCCTGTCTGATGTCTTCAGGGCCAACACTTTTTCCTGGCTGGACTTTGATGCGTTTTCCTGGCTGGACATTAATGCGTTTGGCTCTTCTCTGTGTCAGTGTCTTTATCAGCTCGAACATCACGAAGCACTTGCACTCTCAAATCCAAGCAGGTGGCAGACTCTGGTGCCAAGTCAATCGAATAATAATATAATACAAAATTCTGGCGTTTCTTTGATTCTCATTTCCAACTGAGACATGACAGCACTTTAACACCGAATTTTTCCTTCTTACATTAAACAAACAACGCTTCAAAGACAGCACCGCTAGCGACGAAAAAAGTTAATACACTCAATGTAAATGCATGAAAATGACTAAATAAGGAAGCAAATGACACGAAAATGACGTAAAATTGAAATAAATGCCCTAAAAATATAAAATTGTATAAAATGACAAAATAATGACCTAATAAAAATGTATTTCTATAATCTAGAGGCCTTAATTAGGATATATCTACAAGTTGGCAATGTCCATGCAGCATCAATAAAAAGATGACATGTCATTAGAATCCGGGCCCTGGTAATCCCCATGGTTACAGCTGTAAAGTGATGGGCTTCACATCAGTGGCGTCGCGTGGGTAAAATATTTGGGTGTTCACATGGGGCTAAAAATATAAAAACAAAATACAGGACTTACGAATCTCATCATTTATAGAGAAAATGTACTCTTCTTTCTTTCTGTGCAGCGAACTTCTCCATAACTTTAAAGTTGAAGTCTTTCTTCTCGCGCACTAGACGTTTCTCTATTGCCAGCATTGCAAGTGCTGCACGGTATTCACACATTAATAAACAAAATTACTTTTAAGTTCACTGGTAGATAACGAACTAGCCTATTGAATGCATTTCCCAAATGGTTATAGTAGTGAACTATATATACTGTTCTTCTCTTTAACTACTATAACTATTCTTTAAACTAGGCTAGAATTATTAATATTATATACACTACTAAACTAAACAATCAATCGCGACATCACAAAGAAACTACTATTGAACTGATACGGAATTCCTGTTTGGGAGAGAATGTAACTGTAAACTTCACACCCCCTAGGCCTACTACAAACAGGAACAGCAGACCACCTACCACCCGCTGGTTAATCTTTGCTGGCCAGAAAAAAAAATTATATTTTGAAGTTTTGAGCAAAACACATGGTATAGACAGGGATAGAAGACTGTGTTGCAACTTATACCTTCCAGCTGAGGGTGAAAGAGAAATCACTCTTCGGCTATGTATCAATGTACTAAAGTAAATATTTATTTATTTATGAATAATTATAATAATGGCATATTGATGTAGGTAATTGTGACATAAACGACGGAATGTAGAGGAAATAAACAGCAAATCAAAGCTTCACTGTGAATTGGGACAATGCGACAACACTGTTCACACCTATATAATAAGGGAAGATGGATGGGTCATAAAACAAGTTCCCTCTGGCAGCTCGCAAGTTGGATGAGATGGAGGGGTGGTAAGAAAAATATGTCGGAGAACTGTAGAGCTCTGAGTTTACCGATGTTGCCGTCTTCAGTTGAAGGGGGGAAAATCAGATGCGTTGCTCGATGCTGCCCTCTTAAGGTCGGGTGCACGAATGACGTGTGATCCTGTCACACGTGCTAGCTGCGGAGCCCCTGCTAACTTTAGGTTATGCAAAAGGCAATACTAAGAGGTTCACCCCCTAGCTAGTGAACCACCTCGAGGAAGCCCGCAAAAGGGAACAAAATACACATCTTTCTATACAGCGAGACGGCAAACCATACAAGAATTATTATTTATTCAATAATGCTGACAAAATTAGGTAAGATAAGAATTATTAGGGGGTTCACGTGCTCATGTGATCCCATGCAGGAGACGCCACTGCTTCACATTCCCGAATACAAACTTTCTCTTTTTTTAAAATACAAATACTTTTTATTTAATTCAGGGATTTCAAACGGTGTATTAGTGCTAAAAACTCAACAATGCATAATCTGAGGTTCGAATACACGGGAAGAGAAAGTAAAAGTGAACCGTATGAAAAACGGTGACATGTTTTGTCGTTACAAAATAAAAGTTTTGTAACATTGTAAGAAATCCAGAAGCCTCTTTTCGTCATTAAAATTTGTAACAAGCCTAAAAGAGACGCTTTGCTCGTTCATAATTTTCATACGAGTATCTTAATTACCATTATTAATGAATTTCGTCTTCAGACAGGGATAATTGAAAGAGTGTCCACCTTAAAACCCTTGTCGTAGCACTTATCTGGGGCCACTTATCTATATTAATAAAAGGAAGTGTCTGTCCTCCTCCGTCTGTCTGTCTGTCTGTCCGCGATGCCCAGCGAAATCTACTGAACGCAGAAATCTGAAATTTTAAACATAGGTGGACTGAAGGGTCGGGAAGTGCACCTCGAAGCCGGAATTTTAATTTTAGCTTTCTTTCGCGAGTTATGAGTGAAAAACGGGCAGAAAACGTGCATTTATTGCGTTTTCGAAGCATGAGTTTTCAGTAATATATTTCAATGTCAAATCAATTACAGTTGGCTTTGGCTATTTTCGTCATACCTTGGACATAAAACCATCGCGATCGCTTGAATGTTGTAGCTCACGCTGGTCCATTCATTTGTTTTTAATGTCAAGGCACGCAAACATAATATGAAATTTTCAACCTACACCGAAGAGGATTATTATTATTATTATTATTATTATTATTATTATTATTATTATTATTATTATTATTATAGGGATAATCAATATTAGCCTAAATATGGTCAAACGTTCGATTTGGCCGAAACTCACTATACAGGGGTTTTCTGGGCCAAGGAACTCGAATCTGAGGTCGCTTTTACCAGGTGACGCTATCTAATCGTGATATGTAGTCCACATGATTTAGGTGTTAATATAATGATTTAACTATTATGCTCTTAATTTTTAATTTTTGAAATAATTATCGCGGGCGAAGCCGCGGGCACATGCTAGTATAATATAAAATTAAAATAATACAGAAGGCACACGCACACATTAAAAACAATATTGTCATAATATTAAAATCTTCTTCTTGGTCCCAGATGCGTCCATTATTTGTTGATGCAGTACTTCACACTACTAGCCCTCGTTGTATGAGTTCTCCCAGTATGCTGCAATCGGTTTGTGGTCCACCCCCACAATATTGTACTCACTGCGAATGTTGTCTTCTTCAGCCTGGTGGAACCTCGGGTTGCTCAGTCGGAGTTGCTACGATTTTCTCTATCTTACCTCAGGGGCATAAAATTGGGTGTGGAGGTTCTATATTTACTGTTTATCAATAATTAAATATTTATCAAACACTGTCAGTTTATTTAGTATTCCAATCAAAGTTCAAATGTATAAATGTTACTTCGTAAGATTATTAATATTATTGATGGGATATTGAAGGAAGTCTAATATTGGCCTTCGCACTCGTACGTAAATACTTCCTAGTAGTGACACGCGGTATCCACGTAATCTTGTAATGATGATGACGTCAAAATCACAACAGTACTTACTTGGCACACTCACTGAATTTATTTTAGTAAGTAGCTATAATAAGCTCTTACTGCAAGAATAAATGTATAATAGAATTTACACTTCGTTAATTTAGTGAAGTTATTTATATAGATACAGTCGGATTGACCACAATGTCAATACGACTTATGTGTAATTCGAGGAGAAATGCAGGAATATGACCTGCCTCCTCGAGTCCTTCGTACACAAGTTTACGCCTCGAGAACGCGGGTACAGGTTTCTGTCCCGGCCTCCAGTACACAAGTGAATCTTCGTAAAAGCCATGATCTTAGTCTCCTCTCAATTTCCCCTCTTTACCATAGTTACACAAAACCAATCATATGCACTCTTATAGCTAAATTCAGTTTTTTCTATCCTAAACTTAAATTCTATTGGTTGTTTCGATTAGCGTGGTTTTTAGCTTGGGAGTGATGCTTTTCTGATTCTCCCATCAGGGGATTCTCCGAATTTCTGTCTAGTTCCTGGACCTTGCAACATTCACTGTACATTCTCGTGAAGTGCCTATTCATCTCATAATCTTTCTTTTCTACTACATTTTGACTGAATAGCCTAGTCCATTTCTGACAATACCTGGCACCAATCTCCCACAGAGTTGCTATACATTTCACTCCGGCTGCATTGTATAATTCTGAGTATTCCGTCTGCTAACTTCTATTGAGTCCTAGTGTATTTTATTCTTTACTATAAAATAATTAATATCAGCTAAAGTATTGATGATATTAATTTCATATTTATGTAATATTATTTGTTAATTTTTCCTGCTTTTTATCATGTAATTTATAATAATATTGCTTGGTTAGTTCAAAAGTTATTTTCTGCCGTATTTAATTACTATCAATCTATTTCTCATCATTTTATATCAATTGATATTAATGGAGATGACTCTATTTATACCATAGTCCATTAGTTGCATACAACTGTTTTTGTTCGACCTAGTCTAAATTAAAAGTTTTGATTTATTCATGAAGCAAACGGCTCTTAGTAATTCTCTTTTCCGATAGATGGCAGGCAACAAGGCATGCAGGCTGCAGGGCTTCTCTTGAGCTTTAACGTAAAACAATGCACATTAAGATCATAAGAAATGTAGTATGCAATTCAGTTTGATATTAAAATTAACACAAACAAAATTGATTTAAAATTCAATACAGGTTGTGTATTACGCAGTTTCATTTGCTGCTCTCGTTCCGTTTGCAATAATAATCGATGATAGATGTTTTGCTGTGAGAGATGTTATACGGGTGTTGTAGACAAAGTTATTATATTGTTTTTTCCCATAGTAGGAGCAATGAAATGAAACGTAGCTCCAATTATAGCAAAAAACTTTCTCTCACAACATCCGGATCTAGAAAATAAATATATGTCGAAATTTAAAATTACAATTAAAGAAATCTTCAGAATTAGTAACTCACAACTTAATTCTTGTCTCTTGTTCTATCCCATTTAATTGTAAATGTCCAAAAGTAAGTTCATCAACGCAAGTGAAATACTTAGGTGTTATCATTGATCAAAATTTACGGTGGGAAAAACATGTTCAATATCTGTGTCTTAAACTAAACTAAATTTGTTATATTAAGAAACATTAAGATAAATATATATAAGTTTAGTCCAATCAGTTATACAATATGGAATAATAGGGTGGGAAGGGATATGTCAGACTGCACTTCGCCCATTGTCGTTGTTACAGAAAAGAGTAATCAAGATATGCTTAAAAAAATCAATCGACTATCCATCTAAAAGTTTATATAAAGATTTTGACGTATTGAATATTAAACAATTATATTCCTACACTTTATTAAATGATTTCCATAAACATGAAAAATTCATAACCCGAAATCACTACTATAATACAAGGAGGTATAATATCTCTTGTCCCTTTTCGGACCCAAGTGTACCACAGAAGTAGGTCTAAGGCATAGTATAAATTTCGGTCTAAGGTATACAACAATTTTACTAAAATAAACCCTAATCTGACACCACTAAACAATAAATTGTTTTAGAAACAAGTACTCGAAATGATTAAAACTAACTTGTAAAGGTACTTTTATTCACTTTGTTTTCTATTATTCATTCCATTATTAATTCTCAACTGTAAATTTTTAACATGAGGTATTTTGTTTGTATCTCTGTTATGATATTGTAATTTATTTTTTCGTATCTTTATTCATGTATTTATTTCACATCAGCAATCTTATCTTTCTTTTTTTGCCTAAAAAATTGCGGGGAAAATTGTAATAATGTTATTTGTAATGTTTGTAATAATATATAATAGATTTGTATTAAAAAAATTATTAATAGCCTAAAATGTAACTCTTATATATTATTAGATTTAGTTTTTTAATCCTAGGTCCTAATTTCTTATATTTTTCATGTAATCTATTTGCACGTCCACTTCTTACTCCTCCGATCACGAAGAATGCTCATTCGGAAGCAATAATTATAATAATTATTTAATATATTTAATAAATAATACTGTTTTTAATTGATTAATATTGATTCAGCTGGTGTTTTTTCTTATTATTATTATTGATTTGTTTTCTCACATATGTATTCTTTATGTTTTGTTTATAAAATTTATATTGTAAATGTGGTAACATAAATAAATTGCTTTAAAAAAATGTAATAATCATAATATCCAGGACTGGCGTCCAAAGGAAGTCGTCTGGCTTCCCCAGCTCCCAAGATGTTATAATCTGGAAGCCGTCCTTGTGCAGGGAATTGCGTCTAACTCATCGACCATTTGCATCCATTTTATTGAGGTTAATTGGAGTCTAATTAGAAGGCATTGAGAATTCATAGTCTGATTCATTTACATATCACAAACAATTTAGTAATGGCAATAAACAATTCCTAAGCCATTCAACACTATTCTGTGCTAACTCCATCTCAAATCCTATTTCCCTGAAATCTATTCTAATATTGACCTTCCATCTACGTCTAGGTCTTTCAAGTGGTCTTTTCCCTTCGGGGCTCCCAGTCAATACTTTTGAGATGTCTTTTCTCCCCCATGCGCGCAACATGTCCAGCCCATTTCATCTTGCCAGCATAATTGATTAATCATAAACAACCTCATTTGGTCTTTCAGGTATTCCGGATATGATTATGTTATTTCTTCTCGTGTACTGCTTTAAGTCCTCCGAGCCTTCAAAAACTGATTTCGCAACATTTTGTGTGGCGTCAACCTTTTTTGCGTGTCTTGAGTCATCACCTTAACCTCACTTATTGTATTCTTGAATGTTTCAAACTGTTCATTCATGAAGTCTGCTGCTTCCTTCACTCTAGTCCAATCATGGGCAAACCCCTATCCATTGACACGCAACCCGCAAACTTGGTCAACTTACATATAGTTCGAAAAGAACGGGTAGATGGAGACACAAGCAGACAATAAGTGCAGTGGCGGTTGCTCATTCTTAGGGAAACATTAATTTCACTTTATAGTATACATTACAATATATAAATACTACAAACAATTTTGTATTTTCAATTATTCTTTTACGTGTGCAATTATTTCATTATACAAAGGCTTAGAATGTGTCATAACGCCTTTCCAATCGGAACTGTGTCGCCACCCGTCACTGCTTGCAAAGAGATATGCTTCATGCACGGGAATAATCCACCACGTACACCGAATGTCCGCAATGCCATCTTGTCTCTTATGCGGGAAGGTCGAGAACCAAAAGTGGTTCGCGAACCAGTAAATGCCCATGCATGCTCTAGTCGTTTCTTCCAACATTTAGGTTTAGTCCTTCAGAACATGTACATGTTACTGGATGCGTCAAATCAATCACAGGGAAATTCTGCATTAAATTACATTTTTGCTGCAGTTTAAACATTAAAATTTAAACATTAGTACAGAAAGATATATACGATATATACAATACTGCAGAGTGAAATTCACAGGTCCACTTGGGTCCATTGGTCACTAGCACGGTCCCTGTCCCTTACTCTTTAACATCAGCCATTTGACTCTGAATATTATCTTTTATGAGGTCGCTCATGTTTGGCGTCTGGGAACACAAAACCATTGTTGATTTGCATCCGCCACCAGTTTTTCAAAATCCACAATTTTTAGCTTGACACATTTACTGTAGGTTAGGTTAGGTTAATGCTTACTAAGAGATGATTATGATTTCAGAGTTTGCCGATAATATTTAAGATTGAAATATTATATATTTACAACTAGCATGTGCCCGCGGCTTCGCCCGCGATAATTATTTCAAAAATTAAAAATTAAGAGCATAATAGTTAAATCATTATATTTATTAACACCTAAATCACGTGAATTACATACCACGATTAGATAGCGTCGCCTGGTAAAAGCGATCTCAGATTCCAGTTCCTTGGCCCAGAAAATCCCTGTATAGTGAGTTTAAAACGTTAATCTTGCCGTGGCACCAACTTTTGAATACATGTGACGTAGAAGTGTGCCGCCTGGGATTTGAATAACAGATTCGCCTCTCTGTCGTTCCCTGTCATTTGGCGAGGTGTAGATTTCGCTGGGCATCGCGGACAGACGGAGGACAGACAGACGGAGGAGGACAGACACTTCCTTTTATTAATATAGATAACGCTACGTCGTTATAACCCGTGAAACTTTGCATGATTCCTATATAGCTGGGGTGGCCACAACGAAGCTCGCGAGCCACACGCGGCTCTTGAAACCAAGCTAAGAGTAAAGATGATACAGATTTTAAAAAGTACATAGTTATTATAATTTTATGAAAACATATGACGAGGAAGTGAAAAAACTTATTTCTGATTTAGCGCAGAGTGTATTTAGTTTTCAGAGCACATTAAGACTCTTTCGGAAAGACCTTGAGACTAAAACATTCGCTCATCTATATTAATAAAAGGAAGTGTCTGTCCTTCGTCTGTCTGTCCGCGATGTCCAACGAAATCTACTCAACGCAGAGATCTGAAATTTTATACATAGGCGGACTAAAGGGTCGGAATGTGCACCTCGAAGCCGGAATTTTAATTTTCGCTTTCTTTTGTGAGTTATGAGTGAAAAACGGGCAGAAAACGTGTATTTGAGTTTTCGAAGCATGAGTTTTCAGTAATACAAATCAATTACACTAGGCTTAGGCTATTTTTGTCATACCTTCGACATAAAAGCATCGCGATCTCTTGAATGTTGTAGCTCACGCTGGTCGATTCATTTGTTTTTAATGTCAAGGCACGCAAACATATGAAATTTTCAACCTACACCGAAGAGGATGATTATTATTATTATTATTATTATTATTATTATTATTATTATTATTATTATTATTATAGGGATAATCAATATTAGCCTAAATATGGTCAAACGTTGTTCGATTTGGACGAAACTCACTATAGAGGGGTTTTCTGGGCCAAGGAACTCGAATCTGAGGTCGCTTTTTACCAGGTGATGCTATCTAATCGTGATATGTAGTCCACATGATTTAGGTGTTAATATAATTATTTAACTATTATGCTCTTAATTTTTAATTTTTGAAATAATTATCGCGGGCGAAGCCGCTGGCACATGCTAGTTTCAAATATTTGAAGAAGATCAGGTGGAAACAGAAGATTATTTGCTAAAGAAATGAATGACAGATTTAATTAGTTGAGAACACTTAAACCTTCATTGTCATTCCTGGAAAATCCTTTTGCTGTTGATGTTGTGGGCGATGGCTTTCCTGTTTCATCATCAACTACAAAGGATACGGTTGGAGTAGAGTTGGAGCTACTCCAAGAGGACGGAGGACTTAAACGAAGTGGTGTTTCGGCCATCGAATTTTGGAAGAAAAACGCATATTAGCAAAAGAGAGTTATCTCGGTATTTGGGACTAGTTATGTGTGTGAATCTCTGTACTGAACGCTTTAGTTCATTAAATCTAAATATCGATCTGAACGAACCGATGAACTCTTAAGTGAACTGCCCTCACCAATTAATTATCAGCCAGATTTCAAACAACTAACAGCAAAAATGACTACTCGAAAAAGCACTTCTCAAAAGTAAAATTTTATTTCTTGTTGTGTAATTGTACAATAACGTTTATGTGTATAGTAAAAACAATGTGGTTCGCTTCGAACAGTTTCATAAATGCGCGCCTCCCAAAGTTAAGGTTATAGTGGGCATAGCCCATAGCTAGCCTTCTTCTTGTTATACTGAGGGGGCGTGGTCGTTGGCTTCAACTGCTCCCTGGTATTCGTTCCTCCTTGACCACTGCCTCTTGGATGAACATCGACCGACGGACTGTGAGCTGTGAAACTCCCTACACTCAAGTCAATAAAGGAACCGAAACAGTGAGGAATTTCCAGTGATTAGTTTTACGCAATCCGGAACAGTGCGTTTCTTTTTAAAGCAAACCTGTAAAGCGCTTTACGAGTGATGCACGAGTGATTGACGACCGCTGCAGACAAAAAAGAACGGCAAAGTTGATCAGCTGACAGCTTGCTCAATGAGACCGGCAATGTTTACATTCCTCTAACGTGGTTAAAACACGTGCAAATAACAGTTTTGCCGGGATGGCAATGAATAATTATTGTACTATATGATGTACAGGTAAAATCACATGATACTAACTGTGCTGAAGAAGGCGTTCGTACTTGGGAATTTGAACAATGATGTTAAATCCATCAAGGAAATTTTCGATGATCACATAGTCCGCCATGACAGTTTGCAGCGAAAACCATGCATCAGTCGTAAAGCGAGATTTGAGTTCGCTGCACGGGAGGTAGAGTGGGGGTAAAGCGGAGCTGCAGCAAAATGTAAAAAGAAACGGGTTTTGATGCATCACTCGTAAAGCGCTTTAGCTCCGCTTTAAAAAGAAACGCACGGAAGATCCTTCTGTGTTTCGCATCAGAACCTAACAACAGGGAATGGGGGTCAAAAAGAAAAAGACATTCAGATCGCTAAATCAGATGGTCACGGGAACTCACCCTTTGCGGACACTGACCTGGGACCAAATGAGGTAATGTGGAAACAAGTTCTTAACACATCCAACATTACAAACACATAAGCTGAAAGCAAATATCCCGTTTAACGCCGTATTCGTAAAAGGTGAGTAGAAACCAAACTTGAAATTCTGGACGTAGAGCCCCATAATGTGTCACCTTTTGGTTCAATGGCGAACTTCATAGGATAACAAGAAAGGTCCAAAATGGGGAAAAGACTGGGCTAAATAAAAAAACAGGGCGCTCCTTAAGCTCCGCCCAATCGAGATATTCTGTTGCCATGTTCATACCAGCTGACGGCCGGTGAAAAGCTCTCTCGACACTCCCGACCGTCCCTGCACTACAGCTCACTTGTCACTCCTGACCTTATCAAATACGAGAATAACCCTTGTACCAATTATTATTAAACATACATATATAAAAAATTTACAAATACATACCATACAATGCAAATTCCTTGTACCATTAAAACAAATAAACACCAGAGCTTCTTTAGCGTTACTCAGGACCCACCACGTGACGGTGCAGGTTGGTATCTGAACTCGAATATAAGAATTCTCGATTCTTTCTGCAACAATCACTAATGGCGTAGCCTACTGGTTAAAGCTGTAATGCTAGCAGTCCCGAGATCGAATCCCCGTAGGTGCGACAATTTGTAGGATAGGAATAGGTCACAAATAGGTTGGTAGAGTGAAGGAGAGAAGGGAGGTAATAGGGAAAAGAGGAGGAGAAAAGGAAAAAAAATAATTTTCCGATTTTCAGCGCTGCTACTTCCGCCAGATATCTCTGTGCTGCAGTAGTAGTTACACCGTTACCTCCTAGATGTCTCTCACTGTTTAAAATACTCCCCACCCTAAACCCCTCCTTCCCTGGTGGGTCCCGGTAATGAGTGGGAGGAGTTTAAGATGGGAGGAGCATAAGGGGCTACCTGTATTTGGCTTTTCCCAAAGACGGAATTCATACCTACACAATCAATGGGGAAATGGAAGAATCTGTGGCACCTTGACTCTCACTCCACTCTCCACTGCACGTTGCCTTGTCGATGGCCCACTTTCCCTACCTGGCCTTCAAGCTGCTCTTTGCTCAAGGTTGGTGTTAATGTTGGTGCTGGTGCTGGTGCTGATAGTTGCTTGCTGTCAAAGCTGGCTGCAACCTTTTCCCTCTGTACTGCATGTTATACTGCGGTATGCGCTATTAATTGTAATTAAAGTACAATCACCCTTGCAACAAAACGGCTATTTCTCATGTACTAAGATTCTCTAAACTTAAATAGATGAATTTTCCCTTTACCACTCAGCAGTCACTGGTGGCCTAGTGGTTATGGCTGATAGCTAGTGAACCCAAGTTAGTATACTGGTGAATGCATAAATTTGAAAATTTTCTGTTAGGAATAGATGCGGGCAGTGTATTTATTCACAGGAGGACAAGTGCCAAACCCCCACAGGAGCCTGCAGTTCCTGAAGAGTTCCGACAGAAAGTGGAATTGTTTAAGACTCCCCTAAATAGTCTCTTTTATGCCACGGGGCAAAATCTCAAGAACATGATGCGACATGTAGGCCTAGGCCTATCTCACTACTACTCACATGCGATTTCTTGGGCGCTCGGCTCCCTAGTCCTCATTCGGTAGGTTTCGTTCAACTTCGTAGGTAAAGCTGACAACATTGAAACACGAAGTACGCTATTCACCCTGACATCTAGTGGCTTCGATACTAAGCTTTCATTCTATGTGAAGATCCTTATTTATTTATTGACATTATCTTCTCTGACACATTGAGTAATGGGGAAAAAATACAATCTTTCGAATTGTTGATTTCACAAACTCTTCATTGTACATCCAACACTTTCCTCACCTCTTTAAGAATTCCATATGTGCTAATTTCTGATGATCCCGTGAACTCTGATGTCAGTTTCATGGACTGAAAGTTGAGCAAACTTTTCACAAAACGTATTAAATACGTTCAAAATTAGGCCTATAAGTTAGTTTTCTCCACTTTTAGATGCCTTACCTCTCTTACGTTTTACAACACGAAATGGTGAAACATGTTCTGCTAAGACTCTTTTTTTATGCTTAAAATTAGTCATCCAGTGTAAAAATATTGAGCCTATATTATGTATAATATTCGTATTTGATGTCTTATTTGATAACCAAACGCTTATCACGTGTAATTAATTGTTACGCAATACCGTCACCACGTTATATTATTGGACTGCATTAAAATCATTGTATATTAAAGTCACTACATAAAATACCATACGAGCAATTCTGCTGAAACGTTATTTCTTTAGTTGACAACACTGCAGAAAGACTGGCGGACTAGCTATGTTTTGTTCCCCCGACCCTCACTTCCCCGTAAATCCAGCGCGCAAGAAGTGGCATGCGGGTAGTACCCATTTCACATAAACCAGAAAATTTTTTGGGGAACGTTTTCCACTTTGGTGGATTGGTTAATTTCTTTTTTGCACAAGAAAAACAGCCAAATTTCATGTAATAGGCCTGTTATTCTCCAGAAGTTGTAGAATCCATGCATAGGCACCTTTTGTTTCTAAGAATATTTTAAATATAGGTAAATTCAGTAAGAAGTTTGAAGAGAAAACTAACCTAAAATGGTGCTCGGAAAGGAAGCGCACACACCAGAATTGGCAGCCTGAGACAGAGCAGGTACATGCAGGGAAGAAGCCGATGGGTCATAAGCAAAGCCAAACCTAACATTTTTTATTTCTTGGGGGCAGAGCCCCATACCCCCTTTAAGCCAGAGCTGACATGCCTAACCTAACCTAACGGTTTATATTTCTTGGGGGCCCTAGGAACCTAGGAATCCAGTCTATGCGGGAATTGAAAAGCGCACGCTTAAAATGTTGGCAGCACTGTATGGAACGGACCAATGACATGCAATGATCGTTGGTCTGCAAGCCAGAACCCGCATATCAACGCCGAACATCACGTGTGGAAATCCAGCAAAGTGGGAAACTAAACCCACTTTTTCAATGGAATGGTAGAAGTATTCATGGTAAACTGCCCACATTACAAAATATTGCTCATATCTGAGACATGGCTTCTGCTGAATACACCATTATCTTTAAAAAACTAACAACCTGATTTGTATGGACAGACCAGATGAAACTCTTAACATCACATAATCACATTGACCTCACCACACGACCTAGTCATCACTACAGCGGTAGGCCTACTGATCCTGAATGTTATAGGCTTTGTACATTGCATCCATTTACTAGCCTCCCAACATTTTCATCAGTGCAACAGCCTGGGGTAATTTTCTGTCACAATTTCAAGGACTTACGATTATTGGAGGAGATTTTAACTCCCACCATCTGCACGGGCACAGCAGATACATCTTGTCTCCTGCAGACACTCCTACTGCCACACTCGTTCAGTTTTAGACCTCAGTAGCTACTCACACGGAGTGGTCCGTTCATCCAGATTCTCTCAGAAGTGACCATTTTCTGGTTGTCATTCATTATCACATCCCGTGAACCTGTCGAAATGGTAGGAATCTGCCAGAGATACCAACTGAACGGGAAACAGTGGGCTACAGAGAATACTCTCTCAACACTTCCACTCTCCCTCTCTAGTAGACTCGCCAACTAGTGTAGGGCAGCCATCACAGACTACCTTAATACATTCTATCCAATCATAACTCATCCCACACCCCACAGGAAGTTAACAACAAGTTTTGGTGGAACTCAGAATGCTCTAGGGCGGTTGTGCTCTGATAATATACCCGCAGCCAAATTACCACGCTTACCTGCTCTTGAAACACCAAACTGCATTAGCCTTGAAGGTACTTAAGCAAACAAAACGTGCATAATGGATAAACTTTGCTCTTCCCTAAGTCAGAAACACCATATTCTTCTATCAGGTCTACAGTCCATTCCTTAAATGGACAACCCTCCCACGATGCCACGAAACACTTCCCAGGGCATTTTGGAAAACTTGCATTGTGCGCTGGCACCAACACTTTCTCAGTAGGAAGGACCTCTGCTTCAGTTGATATTGAATTTCAGTTACAGGAGTGTAGAATTCAATCCTGAAAAAGAAGAGGAACACAGCCCCTTGGTTAGATAGTTTTTCCTACCCATGATACAAAACTTACCCCGTCACATTCATGTTTTCTTATTGACACATCTATAAACACCCTCTTGGAAAGATTGCCTTATGATGCCAGACTCCTCCCACCTTCGCCTAATCACGCAACTCTCTTGTTTTAGAAAAGTCTTCGAAGCCCTTTTACAACAGTGCATCTTGTGGTACTCGGAACACAGGCGATATCTAGGGCAAAACCAATCTGGATTTTGGAAGGGAAGGTCAACAGTAGATAACCTCACTATTTTGGCTCTTTCCACACACACTATGGTAGACTTCATCTTTATTAAGTGCCAGTATGGTAGCCTACTCTATAAGATTGTGTGGGGGACGAGGAAATGTCTGTCCGTCTGTCCATGTATCTGTATGTGCGATGACTCAAATATGCTCGGATTTTAATGAAACTTGGTACCTATATGCATTTATAACGTCCATGGGAAGAAGCCTATTTATATTGGACCAAACGGTTGACCGGTATCGGAGTAATGCCCAATTTCGTGCCTATTTTATGTTAATACATAGAAAGAATTTAACAAATGCAAATTAGTTATCATGACAACATATTGTTTTATACTCTTCATATAGAGCTTTGGAATTTGCAATACAGTTAGCCATGACATATTCCTTCGCATTTGATAACCAAACTAGTCAGATATTTCGTTGATCAAGTTGAATACTGTTATATATAGAAGGTATAGACTACACACTTTATCTTGAGCTGAAAAAATGCGGGGGTGAGGGGAGCTGATATTGCATGCAGTATAAGAGACTGACTATTGCAGAAGGCAGTGAGTTGAAATTGACGTCATTTCTGAAGGGTTGCCAACTACTAGAAATTATAACATGTGTAGTTTTATGCTGGTACAGAATGGAACTAACTGTAGTTCGTAGCAATATGAACTTTCACTACTAAACTGAAGATTTTTTTATTTATACAGAATATCACTGGAGAAATGAATTAAGTAATATATTTCTTGAGATAATCTCTCTCCTGGTCTTCAGAATACAGAACATCAGTTTAAAAGTTGTAACATTGTACATGTATAATAGACCCTACTTGAATATGCATTTTCAAATGCCTGAATTAATATTATACAGGGTGTTAATGAATAACACCGAAATATTTTACCTGTGTATAGAGGGGACATAGACAAGCAACTTTTATTAAGAGATTTGTCCTCTATGGATTCAATTTTTCCTGTTACAGCATAAAATCTCCCAGGGCTTGGCCGCCACTGACTTCTAACATTAGAAAGAAAAGCAAAACAAAGGAACTTCGTTGTTAAGACAGTAGTCAGTAGTTGTGAATAAAAAAAATACTAATGCAGTGGCGACCAGTCATGTGATTAGTCTGTAAATATTGCAGATTATGTAAACACTAAATTGTGATATAGCTGTTGAAAAATTATTAAAAGTCAGGTTTTTATCGATCACTAGGAAGGCATGAAGTCAATTTAATGAACATTTTAACCCTATTTCGCTACATTATTGAGTTATGAGCACCTAATTATAATGACTTTAATGCCCTGTAGCATACACATTTTACGTCGTAGAGCAAAAATATCCTAATAAAAGTTTAGGCCCGGTTGCATAAAAGCTCCAGATATCTTCTAGACAGCTAATCGTTCTATACATATATAGACTCGATAAACACCTTCCCATTTCCGAAAGCGAATTTGCTCAAGAAATAGCTATTGTCAGATAAATGAGTTGAGCACTTTGTCAATAGATGGAGACACGGTGCTTACTCTAATATCAAGTTGGCCGTGATTGAATAGCAACCAATCGGAGCGCTTCTTGCTATTCTATTCAAAATGGCTGAATTATCTTTCTGCTTTTCCTTGTCTGCTGATTGTCTGCTAAAATGAATGTAAAACGTGAGATAAACTACGGTAATTTCGATTTCGAGACTTGTGCATTAGAGAAAAATGTCACCCATCACAATCTGACAACATAATGCGTAAAACGTAACACATTAATTAAGTTATAGCTAATTTACCACAGAAAGGACTGCTTCGATGGTTGTTCCCAATTCTAATGATGGGCAATTTAACGCTGAAAAAGGCATGCTTGCAGTTGTTCCTTATTTAATATGATGGCCTATTTATCCATAGGTCATTCCTTTGACAGCCCGATTCTTTCCGAAACTCAATATCGTCAAAGATCTAATTCTTTCAGGGAATACTTTTTGCTTTACACATCTCTAGGCCTAATTATTGCCTCAGGATGAAGATGACGAGAAAGATGATGATTATGTATTAATATTCGTGCTGTAAAATGGCAATATTTTCTTCATAAAGTGTTGCATCACAAAATAAAATTAATATACTTAAGCTACATTTTTTCCGAATCTGAATATCATCGTAGGCTACTTCTTGAAAGGATTGCTGTATTTCTTTCAGGGAATATTTACTTCTGTATAGACCTAGGCCTTATACGATCTGGCATTGAAAATGACCAGCAAGAAAATATGATATGAATTAATATTCGCGATGTTTTCTTAAAGTATTAACTTACAACAGAAAATGAAATTAATACAAATAAACGATGGATACAATAGCCTAGGCTATAACAAAATATACAAGTTTTCTAGTACAGTATTATGAATTATTTCACACACAAATTAATAACCAATGTCAGTTTCATTACTACTTTTAATTTTAATACCATAACAAGCTAGTAACATAATGTAAGATTAAATGCTAACATAATAACGAAACATACATCAACATAAATATTTCGCATTTCCGCCATGTTGCGTGTTTATCTACCGTTTCGCCAGATATCTAGTGATTTATGGTGCGATAGTTTGTAGGGCGTTTTATTGAACGATTAGCCGCCATCGAACGTTTCAGAAACTCTTACGGATTGAATAATGCCATCTAGTAGATATCTTACGTTTCGGAAACCCGGCGTAAATCCCCTCTATATACAGGTAAAATATTTCGGTGTTATTTATTAACACTCTGTATAACAAAATATCTTTCACAAGAGTCTGCAGGTAACTTACACCTTTCTAGCAAAATAATCACTGACTTGTTCTTTTCTCCAACCACAGATTCAGCTTAAAATACATTAAATTGCTTTTCCTTCCAATTCATTTATTTGCTTTATTGTTTATTCCCTGATTTCCGACACTTCTTGGTTTAAAGAATCTTCACTTTTAACTTCATTGTCACTTAACACTGACCATTTCCACATCAGTACGTTCTTCTAATTATTATTAATACTAAAGCACCCAATGGGCATGATCGTAGTTCATCTAATGTCGCTGGACTTAATTCTGCCATTTTCAGAATAATAATATGTTGTGAACAGGAAAGAAAAGATGGTGTTCAAGAATGCCGCTACGAAAAATCTTTGGGTATGGCAATACCAGGAACGGGCCACGATCTTAATTTTTTTCGAGCGAGGCCTTCTTGATATGGACTGTTTTCAGCATTATGGAGTGTTTAGATCAAGATAAAGTGTGTAACCTTTATATTACTGTGAAATAATTAGGCCTATGTACATTAAGTGTCAGTTTTTTGCAAGTGTATTTTGTGAAATGTTGACATAGGCTATTTTAAGAATTTCTTATATCAGTGTACTAGCCCGGGTTTTATATTTTGTAATTGGAAATTAACTTATGAAGGATTTTCGATTTTTAAATTCTAGGTTCTTATATAGGCATTTATAATTTGAAATAGGAAGAACGACTTATTACACTCAAACTATTCCCTCAGAAAACGCTTGATATAGTTTTTTATGGCTCATAGAGGATCTAGAATTTTGCATCCCATCGCTTGTACAGTGCACAGCAAGCCTGGTAGAGGTTCAAATAAGAAGAAACAGAAATTCCTGTAACATAAAATTGTAATATCGAGGCGGGAAATTTTATTTCCCACTCTCATATTACCATAAAACTGTTTTGGGGATGAAATTAAACAGAAAGCATTATCACTTTCATACTTCTCTCTCCAAAAACCTGCGATATAATAATATACACATTACCATACATCGTTTTGTTTTCTCTATGTCCAGGGTAGAGAAAGTTATGCGATTCCATTATTTTCGTGGATTTAATTCTGTAATATTTATTTATAACATGAATTATTTTGATAACTTCTCTTATTTGTCAAAAGTGCATTTCATTTTTTTTTTCCAAACCCATCTGATACCATTTGGCAACAATATGTTCTGTGATTTGGAATTGATAATTCTGTATAAAAAGGGATTAAGTATTTTCAAAAACATTTAATTTTTTGGATTTAAAATCAACATTTTGCAAAATCCTTTCTTAGTGAGCACCTACATTATGAAACGCAGGTACTGTCAAAATTCCAAGTCTCTACCTGTTATAATTTAGGCTGTATGTTGATTCATGTCAATCAGTCATTCAGTCAGTCAATCAGTCAGTCAAGACAAAGCCTTTTATATATATAGAGAGATAAGAGTTTGAATTAAGGTTAAGTGTGTTCTTCCAAAAGCCCTGCTTAATGAATGATCTGGAGCTTAGCTCGGAGATAGATTACAAAAATAACTTATTTTCTTCAAATCATAATTGCAATTAACTTATCACTGATTAAACAAAATCATTCTGGCACTTTGTTATATCAGTTTACCTGATTTTATTGATATTTCTAAAGCTTATGATACAGTAAAAATTCCCATTCTTCTTGATATGCCTACTCTACGCTGTTTAAATTGTTACAACTCATCAGTCTATTGTTTATGGATAGGAAAAGTCACTCAGCCTCAGTTCTCTCTTGTATCACACACACACACACAGTCGCTGAAAAGCCAATAATGGTGTGCCTAAATTGTTTCTTGACTAGAAATCCTGTTCCAAAAGAGTCACAACTATAGAAAATGATGTGGTCTATCTTTTCCAATACCTCTTCACCAATCCAGCGGATTTGCTAGAGGGTGACTATATCAGCCTCGCATTTGTGAAACTGTTCTAGCAGAAGTTTCATTACTCCAGCATGATGCTAGGTAAAATTAGTTTTTCTGCCAATCTTCTCTTTACATCTTACATGTACGGTCGTCTATGGATCAGTCCGTATTCTCTAAATTAGGCTTCTTAACAATATTAATTTTATGAAGATGGGAAAAGCCAACCCGGATGACCAGGTGATTGGATTTGAGTGCTTTCACCATGGCTATAGAGATACTTAAGCATTTGCAGTAGGTTGCCTAACTGAACCTTGGGCGCTGCCATTCACACCGTCCTGACAAATCTATTCTGTGTTACCCACAAGTAGCCCTGAAGGGACTGGGCTCCTCAGCTTGATAGGGTCCACTAGTTAAAGGTGAGAGTTGGATCTCTCTTGATGCATAATATTCCATTGGATCCTGCTCTTCTAGTTTACAGTTAGCGCAATAAAAAATATTTCCACTCATGAAATGAGGATCTGTGTTCATTCATGCACAGACAGCTTGACTGAGATATGTGCATTAAGAGACTGGCTTGGTCAGTGCGTTCCTAGAAGAAGGATACATGGGCTAAGTTGTTAGCACGTCAAACTGCCTCTTCAGGGTTATCATCTTTGTGTACTTGATTAACCTACTTTTGATCATTTCATTCAAACATTGCTGTGAAGGATGCTTGGTTTTTGGAATGGACGGATAGCCACTTTGTGGTAATGTAGGGTATACATTGTCTATAGTCCAGTTATTCATTGCATGGTCAGGTGGCTTTCTTTCATTAGGAAAAAAGTTCGCCGACAGCTCAATCCATATTCTTTATTTTTACCGCACCAATCATCTAGTTACCCCAGCCAATCAAAATCTAAGAATGTCCTGTAACAATTTTGACAGCTACTCGTCAACTCTGCGTGGAGTGAAATGCGCGGTTGCAAGATCAAGTTACAATATAACAATAACACCTATGAATTCATTAAAGCGAAGGAAGAACTGAGGTCAGTGATAACAATGAGAGAATATTGCAACGTTGCTTTTGTTTTAGAAAGCGGAAACCAAGACCGATTTGGTCAGATCGATTAGCATAAAGAAACACCGAATTAATGGTTTATTCCTTTGAAGCCACTGGCCATGCAATGACTAACTGCACTATACATACCAATTGCCTTGGAGGTAGATTTGAATAAGTAATGGGTATAATTGAATAGAAACATACCTTGTCGCACCAAGATCTCATAGGAATTCATTTTGAGAGAAAACTATAACTGGGATTGTGGAGTGTGCAGGGATGGCATTCAGAACTTTGGTTTACAAAAATGTTGCAACACATGCAGATAACATTTAAGCTACTCACGTCCTGACACCACATGTCCACCCAACTTAACATAGCCTACCCAGCTAAACTATCCGCAAACGAACAAAGTTATGCTACCTGCATGACTGACAGATTAAGAATACACTACTGCACGGGACTTGTACACTCGGGGACAAAAGAAACGGACACTTGAGTTTTACGTTGTAAATATGTCTTAAATGAATGGAAGTCCATTTTACTTTCTCGCACAGCGGGTAAACGGTTCATTGTATTTACTTCATTTTTTGAATTAAGAACTTTTCGAAATTTTGTCGAACCACCCACCAATTTAGTTTTACAACTGAAATATTAAGGGGACTTTTCATGAAAATTTTTTTTAAAAATTTGTTTTTTGAAAAAATGGCTCTAACGATTTTAATAAAAATTTAAAATTGTAAAGTCTTATCTGTGACTAATAAAATGGCTATATCCGTATTTCCGCAAAAATGACTTAAGGGGCACTTTACTCGTATCCATTTTCAATTTTTCTAGATTATATCCATTACAGTAGGCGATACATGAAAACCTATCACAGTAAAGTTGTAGAAAAATTTAAAATGAGCATTTTTTGTTTAACACATTTCTTTGTACATTTAATAGATATCAAGATAAAAACGAAATAAGGACAGCTTAAATGCGAATTTCAGAACATACATGTCAATTAAAATATGAATGACATTTTGTTGCCCCTAGTAACAAGAAAACTATAGGCCTAATGTACTTATTGTTGTGAAATGCAATCAGTTTAGCTCAGTCGCAATGAACACACTAAAACCAATTACAGCGAGGTGGTAGGCCTATGGGCTAACAGGGAAGAGGTCCTGAGTTCAAATCAAACCTCGTGGCCACCCAAATTGACTTGGGTTTTTCATTGTTCTGTCGTTCACAAAGGCAAACGCCGGGTTTGTAGGACTTGCTTATTTTCCATAACTCATCGCCGCTATAAACTGAATATCACATAAGAAGACATCACTAAACAATAGAAACATGACGCGAATGAGTTGTTAATATAGACCAGCGTTTCTCAACCTATGGTCCCACGCACCACTGGTGGTCCTCGAACATGGTGCAGATGGTCCGCAGACATAATTAATTAAAAAATATCATAAAGCAAGTGGGAAGTAAAGAAGTAGAAATTTTTCACATAAAATGGACACTAGATGTCAAAGGTTTAAAATCTTCGAAAATACAGGTCATATCGACTAAATTTGACTAATATTGAGCCAAAAAAACAGGAACTCTGCAAGAGGCGTCAAGCTCAACCGTCTCATTAAAAGTGAGTAATAACATAATTCCTAATTATATTATCAAATTGGTAATACATATTAAAGTGTGTTCAAAATATAATTTTACGGTCAATAGTTTCATTCCAATTCATCAATAACTGTGTTTCCGTCGGATTAGAAAAAATGTATTTTGTTATAACGACCTATAATTTAATACCCCAAATATTAAGAATATAGGCCTACATATAGCCTACTTTTAAAAATTGGATGTAAAATTTGGGGTCCGTAAAGTTTTTTACTCATTTTAGAGGTCCTCGGGTTCAAAAAGGTTAAGAAATGCTGATATGGACTAATGTTTCACGCAAACATACTAAACACGTGGTATGACCTACATGCAGTTAAAGTGTGCAATATAACTTAAGTAGTAGTAAGTTAGTAGTGGTGGCGAAATTCAAATATAAGTCGCCCCTTAATCTTCCCCATTCGATATTCACATTTACACGGACTGTGTGATTTATTTTGTTTCTGAGCGAAGCAGAGTGACCAACTGCCCATGTATACTGTTGCATATAGCTAAATAATGCATAACACTAACCATATAGTTAAGTGCGCGAAGCGGAGTCGGCAGCCGTAGCGAATCGCCCTTGCATTTTTTAATAATGTACGATACACTGTTTGTAGGTTTCGAAAATGTGGCATATTATATCTCCCGCAAGGTTTGTCAGCCTGCCACCTCTCGTCTAGTGGTAAGACGTCACACCTCCAACGTCCAATCACGAGGGTGGGACCGATTTATCCCAAGGTGCGACTTATATTTGAATTTTCCCGTAGTAGTAGTAGTACTAATAATATGCAGTTTTACTGTCATTGATTATTATTATTGTTATTATTATTGTTATTATTCTTATTATTATTTCACGGTAAAAGCATTGAACATAAAGATCGACCCTGATGCTTTCCGTTCTAGAGACTTGTTAGTTTTATGAAAATGTAATAAGTAAAATTTAATTGTCTCTTTAATTTAATTTTTTCTGTGCTAGCCTTTAACACGTATATGCGAGAAAGTTTGTGCAACGTATTTTTGCACCATTTATTTAATTGAGAATAACTTTACATTTGAACAAAGTATTTCATCAAAGGGAAAAATAAACTGTCACCTTCATTAAAAATTCACAACAGTGATACACAAGAAGTAATTTCTATCATTTACAGCAATTGCTTTTTAAACATTTATTCGATTTAGTGACTTAATAAGCTCTAATGACGTCTTCTAGATGATGTGGCATGAGGTTCGGATTGTTCTTGCAATCATTTCTTGGGGATATTTTCCCATATTCTTCTTCTAAAGCTGCTCGAAGTTCATTCAGGTTTCAGGAACAGGTCTTCTTTGAGGAATCTCCGTCAGTGCAATGTCGGTGTCATGGTTGTGGGATAATGTCATAATATCACTGTGTATTATTCAAGTTGTATGATATGGAGATATCTCTCTTTACACCAGTTTCATTGTATGCTCTCTCTTCACTGCCGTGTTTACCTCATCAACTTCGTTTAAGAGTAACACTGGCCTGCTAAATTGAATGGTGAAATCCATTTTCCTCTCTCATATAAGGTTTTTAAACAAATTGCAAAAATAGTTTTAAAAGAAGTGACTTTTTGTGAAGTAAAGAGTAGTACAGTCAAACCACCTCATAACGATATTTACAGGCCCTAGCAAATCTTATTTTTATATGAGGGTTATCGTTACATCGAGGGACATCTTAATAAAACTACATACAAAAGAAAAAACCTGATTATGTATTTACACAGCCAACGGAAGAATTTATTTAACATATACGGTAACAAACAGCACTTTTCTCAATTTCTCTTCTCTTGTTAAGAAATGTAGCCAACGTAGATTACAACTTCGGTCTGCTTCAAGCCATCATCAAAATATTTAAACACTGCTAATTTTGTTTCGAGACTTATTGATTTTTCTTGAGCAGTGGCCATTAGCTATTTTTCATCTACCCACTGAAAAATAACGGGTTAGCTGTTTAAAATCACAGAAACTTCAGTCACATGAAGGGTGAAAAAAGGGAAGAAAGAGAGCGAAAAGAGAGAAGGAATAAAGAAGAAAGACGGAACAATGACATTGGTCAGTGACCTTGTACTCCACCCTTTACTGAGAGTAAAATTTCTCTTCCGGAATTTCTAAAGGTGGCTTAAAGGTTCTCATCAGCTGGAAAGGACACGATTCTGGTACGTATGCTACAGCCTGAAGGGCTAAGTTGCTGGTCTAGAAGGGCAATTTCACTTCAAAATATGCATCGTTATAAAAGGGCGTTGAAGAAATATCTTAATCGCTACAACAAGGGACAAGTAATGTTATTATGATAGGAAATTTGCCGGGACCATAGAAAAATATTGCTTAATGCAGGTTATCGCTTGGATATCTTGACATTCCTCCTTCTTCCCCTCTACCCTTCAATTCCTTATTGATAACTTCCTTAAAAGTAAACTGCTCCTAAAGTTCTATATCTTTCATAGCGTTCTTAAAGTCAGTAGGCTATCCTTCATCAGCTGTCTCATCAAATACACTCTCTTTTATTTTAGCCTCAGACAAAAGTGATATGAATACTTGAAGCACAAGTCTTTCTTATCTGGCATTCCAGGATTAATCTGAAGAGGAGGCAATAGCAACTGTATTTCATTAAACTCTCAGGCCATTCTTTTGTTTGTCCATACATTTACTGTTCTATTCCATCACCAAAAAGTAGCCGAGCACTCATGTTACATGTTTCATATGCTTCTTTCACAACACATGAATGCACAACTGGAATCGAGGGAAATTCGCTTCTATTATGCAATAAAGCTGCTTTGAAACTTGTTTTCCAAGCATCATGTTATTCACACTAGCCTTTTGTATCATCACTGGTATAATGTTGGTGCCATTTTAAGAAGACCTTGGTCGCAAACCATTGTCTATCTACAAAAGAATATAATAGCATTATTCCCTAATCCAAAAATCTGCACCGACTTCGACACCGACAAAAAGCAGGTGCTCTTGTAGTCGGGTGGATTTCCCTAGTGTTGCCGCTGTCATTCACCACTTTTCTCAAGTGAAGTAAACAGCTGTGGTGCGTATTTGGCAACATTGTCCTGGTCTGCAGACAAGTGTGAATACACCTTATTGCCTTTCTATTCACTGATTGACAGGTCGAAGAGGTTTAGGGTGACAGCAGGTAGAGGCAGTTCTTGGAGAAAGAGTCTTTAAAAAGTGGCACCTACTCTACAGCTGTATAATCAATAGAATATCAATTTACAAAAAATCTGTACATGTTATGAAAAAACTTATGTCGTTTTCAAAATCAACTGTCATTTTCACATAAATTGTCTATTTTCACCACCACAGCAAAATCATTGCAGGCCAATGTAATAAGCACTTTTTTTCCAAAAAGCGTAATCTCCACTTTCACAATTCATACAGATATTATAATCTGTAAGTTAGTGATAATATATTCATTTCAGTGTGCAATCTTATATATTAGGTTACCTCTGCTTGATATAGAATTGCTCCTTTGCTCTGATTAATAAACCAGTGGGTGTGACAAATGAGGTTTGTATTCCGGAAGACTAAGCATGACATGGGGTGGGGATAACGTGTATTCTGTATGCTTCATTCCTATGAAGCTCACGTAAATTTCTTTACAGAAATATTGGCTTTGTCAAAGACCTAACCTAAACCTAATAAAATCAGGTAAACTGATATAACAAAGTGCCAGATGCTTCTTTTATACATGGCACAGACTTTGTACTATTAATATTATAGGCCTACCTAAAACATAAATGTGTATTATTAATACAGTGTCCTATTTAAATATTATAATCCATTTTAGTAAGCAATTCATTAGCAGTAATTTAAATAAATACCGTATGGGTTTAACAAAATACTGACAAATATTTAACATTAACGTGTGTTTTACTTACCATGAGTTATCTATAGGTGTACAATTTTATCTGTGAATTGCAGATATATCCATTTCAGCCGTCTGGATTAATTTTTGTGAATTTAAACACTCCGTTCGCATTATCATTGCTATAGTACAGCCAGGAACACAACCCTTACTAGGCATTTTCTCTATTTCTGTATAAAGTGACATAATGTAATGGCTGATGCATGCATTTGGTCTGCTTTGAATGATGTGTATACGATATCCTAACAGAGAATGGACGCCGTGGTTATGGCTAGCAACGCGACTTTGTTGTAGGAGTGATGATTTGACATTTAAAAAACCTGTGACCATTAATTAGTCTACTCTGGTACTGGTCAACTGATTTTGTCCGAAATCAACAGGCTTATTTCCATAGACATTATAAATGTATATACCAAGTTTCATAAAAATCCGATAAAGCATGTTTGAGTTATCGTGCATACAGACAGACATTTTCCTGTCCACCTCACAGTCTCGGAAAATATCGCTCTGGCACTTAATAACTGGCACTTACGACTAATAAAAGTGTAAAGATAAGCACAACAGATTAAATACAATTAGTAACTAAGGCAAGAAGTAGGAATCACAGAAAATATAACTGTATCCTTAATTTAAGAGTTCCATGTTAAAGAGTTCATCAGCGGTGTATGGTATATGACGCACAAGCATTCTTCTGTCTTTTGAATAGTTTGTCTGAATTTTTTATGGTGTATAGAATTATGCCCCTGTAGATGAGTGGATGTAAGCCCTAAGCATGTAAAGAGAGACAAAACAGGATGGAACATTTTTAGTCGTATGTGCACAGTAAATTAAGTCCCAGGTTTTGAAATGCATGAAAGTGATATTGATTTTCTTCTGATTTTAGCACCAAAATGGTTGCATGGGAACACGAGAATGGGAAATTAAAGATCTCTTACTTACTTGCTCACTGGCAATAGACAATTCCTAAGTTAGCTAATGGAATATTATCTATTGTATGGAACCTGGAGGTTCATTGCTGCACTTACCTGAGCCTCCTATTCAACCCTATTCCGTGCTAACTCCATCCAATCATCCCTCGCAAATCCTACTTCCCTTAAATGTATCCTAATATTGTCCTTCCACCTACATCTAGGTCTTCCAAGTGGTCTTTTCTTTCGGGCCTCCTGTCAATATTTTTGAGATACGTCGTTCCTCCCCCATGCACACATGTCCAGCCCATTTCATCCTCCGTGATTTAATTCCCCTTTTTATATTGAGTGACAATTACAGGTTATGTAATTCGTCGTTATGCAGTTTTCTTCAGTCCCCATTTTCATCTCTCTTAGGCCAAAATATTTTCCTAACCCCCTGTTTTCGAAATCTCTCAGATTATGTTTTTCCCGAAAAGTAAGCAACCTTGTCTCACATAAAAAGATTCTTTAAAGATATTAGAGTGTTATGTTATCGGAATTTCTTTTTTTCTTAGTTCACCCCCTAGAAGCAAAATCGTAATTCCTCATGAGTAATAAAAAGCATATCCAGCATTTTCTGAGGGAAGGTCCTGCATAATTTAATTTTGAATTACACGCATAGCTAAAAGCCCAGCATAAAATGAAAACGTCCCATCTCTCTATTTTCTCCCCTTTGATTTGCTAATTTGCATTACCTTCCCCTAATTTTGGGACAATGATATTAACAGACAATAAAGATATTATTTTTATTTGTAACCTTTTCACTGTTAGCGGCCGAGGTATGCTTTAAAGTGACTGTACTTGTTTGTTTCAGGTTTTGTGTTACGACCCTTAAAACTGAGTTCGGATGCTGTGATGCTGATGTCGTATCCCGGAGAACTCTTCATGAGATTACTCAAGCTGCTGATTCTGCCCCTCATCATCGCTAGTCTCATAGCCGGTAAGTCACACCAGCTAAAGATATGCTATAGTATTCTTTTGTTGATTCTCATAATTTACCCCCCTGGAGGAAACAGACTATATTCAACACTGTCTCATGTGGTAGCGACAGACTAGACTGGAATCTATAAAGCTCTGTCAGTTGGGGAAAGGATATGAAGTCAAGGAATATAAATTTGTGCTAGTCGTATTATGAGGAACGCTATGAGATTGTGGCGTTACTAGAAAGTGACTAGTAGGGTTCGGATTTTATGAGCTAAAAATGTGGAAAATATGACTGCAAAAATGTCCTTAAAAAAAATATAAATATCACCCTAAAACCCCAAATATGACCTAATAAAATAATGTAGACCTATTGAAAATTTCCAATTTGTGTAGTGAGACTGCCTCCCACAAGATCGATCAATAGTTTATTCACTTTCTGCCAAAATAAGGTGGTTGACATTAAAGAACTGGAAATATCAGATCTGAATGACAGACAGACTGTGAGGTCTTGAAAGAAGTTCATGGATTTCAGGAGAAACCCCCTGGACAGATGAAAGAAGGGAGTTACACAAACAGAAAATGAGACAGTATTGGGTGAAAATCAAAATCCATCAGTTGAACAAGCGTTGTCCTAAGTAGGCCCAATCGAAACAAGAAGACAGAAAAGAAATGTTTAAAGACACTGAATTCTTACATCACAAGAATTCAATGAGACGATAACTTTTTAATAATTTTAGTGATTTACAGTTTTACTTGTAATGAACTTCTATTTCTAAAGAATTTGCTCCTGTTTGCTAGTGTCATCTGCTGCAAATATTCTTATTTTGTAGACCTTGCGTGTCCGTATAAAATGTGAATAATTGCATTAATCTTAATATTTAAGCTGTGTATTAATTTGGTATAAACATTAAATTAATTAAATAAATTTCAAATTTTACTCTATAATATAATTGTATAATTGTACTCCTTTTCCAAATTTATAACTGAAATATGAGCTGAAATGGAGTGAAATATAAGCCAAATAAAAGCCATCTGATTAGGATAATGAACTTGCAATTATTGTTTAATTTGTGTTTGTGGGAGAGCGAAGGTCAGGATAAAAATGTGACATGTCATAAACATCCAAACCCTAGTAATAAAAATAAGAATATTATATTATTCAAAGTGAAAGTTGGCAATACTGATGTGTTATGGCGGCTGATCAAAATATGAGGGTTGTCTCAAAAGTAAGTTACGCTATGTTTTTTATCGTTGTGGTAGGCGGGGAAAGTCTGAGAGTTGCAGGGAATCTGCGTCTGAATGTAGTGGCAGCTCTGTAAAATTCCTATGTTTGTGCATCCATCGATCTGGCAGTCTGGCTCCAGTAACTATGCCGATTGCGAAGTTCGTGGTATTATTCGTTTTTTGACAACAAAAAATAAAAATGCAATTGAAATTCATCGGGAGTTGTGTAGTGTTTATGGTGAAGACGTTATGTCAAGGCCAATGGTTTCTCATTCATTGATGGGAGAACAACATTATACGATGGACAACAAAGTGGCCACCCTTCCCCTTCCGGAGCCCCGACTATTATTAAAGTTGTCTGAAGGGTGATTAAAACCGATAGGCGCCTAACCCTTGATGACATCCTTTCCCATCTGTCTGAATATTGAAATAAGCTATGCATCACTTCACAGAATCCTTTCTGAAGATCTGCGTCTGTTGAAAGTGTGTGAAAGATGGGTTCCATGCCTGCTTACAGAACAGCCCAAAGAGCAATATCGGCAATTTTTTGACAATTAGGTATGAGACATGGATCAATCACTGGACGCCCGAAGCCAAAAGACAGAGTATGGTGTGGAAAGGAAAGGCTGAGCCAACACCAAAAAAAAAAGTGTGCGTGGAATGCCACGCGACAGAAGTGAAACTTGTTTTAATTTTTGGATTTTCTCAATTTTCGATTATTGGATTTTTTCAATTTTGGATTGTTGTACTTTTTAATATTGGGTTTTTGGACTTTTTAAATTTTGAATTTTTAAATTTTTTATCCTTTAATTTTTAATTTTTTGGATTTTTTAATTTTCAATTTCGATTTTTAATTTTGGATTTTGATTTTTTTTGATTTTTTATTTTTTAATTTTTATTTTTTTTATTTTTTAAATTTAGGATATTTTGATTTTTAATAATGGATTTGTTATTTTTTAAATTTTGGAGTTTTGGACTTTTTAATTTTGGATCTTTATTTTTTTTAGTTTTGGAATTTTGGTTTTTAAATTTTTTATTTTTTTTATCTGGATCTCTGATTTTTTTATTTTTTAGATTTTTTATTTGGGATTTTCGATTTTTTATTTTGGATTTTTAGATTTTTTAAATTTTGGATTTTTTAATTTTGGATTTTTTTAAATTTTGGATAAGCCTAATCATTGAGTTGATTGTTTTCTGTGCAGTCCATTCCGTCACACCTCACTAATTTTGTGATGGTTTTGAGCGTGATATTAATTTCGTGACGATTTTGAGCGTTACACAAGTTCTCGATTTACCACTACCACGGCTAAAGAAGTTTCATTTCAAAAAGCATAAGTTGTGGAATCTGCTGGAAAGGTCATGGCAACGGTCTTTTGGGATTGCAGAGGGGTGTTGTTGATCAACTACCTGCCCTGTGGGACCACGATCACATCTGCAGACTATGAATTTCAGTTTGCATTTTTATTTTTTGTTGTCAAAAAATGAATAACACCACAAACTTCCCAATCGGCGGTAGAAGCAAGCGGCTTCTCTATAGTTACTGGATGCAAACACATTAGGAATTTTACAGAGCTGCCACTACAACCAAACTCAGATTCCTTGCAACTGTCAGAATTTTTCTGCCTCCCACATGGATAAAAAAATAGTGTAACTTACTTTTGAGATAACCCTCGTACCTTCTGCTAAACAGAAAGAATCAAGATCGTGAGAAAAGTCAGGTGCGTCTGCTTCATGAACCCTTTAATAGCTTGCTTTCTAGAAAGCTCATAGTTGTAGCCCATAATTGTTAATAAAATCATACAATTAGTGCAAATTTATATTTATTTTTGCCTCTCGTATTGGTCACTTGGATGTAGCCAGTTTAGCTTGACATCATGCATTTATGCAGTTGCCACAGACCTGTTACATGTAAATCTTATAGTCGCTTTCTTATTTAAGCTAAACATTAGTCAGATCACTCAGCCTAATGGGCCGAGACGGCGAATTATTCACAATGTTTAATATTTTACTGATTCTTAAAGTCCTACATTCTCCAGAAATGGGGCATTTCAGCTTATAATTTTTTTTTTTTCTGTAATATGTGCAACTTTGTTTATATTTTAGAAGTGTGGACTGAAATTAATTACCTTACCTTAATAGTCGAGCTCAATATTAATTTTATAATTTCTTAATTTAACACTTGATTTAGGCATAAGAAACCATTATAATATTTCAATGTAGTAGCCCCCTCCCCCCCCCAAAAATGGTAAATAATAGGTATAGGTTTGTTTGCAAAGCAGTCAGAAACCAGGAACAAATCGTTCGCGCATGCGCTCTTTCTCCACACGCGTTCGCAAAGCGAGAATCCGTGATTCTGATTTCAATCTTCTGTTCGCAAAGCTCTCACGGACAGTTTCTGTACTATAAGAAAAATTTGCAGGCTCTACCGTGAATTGTTATCAGAGACATGCGCAGTAACCTATTTTCACGTGCCTGACTCCTCCCTCCAAATCCTTGCTCCAGATTTATAAGCATAGGCTACTTATATGTATGAATAATGGAAGATAATTAAAAGTTTCCCAAAATATAGTTTATATTGCCGATGTATATTGCATGTATAACATGTTAAAGGGAAATATATATTTTATTTGCATATCATATCGATTAAACACAGAAACTATCGATTCCAAATTCTTGTAACCGTTCGCAAAGTGCAAATCACGGGTAAGTTACAGACTGGACATGCGCAGTACAACCAATTCTCAAGCAGTCACGGATTTGCTTTGCGAACAAACCTAATAGTTTTAATATTATTTCTGTAATAGGCAACCAATAAAAGAAATAGGAGTTTTTAGTAAGCAAAAAAAAAAAAATAATAATAATAATAATAAGTTAATTTATTCCATAGAGTTGATATATTCCATAAAGTTGGTGTCCATGGAGTTGACGAATTTCCAGTTAAAGCTTCAAAAGTTAGGTTAGGATATCATTAGTTTGTTTGTACAATCAGATCAACATTTTATATGATTATCTAAAAAATAAAACTTTAATAACATAGATTTTATTTATGGCATAGTGTTGATGATGAATTAGTGTGACATGCCTGGAATTCTTTTTTTTGATCTGCAATAAAATCGTAAATTGGATCATCATGTGGTTTCTTTCATAACAAGAGTAAACAATGTGGCCGACACCATTTTGGACGTATTTCTCCTTGCATTCAGAGAAACCAATATAGGCCTATGATTAAATACTACATTTCCCTTTGTCCATGGAGTTGACATAAAACTGGGTTTCATATTTCCGACAAAAAATTCCAGAAATTAGTAAGCTTTATAACACTTTCCAATAATGCATGCGTTTGAATATAGTATAGACTATAGGGAAAAAAGGTTACATTAAGGACTGATTGTATAAACATCACTGACTGGAGATCAATTATGATCTAAGTTCAGAAAATGATCTGAGTTCAGGCTCGAGTCGTATTGTATAACACTGATCTAAGATCAACTAATTGAAGATCAATTTTGATCCTAGTTCATACATGAGCACTTGGCAACATTGCAGAAACAAATGAGTATCGCGAGGTGAGACCATTGTTACTCTGTTTTCCTTTGTACTCAGACTGTGTGCTGTGCGAAAGGAAGGGAAAATATGATCGAAATTAAGCAGAAAATGATCGTTCCTAATTGAAATCGTCTTGGGAAAATATAAAGATATTGTAGAATCCAAAAAGACGGATGCGATAATATCCGTGCAAGAGCAAAATGCGATGAAAAATGTTCTGGTAATTTCATTTCTGGCGTTATAAATCGCCTTAACATTTTAACAGCTAAGGACGTATAACTGCTTCGTCTCATGAATTGTATGAAAGCGGAGAAGTAAAACTTGAGGATTTTTTGTTCATCTGCTATGTTTGTCATTCATGGAAATGAGGTAGCCTATTCCACTGAACTTTTCTCTATCGATTTTAAACTTAATAGCCCACTGAAGTTTTTACCTCATGACTGCCTTGTGTAAAATGTCAGTTCTGAAAGAGTTAATAGGTCACATTAAAAAAGATAAGCATTTGGGGAAAATCCAAAAACAGGTCGCCCCTTAAGCTCCTCCCGCTCGAGATTTCCTAGTAGTTCCACCATAGTCGCCTAAATGTCTCGTTTAGCAGCATTGAAAATTTGGAAAATTTTTATTTTTTCCCCTTTCTCCTATTCAATCTCTTTTCTCCTTTACCCTACCTACCTATTCCTACAATAAAAATTTTGGACCTAAGGAGATTCGAACATGGAACCGCTAGCATGATAGCCAGTCGTTTTACCACTACGCCATCGAGTTAACATTGGGTTGAGAAGCGAGAGTTCCTGTATTTAAGGTTAGGGAGCTGCATGAAATGGTGAAGATTGATAATTTTGTATTAGTTGCAATTGTGGTACAAGGGTTATTTTCGTATTATAGTAATTAGTGCAACAGGTTATGCTGTAGAGTTATGTTTCACTGCATTATAAGGAGCCTAAAACATAGCATATAATATACGCACAACTACGTTATAGCTAGAAATGTATGAAGTTGTCTTTTGAGTATTTTCCTTATATTTATCGTGACCACACAGGTAGGCCTAATATTATGTTTATAATGAGCTAATCTTATGTCTCAAATAAGAAAACAGCCCCTTGAACTGAGATCAACTAGTTTGATCGGAGAAATTTCTCAAGTCAAAATTGATCCTAGTTCAGTGCGAATTGATCTCAGATTAGCGTTTATACAACAAAAATTTCTGAGTTCAGCGTGAACTGAGATCAATTTAGTCTCTGATCAAAGATCAAACTGTTTATACAATCTGCCCTAACTGTAGCAAATATTTATGTGAATTAATTATATCTGATGAACAACTAGTTACTAAAACTAAATATTTTAATTGAAATTATTATATTTCAAAGATATGATTTTGAGACGCACTGCAGGCTACTCAAGAACGGATCACAAAAGAAACTATGATATTATGAAAGAATTACAAGCAGAACCAATCATGGACTATATACAAAAATATAGAAACAACTGGATATCCCACGTAAGAAGAATGAGCCGAACAAGAATACCCCGTCAAATTCTAAATTACCAACCATCAGGCAAGAGATCATTGGGCAAACCCCTTAAACGATGGATTGAGACCGTAACGGGCCCCTAGGCCTAATACATGATAGGATGATGATGATGATGATTTTGAGCTGGTTACATTCCACGGAGTTGATTTTGAGCAATTAAAACAGCTCAGAAATATATTTCTTATTAACGGAGAGAGACACAAAATAAGTAGAGGAGTTTTAAAGCATAAAAAGTTAGTTACCATGAGAATGAAACAGCATAATAATAATAATAAGTACACTTAATATTCGCCAGTTACATAAAATGCCCCTTTTTTGGAGAATGAGCCATATAGGACCCTCAAAAGTACAATATAACCTGAAATAAAAGTTTTTAAAAACTTACCAAACTGAAGAAGTTACTAGTTTTTATTGTCTCACATAGCAGATGCATCTCGCTCCTCCAAGTCCTTCGTCGCTGTGAGTCAACTTTTTAATTTTTCTGTTCTTACACAGACAACACTTTGTAAAATGAGAATCAACTGAAAGTTCAGCTTACAATATGTCTCAGCTAAGCCAACAAACAGCTAAAAACAATGTTACTAATACACTGTACTGTGTGGGCGATGATAGAATTATAGTGAAACCTCCCTAGCAGATTGTATTCTTATATTGAGGGTAGTAATCACATTAGAAATACTGCATGCAGAAAATTGTATAATCTACAGGAATTGCAAAGAAGTGGAAAATAATAAATCACAAATCCAAATCTTAAAAAAAATAAAGTTACCGATACTCAACTACTGACTTCTATTGAATTGTAACTATAGCTACTTTACAGCTGCACACTATAAAATTACTATTCAGACTGGTTTAACATTACGGATCATGGCACGCTTTGAGCCTAGAAATACGTCAGAAATTTTAAACTCGTAAATGTTGGGAAAGAGAAGAAAAAGACAAGGAAATTCAACACATAGCTAAGGCAAAACTAAAACAGTTGCTCCTTATGGTGTTTTAATTGCAGATTAAGTAACAACCTAATTCACAGTATGTTTTTGCACACATAAGGGATGGTTTTAGCCTCAGTGATCCTATTTTCCATGAACCTTTCTTTTCTTGAATTACTGTGAAGTATAATAGATATCAGGCACCCAGAAAGCAATATTGTGGCTGAGAAGGATACCGTTCTGATACCAGCTACCATCCATAGGGCTAAGATACTGGTTTGCAGTAACAATTTAACCTCCAAATATAATTTTTAAAATAGCTTCATCATGTAACATTGTTAAGATAAGAAATTCGCCAGGACCAAAGAAAAATATTGCTGTATGCGGGTTTATTGTTACATCGATCTTCGTTTCACAGAAGTTTGACTGTATAACATTCTAAATATCAATAGACAACCACATTATTTCAAACACAATATTCTGCTTCAAGAGTAGAAATTAACTCTTAAAAAATGTGATCTTCGAGTTATACGGAATGTTGAGAATTTGGGAGTCGAGTGCACTGTTCTGTTCATTAATAACTCTTCATTTCTTAACGATTCTACTTAGGTTCATTTGTATTATTCTTTTGGCAGTCACTAAGTTATTTCACTTCATATCACTGAGGTACTTAATCACTTTAACTGTTCACTTGTTTACACTGAAATTCAACTTAGAATCTCCTTCCAAAACTTTGAAGAACTGCCCTGATTTCATAAAATGGCTGCTTTTTTTAAAAGTGAGGTCTGCAGGCTCGATGGAATTTATGAGTTGTGACTGGTCACAGATTTGGCGCTGTTTTGATTATTCTTTAGATATTCATTATTGTGAAGCTAGACTTGCTGAGTGTCTTATAATAACCATCTCTTAACTCTGTGAACTGATAGCCATGAACCATGGCCATGGTCATATTATCTATTTTATGGAACCCGAAGGTTCATTGCTGCGCTTAACTGAGTCAGCCATTCAACACTATTCTGTGGTCACTCCATCCAACCATCCCTTGCAAATCCTACTTCTCTTAAATCTATCCTAATATTGTCCTCCCACCAATGTCTAGGTCTTCCAAGTGGTCTCTTTTCTTTGCGTCTCCCAGTCAATACTTTAGAGATATGTCTTTCCTCCCCCATGTCCAGCCTGAGCATTACCCTAACTATATCCGGTGACGAGTACAGGTTATGAAGCTCATCGTTATGCAGTTTTCGCCAGTCCCCTTTTTCATCTCTCTTAGGCCCAAATATTTTCTTAAACTCTCAGATAATGTTCTTCCCAAAGAGTAAGCGACCATGTCTCACAGCTATATAATATAACCGGCAAGATAATTGTCTTATAAATTTTCATTTTTAGATTTCTGGACAGAAGACAAGAAGATAAGAGTTTCTACTGATAAAATAATTAAAACCTTCAAAATGTTTTCTTAAATACTGGCACTGACATTTTTTTCAATTTCTTTGACTCGTCATCACATTTGCAGCAAACACACAGTGGGGAAAGACCCAAGTCAGTGCTAGTTTTAATTATTTTATCAGTATGACAAGACCAAAAGAAAACGCCAGCATGGCGAGATGCCCTGAAGATGACATAACAGTGTGGAAAGTCCTGGGCAGCGTAATATTAAGGTTATTGAGCTCATGGTTTTAATTGTACATGCACTTTTTATTTTATTTTGTCTCCATATACTGTATGTCCAACTGAAAATGTGACATTGTGTTGGCTGACAGCTACAGTCAATTTCCTAAGTCAAGATTTACTCATTTACAAAGGGGTGTGGCATCGATCTCTGTAAGTGAAGCCCATAAAGGCCCTCAAAGAGTCAACGTCAGTGACCGTAGCTTAAAGGTCGCATTAAGAGTTCAGAGTTTTGTTTCATTATCTCCAGTTTAGCAAATATCATGAAAACCAGGAGATATCAGAAAGGAAGAGCGACTGCCGAGAAGAAATGAAATTATCAAATTCTTACTTGAAAAATGTATGCATTAACCCTTAACTGAGAACATGCGGTCAATTTGATGCAGGAAAAGCATAAACCACTGTTTGGATATAATCTTCACGGATGTGTTATTTACACTACCTTCCCTTCTTAAGATCCTTTAGCACCCCATATATATCACTTACTCCTCAGTGTTTGTGGAGCCATGCAAATTTTCAAGTTTTAACTGTGATATACATGAGAATATTATAGGAGAAAAATTCTTCCGACACTGGGACTTGAACCCAGGACCTTTGGCTATTCGCGCCAATGCTCTACCACTGAGCTAAGCTGGAGTTCAATTCACAGCGCCAGATGGAACCTCTCTCCTATGACTGATTAACCTTAATGGTCTACCTCACAGACAGACAAGTTATGTCATATGCAGTACTGTGAGGCACACTAATAGTGATTTTTGTGACCGGGCTCCCACTGTTATTGTACAGTTAACATAGATATATAAGCATTCATGAACCACAGATTATTGTCTCTGTTGGACATTACATGAGAATATTATAGGAGAGAGGTTCCATCTGTTGCTGTGAATTGAACTCCAGCTTAGCTCAGTGGTAGAGCATTGGTGCGAATAGTCGAAGGTCCTGGATTCAAGTGTCGGAGGAATTTTTCTTCTAAAATATTCTTATGTAATGTCGAACAGAGACAATAATCTGTGGTTCATGAAAGCTTATATATCTATTGTGATATACATGCTTTAATATTCCTCTTGTGTATGATATTAAAACAATGCAATACAAAACAGTTATAAACAACTAAATGACAGTGCATAAGAATGGGACAGCACTTATTGAAAATTGCTGGCAATGTTGAAAATTAAAAAATTAAAAATCTTGTCTATACAGTGATGACAGTACAAAGATCACTCCAAATTAAAAGAATATAATCTGTGTAAGTTAGACCCATAAGGCTGTGTTCACCAACATGAAGAAAATTTGTCAGAATTGTTGATAACAAAAAGTGTGATTAATCCATTATCTCAAATAGTAATCCTTTTGCGTTGACAAGTAGTTGAGGAGGCATGTGAAAGATACTTATTATACCAAAAATCTGGTAAGTGGAGTAATTAAGTGTGGTAGTCAATTCACATTATTGAAAAAAAAAACTAACTATGTTTGGTAATGATTCAATCTGTACCGTATTGGCCTAATATAAGATGATGTTTTTTTCCATGAAAATGTGCTTTTAAAAACTATACTAGTCTTATACATGCAGCGTAAGAGTCAACAACTCTCCATTCATGAATGCAGCAGTGCACGCACAGAACACATGTGCAGTGGCGATGCAGTGGGTATCCTCACGCAAATGACGTGCATCCGACCCAAGGTCAAAGTCGCATGGAAATTCAACGAACTTTACCGAACTTAATTTTTCCTGAATTTGTGCTTCTGCTTGTACTACAGCAGGACCTTCTGGTCCTGACTGCACTGTTACTTGCATGGCATCTCTATTTTCTATGCGTAAAGCTTTTGTTTGACCACCATGTCTCTATGCGTAATTAAAGGCGAGAGAAAAGTTACGACATAAACTTAAAAATTCTGTTTTATGTGAAGCAAAATTTACTAATAAGGTATTTTATTTATTTTTTCGTAATTACCCTTCGAAAATTGAGGATCTTCTTATATTCGAGGTCATCTTATTTTTGGGCCAATACGGTATTTAAATATTGTCAATATTGGCTTGATGACAAATTCCAGAAAGTGGAAATCGTCACAAGAGCACGCATCGCACAACTTACCATTTTATAAATGTTTTGTTTGTGAACTCATTAAATTTATTAGCATACTAATACCTATTTTGCACAAGCTTGAATACAGTTCTTGTGCCAGTTTATCAAGCAAAAGTCAACAGTCGAATAATACAGTCTCATTTTCTTTCCCATGTGCATTTTGCACTGTCTTTAATATGAGATCTGTGCAGGTATTCCCCAAATTGAGTAACTATATAATTAACAGCATTGGTATTTGAATTTGCAGGTAGTGCAAGACTGAATGCCAGTATGAATGGCAAAATAGCTGTAAGAACTCTCGTCTACTTCGTCCTCACATCGCTTATCAATGCAATCTTGGGAACAATTTTGGTGCTACTGATTCATCCTGGAGATCCGCTTACGAAGGGAATACTCGGAGAAGGCAACATGGCTCGTGAGGCACACATACTGGATGGCATCTTAGACCTAGGCAGGTAAACAATAGCATGAGTCACATTTGTGTTCTTTGTTGTGTACGAGGGAAACTCATTCTGAGGTAAGTGAAACAATTAAAACTGGACGTTACACGTCATAAACACATATCTACATCTGCATCACTGCCCTGTGTCTCTAAACACTCAAACTAAACCAACTCTATAAACCCAGACACAATTTGAAACAAGTACAGTCAACCCTCTTTACAGCGCCACCCTTGCAGTGTGCTACGAATCATCTCCCATATCTACTTTTATACAATTCAACGGCCCTAAATAGCGTGCTTGCTCGCTCGCCCGCTTCGTGAGACATCGGGTATACTCGGCGATGTTCGTCTCTCGCAGTGTAAAGTTTCATGACGACTACAAAATTAGGAAGGAAAACCGTTTCTTTATTATATAAGGCCTAAGTGAAATGAACACAATGAACAAATATTCTAATTTTATTTTTACTTACAATTTTCATAGCTCTGAACCACAAACATTTTTAATAATCTACCAGTGTAATTTTCTTAAAAATCCTGGAGTCAATGAATAATGGCGGGCGAAGCCGGGGGCAACAGCTGTAAAATATTGATGGTTTTATCTCTTGAAATATGGCTGATAATAATAATCCAAACAAAGCATTCCTTCCCTTGAAACATTATATAATTTCTGAAAATTACACTGAATTGATCAAATAAAATTCACATCATATTCTTGTCAATAAACAGCTGAGAAACAATACGTATCATGTGTTCACAGGTTCTTTGGAACTGCATAATCGATTCTGATATAGTTTTCCCAGGGGGCGCTTTCATGTCGTGGAATGTACTCTAAAGCAGGAATTTTAGCTGTTTCATTAATTATTAATGGCTTAGTTTATGAATTATTCGCGTGCAAGTGTTAATAAATATAATGCTTTAATAATTATTATACTCTTAATTTTTAATTTTTAAAAGAATTATCATGGCGAAGCCACAGGCACCTCCTAGTAAAATACATAAGAAACCTCGTTACTGTGCTAATTCATTTAGTGCCAGTCAATATAAGATAAGATTTTGCAAAATATAGTTTGCAGTGATTTTTTTCCAGTTGCAGAATTCTTTTAAAACAGGCGTGAATGTTAGGAAGATTATTTAAGAAACATATTGTACTGTATTTCCAAGAAATGAGTCCTCCCCTAACTGTAAATGTAGTGCCGTGGAATGAGGAAGCTATGTTAAGATGTCAAAGAGACACCCTGCATGAGGGTGGAGCAGGTAGATAGAACCCGTCCTACAATGAGACATTCCTAACTTTTACTTCTTTCAGTCCAGTGTACATTCAGCTGTTGCTCAATTACTCAGTTATGGTTAATCACTTACATGATTTTCAACCCCTTAGTGTACCGTAGCACTGGACATATACTGTAATAAATTGAGTTACTGTACAGTATTTTATTTTGTGCTAAAGTTCACTATTTGCTTTTTATTTAATTTTTCTTTCTTAATACAGCCCAGTAAATTAAAACAACACTGTATTATGACCATTTTTGTTTTAAAAATCAAATTTTATTTTAGTATCACCCTCGCTTTGTGCCACTAAATATTAGAGATCGGATGGTGGCCTGCACCATCTCGATCCCAAGACCTTTGGAATGCAGATCCACAGGACATATTTAAATAACGACACTGATTTTCAGAAAACAACTACCACTGACGATTTATTAATATTTCATATCTTTAGAAATCAGTAGAATGACAAGACAAATAATTAATAGTAAACATGACATTTCATTTCAATGATAAACTCTAGCAAGATAATTGTTCACTACTACAAACTGATTATTTCGTACACTTCAGTCTGAATGGCCAAGTCATAAAATAACATCTCATCTCATAATGGGTTTAAAACTCACTCACCTCTTGGCCATTTCTTCATGAAGAATGAACTAATCAGAAAAAGAGAAAATGATACTTAAAAAATGTTTTCTCTTGGAGTCCATTTCCTGCGATGCCCTCAGGAATTGACCTGGGAAAATCTCCCACAGTCGACAAACGAGGTCCCATCTCTGTTTCTTAATGTAGAAGTATCATCTGGAAGAGCGACCAAGCCTTAGGCTAAAAACTTAACACGAAAGACGTCTATTAAATGGATTAAGTCATAACCTGTACTGATTGTTGTTTTTCTAGTATGACGTTCTCTTATTACATAACTACCAAAGCATTCTTCTCCCACGCATAACAATGCCTTTTAACAAATTCTAAATTCAATCATTCCTTCTAGAAATTATGAATAATAATAGTAATTATCAATTGAAATCCATACCATATTAATAATCCCCAGTACCGCTATGATCATACCAGTAATCCAAAACTAATACCAATTCACAATTATCTCAAACTAGCAGATCCCCGTGGCTTCACCTGTGATAATTAATTGAAAGATAAAAAATTAAGAGGAAAGTAATTAAAACATTTTATTTATTAACACTTTACGCGAAACATTCATAAGCCTAAACAAAACAATTTATAATTAATGAAACAGCTAAAAATCTGTCTTTGAATTGAATTTCACGATTAGAAAGCGCAGCATGGGAAAAACAACCTCTGATTCGAGTTCCCTGGCCCAGAAAACCCCTGCAAAGTGACTTCCGTCTGAACCAATCAATGTTTGTCCATTTAGGCCTATAGGCTATTCATTATCCCTCTTCCGACCATGTTGAAAATTTCAGATATCTGCGTGCCTTGACAATATAAACAAATTAATCTACCAGCGTGGACTTACAACATTTAAGCGATTGTGATGCTTTTATTTCCAAGGTATGACAAAAGTAGCCAAAGCCAGCTGCAATTGATTTGACAAATGGAATGTAGGCTATTACTGAAATCTGATGCTTCGATAGCGCTAAAATAACGTTTTCTGCCAGTTTTTCACTCATAACTTGCGAATGAAAGGAAAACTTAAAAATCCTGCTTCAAGGTGCATTTGCCCACCTTTCAGTCCATCTATGTTTAAAATGTCAGATCTCTGCATTCAGTAGATTTCGCTGGGCATCACAGGCAGACAGACAAACATTTCTTTTTATGTAGGATCTGAGGTTTTCCTGGCGCAGAAGCTGAGTGAAGTTTTCTCGGGCAGTCAGCCAGGTGGTTTCGTCAATTAAACCCGACGTTTCGGAGGCCAACGCTGCCTCCATCTTCAAAGGCGTTGAAGTGCCGAGTGGTCGTCCTGGGGTCGTATATATATTAAAGGCTACTTGGACCGTACCGACCAATCAGGTGTCAGCACGGCTCTGCGTCTTCCCATTGGTCCGCTCTCTTCTGTACTTAACTGTTTGGAGACAATTCTCCCAAATCGGGCTGATGTTAATGCCCACGTCCCTATTCATGTTTTCTGGTTGAAATTTAATTTCTATTGCTTCTCTAATCAGTCGTTCCCAGTAGCCTGATGTTTTGGCCAAGATGGTGGTGTTTGTGAACTGGATTTGGTGTCCTGGGCCTGAGTTTATAGCATGCTCTGCTATCGCTGATTTGTCCGGGTAGAACAGTCTTAGATGTCGGGCATGTTCGTCGCAGCGTTGCTGTATGGTTCTGGATGTCTGGCCGATATACACCCTGCCGCATTTGCATGGAATTTGATATACACCCGGGGTCCTGAGGCCCAGGTCGTCTTTCACAGGGCGCAGCATATTCCTTATTTTGACTGGCGGTTTGAAAACCGCCTTTATCTTCCTTTTTCCCAGTATTCTTGCCAGCCTCTGGGACAAGTTCCCGTAGTATGGTAGTACCGCTACTCCTGCGGTGTCCTCAGGAACTTGGGTAGTCTTATTTTTCTGGCGAACGGCCCTTTTCAGGGCCTGGCGGATCTCTGCTTCATGGTAGCCATTTTGTAAAAAAGTCTTCCTCAGATGTTCGAGTTCCTCAGGTAGGCTCTCCCTATCAGAGATAGAGACGGCTCTCTTGAAGAGGGTGTGAAGAACCCCACTTCTTTGTGCCAGATGGTGATGGCTGCCCGCGTTTAGGTAAAGGTCGGTGTGTGTCGGTTTCCTGTAAACACGGTGGCCCAGTTTTCCATTGGTCTTTCTCTGTATTAAGATATCGAGGAAGGGAAGACGGCCTTCTTCCTCGATCTCCATAGTGAAGCTGATGTTCTGATGGATACTGTTGAGATGGGTTAGAAAATCCTGCAGTTTATTCGGGCCATGAGGCCAAATGACAAAGGTGTCGTCCACGTATCTGTAAAAACAGGATGGCTTGAGTGGTGCAGTTTCGAGCGCCAACTTCTCGAAATGTTCCATGTATAGGTTGGCTATTGCAGGTGAAAGTGGCGATCCCATGGCTACACCGTCCGTCTGTTCGTAATATTTTCCCCCGTAGAGAAAATACGTCGAAGTGAGCGTGTGCCTGAATAGTTTAATTATGCCTTCACTGAAATGAGGCTTGAGAAGTTCTAGAGAGTCTTCAATTGGAACCCTAGTAAAAAGCGACACCACGTCGAAGCTGACTAACAGGTCTCCATCTTTCACTGAGGTGTTATCCAAGATCTTGATAAATTCCGATGAGTTCTTGATGTGGTGCTCACCATTTCCCACATATGGCTGTAGAAGTTTTGCTAGTTGTTGAGCCAGTCTGTATGTTGGCGCTCCTATAGCACTTACTATAGGGCGCAGTGGCACCCCCTCCTTGTGAATTTTCGGGAGCCCGTAAAGTCTGGGTGGCACCGCCCCGTGTGGTATCATTAGCTTCTTCATCTCATCAGGTACCGTAGATTTCTTAATCAATGTTGTGGTCTTCCTTTCAATGGTAGCTGTGGGATCCCGGTCGAGTTTTCTGTAGGCAGGATCATTCAGTAGTTCCATTATCTTAGCGTCATAGTCAGTTGACTTCAACAGAACTGTGGCATTTCCTTTATCTGCTGGCAAGACTACTGTGTCGTCATCGGCGCGCAGAAATATCAGGGCATCCCGTTCCTCCCGTTTTAGGTTCGATTTCGTGGGAACGGTCCTTTTCAGGGTCAATCTGGTTTCTAGACGAATGTCGTCTGCCACTTCAGGCGGCAGAGGTCTGATTGCTCGCTCTATGCCACTGATGATGTCAATCATAGGAGGTGCTCTAGGGGTAGGTGCAAAGTTGAGTCCCCTGGAGAGCACTGAAATGGTGGCTGCATCAAGCTGTTTGTCGGTAAGGTTGACAATCGTGCGCTGCGGGTCCCCCGTCGGAGTCTTTTTACTTCTATCCTGGAGACGTCCGTACTTGTTTTTTTGTCTTTCAGATGTCTTCCGGAGCAATGTTTCCTCCTGAGCCTTGGTGAAAAGATCTATTCTTTCCCAGTCCATCTGTGACAGTCGTCGGCTTATACACAGGTGGAGACGAATTAACTCCCGGTCATTGGAGTCCAATAACTGTCTCGTATGGTGTATGCGTTCCCGTGTCAAAGCCAGGCTTGTCCTTCTAAGTATCCTTCTGGTGGCTGGAGTGTTAACCGGGTAGCGTAGTACTGTGAATCCAGGTACGATGTCATTATCTCGGCATCTTCGTAAGAAAGCCAGAGAGCTCAACAGCTTAGCTTTCTTCTTCCGTAGAGTCTCGAATTGGCGTATGCTACGATGCATCTCCTCCCCGTAGAGGTGTGTGATGTAGGATCTGAGGTTTTCCTGGCGCAGAAGCTGAGTGAAGTTTTCTCGGGCAGTCAGCCAGGTGGTTTCGTCAATTAAACCCGACGTTTCGGAGGCCAACGCTGCCTCCATCTTCAAAGGCGTTGAAGCTTCAGTTATTCATTTCAGTTGTCAAATCGATTGCAGAAGGCTTTGTCTATTTTTGTCATACTTTGGAAACAATAGCATCGCGATCGCTTTGGAAGGCAATGGATATCTCATGTTATTATAAACGCCAGAGAAGTTAATGATAAGGTGATGATAAGGTAATATTAAATATTTATTTAACGTGGAATATGCTTCTTATGAAAGATGGTTTACAGAAAATTCCGGGGAAGTTGCTTAGTTCGGGGTCCAGGCTACAACATTTCTATATGTAATCATAAGTAAAATCTCTTATGTAGGGTCGTTAAATCTGCCTGAAATGTAACGGAATTATAAGTCTGGACAAATGAATATAGAAACTATGGCCTCAGTAGGCTTATTCCATTCTTCATCTATATAAATAAAAACGAATATATGTCTGTCTGTCAAATACATTTACACACATTTTTTTCATCGTGAGTTTAATCGATTTCAATTCTCATAATCTTCTGAGATTGCAGCAACGCTCGACGGGTAATCTATATAGATCTTCTATATAGCCTACATAAAAATGAATGTATGTGTGTCTGTCCTTTATGCATTACTATGCCATTCATCCGATCACCATGAAACTTTGGGAAGTTGTTGAATACATTCCCGCAAAGGCATGCTACATTTTAAATTTTAGCTTTCGTTCGCGAGTTATGAGTGAAAACGGGATTGAGACGTACATTTCTTGCGCTTTCGAAACATCAGTTTTCAGTTGTCAAGTCAATTGCAGATGACTTTGCCTACTTTCGTCATACCTTGGAAATAAAAGCATCGCGATCGTTCGAATTTTGTAAGCCCACCATGGCCGAATCATTTGTTTATAATGTCAAGGCACGCAGACAGATAAAATTTTCACCCTAGACGGAAGAAGAATAGTGAATATAGCCCTAAATGGACAAACATTATGCAGGTTTTTTTAGGCCAGGCAACTCGAATCTGAGGTTATTTTTCCCATGCTGCGCTTTCTAATCGTGGAATTCACTTCAAAGCCAGATTTACAGTTGTTTCATTAATTAGGCCTATCAATCGTTTAATTTAGACCTATGAATGTTTCGTGTGCAAAGTGTTAGTAAATATAATAGTTTAATTATTTTGCTCTTAATTTATAATCTTCGTATTAATTATTGTGGGCGAAGCCGCGGGGATCTGCTATAAGCTATAATCAGCTGTAGCTTATCTAGCGTTTTCTGAGGAAATAGTTTGTGTGTGATAAGTCGTTCTTCCCCATTTCAAATTCTAAATACGTATATAAAGACCTTAAAGACCTCGAGTTTGAAAATAGAAAGTCCTTCATAAGTTATTTTCGCATTTACAAAATACAAAACCTGAGCGACGCCGGGCCTTTTAAGCTAGTTAATATATAAATAAATTCAATTAAGCTGAAATACCCAAAGATTACATTTGAAATGATTAAAATTATTCTGCCTAATGATTCTTCCACGTCTTAAAATTAAAATTGTGCTTGGGATCTAAAATCCACAGGTAAGTGTTCCCCCACTTAAATGGCTCAGTGTTTGAGTCCCTGAAAAAGTATTTTGCATTGAAAGTTGATGTTTCGGTGTAATTGTACGGTTGGATAATTATGTAGCAAGACACATCAATGAAAGAACAACGTAAATCAACACACGCAAGTAGCAACTGGACTAGCTACCACAAATAAACAGAAGAAGTGGGATACCAGTCATTGCAATGAGAACTTGGAAGAGATAAAAAGTGAAGAAGTTGGATAGGGCAGAACAAAGGACAAGAGAGTTAGAAGAAGATAATAATAATAAGAATACCCAGTTGGGAATGTAACCGTCCGACGACCGGACAGTAGGACAAGTGAGCAAAACACATGTTATCATGAAGTAAATCAGGAACGATATTTCTGAAACAATTTTTCTCAACTTACGACGGCTCACTTCGTTACAAGAAGGAGAGTTGTGTGTCATCTGCGGCAGTCACTGCAGCACTGTGGAGGAACAGGTAATAGACAAGTGTGTGTGTGGAGTGTTAAAAGCAAAGTAGTTGTGATATATGTTAGACCAGGATACCAAGTATTACAACATGTCATATCCGGACTAATGTGGCAACAAACCGATCCGGTTATCACATGGTCGTTTAAGTACAACTAGAGGGTTGGAAGCAATTACTGTACGCATATTGTTGGGTTCTTTTGAAGTGAAACTTCTTTAGCCGCGGTAGGGGTAAATCGAGAGCTTGTGTAACGCTCAAAATCATCACGACATTAGTGAGCTATGACAGAACGGACTGCACAGAAAACAATCAGCTCAATGATTAGGCTTATCCAAAATTTAAAACAATCCAAAAATTCAAAATTAAAAAATCCAAAATTTAAAAATCCAAAAATATAAATTCGAAAATTACAAAAAATCCAAAAAATAAAAATTCTAAGATCTAAAATTTGAAAAATCCAAAATTAAAAAAATCTAAAATTCCAAAATTAAAAAAATTAAAAGAACAAATTTAAAAAAATCCAAAATCCAAATTTAAAAAAGTCCAAAAACCCAATATTAAAAAGTCCAAAAGTCCAAAATTGAAAAAATCCAATAATCCAAAATTGAAAAAATCCAAAAATTAAAACAAGTTTCACTTCTGTCGCATGGCATTCCACGCACATTTTTTTTAGACATTTATAACATTTTAACAAGGATAGTAAAGCAAAACAAACTTGTACATACAATAATTAAATTCCTAATATGACTTTTACTGCTGATACAGGTTTTAGAATTTTGCAACCCATTGCTTTCACACACCATGCCTCGTAGGGGTTGAAGTAAGAAGAAGCACAAATTCTGTAACATGACATTTCACTGTCTTTATTTCCCACTTTCATGTTGCCATACAACCGTTTCGAGGCTAAAATCAGAAGAAAATTAATTTTCTCTCACAAATTCTTGCTCAAAACTCTAGGACATAATAATTAATTGCGCACAAAGTTCTAAAAATGCTACATGATATTCTCCATGCCCAGGGTAGAGAGAGCTATTTGATGCATCAAACCCGATATTTATTTTCTCCATTATTGATTACTAATTATCTCAATAGCCTATCTGATTATAATTATTTGTCAAAGCCCAGTAAAATGCGACTGCCAAAGTTCTATGTGAACTGAATTGCATTCGATGTGTAACATTTAAATAAAACATTTAGACCCCTAACTTTTTTTTCTACTGGTCACATCGAGGATTTTGAAATCCGGACAATGAGGAACATTTTGCAAAAAACCACACGTAAATCGATCCATTGCAACTGGAATGAGATGAGTCTCAGGAGTGAGGTCAAAAGTATGTCCATCTCGACAACTTTTCCCAAGCTTCAAGGAAGAAAATGCTTGCTTACGCAAACATGGTGGGAAATAAAAATTTGAGAGTATGATTTCTGTAAGGACTTGTAGAATTCAAGTTTTGAGACATTACTTTGCAACTCAACTAATTTGTGGTGTTTGCAGTCCGCAGTAAATATCCAAGGCTTGTTCATTAGGGTGGAACGAAAAACATCAACTTTAGATTTTCAATTTGGAATAGCGCGGAAAAGTTGCCTTTCGGTGTAAATAAGATAAATTTAAAATATGAAAAATATTGGAGTAGGTCTTGAGGTGCCGCAAGGGGGTTAAAGTTTCATAAAAACACACTTTTTGGAAATTTTTCAAAGATTGTTACGTGTCTCGATTATGAAATAAAAAGTTTCAAATAGGCGTTATAATATGAATAGAAATATAAAAACAGCTTTACTATCGCATTGGCATCCAGGAGCCTGAGTCATCGCCGGAGCGGATGTTGTGGGTGGAGGGCACGAGGCAAAGATTTGCCTGCATGCGGTGACGAGCTCACCTCAGCTTTGCATAGTTCAGTTGAGTTGGCATCTTCGATCCGACTACTGTGTAACAGATTAACGTACTATTTCGTTAGTTTGTGTGCTGTTTTATTGTTGTGAGTAAAAATGGCCCAGTCTAAATTAGTGAAGACAAGACATATGTCGGAGTGTCCTATTTTCGGGAAATCCAGTGATTTGCTTGAAGTTGAACTGCCTACTTACGAATCTGTTATGAAGTGCTACTGTTATATTAGACATAATCTCGAAATTGCTTCAGATAAGGATCCTACTGTAAGTGAAGTATGTGACATTTTAGTTCCCAAAATACAACAAATATGGACAAGAGCTTCTATTCCCGTTGTTCCTAGCAAAAGAATTTTGCAAATGATAAAAGCTTATCATGCTAAATACAGGAATTTATTAAGATCTAAAAGCAGAAAAGGGTCAGATAAGTTTGACTGCAACCTCGCAAAATTTAGAGAAGAAGCTAAACGTTTATTTGATATTGCTGCCTGTAAGTGTGTAAACTTTAACACTTGTACTTGTATAAAAGGAAAAAAAGTACCAGTTATGGAAGAAGAGTTTTTAAGCGATCAACGCTCTAAAAGGAAAATGGTTATAGGTAATATTGATGTAGCTACCACAAGAGCTTTGAGGAAGAAAAAAGCGAGAAAAAGTAAAGAACTACAGAGAATAGTTAAGTTTAATCAAGAACGGACAAAAAATACTAGTGTATCAGAAACTGTTACTGGCGACTATGACAGTGCTGAAGAACAGCAGTGTTCTTTACAAGAGGAGGCAAACCAACCAGGTCCTTCAAATATACAAGAAGAGATATGTCTACCAGGTGAAAGAAGAGAAAAGCACTCAAATGCGTATTAAATTGCCATCTGTAGCTTCCATTGCTGACCGTATCGGAGTATCAGATAGAGCTGCTGCAGCCATAGCAAGTGCTGCTTTACTGGACTATGGTGTAATCACAGAAGAAAACAAAACCAATGTAATAGACAGGATGAAAATTAGAAGAGCAAGATCAACAAATCGAAGAGATCTCATTAATAAGAGTCGTTACAATCAGAAGACCGAAAATAGAGGATTATTTTTTGATGGACGGAAAGACAAAACAATTGTTCAAGAAAAAAAAAGGAAGTAAATTTTACAAAAAAGTTATTTCAGAAGAGCACGTTTCACTAATAGAGGAACCAGGCTCAAAGTTTTTAGGTCACGTAACACCTAAATCTGGCACCGGAAAAGACATAGCAGACAGTATACTGGAATTTCTTGAAGATAGAGAATACAACAAACAACTTTTGAACTTTACTGCTATTGGGTGTGATGGAACCGTTGTAAACACTGGACATAAAAATGGTGTGATTTCTTTGATGGAAAAGGAAATAGGAAGACCTTTACAATGGTTAATTTGTTTGTTCCATGGTAATGAGCTACCATTGCGACATCTTTTTTGTCATTTAGATGGTAAAACGAAGGGACCCAATGAGTTTAAAGGCGAAATAGGTCAGCAGCTAGAAAACTTTGCTAATCTACCTGTGGTTTCTTTCTTGCCAATTGAAAATAACCTTCCTTTTTTGGAGAACAAAAATGATTTAAGTACAGATCAAAAATATTTATTGGATATGTGTATCGCTGTATCAAGTGGAAATTGCACACTAGATTTATCTTTAAGAAACCCTGGAAAAATTGCTCACTCCAGGTGGTTGACATTAGCCAACCGCGTGCTTAGATTGTATGTGGCAACTGAAAATCTTAAGACTCTGGCTGAGTGCATTGTGAAAGTGTATGCGCCTGTGTGGTTTAATATTAAGTTAAAACCTTCATGTACTTATGGTTTCAAACATCTGTTTAACCTTATCTCATATTCACGCTATCTCTCTGACAATCTCAAGAACGTTATAGACCCGGTTATTGAAAGAAATGGGTACTTTGCTGCTCCGGAAAATCTCCTTTTGTCCATGCTATGTGATGAACGCAAAATTCAAAGAGAACTTGGTTTACGACGTGTTTTAAAAGCAAGAACAGAAAGTAGAGGCGGAGTCAGGAAGTTTAAAGTTCCAAAGATAAACTTTGATGCAAAGGATTACATCGACATGATCTCATGGCCTGAAAATGACGTAACTGAACCACCCTTGCTCAAACATGTATCCAGTGACTCTCTCAAAGACTTTATACGGAAGGTATCTGAAGCTGAACCAAATAGTAAAATGGATCCGGTTATCGACTTTCCCCGGCTTCCTTGTCACACGCAAGTAGTGGAAAGAGCTGTGAAGCTGGTGACCGAATCGGCTCAAAATCTCTGTGGTTCAATCGCAAGAGAAGGATACATAAGAGCAAAAGTTGACTCACGTGTGAATATGCCAAAATTTAATACAAAAAAACAGTTTAATGTGGCAAAGAAGTAGAAACAAACCTTTTGCTGCTGTAACATTTTTTTATCGTTAAGGATACAGAAGTAAGAAATACAAAATTTGACATTACAAAATTTTTATTATTATTATTATTATTATTATTATTTGTAATTAATAATTTTTTCAATTCTAATGCTTATATTATATGTATTTAAAACCAAGTTTTGTAACATTATATGTACGAAAAATTCATAAAAAATAATTTATCAAAGTTTATAATTTCTCAATTTTTTCAATATTTTTTACAAACTTTAAGCTCTTTGCGGTAGCCTACCTCAAGATGTTGTAGTATTGCAACCAAATTTTGTTTAATTCTTTTTGAGCCTAAAAAGAAACTTTTCCGCGCTATTACAAATTAAAAATCAAAAGCTGATTGTTTCGCAAAAGTGTTTGAAAAAATTGCAAAAAGTGTGTTTTTATTAAACTTTAACGTCCTTGCGGCACCTCAAGACATAATCCAATATTTTTTATATTTTTAATTTATCTTATTGACACCAAAAGACAACTTTTCCGCGCTATTCCAAATTGAAAATCAAAAGTTGATGTTTTTCGTTCCACCCTATTGTTCATTGCTAAAAGTTCTGTTAAAATTCAGCATGGAGCCATGCAATAGAAGAAAAGCAATTGCATAAGAATGTCTTTTCCCCTTCTATCCTTTTGTGAGTCGCATTGAATTTATCTGAAAGCTGCATCTGGCCCATGGGCCATACTTTGCCCATCACTGCCCTAGATCATAATAAAATAACAGAAAATAGCTCAACATAAAATTTAAAAGTCATGTAAAATTTACAGAATTTACAAGAAATAAAATTAGGTAAACTGTTGTACCAAAGTGCTAGAATGCTTTTGTTTAATCCGTGATAATTGCAATTATGATAAGCAGAAAATAAGTTTTTTTTAAATCAATTTCCGAGTTAATCTCCACATTGATTCAATAAGCAGGGCTTACAGAAGAACAAAGGTGTTTGATAAACATATGTGGGTAGTGTTATTTGTCAAAGCTAACTGTATTGCAACTTCCAAAGCCGTATATGAACACTGTAAAACAGTATGTTGTCATCAGAACTTATTTGCAATTTGATAAATTTTTTCTAATATATTACCATAAAATAGGGAGTAAATTGGACATTACTGTCAACCAATTTGGTCCAAAATCAACAGGCTTCTTCCCCTGGATGTTATAAATGCATATACCAAGTTTCATGAAAATCTGATAAAGCGTATTTGAGTTATCGTGCGTACAGGCACATGGACAGGTGGACAGATACTTTCCAGTCTCGGAAAGTACCATTCTGGCACTTAATTAACTACAAACCTAATCAATGAATCGACTGTTATCTTTGCAGCTCGACATGGGTTTGCATGAAGAAGTGAGTCTAGCGCAATTAAGGGTTACATCATCGGTGTGTGAGGCAATGCTTGCATTGCATGTCTTATTGCAAGATACTGAGTTGTTAATTACTAAATCCACAGAAGCAAAGACAATCTGGGAATCTGACGTTAAAAGAAAGAGAAAAAGAAGGAAAGAAATAGAAAAAAGATAGAAACAAACAGAAAAAGCACACATGAAATAGATTAATAAAATCAGGTAAACTGATGATGTAACAAAGTGCCAGAATTATTTTGTTTATTCAGTGGTAATTGCAATTACGATAGGCACAAAATACATTATTTTTGTTATCATTTTCCTAGTTAAGTTCCAGATCGATTCATGAAGCATGGCTTACAGAAGAACAAAGGTCTAAAGTCTGATAAGCATATGTGAAGGAATATGTGGGTAGTGTTATTTGTCAAAGCTATCTGTCAATTTCCAAAGCTGTATATGAACGCTGTAAAACAATATAATGTCATGAAAACTGATTTGCATTTGATAAATTCTTTCTAATATATTACCATAAAATAGGCACTAAATTGGGTATTACTCCAATACCAGCCATTCGATTTGGTCTAATATCAACAGGCTTCTTCCCATGGACGTTATAAATGCATATACCAAGTTTAATGAAAATTCAATAAAGCATTCTGGTACTTAATAAATGCCAAAATTTAAATAAACATGCAATATAATGTATAAAACGGACAAATAAAATATAATTTCACAATACAAAGCATATTGTAAAGAACACGATGGCTGGTTGACAAAATCTGCTACTTGATCGCTGATGTTACAGTATTTGATGCAACCGCTTGAGGGTTAAATTTAAATTGTATTAATAGTGTTACCTACATGTAGTGATATTGAAGCATAACTGGTGGTGATACAGGGTGTTCCATTCAAACCTCCCGGATTTCAATTAATTACAGCTAACGAGGTATTCGGGTTTATGAAATGAGAGAAACTCAAAAAAATTTGTATTTTGTTTGTTTGAATTGGAATCTTGTATCACTACATTGTGCATAAAGCAAAAGGCGACTGCACAACAGCACAGGCAAACAGTGGTGTGGTATGCGAAGACAAAAGCAACGAAATTACAGATGAGTGTGTGGAGTAGTTGACACAAGAAAAGATGGAAGAAATTCGAGCAGGATTTCAGAGATGCCCGAGTAAATCCAGGCATCAATGCAATTCACTGTGCATGGAGTTCTGGCTTCATGCCAGTGTAGATTGTGCAACAACTGAAACCAAACAACAGGCTGTGTTGAAAAAAATTTGCAGATGAGGCAACATTTCACTATTCAGGTATTAGCTACCCTTACACACATGCTTTTTCGCTCGGGTTTAGGCAGGTTTGTGAAAACATGTGCTTGTAAAGGCAATAGACAAACAAAAGAAACTGCATGGTACGTCATTCGTGCAACTCTGCACTCTTTCGCCTGGTAGCGTGTTCGTATGTAAAGGCAGAAGACAAACAAACAAAACACAATACTGCACTCTCCTAGCTGTTGTGTACCAAATTTATACTCTCCACGCATCGTTCTTTTGAGAGAGAATTTGCAAGTGTTTGACATTTACACGCACAATCTTTTGTGCGTACTCTTTTGTTGACACTCTATCATGCGAGGGAGAATGTGCATGCTTTTTGCGCTGCATTTTTTCACCGTACATGATTGCCTGCTAGCTCCTTTCCCCGATGTTGCCCGTACGCTCCCAGGAGTGTGGTAAAGAACTTGTGTGTGGGGCTTGCAATTGTCAGTCAGCATGATGTACAGATCTGTCCCTGACAGAGAACATGTCCCTGACTGGCCCCATGTACTTGGACATGTTGGAACTGTTCGTGTCCCCCAGGTAGTTGCTCTACAACCTATCCAGATGGGGCTCTACAAACTACTTTGAACAAAAATTCCTCATTACTGGGCAAGCTGTTTTCACTGCCTATCAGAACATCACAATTTCGAAACAAAATCCTAATAGCTCTACCCTATATATTTCCCCTCACATTCTTCATCCTTCACTGTTGAGACAGCACATTTATGGAATTCCTTACCTGAGGATATATAAGGCCACCAAACGCTCAGAATGTTCATTCAAGTTCAAGTTAGTTGACCACTTGACCACCAATGATTGATATTCAAACCATATACTGTTTCATGTTACAAACATTTACCTTTTGTTATTTTTTCAGTTTTTCCATCCTTATTTTTCTTTCCTTGTACTTACTATGTTGAATTTTCATTATTATAATTTAAAATATAAGGGATAATGGAACTTTGCGCCCCATGCTGCTCCCCTTTCCACTCGCCACTCGCCTGGCTGCTACCCCGCCTGGCAGCTTCACGCGTGCCGCTCTGCTTCCCCACAGTGCATGCCACCATGCCTGTAGCCGCTGTTCAACCTCAACGCCGGTAATGAATAATTGCAATTGACATGTCACCTAATATTTCACAATAAAATACCCTTGCACCTCCACAATTCACAATTTCACAATTATAAAAACGACCCTTGCAACAAAATAGGCTGTTTCACAATACAAAAAATACCCTTGTACCATACATAATATTTCGTAATCATAAAAAACCCCGTATTATAACATAAGATGTTGCTTAATTTATGCAGGAAAATTCCCTTGCACCAATACTACTCTTTTCATAACTAACAAAATATCTCAAAATTCTAAAAGTTGATTCTTGCGTTAAAACTCATGAAACCCCCCTATCATAACTCAAATATATACGATAGCTTCCTTCAGAGCTCAACATTCACTCGTGGTGTAGTAGTTAAGACTCCTGGCTATAATGCTAGGGGTCCCGAGTTCGAATCCCGGTCGTTCCAAAATTTACTATTAGGAATAGGTCTCAAATAGGTAGGTAGGGTGAAGAGGAGGTGAGAGGAAGGAGACGGGAAAGGGAGAGAATAAAGAAGAAATAAATTTTTTTTTCTGTTTCATCAATGGCTTAAGAGATGGCGCCACTGTTGCTGCTAGTAGTTCAAATGCCGCTGCTAGGGGAGGGAGTTAGAGAGTTGGAGTGAGGGTCTCGCATGGGGCGCAAAGTTCCATTTTTCCAAATATAAATATATTTATATTTAGAGGGTCATAAACATGACAAACACCATTTTCTTCCATTTGAAAGTGTCACATCTGCTTTCAGTGGATGTATTTACAGCAGTGGCGGTTATTCAGGGGAAGTAGGTAAAGTGCTACTTCACCTACGCATGCGCTCTTCATATGGTGCAATGCAATGCAATGGTAGACTTCCATTCCATGCAATCTACCCTTAGCGGTGTCAGGCGTCTTCCTGCTCTCTTGCTCTTCACCTAACTTCCCAGCCACGAGCTGTGCCTGATTTACAGAGATATTGGCGTAGAAAGAATTGGTATGCAAGGGAAAAACTTGACAAGTCCATGATAATTAAAATAAACACAGTAAGAGATCATAGCTGTGTTAACGCTGTTCTGTCCTGCTCTGTGATTTCAATGTACAGCCCATGGTTAAAATGATAAGGATAGTAGAGAGTATATGCCCAGGACTTAACATGTTTTTAATTACTTCTGTATTTCCGTATTTGTCTCACTTGAAAATAATGTTGTTTCTATTAGAAATAAATATCTGATTCCAAAAATTTTGAAATAACACATTTCACATATTGTATAAAAAGTACAACTTCTGAATCTTGAAAGTTAAAAATTCATCTCCTCCACATTTTTATTTTTTACGTTTGTCATGATTATCTAGTGGATCCTTAAATTATTCAGGATGTTAATGAATAATGCCGAAATATTTTACCTGTGTATAGAGAGGACATAGACAAGCAACTTTTATTGGGAAATTTTTGCTCTATGGGGTCAATTTTTTCTGTTACAGAATAAAATCTCCCAGGGCGTGGCTGCCACTGACTTCTAACATTTGAAAAAATGCAAAACAAAGGAACTTCGTTTTTAACACTGGAGTTAAGAAAAAAAAAATTGAATGCAGTGGCAACCAGTCATCTTATTAAGTCTGTAAATTTTCCACATTATGGAAAGACTGAATTATGATATAGCTGTTGATGAATGATTAAGAATCAGGTTTTTGTTAATCTGTAAGAAGGCATGAAGTCAATTTTAACCCTACTTCACTTCTTTATTGACTTATGAGTACCAAATTGTAATTAGTTTAATACCCTATAGCATACACATTTTATGTCATAAAGCAAAAACCTCCTAATAAAAGTTGCTTATCTATGTCCCCTCTATACGCAGGTAAAATATTTTGATGTTATTCATTAACACCCTATATGTTATAATCGTATGTAGTATGTTTTGCTTATCTACCCTTGAATTAGATTAGGCTATTGGTAAAGTTTGAAATGTATCCACCTCTGGTTAGTGCAAGAGAAAGCCACTACACCAGAAGGAAATAAACAAATAAATAAATAAATACAGTGGAACCTCGTTAACACGTTTTTTTAGGGACCGAAAAAATCGACATGTTAAATGGGAAATCGTACTACTGATATTTTTTTAAAAATTTCCGAACGAAGAGGTCACAAGTATGGAGCGACTTCTATATAATAATAATAATAATAATAAACTTTATTGCCAATAGAGCTTACAGCTATGAGACATTGTCAAGTATAAGATAAGATACATTACTAAATACAACAATTAATGCTTAAAAATAGCTACAAGTCAAAACATAAAATAAAAGTACAGGGAGTATTCGATGAGTGAAACGTTTTTAACACAGATTGGTAATGGCATTTACAGTTCGTCTAGTCTGTACAAAGCCTTCCTTACTAAGTATTCCTTAAGTCTTTTTTTGAATTTATCCTTTCTAGCACTCTTAATTTCAACTGGTAGTCTATTGAATAGGATTACTCCCATTCTATATGGGTCTTTGTCAATTATTTTCTTAGTATAGGCTTCCCTAAAATAATCAAATCTACTTCTAGTGCAGTAGCTATGTACATCAATATTATTTTTTTGTTCCGATTTGTTTACCACTAGTAAAACCGTTTTAAATACAAAGAGTGAAACAACAGTAAGAATATTATTTGAACTAAAGACTTCTCTACAGGAGACATCTTTTTTTAAGTTATACATTAGTCTAATAATTTTCTTTTGCAGTACTAGTATCCTGTTTATATGAGTAAATGCTGCACCACCCCAAACTTCTATACCATAATTAAGGTGAGAATAGAACAAGCCATAATATATCAATTCTCTAACCTTAGTATTAACATAATTTCTCATGACCTTCATTAAATATTCTGCTTTACTGAGTTTAGAGCATAAGATGTTAATATGTTTGTCCCATGATAACCGATGATCTAATTGTATACCCAGGAAGGAGTGATCTGAGGTAGTCATAGCGATGAATTCATCAGACAACGCATCATTTTCAATTCCTCTGTTATTCAAATCAAAGAATATTATTTTTGTCTTAGTTTTGTTCAAGGTGAGACCATTAGATCTAAAGTATTGTTCTAGTAGTGCAAGAGTGCATAAGACAGAATTATGAAGGGCGTATAATGATTTTTCCAAGCAGAGAACAGTTGTATCATCAGCATATGTGACAGAACGGAATGAATTGCCTTTTGGAATATCATTAATATATAATATGAATAAAACTGGCCCCAATACAGAACCTTGGGGTACTCCGCTTTTTACTTCCAGAAATTGAGATTTAGTCCTAGAATTATAATTATCCACCTCAGTGATTATTTCAGTACATTGTACCCTTCCCTGCAAATAAGAAGATAATAGATTGTGTGATACGCCTCTAAAGCCATATTTCTCCATTTTACTTAGTAGTAGGCTATGTTGTACACAGTCGAAGGCCTTCGACAGGTCAAGTAGAATAGTTGCAGTTTTATTATTATGTTTTAATTGTTCCATAACTTCATGAATATAAGATATTATTGCAGTCGAGGTTGAATGACCTTTCCTAAAACCGTGCTGACTTTTTTGTAAGATTTCATGTTTATTAAGAAAGCTAACTATCCTCACTAATAGTAATTTTTCGAATAACTTAGCAATAACGGATGTTAGAGATATAGGCCTATAATTAGTAATATCTTGCTTATCCCCTTTTTTATGTACAGGTCTAATTATGCCAATTTTAAGACAATTAGGAAAGACTCCTAATTCCATAGCAGCATTAAATAAATGTTCTAGCGGCATTACTAGAGAGTATTTACAAGACTTTAGTAGGGTTGAGGAGACATCATCCCAACCACTGGTATTTTTATTAGGCAATTGGTTTATGATGTTTGTAATTTCGTGCACAGTAGTGGGAGTTAAATATAGCGAATCTCGGATGGGTTCAATGGTCGCATTACAACCAATGTTGACAGAGGCCATGCTGTCAGACGAATGGAAGGGTCCATGCTACAAGCTCAGACACACCATCACGCGCTTTGCAGTGGATGGTTTCCATTTCAAGATCTGCAAAACGAAAGGCTACCACAAACCCAGTGTAGAGTGTGAAGGTGCCTGTGAAAGATACCATGCCATCTCGTGCAGCCAAAGAGTGGAGTCACTTACTAGTTTCTTCAGTGAATAATCACATCAAACCATGCAAACAAGGTTTGAGTTTGGCAACGTGTAGTTGGCGAGCCAAATATGAATGTACTAAGCATGAAACCAAAACATGTTAAAGGAATATATAAGCATTCATGAACCACAGATTATTGTCTCTGTTGGACATTGCATGAGAATATTAAAGGAGAAAAATTCCTCCAACACTGGGACTTGAACCCAGAATTTTTGGTTATTCACACCAATGCTCTACCAATCCATCTGGCGCTGTGAATTGAACTCCGGCTTAGCTCAGTTGGTACAGCATTGGCGTGAATAGCCAATGGTCCTGGGTTCAAGTCCCAGTGTCGGAGGAATTTTTCTCCTATAATATTCTCCTGTTAAAGGAACATTTGAACAGGTATTTAGTAAGATTGGGTCCGGGGCTTCCAAAAACCGATGTACTATGCAGGAAAACATGCTAATGAGGTTCCACTGTATGCATAATCTATAATATCCCGCAGATTTGGTTTAATAAATATAGAATGTCAAACTTTGTGAAGTACAAGCATACACAACTTTATTTCTGTATTTGTCTGGTAATGTTTAGAATATCTGTAAATGTGATACTAATTCCATCCTTTCTATCACAGGAATATATTTCCTGACAACCTCTTCCAGGCTGCATTTCAGCAAGTAAGTACCTTTCTGTACTTTAACTATAGCCACTTTAATGTTTAACAACTTCCCATCTAAAATGTTCATCTAAAATATCTCTTTATGTATCAAGTACGCAAAATAAGGCTTTAATGGATGAATCTAGCATTGCAGCTGAGGCTGAAATATTGGATGAGTTCACTAACGTTTTTGCATACGTGATGCCTAGAATAGTTTTTAGTAAAAGCTCTGCAATTTTACTACTAATGATCTCAGTTTTTCAGTCATTTTCAACGATTCTGTGTAAAGAAATGAAAAATAACGGGGATTGTGTCAGTAGTGCATGTTTATATATTTCGCTTGCAGTGGATTGTTTCATATCCTTTAAGAAAAAAATTAAAAACATCATTAAGATAATACAGTAGAATCCCGCTATTCTGAACCCTGCTATTCTGAAAATCCACCTATTCTGAACAGAGTTAAGAAAAATTACATATTTTTGAACTTAAAAACAGTAGAAATTAAAAAGACGTTCTTGAAAAAAACATACATTTAGTATTATACAAATAGAGACATACAAACCAAAAGGTCGCGGGTTCTATTCCCGATGAGGTCATTGGAGTTTTTCAATTGGCCTAATCCTTCTGGTGGCACTATGGCCCTGGGGTCGACTCAGCCTCTAACAGAAATGAGTACCAGGAGCAATCCTGGGGGTTAAGGCGGCCGGTGCATACCACCTTCAAGTGCCGAATGTCTAAAATCTGGGAGCCTCAACCTCCTGGAACCCTCTGGGCCTCCATGGCCTATATTAGGGACCACTTTACCTTTACATAGAGTCTAAGCTTTATGAAAATGCCTGAAACCAAATTGGGATGAAACCTGGCACTTAATTTACGCCTTAACAAGTCAATACATTTATATTATTCAAGAAATCCGCCTATCCTGAATTCCTGCTAAACCGAAGAGTGTTCGGTCCCAATTAGTTCGGAATAGCGGGACTCTACTGTAATGTTGATTAATTTAAACTAAATATATTTAACTCAGTTGAAATTACGTGTCATTTTTATCATATTTTCTGCAACAAAACTTATTATGCTTTGTTAAACGAATCAGTCATACAAGAGGCTGATCTGAACTTAATTCGTGATCTCAGCCACTAAGCTGTGGCATGGTAATGCGAACTCCCAGTCATTGTAAATATAAAAAGGTATTATTATTGAATTTATTTTTTAAATTCCAGATTTCTAATTGACAAGGTTTACTATGCTTGTTAACAGACAATGAACAATAAAACCCTTAACATATAAAATTGAACTTGCACTGGGAGACACTGTAGAGACATCTAGGTGCCATAGTTGGAACTATGTCTCCTAGTAGTTACCATGGCAACTTATCTCCGCTGCAGTCTTCTGGGAAAAGCGAGCTGGATTGGGAAAAAAAGCTGCTTCATATATAGGTAAAGACTGGATATACTAGAAGGGGTGGGGGGCCAATAGGAAAATTAGAAAATGGAATAATTGAATGGAGAGCTCTGATTGGTCGGAAAGGAAAAATAGAGTTTAATAATGTTGTTTGATGTGAAATCTGTCCTTATAAGGACCGTTTGGAGATAGCTGCCGAAAGCTTAGAACCAATCGTCCAACTCACCCGGTTGGAAGCCCGAGAAACAATAATATATTCTCAACACTCGAAGGCCTTAAATCACACATTATATTTATTAAAGGAAAAGTAAACTAAAAATTCAGTATCATTTTCTTCATACGGATTGAAAGAAAATGTTTTTAAGAAACGATATTCACTGTTAGATATGTTTTACACCTTCACATTTAATCACAAAACGAATATGTTTATTGTAACGTGGTGGGCGCGTGACGTCACGCTTGACGAATGCTTGGCTTAGTCTCACCCGGTGAAAGACATTTCACAGCATTCTGTCTACTGTTAGAGTTTTTTAGTGAGTATCAGTTCAAACAATGGTTTATTGTTGTGTTGTGGGGTGTAAAAACTCATCGTCGAAGAGTGATAACACTCTTAAAAAATATCTTTCCATCGATTTCCCAACAGAGATAAGTCACCCGAATGTTAATAAGCAATGGCTGATAAAAATAAAAAGAGAAAAATTTGTTCCTACTAAATACAGTACAGTTTGTTCACAACATTTTGAAGAAAATGATACCAAGCTTTCGGTACAGTTACGAAAACCATTATCTGGAAAAAACCCGCAATCTGTTTAAAACAGAAGTGCTGTTCCATCACTTCTTTTGCGTGGGAAATCTGAAACACCGCCAATGAAGAAAAGAAAATCGTCGTACTTGAGGAAGAAGGAAATGAGAGAGTTGTTGCAAGATTCGAACAGTAATCCATCAGTATCCGGGAATGGACAAATCATGAATGTGGAATCTAGTATTTATGACGAAAATTCAGTTTCTAACTGCGTAGGCGTTCAGTGTGAACTAGGAAAGGAAACTTATGTCAATGTTTGCACAGATTCATTGAATGTTTCTTCTAGAAATTGTGATTTAGATAGCTCTTTTAGCATTTCAGAAATTTCTACTACCGCAAAAGATGATTCTGAATCTGAAAGTGACTCTGTTCGTATCTTGAAAAATATTTACTTTTTGAACTGTACTAGCTCTAAGTATTAACTGATAACGCCTGGCAACTAGTGTATATTTATAATAACGCTATCGAATGAGGCATGTTGTGTTATATAGTCTACAACCCCCTTCTGTTCACAAATTATTTCACAGTCCCAACAACACACACTTTTGTGGCCCGTTTTCATATGTATACACAGCCCACATTTACACCATTCCGTATTTTCTTTTCTTCCTTGCAATTCTTTCAATAATTCCTTGTCATTTTCTTTTCTTGTGATATTAATTTGTGAATACCGAGATTTGTGCTTAAAAGGTAACATTGCAGGCATCTCTATCAACAACAAACACAAATGAGACTTTGTGGTGTATTAGAAACACACGCGCGAGCATTACAGCAGCTGTTGTCCTGCCAGCGAGTTAGTCAGGCATGACGTCACAGCAGCTTTTTACTTCACCCGTACAAAGCGTAATATTAGGCGCGTGAAGTTCACGAGATTACCATTCGTTTCGTAATTCAAAGCTCCGTGCGATGAGATTAAAATAAAAAAATTGTATTTTTTTAGTTTACCCTTCCTTTAACACATCGTTTTTATATATATTGCACCAATTACATAATTTTATTCTTAATTATGTTGTTGTTCTCCGTAACAAATTTAAATAAATGAATAGAACAAATCTTGTGCTTCCGTATGGGCATAAAGATTCCAAGTGATTAATACGTACCACAGATTCATGCATAAACAATTAAAACTATTGATAATTAAAATATTAAAATCCTGGTATTGATGCACTTTTCACAATTAAAATGCCATGTCTGAGGGGGGGGGGAAACTACCTCAGGTTTGTGTTCCCTAGCCCAGAAAACCCTCACATAGTGGGTTTGGTTTTTTTTTTTTGGGTTGCTGTGGCAATTAATCTCACAAGTTAATAGGTGGCTTTGGCTGTGCATTCATCACATCACATAATTATACATTAAAGGCTAGTTTCCACATGAGAGCTGAGAGTAATCTCAGGTGGTGTGTCCACTAGAGAGCTAGTCCAATTCTGAGACATTACTCTCAGAACCGTGTCCACTTGAAACAAATATCGCACGAGTTTTCATCTCGCTATTTACGGACAAGATGGACGAACAAAATGTATTTTTCATTGTTAATATTAATGTAAGCATATTATGAGAACTTGCTGAATGCTTTTAAGTGAATCCATTCATTTAATTATTATGCGTTTTTGTCAGGATATGTCAGAACGTCATGAAGTATTAGTGAATTCGATAGGCCCACATATTAACTAGAAAAACATGGAAATGTGATATGAGATTCTTGTTAAATATAAACTAATTGTGACTTGGTGCTTTTCCGGAATCAAGCATATGATTTTTAATTTATAGCATGTCAATTATTCGACTGGAGTGATCCTATCAAACTGTGAATCTAGGCTTCATGCATCTACATGGATGGATAGGTCTACTATTTAACCTCTGCGTCCACAAAGACGAAGAGCCAGCAAATGTTCCTTGTTGGTTGGTCCTTTACCACTAGAGAAAATGCATTTTGTGCGTCGCTGTTATATGTTTCTACTTTTATACACATACACTTTATACACTTTCACATCGTCTCGGTTCCCTCAAAAGAGTACAAAGACAATCACCAAGATAATTGTACTGCAACATCACCGCTGTTCCAGAATTTTGTCCTACAGGAGATCCCTACAACCTCTAATCTACAGACATGAGGGTTACTGCACCCATTACAGCCTTCTTCGCCTGAGAATATTCTGCAGAAGAATCGATTACCTTTAATGAACCATGGAGATTTTCAGTATTTCATAAATGAATGTAATGTAAACATTTTATTATCGTTCAGTTATTCCCTGAACATTAAATGATATTATATTGCATTACCATTGAGTATTATTTGTTTTAGATTTCGTTTTTAGAAAATATAAATAAATATTGTAGGCAAATTAAATAACTGAATATTTAGGGCCTATGTATAATCAATTTTAAAATTCAATTAATATCTTATAATTACTGGATAAATATATAAAATTGTTCAGATATATTAAAGTTAATATTACATATTATGTATTGGCCCTAAAATCGACAATTATGAAATTGCTTTCTGTAATTTTTATCATTATTAATCATTTATCATTATTTATCATTTATTATTTATTATCATTTATTTATTTATCATTTTTTTTTAGTATTAGTATTAGTATTTATTCATCATTCAGTACATGGGATGCCCCCCTGTTACATCTCTGCTTTCAGTGAGGCATTCCACCTTACATGACATTGATTGTATATTAACAATTAACTATTAACTATTCCTATACAAACTAAGAAAACAAAACCACATGCAAAACTGCCACTCTCATCAAAATCCTTCTACTGAGTGCAAACTGCTAAAACATCACATGCTAAGGTTCACCCTTCTAAAATTTCTATTCAGCAGAATACTTGTCTAAATGGTTAAAACCTTAACATTTAGTCATCATACCTCTCTACTTCCAGTGAGATCACCTCATTTGATTCCTGTCTCTGTATTGACATACCTGCCTCTACCTTTTTTTTCCACTTATTTCTGACTAAAAATAAATACATTCCCATCTTTTGTATTATCTCTAGATTAGAGGTGGTGCACAATTTCCTAAAGGCTACCTCCTTGTTCATTCGCAAATATTTACTACTTATGAATACCTTCCTCCATTCGTCCGTTTCCAGACATTCCAGTAGGATATGCCTAGCGTTTTCCACCTTCATGCAAAGAGGGCACATGTCTCTTGGGTAATTTCCCCTAAAATTTTTCAGTTTCCATATACCTAACCTCATCCATGCGAGGCCATATCTTATCTTGCTGCTACATTTGTAAACATATGTTTCCATGCCCCAACTCGATTTAATATTTTTAAAATCTTCTAGAGACTTGAAATGGACTAAATCACTGCCTAATTCTTGCTTTAAAATATCATTACATCTTTTCCTTATTAACTTCGCTATGATATTCACATTCCAATCCCCCATTCTATTCCATATCCACCCCATTCCAATTTTATTCACCATCTCCACTCCCTTATTCCACCAATTGTCTCTAATTGCCGCTGATTGAGTATATTCCAAACAAGCTCTCTCTAGGCTATCCTCGGGTGTTTCTAAGATATGTTGAATGAATTTGATCCTCCTAATTAACACTATACTCAATCCATTTTCAATCCCCATTTCCATCCTCACTGCCACATTAGCGGAATTCCTCGGAATGCCTAATATTTTTTTCCCGTACCTCGTTCTCACCTTGTTTATAATATCTGCAACTGATTCATCTCCCCAAATTTCCATCCCATAAAATATCCTTGATTCTACTAAAGCTTTATATATCAAATTTAAAACTCTAAATTTAATGTTGGCCAATTTCCTCAAACATCTATCTATTGAGTTTAAAGCTAAAAAACCCTGTTTTTTCATACATATTTTATGGCCTTCCCAGTTACCTCTCGTGTTCAGCCACACCCCCAAATATTTAAATTTGTCCACCACCTCTATTTGTTCATTATTTAAAAACCATTTCTCTTTCTTACTGACTACTCCCCCATTTTTGCAAACTAAAATTTTTGTTTTATTTATATTTATTTTCAAATTCCATTCCCTGCTATACTTGCTTAATTCGTCTAGTGCTCTCTGCAAGCCTATAGCTGTCACCGCTCCTATTGCTATGTCATCCGCAAAGAGAATTGCCGGTATTTCCTTATTCATCAATACTGGGCCATGGAATTCACGTTTCCCTAACGTCTCTATAACATCATTAATGAATATATTGAATAAAAAAGGGCTTAGTTTGCAACCCTGTCTTAATCCCCTGTTGCTCCAAATATTATCGGATAACCCCCCATCCGCCAATTTAACTTTAAAATTTATGCCGCTGTAAATTCCTTTAATCTTTTCTATGAATCTTGCACTTATGCCACATTTCTTCATTTTAAACCACAGCTGCTCTCTGCTAATAGTATCGAATGCTTTCTCGAAATCAATAAATCCCCAAAAGATTTTCCCTCTTTTCTTACTTATATACTTCTCAGTTAAAGTTTTGATTATAAATATATTATCACTAGTTCGCTTCTTGCTCCTAAACCCTGCTTGAAATATCGAAATTATCCCAGCCTCCTCTAACCAACATTTCAATCTTGTGGCTAGCAAGCCCGTGTACATTTTACTCAGGGACGAGAGTAAAGAAATTCCTCTGTAATTTTCTGGATTATCAATCGCGCCTTTGTTTTTATAAATCGGAACCATCAGAGCTGACTTCCAATTGTCTGGAGTCTTTCCGCAATCCTTTATTTTATTTAATAACTTCGTTAACGTTCCCACCCACTTCTCTTTTTTGATTAATTCTTTCCAGCATTTATTCGGGATACCGTCCATACCCGCTGCTACCTTATTTTTTGATGACTTCACTATTCCCTTCACTTCCTCCTCTGTAAAATCTTGGTCCAACTCTCTTATAAATTCCCTCAGAAATGGTTGTTCTACTTCTTTTATCCCTTTCCCCGTACTCATGTTCTTGAATAGCTCAGTGAAATATCCTACCCAGGTCCCTCCTTCTATCCTATTCGTACTATACCTCGCCCTTGTCCATTTATTTATACATTCCCAAGCCTTTTGCAAGTCCCTATTCTCAATCCAAATTTTTAACTTGTTTATTTCATTTGCCTCATACTCTGCTTTAGTTATTTTTAGTGTTTCTCTATACTCATTTTTCGCTTTAATATACTCCCTTCGGTCTTCCTCTTTGTCATACTTTCTCCATTTCCTATACCACTGCCTATACCTCTTCTTCCGTGAATTACACTCCGCGTTGAACCATCCCCTCTCTCTCTTATTTACCCTATCCTTCCTCCTCATACTTCCTCCAGCTCTCATTATACAATTGTTCAAACCTACTACAGCTCTATTTATATCTGCTACGCTGTCCATTTCTATCCCGATCCTCATTAATTCACTTATGTCATCACTTAAAAGCTTATGAAATTCCTCCCCCTTATCCTCTTGCCAAATTATTTTCATAATCCCTTTATATTCACCCTTTTTTATCCTCTTCTCCTCTACCGGTTCGTCATCCCATCTAAACCATGTAGTTAACATCATATGGTGGCTGGTGGATTTATCCTCAATCTCAAATTTTTCCACTCTCCCTGCAAGATTATAAGAAACTATCGCATAGTCAATAACACTACCCCCGTTCTGGTTAATAAATGTAAATTGGCCTTCGGGGTCCAGATCGCTCCTACCATTCAACGGTTCCAGTCCCAATGCTTCGCAGAATTCCAATAATTTCCCGCCCTCCCTATTCAATATTCTATCTTTGCTTCTCCTAACGCTTTCCTCCATGAATAAATTATCTACCATAACCACCTTACTCTCTCCTATACGAGCGTTCAAATCTCCCATAATTACAATTTCTGCACAAACATACTCTTCTCTTAACCCTTCCACATCGTTTTTAAGCAAACTCCAAAAATTTTCATTATAGTATTCAGAGCCTACAGGGTGGCTGTAGCAGCCTCCAATTATTAATTCTGGGCTCTCTTTTTTTCCTTCCACTCTCAACCATATTATCTCTTCTAGCACTGACTTGATCTCACTTACCTTACCTTTAAACCTTTCATGCACTAAAAACATTAACCCCCCCGGGTGCCTCCCGAACTTCTTATTTTTAAGCTTCTCCTTTCTAAAACACCTATACCCCTTAATGTCTATCTTCCTTTTCGGGTCCAACCAAGTTTCCGCTAAGCATAATATCTCATAATCCTTCAGAATCACTTGTAATTCACCATTGCTGATTTTTTGAATTAAACCTTCTATATTCAAAAAACCACAACGTACTAGACCCACCCCCTTGCTGCACTGTTCCTATGCATTAACTTTGCTTTTTAGTTTATCTCCTGACAGTATCCAGCTTCTCAGGTTCCTAGCTGGTGGATCATTCGCCACTTCTATAATACTTCCTTGCGGGGAGGATACGGTCGTTAGGTTTTTCTTTCTAGCCGACCAGTTCTGCTGCGAACGCTGATTCTCCTGTGATGCTGTCCCTCCTCTCTCCCTCCGCTCCTGGGATTTCTGTTGCGACCAAACATTCTGTTCTCTCCGTGGTTGTGACGTCAGCCCCGGCGGCGGCGTAAGCGACGACGAGCCAGCTGCTACCATGACGTCATCTCTCACCGGGTCGATGCCCTCGTCTCTTCTCATCTCGACTTCACCACACGAGCCAGGGTTCGTTCGCCATACACTTCCGTTCTCCACATGTAGGGTTTTTGCCAATCGGTCCTTGTTCGTCGTTCCATCTTGCGAACTTTCCTTTGCGTTTCTCTCATTCCCTGCCCTGCGCCTATTGTCACTCACAGCCGTGAAATTGTTAACACAATACTCTAAATCGTAAACTCTTCCTTCTATTTTTAATTTGTCCTTAACTAAGGTTGCGAATTTGCCATTCTTTCTAGCTTCTATTAAATACGGGAGTAATTGTTTTCTTCTTTGACGCGTTTCATAATCATAATCATTTTCATTTTCGATCCTTACACCTGTCCCTCTCAGCGCCCTTAATCTACTCATTAATATCTCCTTAGTTATCAAACTTGAGAATTTCACCAACACTGCTCTATTCGTTCCTCTTCCAATCCTAAAAATATCTTCTATCTGGTCCTCATTTAAATTGAGTTGGAAAATCCTTATGAAGAACTCCCTCACTGTTACCCATGTGTCCAATTTCTTCTCGAATCTTTCCTCCCTTAGGCCAAAAATTATTATGTTTTTCTTCTTGTTGTTAACCAAGAGATTTTCCAATTTCATTTTGATTGTCCTGTTCTCCTCTTTCAGTTCTTGCATCTGCTTCTGGTTCTCCTCATTACTTCTTTGTACTCCGCCAATAATTTCGCTAAACTCGTTCATCTTGCTCTCTATTCCTAGCTGCATAGTTTTGAAGCCTTCCTTCATTTCTTTTATTTCCTTGCATAAAAATTTTACCATGTCCTCTAACTTCGCTGAATCGGGTCCAGGGTTGAGTTCCACTCCACCTATCACCAGTAGAACTGCAATCACTAGTCCCCAGCACCATAAATTTGAGTTGACGTTTATAGAGTCCACCTTTCCAGTTTTTGCCCGGTAGCCCCTATTGTTGAATCTGCCGATTCTCCCCCGATAAGTTGACAAATCGATGCCCATCTTCGATCTCCGTATAAATTCTAGGCCCGGTCGTTGACTCTTCTTGCGTGTTCGCGGTCGCCGACTTGCTGAATACGTACAAAGCACCGCTCCACTACACACAACCGCTCTCGTCAACTGCTGAATGATGACTCTTATTTATCATTTATTATTTATCATTTATCATTATTTATCATTTTTATCATTATTTTTATCATTATTTCTGCCAGAGACAGAAAGAAGTGGAAAACTCTTGACAATTAGTACTAAAACTAGAGTCAATTAACTTATATTAAATTTTAGCGTTCTCAGGTGAGGCTAGCCTGAAACGTTCATATTTAACGAGTCAGCCACCCTGGTATGCCAGGAGGCCCTTGCCCGCTATGGGATGCTTGTGGGCTAATTCTTAATTCTTCATTTTTATCATATGGCTCTCAGCTATTCAAAACAGATTCGTATAGTGCGAACTGCTCTCGGAGATTGATTGCAAAGGCGAGTTGACTCTCTGAATGCCACACTCTACTACTTCTCAGACAGTGTTTTTAGACGCGTGTCCACATATCAAAATGCAACTCTTGATAGTTTCTCGCATTCTCAGTTCTCGTGTGGACACTACCCTTAAGGGATAAATGTGGCGGGAATGTGACGAGCAAAATGCATGCATGATAGCAGATACAAGACTTAGTTGTGAATTAGATGTAATTAATGATGAAAATCAAACAAATGCAGAACTTCTCTAGAATGCTCATGCATGGTCATCTGCAGAAATTTTGCCAGGGCACATGAAGTGAAAAGTACCGTAATAATAGTAGTAGGAATAATAGTATTTGTAGTGGTTAAAATGAGGGAAATGGATAGTTATTAATTTGTAGGAAAGGGAAGTGAATGACAGTGACATCTGGTGATATTTTGACCTTAACAGGCTCATCCCATAAAATGAAAATAGACATAGACGGATAGATTTCTGCTAAACACTGTTTACAATTCAATATTACATAAAAATATTATGAAGCAACTCAGTTTTTATACTGTACAGGAATATTTCGAGACAGATTTTATTTAATGACTAGCTGACCAAATTTATTGCATTTGTGCTTATGGTTAAACAAGATGATTATTATTATTCTTTTTCATCACTTGTTTCTGAGTTCTTCTGTTGCATCCGCGTTTTTCGCAAGATGCAGCATTATATTGGTACATTGAGAAATGCTCTGACTATGGATGTTGTGCCTAGAATTACTGATTTTTGTATTAATTTAAGCTCTTTTTTCCCCATCCTTAGTTTTTTAGTCCTGTCATTGTCCATTTAGGTACAATTCCATTTGTAGACATTATTAACAGAATTATTACTATTATTATTATTATTATTATTATTATTATATAGTTCTAGTACAAAAGACCGAGGGTGGAATTATTATAATTTTTACTCTGCTAACAATCTTCACATACTTAATAACGGAAATTTACCCACCTATAGCCAAAGAAATTGTAAGAGCTACATAGATGTCACGGTGTGCAGTGCATCACTGTTACCACTTATATCGGAATGGACAGTAAGTGAGAAAGCTACTCTTTCCGATCATAGGCTCATTGTCACTAAAATAAATACATCTAGAACGCCCTATATCATCAACAATAACATGTATCTCACAAGAAAGTTTAAAACCAAAAATGTATCATGGTCTCACTTTCAAAATGCAGTGTTCCGTAATCTGGAAGGAATATCTCAAGAAATACAGAATGCTGACAGCAAAATAAAACTAAATCATATCGTAGAAGAAATGACAGACAGTCATAATAGTTCATACTTACCAAAACTCACACACATACCAGCAAAAACCTATTGGTGGAATACAGATTTGGCAGTTATTAGGAAACGTCTTCTCGCAAATGGTCCAGATGTCCCCTACTACGTGAGAGGTATGAGGAAGCGTTCAATTGAATTAAAGCAGAATACAGGCTTAAAATAGTGAATGCCAAAAGGAATAGCTGGAAAAATTTTTGCTCAACACAGACATCAGTAAACCCATGGAACATTGTATATAAGCACTGCTGAAAACCCGAGAATCTTAATAACACATATGTGTTCAACAAATGTTTACAACTTGGTACTTTCCCAGATTGCTGGAAGATTGCGTCAGTCAAATAATACCAAAACCAAATTACAATAAGAAGGTGACTGGTTAGTTTAATACCTGTTCTAGGGAAATGCTTAGAAAAACTTATAATTGATAGGGTTACGTTTCACTTAACTAGCAGTCATCAGCTAAGCCTAAACCAGTTCGACTTTATGCCACAAAAATCAACAGAGGATACAGTCTGTAAAGTGGTTGATTAGATACCCAGGACACTCAATGAAAAGAAAATAGGCCTGCTTATCTCTTTGGATATATGTGCTTTCAACCATGCATGGTGGCCAAAAGTGCTTCACCAGCTAAGAAAGAAACACTGCGAAGTAACTTATATAAATTAATAAGAGAATATTTTACTAACCGCAAGATTCAGTTAGCATTAAGCGGCACTACCATTAACAAAAACATTACAAGGGGATGCCCACAAGGATCAACCTGTAGCCCAGGCTTCTGGGTCATACTCTATGACGACCTACTACAACAGCCCCTGCCAAATGGATGTAGTATTTTTGCCTATGCAGATGATGCTCTTCTGCTGGTGAAATTTGATACACTGCTCTCTCTTTAATTCATGACTGGGAACAAGCCAACAAACTTCATTTTAATGCAAATAAAACCAAAGCTCTGTTGGTAACTAGACGGAGGAATGCTGAACCGGTCAACCTCTGCATGAACAATACACCAGTACAGTTTACTGATAAATTAAATTACTTAGGCATTCTATTAGACCAAAAGTTAACCTTCCGCCCTCATTTTGATCCAAGTTCACTACTTATAAGACTGGCAATTGCAACTAGACCTACCTGGGGACTTAACCATGACATCCTCAAAATAATATATCATGGTGCAGAAGAACCGCTGATTCTATATGGTGTAGCAGCATTTCAGAAACGGTGGGCACAAAACAAACTGCTCCAAATTCAACTCAGAATGATCAGAGGGTATCGCACCATCTCCACTGAAGCTGCTTTAATCATGGCTGGAATAGAGCCATTGTTCTTAACAGGTACGATGAAGGCGCACATAAGCAATATAAAAAGAGGCAGAATATATATCAGAACTGGAACTCAAGAAACGCTTGATAAGATCTCGGCAGGACATCCTGCCCTACATATGCAATACCTCAGGAAACCAAATGGCAGTGGGGCTCACCATTATGAAATTTATACTGATGGGTTTCTCTTTGAAGATATACTCGTTGGCACAATGAATGTAGGGTGTGCATTTGTTGTGTACTCCAACTCAACAGAAATATTTACAAACAAAAACAAATTGTCCCCTGAGCGTTCAGTGTTTCAGGCTGAACATTAGAGAAGCCATAAAATGGTGTAAGGATACCATCCGTAGTGTATGTGTGTTTAGTGATTCGAAGTCTGCTTTATTCGCTATAAATGACAAATACAATCAACACCCAATCGCACACGAAGTTCACAGATTGATAGGAAAATTCCCTGGTCATGTCTGTCTTTCCTGGATTCGTGGAAACTCAGGAATTTCAGGCAATGAGAGAGCAGATGAGAACTGGCCAAAACAGCTGCAAATTCGAACCTCCTTCCCTCCTATTCTGCTTGTCCCATCTCTTACATAAAGAAGACAATCAGAAGAAATATCTTAGAAGAATGGGATACTCTGTGGCAGAATAGCTCAAATGGTTCTACAACAAGAGATCTATTTTTTCCAACAGTGGGTGATAGGTTGAAGTGCAAAAAACTCATGCCAAATTTTGTTCTGCCGCAGTTTCTGACTGGACATGGAAAATTCATACAATACCTTCACCGATTTTGGATCTCAAACACTGCCACCTGCAAGAGCGGTCAGCAAGATGAAACAGTTGAACATATATTTATACATGTCCATGTTATGAATTGGAGAGGATTGAACTTTTTTTGTGTCTGAACAGAATAGACTTAGTCCCATTGGACACGTCCTTGCTGACAAAAATGGACACAAACTTTTTCAATCGTTTGCAAATAGAATATTTTCGAAGCTTTAACTCTCACACTTTTATTCAGTCATTTGGGGTATTACTTGCCTAACTTAATGTATTGCACAATTAATTTATTTTATTTTGCTTAGTTAAGCTATTTATTCCAACAATATCTTATCTACATTTTATAATATAAGGTTATGTTTATATAAAAAGGAATTCACATAATTAACTTTAACTTAAGACTTACCATATCGTAAGACATAAGAAACTGTAGGACTATTGTAGACATTATGCCTGGTAAGAACTGTACAGTATTGTAAATAGTGTATAATAGACATTCAGATTCCAATATCAGGATAACCTATTGTAAGTAACATTTGTGACATCTCCAACCCTAATGTACCTTTGGGTGAAATAGGGTTTTGTGTAATGTGGATATTCAATAAATAAATATTATTATTATTATTGAGAAAATACTGCATAAAATGATACAGGAACAATAACTTAACCACCTCATTTTCTTTGTGTTCTACAAAATAACTTCTTAACATTAATCAGTGGATTCTTTGGCAAAACATTTGTTCATCAGATAGAAGAGAGATAAAAAAAGTGTTTGATTCATTCCAGGCGCACACAGTGTACATCCCCAAAAATGTGTCGATACATAACACAACAAGCAACGAGTCAGCGGTGGACGCCATTGAAGCGGTGGTGGCAACAACAGAAGTTGAATTTGTGAGGACGATACAATACAGGTAAGCAAATAACCAGGAAGTCATTTGTTAAAATGAATTTTAAATTGTTTTTCAAAAATCATTTCACAGACGTAACCAAGGAAGATTTTGATGCAATGGGTCATATCAATAAAAATGAGCAATATCTCCAGAGAAATTTCTTTGAAGTAAAAAGAGTCTACTCAAATCGAAGAACAAGTTCTCCATTTGGTATCATTAAAAGTTGCCTCTGACTGCGAAGAAATTACTCCTCGATGGGAGTAATTACCTCCCCTCACCACCAGTTCTTTTCACAGCTAAACATGACTAAGATAAACAAACAAAGGAGCTCTTCATTCATCAACACACATCACATGCACAAAATAAATGTGTTTTCAAACACATCCCTGCCCTTCAGGAAAAGTAACAAATTACTATTTCTAATTAATTCAAGGTTGTCTAAATACTGGCATACGCATTTTTAAATGCATTTTACAATCTTGTTTTTCTATATAATATTAAATAATTTTAAAAGATCATCAAGTTGTAGGCCTACTGGAGAAGTCCATCCCACCTAAATTAACATCTACTCTTATACAATTCAACGGCCCTAAATAGCGTGCTTGCTCGCTCACTTTGTGAGACATCGTGTATACTCAGCAATGTTCGTCTCTTGCACTCTAAACTTTGATCACAATAAACAGGATTTTTTCAATGTATCAGTATTAGTCCGTACAGGACTTCATAAAAGTGACAAAATGATGTGATTGATAACATTATCTGCTATTACATTAAGTGGCGTTCATTGTATTTGCAATTATTTGTCTGTATATGATTGGAAAACATATTTGCAAATTAATTGAGCACAGTGAATCCCTGGTTCACATGTCCTGACTAGTTCCTCGTTGGAACTAGAAATAAGTCGGTAGTGTGATTGAGATGTTGTAACTTGTAAACCTAACTGCATTATCTCTTACTTCTCTTGTTTGTTTTGCAGGGCAGGTACCAACACGCTGGGAATAATATTCTTCTGCCTCATCTTCGGCACCGTCCTGGGAACCATGGGAGCGAAAGCCTATGTCGTAGTGGAATTCTTCACGACAGTGGATGAAGTCGTTATGAGAATGGTTTCTGGAGTCATGTGGTAAGAATTCATAAACTGTCACTTCTATCATATTTTCCAGTGTATAAGACACAGTTTTAAGGAAAAAACACTTTCTCACCTACCATTGGCATGCGGCTGCCAACAACTACGGCTGTTCATGGTGTTTTCCATGACTGGAGCCGCTATTTCTTAATCAAGTAGCTCCTCGGTTTGTGTCACAAGGCTGAGTGCAGTCCGTTCCAGACCTCCCTACCTGAGAAAAATCCGAGGAGGTACCGGGAATCGAACTCGGGCCTGTGGATCTGTAGCCAGCGATGCTAACCACAAGACCACCCAGGCGGTCTGTGAATAGTTTAGTCAGTTGGTTTGTCTTGCATTAATGTGTTACGTAAATCTGGCTTTAAAGAGGAAAAGGTATTGCTGGATATTTAAGTGTTTTCAAGTCAAGACAATTCTTATTTTCCTGCACTTTTTACTATACCAAAAAATCTTCAAGCACCAGATTGACATTGATTATTTTATTCGTTTTCATTTTATTTCTGATTAAAATAACATTGAGCTTTGAGTGGGAGATGTGACCTCACGTCGTGTCAAAGGAAATTACTTGGACATGCACAAGGTGCTTGACTACTGTGCAATATTTCTGTAAAAGTGGAGCCAGAAGCTATGACAATATATGCTGCATAAAAATAAAAGGTTTAATGTATTGCATAAAGTCTCGCTGTATTTCTGTTGTGATTTGTTGTACCTTCATTATATAAGTCACACACCATTTTAGCGATAACATATGATACTCAGTAAATAGCCTAAGTTAAGTCCTGTTTGCTTTCTTGAGATCTGTCAGTTATGCTCCTGTATGGACATCCAACTACCATTAATGAGGAGCGTCGATTCAAAATGCGTTTAGTCCACAAATAATTATTTTTCAGGAATGACGAAAAACTGTTTGTGGCCAAACTATCAAACGAATTTGCAATATTTTTTTATGAGCAGAATCAGTAATTAATATAGTTAAATGTACTGGGTGTGTCAAATCATTCTTTTCATTTACGTCTTTTATTGATAGTTATAAAGTTTCGAAAATAACAGACTTAACGCGTTTTGACTCAACCCTATAATAATAGTCATTTAAAAATATGAAAGTTAGTATTTCATTTAAGAATTACAATCACATCTGATCGCACTAATACAAAGTGAACTATTACCGAAGTACCAAATTGTCAAAACTTAAACAATTTTTGTTTTTTAAGCATGTTAAATCATAGAAAATCCATGCTCCTCTTATTTTATTATTGACCGCTAATGACATCTGTTTCGGCATCTGGTCAATGCCTCTTTCATTAGAAGAACACCTGCAACAATAGACGTCAAAAAGTTCAACGGACCACCTGTTCTGCACGTGATCGCATCTAAAATGTGAACTCAACATAATTTGCACCGAATCAAGTTCTGGACTGAACGCGTTTTGCATCAAACCCCATATTTCACGCTCAATTTTAACGGGAAAGGTTGGGATTTGAAACAAAAACATTGTGTAGTATCATGCAGAACACCTCAGAGAATGCAAATCCGCAAAAAAACTACATTACGATCGGAGGTGGACTTTACATGTTTTGAACCGACACTCCTCATTTTATTTTTAACTTTTTATATAAATAATTATAATGCAGTTAAAATTAATTAATTTTGATGGAACTTTGACTGAAATGTAGCCTGGACATTGCACTATAAACACCTCCTAGCAAGTCTCCTCCAGAAGTTCGGCTGGGAAGTGTTTAAACATTCACCCTAAAGCCTGGACCTCGCTCCCAGTAGTTTTCATCTTTTCCTACACCTCACGAAATGACAAAGAACAACAGATAATGACAGAGAGGCGAAGGTGATTGTCACATAGTGGTTCAAATCCCTGGTGGCACACTTCTACGACACAGGTATTCAAAAGTTGGTTCTGTTGTATGACAAATGTATCAATTCCGGTGGTGATTGTGTTGAATAATACCTGAATACTTCTTTTATCTGTTGGAATATATATGTCCACGAAATTGTGTTTTGTTTCTGTAAATAGCCCCATAAAAACTTACTTTATGGATGCGCCTCATAGATATAAATATACCAATGTAATGTATGATTTGTCTATAATATTATTAGACATGATAATTTAATGTCAGCTTAAAAATATATCTTGTATTCAGAATGAAAAAATTAAATGCTTTAAAAAAAGAATGGTTCGTCAGAAAAAAAAAGACTGTCATTATTATTCCAGATTGAAAGCAATGAAGTGCACAAGATTATCATTTTAGAGCCATAGAACTTGTACATGTGTAATTTGTCACACTCTATTATACAAGGTGGGGTAGAGCAACTTGCTTATTTGAATTTGGCGTCCTGAAACGATTGTTGCTCCGAGAGGGGTGGGGGTAGGCATATTCGAGAGGACGCGTCGTCCAGTTTCATCCAAGCTTGGTTTAGTTAGCGTCATGGAGTGGACGAACCTGGAGCGTGCGTTCGCTTTGGAAGCCTACTTTTCAAATGGACGCTCAATCATCACCACGCAATGTACATTCCGTAAGCATTTCAGTATTGCATCCCGTGGTCGTGTTCCTGGCCGGCAGTCAATTGTTTCATGGGTAAACAACTTCAGGGAAACTGGTGATGTGAAGGAAAAGAAACCTGGACTTCCACGAACAGCAAGATCACCCCAAAACATAGACATGGTAAGGCTTTCTGTTTTGCGATCCCCTCAGCGCTCTGCTCTTAAACATGCAGCTGCTGCAGGAACTTAATCCACACGATTATGTTGCTTGAGAAAATGCATGTGAGACGCTTCTGGGCATGCCTCATGACGCACTTGTTTTCTTCAGTGATGAGGCTCACTTCATCTTTCGGGATCTGTAAATAAGCAGAACGTTCCCTGATAATCCCAGAAGTCATGAGCGTCCCCTACATTCACAACATGTAACTGTTTGGTGTGCACTATCGCGAGTTGGATTAATTGGTCCATGGTTTTTTTAAGAAAACAAACGGGCCATTTCGGTGACTTCTGACCGATATGTCCACATGATTCAGGAGTTTTTCCTGCCAACACTCAACGAGATGGATGTGGGAGATGTATGGTTCCAGCAGGACGGTGCCACGGCACACACAGTGTGTCAATGACTGTTTTGCAGCATCACTTCCCAGGACGCCTCATCTCCTTGAGGGGGCGATCTGCACTGGCCAGCACGGTCCCCTGATTTAGCCCCCTGTGACTTTTTTATGGGGCTATCTAAAATCACTTGTTTGAAACGATTGTCCTAGGACCCTGGCTCACCTGAAGAACAACACTTTCAGTGTATTGAGAATGATGGATGCCATCTGCCTGATATCATTTTCAAAACAGTGTAAACATAAAATATAAATGTTGTACTTGATGCTGTTCAAAGAATTAATTATATATCTGCATTACTTTTTTTAAATTGAATTTCTAAATAAGCAAGTTCCTCTGCTCCACCCTGTATTTACCCCTCTGATAATAAAATGGTTTTTAATGATAGCCTAATCATAATACTGTATATACTCAAATACTACCCACTTTTTTTTTTCAAAACTCTTGAACGAAAAACTGGGGTGTGGGTATTATTTGAATACTGGACTCTCTTATCTGAATTTCAACATTTTGTACAATATCGACTCAATATAACATGATGCTTTCTAGTAGCCCCACAGTATAGTGTAACAGTAGTGAAGCTGGAATGAAAGGAAAATGAGACAAAGAAGACGCTTTCTTATCGACATGGTGGTGAAACAAAGCTTTACATGTAGAGAAGCCAAGCAAACAGTGCATTAGAGCAGAGTCGCTAGTTCTCGGCACTTGGCTCTTGGTGACTGCCATAGCAAGCGAGGCTAACATTTCCACGCATGCATAATAAGAATTAACCATCCAGTCTTGCAGTAGCCGCTGAACTTGTCACTTCCTCCTTGACACGTCTCTGCTTTGACAATAATATTGTCACGTGTAATATAGTTTTATATTGTCTTTTAGTTTTAATTATCTTTATACATACTTCTTTAGTGCCTTTAGTGTTTAATACTGTTTCAATCATAGTTATGCATTGCTATTAAATATTGTGTATCCACTGTATGTTATATTGTTTTACTGTCATGTAGGTACATATATCCATACAAGTTTGAGAATAGTGTAGCATTAGAATAAGAACTAGTAGCAGAATTGCATGGTTAAGGGTGTTGGGTAAATATAGAATTAATAACTCATCTAGTGACTGTGAACAACCCATGCAGATACAGTTGGAATTCATGAATTCCTACTTCAAATTAAGTTTGCGGGCTTGGATAGAGGATATAAAGAGAATGAATGTCATTCAAAGACTTGGGGCACAGTGGGCCGAACTAATTGTCTGTGTGCAAAGGACCAAAAGAGCTCGACCCATTTCAATTTCATGGCAATTGACGTTGTACTGGAAGACCCAATGATCTATGAACCGGCTGCACGCTATCATAGAGTGACACCACATAACAGTTTCCTTAACTATGTTTAAAGGCTTTATAGCCCAGTCAAATGTTACATCGGAACTTACATTAAATGGAGTATTAATGATTTTTGGAGGGGAGTTTCGAACCATTACTGGGATCACAAATCCAGATTTGCAACCCTCAGAAACCTGTGCTCGCTGAATGGCGGTCGAAATAAACCGGTTTTTTTGGACTTTTTTTCGGTTTTTCGACAATATCTCCTAAACTATGCGTTTGTTGAAAATATTATTTCTTAGCTTTTTAAAAGTAAATTACATTTTCTAAAATATGAGATCAAAATCGTTTTTGTAAGTTATATAGTTACCAAGATACGGCTTTTCAAAGATTAGCCTTTTTTCCAAAAAGTTAAAATTTTAAGTTTTCTTCGTGTTTTGAACTGAATACCGACAAAATGACACGTCCTACAGAAACGTCAGGACAACAAAAGTTGTAGGAAATTTAATAAGCTTTAATATGAGCTATTGATCGTTCTTGTGGCTCAGATAGTCTCGTCATAAATGACAAAAACCGAAAATATGAAAAAATGCTTTTTTGGGTGAAAGTTGAATAACATCGTTTCCTCCACCAACAACTTAATTTTTTTGTAACATGTTGGCGGATAATGTCTTATAGCTGTGTATAGAAACTATTTGTGTGTATATGTGTCTATGGGAGATGGATTTTGCCAGAAAAAAATATTTAAGCAGGATATTTCATAAAAATGTATTTACTTTTAAACCAACAGGCATATTTAAACCATGTGTGAGGTTCCTGGTATGGGATGTCGAGGGTGGGGTGGTGTCCTCATCCTCACTTGAAGAACTGTCATTCTGGGGGTGTGGGCACATTGCGGCAGAACTTTTCCCTTGCAGAAAGTGCACAAAACTGAGCATTTCCGCCTAGTTTTGCGGCAGCTGCAGATCCCAGCACAGCCCATTTTGCACTTGCACGAGATCAGTTCCCCGTTACTGACAAAATAGTTTCTATTATCAGTGGGATTGTTGGAGGCTATGAAGTCAATTGTTAAATTGTCAAGGAACTGGGAACAGAAGGAGTGGTTAACATAGAAAACCAGACATTTTGGAAAGTTGGATTCAAACGTAAAGACAAAGTTGTTACCTTCGTTGCAAGTTGTTACCTTGGCAAGCGTCAATAATTCCATACAAGTCACTAATAAGAAGATTGAAGTTGACCCTCTCACAATATTTCAGCGAGTTAGCATTACCATAAAAATCAGACGAAGAGTTGAAAGCCCGCTGCAAGTATGAATTGCCCCCTTACCCAATGTCTCTTTTCAACGAAACTGGAGTGAGGAAGGGAACTAAGGCAGCTCACTACCAATATCTCCCGAGACGCCAATATCCTCATCATGCTTGATGGTGACTACTTGCTCCACAAATGTGTGTGGCATCAAAACGCATGAGTGAAGACCATCATTGACGGCTACATTCATTTTGTGAAAATCCATTTTGGGACAGATGTAATCCACTGTCTTCGATGGATATCCGGAGGATGCCTCTAAAAAAGGTACCAAAAGTGCCGAAGGTCTCAGACGATACTCTGCCCTCAACTGCAGTGACATTGTCCTATCAGCTTCAACTACCTTCAACATCACACAAGAGAAGTTCTTATCGAACGACACTAATAAGCATAGGCTGATAGAGCTACTGAAAACTGGATTTGAGCAGCACGGTGTTGAGGTGACAGAAGACGACACTGACGCTGACATTGTTAGAGCTGCCATCACCAAAGCTGACTCTTCTGAGAAGGTTGTAATCATTGTGGAAGATGTGAACCTGCTTGTGTTATTAGTTGGTTTGAGTTCCAAAAAATACATCTACGTCCAATATTCATCTACATCATTCACCACCGGAAATTCTTATTACTCTCCCTGGCCCCTTTCAAGCAGGGGAAAACCAAATTTGTCAAACCTTCCTCAAGACCCCAGCACTATTCAAGCAAGCAGAAGACTTCCTCCACTCAGATGTGAGTCACGATGAAATAGCTGCAGCTGGGGAGAAGTATCTCGTCGCAGTTTATGAAGGAGCGACTGACACCACCCTCAACGACCTGTCAGCCGAAGTCAACCTCGCTCGTTTGTCACCAACCACAGATGCTGCAGAATATCATGCTTATTGTATGTATCACCAGGTATGTCCATATACATTTCCTATCATTATGTTCTTAAATTTCGTTGTACACTTATATACTCTCATTGTACACCATGTGTATGCTTTGAAATATTATAGAATAACTAATTTTCATTCTACTTTTTCGCAGGTACAAAGTGGTTGGGGTGGAAAAAACTCACGGATTGGGGTGGAAGTTGGACGAGTTGGGCTTACTCCAATTGCAATGGAAGTTAAACCAGCCCCTCAAACCCCTCTGCAACTGATCTCGTGCAAGTGCAAGATGGGCTGCGCTGCCGCAAAACTGAGCTGAAATGCAATGTGCCCACACCCCAGAATGACAGTTCTTCAAGTGAAGATGAAGACATCACCCCATCCTCGACTTCCCATACCATCCCATACCAGGAACCTCACACATGGTTTAAATATGCCTGTTGGTTTAAAAGTAAATACATTTTTATGAAATATTCTGCTTAAATATTTTTTTCTGGCAAAATCCATCTCCCATAGACACATATACACACAAATAGTTTCTATACACAGTTATAAGACATTATCCGCCATCATGTTACAAAAAATTAAGTTGTTGGTGGAGGAAACGATGTTATTCAACTTTCATCCAAAAAAGCATTTTTTCATATTTTCGGTTTTTGTCATTTATGACGAGACTATCTGAGCCACAAGAACGATCTATAGCTCATATTAAAGCTTATTAAATTTCCTACAACTTTTGTTGTCCTGACTTTTCTGTAGGACGTGTCATTTTGTCGGTATTCAGTTCAAAACACGAAGAAAATTTAAAATTTTAACTTTTTGGAAAAAAAGGCTAATCTTTGAAAAGCCGTATCTCGGTAACTATATAACTTACAAAGACGATTTTGATCTCATATTTTAGAAAATGTAATTTACTTTTAAAAAGCTAAGAAATAATATTTTCAACAAACGCATAGGTTTGGAGATATTGTCGAAAAACCGAAAAAGTCCGAAAAAACCGGTTTATTTCGACCGCCATTCAGCGAGCACAGGTTTCTGAGGGTTGCAAATCTGGATTTATGATCCCAGTAATGGTCCGAAACTCCCCTCCAAAAATCATTAATACTCCATTTAATGTAAGTTGACGCATTTTTTTTTGTAACATTTGACTGGGCTATTAGTAACAGACTTTATGAAAAAAGGTGCCACCATCTTTATCCATTAAATTTTTACACCTCTTTAAGAAACAATCCACCGCTCGCTGTAGTTCACGTTGCGAAATTCTGGCGGATATTTTGTTTCAATGCTTCTACGGTGTGTGGGTTATGTTTTAATTTACTACAGAGAAAAAACTCGCAGGGGGTTAGTTCGGGGGACCTAGGGGGGAGGGGGCAACAACTCCCTACCAATAATTTTGTCTTCCTCAAACACATTTTCAATTCTAGAAATGTTTAGAAAGTTTATACAGGGAAGTTTTTACTATGATTATTCCACTCATATGCCGCGTGTTTGATATTGACTAATAACATTTAGCAATTCCTCTGATATAGAGCAATCACAGCTGTTATCTTGCAATATTCTTGTAGAAGATGGTATTTTATCGTGATAAAACTGTCTACTCTTTACTAGAGATGCGAATATCAGTGTGCAGTGATTAATACTTTGATGTTGCCACTAAGCGGCACGTAAACAGATTATTTTATACAACATAATTTGTTTGGAAATTGAAATAATAGAAATGTACATTGATTAAGAACAAAATTTTGATTCGGTGCAAGCCAATTCTTGTGCTTTTAGTCTGTTCTGCTGTTAGCTTACCCTAATACCGCTTACCTGAATGAAGTTAACTATGTGCACCATCGGTAGCACTGATTTTACACCGTGGTAGCTCGATTCGATTCATGGATGGTTGATTCACAGTATGCCGTGATCTCACAACTGTTAGTTTTGTTTTTATACAACAAAGCACGAACGTAATCCGTTACATATTATTCATGGAATAGTCTTAATAAATCCAACTCAAGTTGACGAGTTGCATCACATAAACTCGTCAACTCTTATGGATTACCTATGAAAGAATAATATTGAGATGAGTTATTTTAAAAGGGAAGTAGTGCATGTAATTCATCTCAATATTATTTTTACATTTTCAATTGTTCTTGGTGACACACTGGCTGTCTGGGGGTTTCTAATTCAATCTCCACTCGTTCATGTTTTTGTTGAAAGTGATGTAAACTCTGTTGTGTTAACTTTCAGGCTAACTCCAATCGGCATCAGCAGTGTCATCTGTGGGAAGATTTTGTCGGTGGGCGACCTGAGTCTCGTGGTGCAACAGCTCGGTTGGTTTATATTCACCGTGGCCTTGGGAGTGTTGATCTACCAGCTGGTGATAATGCAAGCCATCTACTTCTTCATCGTGAGACGCAACCCATATAAATACTACTGGGGGCTTATCCAGGCGACGCTCACTGCCTTTGCCACAGCGTCAACGTGAGTGTCAACTCTACACCTACAACGGGTCCCTAAAATCTGGTAACACTGCTTTTATACGCTCTTAGTTTCCACATTTGCTGCAGTTGGCACCACTGTAAGTGTGTGTTACCAGACTTCAGGGACAGCGAGCATAATAATTAACAGTTGTCAATAAAACAAATTAAAATGAAATGATGTAAACAGTGGAGCATACTGAATATTAAGAAAAGTTGAAAATAAAAACACTTTTTACTCCACTTACGTCAATTTTTTAAAAACTGGACTAGTTTTGGGAGTGGTGATCGACCCCCAGCCGATGATGAGAGAAACACTCTCGAAACTAGTCCAGTTTTTTTAAAATCGACGTAAGTGGAGTAAAAAGTGTTTTTATTTTTTACTTTTCTTAATAAGCTGTGTAATGCACAAACAGCATAAACCAAATTACTTTACATTTTCACTGTCATATAGTATTAGGTTATCAATTGGAGCGAGTCAGTTCGTCTTCCCCCCTGTACGTGGCAAGAGTGCACTGTTGTAGTCTGAATGGTCTGGGTTTGTTCCCAGGCAATGGCTGTTATTTCAAAGCATTTCATGTTTTCATGTGCATTTTGAATACCAGTTTTCTAAACTAAAAGCATAAAAGTAATATTTTTCTTATAAAAGTATGTTTTTGATGGTATATTTTGCAGCTGATATTAACTTATCATGCTTATAAAGTGCCAGTATGGTACTTTATGAGATTTTGTGCAGGATGGGAAAATGTCTGTCCGTCTGTCTGTCTGTCTGTCCGCATGTCTATATGCACCATAACTCAAATACGCTTTATCGAATTTTCATGAAACTTGCTGTACGCATTTATAATGTTCATGGGAAGAACCCTATTGATATTGAACCAAATCGGTTCACCGGTACTGGAGTAATGCCCATTTTAGTGCCTGTATGGATAGATTATATTAGAAAGGCGCCATAACTCAAACACACTTTTTCAGATTTAAATGAAACTTGGTATACGCATTTATGACGTCCATGAGAAGTAACCTATTGAATTTAGACCTAATCGGTTGACCAGTACCGGAGTAAAACCCAATTTAGTGTCTATTTTAAAGGTGCAATAACTCAAATACGCTTTATCGGATTTTTTATGGAACTTGGTATACGTATTTATAATGTCCATGGGAAGAAGTCTATTGATATTCGACCAAATTAGTTAGCCAGTACCGGAATAATGCCCAATTTAGTTCCTTTTATGGTAACTTGAGAATGTGTGATTGAGAAATTGTTATGAGTGTTAATGTCGTTTTCAAAAGGTTTGATAAAATTATATGTCTTACAATGTGTTTAGCTAACGCTTTTTAACTGACAGTTCCTTTAAAGTACCACATATGCTTGAATACTACGTACATTATTATTATTATTATTATTATTATTATTATTATTATTATTTTTAAATTGCAAACAAAAAACTGGGGTGCGGGTGTTATTCGAATACTGGTCTCCTCTCATCTGAATTTCAACATTTTGTACCATATCTGCTCAATGTAGCACGATGCTTTGTAGTAGCATCACAGTATAGTATGACAATAGTGTAGAGACACCAAGCAAACAGCGTGATACAAGCAGAACCACTAATTCAGAAAAAAGTTTGGTAAAATCCGGTGAATTTCCATATGACTTTGACTTTGGGACGGATGCACATCATTGCATGTGGATTGCCGCTGCACAGCTGGATTCATGAATGGACTGTTATGCTGCACGTATAGACAGCGAGATTTTGGCTGGCTGTTACCCAGGACATTTTTTAAATTACATTTTAGCCTACCATATTTACTTCTGTTATGATACATAATGTTAATTAAAACTGGCAAAATATTTTTATATATGGGCCTGTAGACTTTTTTTTTTCCAAATTACCTTTCAAAAAATTTGGGTGCAGGTATTATTAGGGACAGATTGTATTAAGGTATATGGTAGTTACTTTTCCTACTTCGCTGCAAAAATGGTATAAGTACTGTTTAAAATTAGCTGATTACTTGAGAATTAACGTATTCATTTTGTTGCTTTAGACCTTTGTAAATGATACCATGTCTAGACTTTTTAACCCTTCACAGGCAGAAACCCATATATGGCATGCCTGTCCGCAGCCTCAAAGGGTTCTCTGACCAACTCATAGCGTGACCTACTCTTCTCACGCACGAACTGCGTAAAATCTTCAAAAGATGGCAGGAAAATGTTCTCTTATCCACTCTGACTTGGGAATCCCCTTATACACGTGCCCAGGATGATTTAAGTAGAGGATTTCACTGGCCGTGTATATCTAGTGAATAGCATGCTCTTTTTGTTCCGTGTTATCCTCTTATTTTCGGTAAAACAGCAAGAAGAAAGTGTCTTACAGGTTCTAAAACTGAAGAATTAATTATTCAAAGTGATAGTGAAGTGTCAGAATTATCATAGTAAGGGATGTTTTTCTGAGATCGCCACCAGCAGCGTTAGTGAGAGCGAGATAAGTGATACCGGTGGCAGTAGTGGATCCAGCTGAACAGAAGTGAGAAATTTCGATGCAGGCCCAACATATCTACCATTACAATATACATTATCCAGCACGGGCCAGTTCTGCCTTCTGATTTTGATCCAATTGAAAATCATAGCCTACAGTAGGCCTATGTACACTTATAATGCGCTCAGTCAGACTTGTGTCGTTTCCACATAAACTTTTTCATGCTAAATAATAAAAATCGTTTCTGGAGCAGATTAGGGGCAGAATTCGGCATAACTCAGAAGTATATGCTGTTTTTATGCATGAATGCGTGATTTAAGTTACTTTCAATTGGTTTTTCATTAATTTATTTTTTCTTTAAAAATGCCTTCCACCCACAGGCATAAAACACGCTGCCCACGAAGGGTTAAATTAGTTTTTGTGCCTCCTGTGAGTTACCCTCGGTACAATAACAGCGTGAATTGAAGTGAGACTAACATTCATTTCATATGAAAATCATGTTTACAGAAAAATATGTGTACTCTTTTAAGAGTTTTCATGTAGTATTAAATAAAAACACAGGGGCCTGCAAGAAGTCTCAGTCAAAACTTCGTCCAGTTTGGCTCCTCCTGTTGTATTAGTCTGTCTGGTTATGAACTTACATTAATATTAAATTGTATTGAAAGTTAACACAGTGAATTATATAACGTAATTATATGAGTTCAATTCAGCACTGAACTTCACTTTGGTACCCGGACTAGTTGCGGCGCCATCACTTCAACTCCTGCGGACGTGGTTCAGATTTTGAGGTGAGATCTTCATCGGTCAGGATGTCAAAGTTCATCAGTCAGTTCCCCTTCTTGTGAATGAATATCCTCTCCCAGACCAAAAGCTCCTTGTGTCCATGGATACATTTCAGTAGTTCTGGATCCCTGTCAACTTGATGTCCATCACCCCAAAAGTGGACCGCTTCCGCTGATTTGTCTGTATTTTGATATTTGATGTGTTCTTTAGTTCTGACTTCCAATGTCCCCTTGAATTTTCCTACATAGACTTCTTCGCAATCATTACATTTAAATTGGTAGATGCCTGATTTTTTACTGTCGTGGGGTTCTCTAAATTTGTACATCTGACTAAGTTTTTTAAAGAGTATCTGTTCACAGGAGCTGTTGTGATTCTTCCATGTTTTCTGGAAAACTTTCTGAATTTGTTATTGGCCCAAGGGTGGAATGTAATTTTCTTGTATTTCAATCCAACTGCACATAAACAAACTGTATTCAATTCCCTCACGCATGACCTGGAATATAACACAATCATCACCACTGCACAACACAGAGAGCTAATTGACAAGTGCAAAAAAACAAAAACTAACACCTTGAAACCAATAGAAGAAAACTTGAAATACAAGAAAATTACATTCCACCTTTGGGCTGATAATACATTCAGAAATCATGGCATCACAACAGCACCTGTAAACAGATACTCTTTGAAAACTTTTTGAAATTTAAGAACTTATGAGAACCTCCACCACAGTAAAAAAATCAGCCATCTACTAATTTAAATGTAATGATTGTGAAGAAGTCTATGTAGGAAAATCCACAAGAACATTGGAAAATAGAACTAAAGAACACAAAATACAGACAAATCAGCGGTAGCGGCACACTTTTGGGATGCAGGACAAGAAATTGACAGGGATCCAGGACTGTTATAATGTGTCTGCGGCCACAAGGAGCTTTCATAAGAAGGGGAACCAACTGATGAACTTGACATCCCTTGCAATGAGGACCTCTTCTCAAAATTTGTTCCACGTCTGCAGGAGTTGAAATATAACTGTTGACAATGGTAGAAAAACTAGTTGAGGTGAACTATACCAAAGTGAAGTTTAGTGCTGAATGTAATTAATAGCTTACATTACGATTGTCGCAGAGCTGCGGCTCTTCCTGTCACTTTCCGCTGCATGGATGAGAAGGTCCGTGTAGATCCAAGGATATCACGTTTCATTCTTCCAATTGGCTGTACAATCAACATGGATGGAACTGCCATGTTCGTAGCAGTGGCTTCCTTCTTCATAGCTCAGATGAACGAACTGCAGCTGTCCATGGGAGAGATTATTACAGTTTGGTAAGTAGCAGAAAAGTATGAAGCAAGATGTGCTTTGAAATTCGTGGAACAAGGGTCTATGTCATGGTACTTTAGATAATATTGTTTTGATAAAACAGCAGTATTATTGCTAGGCATCCTGACTCAACAAGAGTTTTCTCAAAGCTTGTTAAATGTAACATAGACCCAGACATTACAATATCTGCATTTGTTTTAATACAATTAGCTACCAAGTTTCACTTCTCTATGGTTATACCTAATTTTCTCCATTACTATTTCTTACATAACTTGAGAAATGCCACTACTACTTTTCACTTGTTTTTTTTTTTTTTTCCAAACATGAAAGAAAGCTCAAACGAAAGATATTTATACTCAGAAAGAAGCGAATATATCATGCAAGTCTATCTTAAGCAAGTTTCGTTGCCTGTGTTATATTGAACTGAAAACTCTTGGACAAGTTATGTCCCCAACAGGAGTAAAAGTAATTTGTGGGTAGGTTTTGTTTAAACATATTATGACAGCATTCCTGGCACTTCTGCAGGCTTTATACAGTGAGTTCCACGCAAGAGTTGGCCAATGACGCAGGTTTCTGCGGCACGGCTGGCACAGCTCCAACTCCCGAGCGATCGGGTGAAATATCTACGCAAATAATGCCGCGGTCGTTGTAATGATTCAGGTTCTCACATTTACAGTTAAAATTACAATGAAAATAACCACGTACCTAATCACAAGAGATGTTGGAAATGTTCTCCTCTTGCATACGCGCAACATTGGCACCTTTTTTAGGAAATTTTCTTTCACGCGCGTAAGTTCAGCTTCCGAGACAGAGTTACTTTCTCTTTTGATAGGCCTATGTGATATTGTCATTAATTTCTTCTAACAGTATGTAAATATTATTTATGGGGAAACTTGAAAAATAAAGTGTATAGGTCAATTTCCCATACATAAGAACTTAAAGACAATATCACAAGAGAAATTAATTCTATCTCGGAAGCTGAACTTACGCGCGTGAAAGAAAATTCCCTAAAAAAGGTGCCAATGTTGCGCGTATGCAAGAGGAGAACATTTCCAACATCTCTTGTGATTAGGTACGTGGTTATTTTCATTGTAATTTTAACTGTAAATGTGAGAACCTGAATCATTACAACGACCGCGGCATTATTTGCGTAGATATTTCACCCGATTGCTCGGGAGTTGTAGCTGTGCCAGCCGTGCCGCAGAAACCCGCGTCATTGGCCAACTCTTGCGTGGAACTCACTGTATTTATATACACAAGACATGGAAATCCTACACACTCGAACAATACAAAATACACAACTACAAGACGTGGCAGTGAGTGTCAGTATTGAAATGAATCACTGCAACAAAAAACCCGGACATTTTGATTTTACATCTTAAGTCTTTCGTACATGAGTGGAGAACCTTTTCATTTGACAATAACCTTACATTTAGAACAAAACATTACATCAACTAAAAAACTACAGTAAAATACCAGTATAATGAAATTTAGGGGACCTCAGAAATGAATTTGCTATAGTGAAATTTTGTTATCCTGAAATTTGTGGACACCAACCACTGCACATGAATTTAAAACTGAATGTGGTATACTACTTTGTGATAGAAGAAAATCTTGAAGACTATGTTCCATGGGCCGCCTGCACAAGAGTCAAACTCTTTTTTTCCCCTTCCTCTTCAACCTCAAAATGTCTGCCACAATTACGTCATCTGAGATTATTTGTTACACTATCTCATCACTGTCCACACATTAAGATTCACCATTGCCGACCGATCTTACTTTTCCAGTTCTCTTCTCTTTCTACTTCCAGCTTTCCTAAAGCAGTTAGTGATTATTATTTCTTCTTTAAACTATTTCCATTCAGCATTCAATACTCAGCATTAATGTCTCTCCCTGAGGCAATATTACACAGCATACATCGGAAAAAATAAAATTATATACAGGCAAATAACCAAAATTTTATTTTGTTATACTGAAAGTTGTAATTTGTTATAATGAAATGTTTTAACACATATTAAATAGGGAAAAGAGAGAAGGGGCCAATACATAATTTTGTAATACTGAAAATTTTGTTATACTGGTATTTTACTGTATTGCCTTTATTAAAAATTCACAACAGTGATAGTCGTCTTTTATTTTATTATTATTATTATTATTATTCTTATTTTTTATTTCTTTTGCATTCACACCAAAAAGTGTTCTCTAACATGTTAAACATTAAATATTTGAGTCTATTGACTTCAGTAGCAGACTCGGCTCCCCAGGTCTAATGAAGTCTTGCAGGGGATGTGGCATGCAATCATTTCTTGGGGGATGTTTTTCTGAAGCTACTCAAAGTTCATTTACGGTTTCAAGAGCAGGTCTTCCTTGATGAATATCCCTGAGTGCAACGTCTCAAACGTGTTGATGGCAATGCATTAAAGTACAATAGAATATGTTGTGGACCATAACAAGATGAACTTCTCACACAGCTTTGAACACACAGGAAGACAGGAAGTCTTTGTTGATTATAAACAAGTCCTATTTTGCTCTGTATTCATCAGATAGACAACAAGAACGTGTATGTGTGGAGTAGACAAGGAATAACAATTACGGTCTGGGCTGGCATTTCCAACGTAGCCCATATGGAGCTTGTGTATGCACAGAGGCACCATGATAGCTCATAGGAACGTTGAAGAGTCATAAATGAAGAATTTGTGAGATATTCACCATTTATTGATGACTATTCCACATGTTTGATATTGACCAATAACGTTTAGCATTTCCTCGGATATAGACCAATCACGATCGTTTATCTTATAAAATGCTTGCTATTAATATGAGGAAGGGATTTTACTTGATAAAATGATCTGCTCGTTACTGGACACTTAAAATCAATGTGCTGTGATTAATACATCACATTCTGCCATTAAGCAGCACAAAAGCAGATTATTTTGTACAACATAACTTGCTTGGAAATTGAAATAATATAAATGAACATCGATTAAAAACACAATTTCAATTCACTGCAAGCCAGTTCGTGTGCTTTTATTCTATTCTATTGTTAGCTTACCTGAATGAAGTTAACTATGTCATATGCACCATTGGTAGCACTGGTAACTCGAATCGATTCATTGATGGTTCATTTGTAGTATGCCGTGATCTTGCAGTTGTTAGTTTTGTTTTTATACAACAAAGCATGAAAATAATTATTGTTTGTATAATCCCTTACATTTTTATTCATGGAATGGTCTTAATAAATCCAACTCGAGTAAACAAGTTCCATCAGATAAATTTGCAAACTCTCGTGGGATTACCTGTGATAATTTTGTCGTAATGCAAGATAATGCTAAGGCAAAGACCACAGAACAGGTTTCCATTGTGCGTGGTGAAGTTGGTATCAATGATTTGGATTGGTCAGCGCACAGTCCCAACCTAATTCCCATCGAACATGCACTGAGGAAGATGTTCCTGAAATCATAAATGAACTTGAAGAAATGATTGTGAGAATAAATAAAGCATGGCACGTCACTGGGGGTGGAAACACACGCCACTGAACTCCTGTTGATGTTACTTGTGTTGTTCTCAGCCTGGCTTCCACAGCTGCGAGCTTCTCCTCTGCGAGTGTTCCCAGTGCGGCCCTCGTCCTCATCTTCATGGTGCTGTCTACAATTGACGCCCCTGTGCAGGATGTGTCCTTACTCTTCGCTATTGATTGGTTTGTGTAAGTACCAATAATATATTTTTTTATTTATTTATATTATATTGTACAAATACAATATTATACAAGTGTTAAACACCCGAAAGAGCAGAATGTTCGGGCTCGGGTGCAGTTCGGTCTTAAAACGTACAGCAATATCATGCACACACACACACATATACATACACATGCAAGCATCACAAAAAAAAACTAACATAAATCATATTAGTAAGTGGCTTTTGTGTTATTACTTCCTACAGGTAATGTACATGTAAAATTCCTTGCCTGGCACAGTTTCATGTACGAGCCATTCCACGTCAAACCGGACAAGTTTTCATGATTTCATGAAACTTTGTGTACACCTGCCAGTAGTAAATAAAAAATACAGATTTGAGACATTAAGCATTCATAAATAAACAGTATCACACAAACGATGTTCGTCACAGTATTCCAAATGTCAAGTCCTATCAGATTCTCACGTATTAAAAGCACCAGTGATGGCCATTTTCAGTTCTGTTAAGTAGTACATAAACTACATTATTAGCTTGGCATTGCCTATGTTATCCATTTAAGTAGACATAGTATTAATTCGCTACAAACTAATATTCACATCTTGTCATAAACAACACCTCGCTACATAGCCAAGCTGAAATAAATTATATCAACACCATCTTATTTTGTACTACCTATTTCTTTCATACATGCGACAAACAATATAGATGATCTACACTTCCACAACATTATGTTTCAACACTACTATTTTTTTAAATTTCACTCCTTCAAACGTACACCTCTATGAAAAGTTAAAACCTGTTCCCTGCTTCGTAATTCAATACTGTCTTACTTCTGTTACTTCCTGCTTGACTTTATTTTTATTTATTTATTTATTTATTTAACTTGGCAGACTTAAGGCCATAAGGCCTTCTCTACCACTCAGCTAGGGCAAAAACATGAAATACATAATTGCTACAACTTTAATATTAAAAATGTTACTACTTCACTAATGAACAGCAGACTGTTAACTGTTGCCACACAAGAACTTGAGATGACACCACACATAATACTTAAAAAACAGTGTTGCCAATTACAAAAACAAAATACATACATGGAGAAAGCACAAAACATGGAGCAAAGCTAATTGAAGTTCATAATATTAGCAATAATAATAATCAATATAAATGAAATACAAGAAATGATATATGTGAATACAAGAAACATAGGCCTACATTAAATATAAAGGCAAAAATACAAAAATAAAGTAATTAGATAATATTTAATACAAATGACTAAAATAAAGAAATGAAAAAATGAAAGACTAAACAAATACATTCTTAGTTATTACAAATAATGAAAATTTTCAAAATGTTTTACAAATTAGCATCAATTCCTATATACTAAATTTATTAAATGACGCTTGAACTGCATCTCCTGAATTCCAGTGACGAATAGCTGTTGTAAACGAATTCAAATAATGTAAAGTTCTGTAAGGGGTCAAGCTGAGAATGTGTGCCCAAGTTACTTAATTCTTCTTCATTAGTTTCTTTTATCCACTGTCTGGGAGGACTGTGGAATCCACTGCTTTGGGTAATTGTCCTCATTCCCAGTCCTTTGCTATGATGTATTGTTCCTTTCTGCACGACTTCGTTCCCCGCCTTCTCCTACATGTGCTTGTAGGTGAGGTTACCTAATGTCTGAGACTGTTCTCTCCTGACAGATAACATACAGGACGTACTCGTCAGTCTTTGGTTATTGCACGTAGGAATTTCACTAGAATGAGGTGATTCCCGGTAATGAAGCTCAGATAGGTTCATGTGAAATTCTGAAGCCAGTGACTTCGACTCACATTCATAAGTATCAAAACATGCAATCCAAAATGGTGCTCAACATTACACAAAATACATTTTTCCATTTGAGTTATCTTTCACAGAAATGTTTTGAAACGCAGATGAGGAGTATCGCTGCAAACCGTATTATGTCCAGAAAAGTAAAATTTTCAAGAGAGCAATAAACAAATCATGCTTAAACTGTGGGAGGTATTTAAAAATTAAAAGTCGTAAAAGTTGTTTTTATGTTTCCTAAGTTGAGTTCTCTGACAAACAAAGTATTTTTTCCAAAATCTAAGCGTTTAGTTTGACCTCACACATATTGCAGGCACTATTTGCTATATCCAGGAAAAGAAATGCGATTGAAGATTTGTTTCATAATAGGCGTACAGTAGCGGTGCGTCTGACATTAAATTACTATTATTGCTGTGTCTGCAGAATGCATCTGCCTGGCTACTTTTTGCTGCTTCTGTTTCGTCCACTGTGAAATGCAGCACAAACCAACAGAATCCTTGTTTCATTTAGCACTGATCAAGTCAACATAATTAACTTTCAGGGTAACCATCATGACAAAAATAGCTGTTATACAGTTATCAAAATACTCTCTCTATACCAGTGGTCACCAAATTCCTGCCAGTGTTAAAAATGACCATATATTCGATGCTGCGGGAAACCTATCTCTATCTGGCAACATTGGATTCAACTGTCAGCAACAATGCACGGATTCAACGAACATGAGTTGCGGGGATTCACAAGCTTGCTAACACTGTCTCCCTCCCACCCCGCCATCACAAACCAGAACATTGTCTAGCCTATGATGCGTCTTTGCAGTCTACGGTGCCATTCAACTTGAATTGAAAGTGATTTGTGTTATCGGTAACAGTACAATATTTTTGTTAGTATCCAGTTTCGCAATGGAAAAAAATAAAAGGTATTCATATGAATTTTTTTTAGTCTGGCTTTGCAATCTAATAATAAATATGGTAAAAATGTTTTTTTTTTTAAATTGCTTAAAAATTGTGTGTCTTATAGTCCGTAACATCTTATAGTCCCTAAAATATAGTAATGCATTTCAAGCAGGTTGTTCAAAATAAAACTTCTCATTTTTCCCATTGAACTTTAAGCACGATGAACTTTGTGAGGAGTCTTTTTGAACATATATACACTTCAAATTGATTTTCTTGTGTTCTAAATATCATAATAAGAAACTTGATTTGATATTTATGGACTTCATTTCACTGGTACAGTCAAACCTCTTTATAACGAAGATCAATATAACAATAAAGCTGCATTTCTTAAATATTTTTTTTATATATATATTTTTTTTTTTTTGGTCCTGGCAAACTTTTTGCTCAATTCAATGACAGAGTTGTTTTATAAACACCCTTTTATAGCAATATTTTGATATTAAATTGCTACTGCAAACCATTATTTTAGCTTTGTGGATGGGAGCTTTTCTTCCCTTTTCCCATCCTCTACAAGTTTGGAATTTCTGGCATAGACCTATGCGGTCTTTAAGATTTGCATTTGTAAACAATTATTTTCCGCTTCTTTATAAATACGTTCCTTGAACTATCCCATGGATGATAAAGAAGAATGCCTGTAGTCCTCCTAATGTGAATAAATAACAGCCCCTCAATATAACAATAACCCCCATATAACAATACAATCTGTTAGGTCCCGCAAATATCTTTATATGGAGGTTTAATTGTATCAGTTGTGTTTTTCACGTAAGATGACAACTGATTCCAAAGCTAAGCAAGTAGCCTAGGTTAGTAGAGTGGTTGTTAACATGGTAGAAGGGGGCGGTAGGGGTTGGGGGAGAAGGCTTCAGCTCGACAATATTTTGAAACACACCTATGGAAAAATAATTGGTGACCACTGCTCTATATTACTAATTACAATTTCTGATAATTCACAGAGACCGAATTCGAACAACCAACAACATGCTTGGTGATTGCTACTGTGCGGCGATTGTGGAACACTTATCAAAAGAACAGCTTCTGGCTGCAGATACAGCGCTCTTCCAGGTACGTTATGAGAAAACACTTAGTTACTGGTAACAGAATAGCCATCTTGCCACCAGTGCAGAGGATAAATAGGTGGCAGCAGCTGCTTGAAGCAGGGGGGGGGGGGGCTGAGGGGGATACAGCCCCCCTGAAATGTTAAGTCATGCTAATAATATGTTGCACGTAAGGGCACTTTAATTTCTCAGATAGTAGACAGTTTAATTGCACATCTTGACTCATGAAATGAAAATGCCAATTTGGACAAAATTCAGCTTAACATCGAATTCTTACCTAAGCAGCTCAAGCTAGCATGCACTTGGCTCCTAATGGCAGCAGCTGATCAAGTGGCAGAGCAAGCAAGTGGCGCTTAATAAATTTTCCAACAGTGGGGAAGCAAGGAAACCTCATTTTGTTGTATGACTGAAATTTTACTGCCTTTATTTACTTTAAGGTGTGACTGTGTCGTACAAACCTGCTTGCTTTGTTTGAGTATCCTTGTGTAGTTACATTATTCTAACGTGAGAAGATTCAATATATTTCTGTGTGGTAATTAAGGCTCGGAAGTTGATGAAATGTCATATTTTTTCTGAGACATCACAGACAGTGCAGGATGTAGTTTAAATTCATCTTAATTCATTCAAATTTTGTTCTCAAAACGAACAGTGCTCCACTGTGTATAGTACTTCGTTTTAATTATTATTAAAAAGAACTTACTTTTATTTGGCATTTTATTCTGTGCTAGTAAATGTATTTTTCTCTATTTTGTCTTCAGAATGAACTTTTCCATCTCATAATTCCTTAGCTATGAGGCATAACAATATTAGAAAATGTAACATTAAAATAGTAATATGAAATACTTAAATCTTGTCCTCGGTTTATTAATATTTATTTATGAATATACTACTGTATATTCCATTTTTTTAAATATGTATTTAGAAATATTAAGTCTTTTTTTTCAATTTTTCATTTCATGTTTTCATAAATTTCAGGTCATTTTATAGGTCATTTATCAGGCATTTTTAGATCTGAGCCCTAGGGATAATAGTTGTTAGGTTTATCACAGCCCCTCCCGAAAATATGCCCCTGGCTTGAAGGCATACCTGTACAAAGTTTTGAACATTGTAAGGATGGCATTTCCAAGTATAGATGCAGAATATGTTGAAATTGCAATGATAATGAGCTGTAGTGAGATTTAGAGGGAAGTGCAGGGGAGGATCATTTAAACTAACAACGAATATGTAGACGAAATTAAAGTAAAATTGCCTTCAGTGGATCACGTGTTTCCTTTCTTCTCGAACCTTTCTGACATTTTGGTTCTGTTAGGACCAAACATGACAGGTTTATTAAACACTGACAGCACTTAATTGTGTTTGTGATCTGTAGACTCATGTAAGGTTTTGTCATATATCATTATATTGTGAATTTCTTATTTATTAAGTTTTTTAATAGTGGGATCATCCGTTCATTGTTTTGAGGTTGGGGTAAGCTATTTATTTCTTTATAGGTCTGAGAGAAAATTCTTCAGAACTAACCTGAATGACTAAGATGAACCCTGAACCTCTGCACATACTTCTAACGTAATTTATAACATGACCAGAAAAAGGGTCAGGTAGAATATTTCAGCACATGAACAGGACACTTCTGATAAAAGTTACTAATCTCTGTATATATAAAAGGCTTTGTCCTGACTGACTGACTGACAGGAATCAACGTAGAGCCTAAACTATAACAGGTAGAGACTTGGAATTTTAACAGTACCTTCGTTTCATAATGTAGGTGCTCACTAAGAAATGAATTTACACAATTTTGATTTTAAATACCAAAAATTAAATGTTTTTGAGAATACTTAATCCCTTTTTACACAGAATTATAAAACCCAAATCACAGAACATATTGTTGCTAATGGTATCAGATGGCTTTGGAAAAAAAAAAGAAATGCAAGTTTGACAAATAAGAGAAGGTATCAATTTATAATTCATGTTATAAATAAATATTAAAGAATGTAATCCACGAAAATAATGCAGTCACATAACTTTTCTCTACCCTGGACATAGAGAAGTATGAAAGTGATATTGCTTTCTGTTTAATTTCATCCCCAAAACAGTTTTATGGTAACATGAGAGGGAGAAATAAAATTTTCCGCCTCGGTATTACAATTTTATGTTACAGGAATTTCTGTTTCTTCTTATTTGAACCCTTACCAGGCTTGCTGTGTACAAGTTGCGATGCAGAATTCTACATCCTCTATGAGCCATAAAAAACTATATCAAGCGTTTTCTGAGGGAATAGTTTTAGTGTAATAAGTCGTTCTTCCTATTTCAGATTATAAATACCTATATAAAAAAGTGTCATGGCGGGCTAAAAAGTGTCATGGCGGATAGAGAATAGTTGGCTATTACATCGCTCCTGTCAATATTTAAAAAGTAGGTGTTCAAAAGCGTTGAGATCAAGTGTAGAAGTGCTGTGTGATTGCCTAAGTGATACCACGTATACTGAACAATAATTTCTCACCATGCCACCAAAGAAGAGCGAGAAAATTGAAGAAATTCAAGAAACTGTGCAGCGCGTTGTTAAGGAAGCACTGCAGGACGCCAACTCGTTGCAGGTTCTCGTGCAGCTGGTAAAGCAAACTCTCATGGCGGACCTGCAAGCCACCATAGAAAAAAACAATACGGTGATAAAAGAACTGAAGTGCGCTCTCCAACAGAAAGATGAAAAAATTGTAGCATTGGAAAACCGCATCGATGATTTAGAGCAGTATCAACGGCGCCAATGCATACGCATATTTGGTGTGAAAGAGGAGGAAGTAGAAGACACCGATAAGATCGCAACTGAGGTGGCGCGCAAGATCGGTGTGCAGCTGGATGTCAACGACATCGACCGGAGCCACAGGGTGGGAAGACGCGACACTGAGAAGCCCCGGCCCATCATCGTAAAATTTGTGAGCTACAGAAAAAGGAGTGAGATGTACATGAATAAACGCAGACTTAAATCGAGTGGAATTACAATTAGAGATGACCTCACTAAGGCTAGACATGCTCTCCTGCGAGAATCCATTATCAGATTTGGGCTTCATAATGTCTGGACGATGGACGGGGTCGTTATTGTCAACCACGAGGGCACCAAAAGAAGACTGACAAGAATGACTGATCTAAACAACATGTGATGTCAGGCGATGACACTTAAGGTCTAGTTCTGTTCTATATTTATTCACGTTATCTTTAGTTTCTTTTTAGTTTATAATTTTCATTGGTTTATTTTCATTAACTCTTTAGAAAAATTCAAATCTGCTAATTACATCACATTACAATATTTAAATCATTATTTCAGTAAACGTAGTGTCGAGTATTTCAATATCGAATATTATTTCTAAACTTGTTTCTTTTGATTGAATTCTTAGTTTACAATATTGACGTAAATAATTCTAGAAATGTTTCCCCGACTGCCCCTCACTGTGATAATGAGTCCAGTAACCCTTTCTCTCTCTACCCCCTTGCACCTAACGGGACACAAAGCTCCGAAAAGGAAAGCAGTCATCGTCTCTCACCCCTACCTCCTTCCACCGCCGATCTGTTGAAGTCGTCTTTCTCAGGTAGCTCCACCACCCTAAAGGTTGCTCACGTTAATGTTCAAAGTCTTATTGCCCATTTCCAAGAACTGCACAACATCGTCTCTTCTCTAAATCTTCACTGTATTCTGTTGTCTGAATCCTGGCTTAAACCGTCCCTCCCTTCTTCACTTGTTGAATTGCATTCTTATTCTCTCCTCCGTAATGACAGAATAGGGAAGGGGGGAGGTGGGGTCGCTGCTTACATAAGAAGTGACCTCCAGCCTAAAATTGTATCGCAGTCTGCCTCTCAATATTCAGCCCGTCCTGAATTCTTGTTTATTGAAGTATCCGCTGGTACACAAAAATGTCTTATTTGCATAGTTTATAGACCACCCAGAATCTGTTACCTTTCAGATCTAGAAAATGCATTGATTGACTTAACCCCCTATTATGAGCACACACTCCTCCTAGGTGATATCAATACAGATCTTATTAAGGCTAACTCAACAGATGTATTGAAGCTAAATTCTATATTCCAATCCTGCAATATGACCATTCTGCCCCTTCAACCGACACACCACACTGGCACTACAGACACTTTACTTGACTTAATAGTGATCTCACAAACACATAGGGTTATAACGCATGGACAACTACCTGTGCCTGGAATTTCAGCACATGACCTAATTTACGTCGAATACTTGTTGCAGTGCCCGAAACGCGAATCCAAATTCATTACATACAGAGACATTAAAAATATAGACGAACTGCAACTGACTGAAGACGCCCTGCAACTGCCTTGGCACTCCATATGGAATCTGCGCACTGTTGACGAAAAAGTACAAGCTCTCAATGACCTGATAATACAGCTATATGACAAACATGCACCGTTACAGACTAAACGAGTAACCCGTCCCCCTGCACCATGGATGACTGAAGAAATACGTGAATATATGACAAGGAGAGACGCGGCATATCGTAAATATAAACACAATAAATGTGATGAAAACTGGCAACACTATAAGCGTTTCAGAAATAAGACGACCCAAATGATACATAATGCTAAAATACAACATGGACACAAACTTGTTGTGCCAACTATGACGACTTGTGACGTATGGAAAAACTTACGTACAATGGGACTATGTAAACAAAAAACTGACTGTTCTTTTGACAATTTATCTCTCAACGAACTGAACGAGCATTTTACGTCAGTGCCTATCAGAACCTTAGACAATGCAACTAAACGACAAGCTATTGCTGAACTGACAACCTTACCTACACCAGATCGTGAAAAATTCTATTTCTCTCACGTATCTCCCATGCAAGTAAAGAAAGCTCTTCAACGGGTAAAAACTAATTCACAGGGCATTGACAGAATAAGTATAAGAATGCTAAACAGAATCATAGATATCATCCTTCCGACCATAACTCACATATTTAACGCTTCACTTGTTACATCCACATTTCCTCAACAATGGAAACATGCACTCGTTCGACCTATTGCTAAAGTAAATCGGCCAAGCACTCCTACAGACTACAGACCTATTAGTATTTTACCTACTTTATCTAAAGCACTAGAACGTATTGTTCACAAACAACTTACTAATTAAGTGGAAGGAAAGGAAATAGACATTAAATCCATGTCTGGGATATTAATACAAGTAAGAATCAGCTTGAAAAATTTCATGTCATAACCGGGATTTGAACACGGATCTTCAGCTTAACGCGCTGATGCTCTACCATTGAGCTACCATGACAACATGCCAGTCTGACATCAAATTCCTCAACTGATTCAGAAGACAAGGCAAACCACAGGAGGTTTCTCTCCATTGAGAACACACATCCAAATGGCGTCCTACCCTTGTAGGTACTTTGAAGCCTAGCTATTATTTATATACTATTAATTAAGTGGAAGGAAAGGAAATAGACATTAAATCCATGTCTGGGATATTAATACAAGTAAGAATCAGCTTGAAAAATTTCATGTCATAACCGGGATTTGAACACGGATCTTCAGCTTAACGCGCTGATGCTCTACCATTGAGCTACCATGACAACATGCCAGTCTGACATCAAATTCCTCAACTGATTCAGAAGACAAGGCAAACCACAGGAGGTTTCTCTCCATTGAGAACACACATCCAAATGGTAAGCTGAAGATCCGTGTTCAAATCCCGGTTATGACATGAAATTTTTCAAGCTGATTCTTACTTGAACTTACTGACTATTTACATACTTACAACTTGCTCGATCCACTCCAGTCTGGCTTTAGGACTTATCACAGTACCTCTACTGCACTCCTTAAAATCGTTGAAGATACTCGTGAGGCCATGGACAGACGTGAGTTGACTGTATTATCCCTTCTTGACTTTTCCCGTGCATTTGACACAGTCGATACTGACATTCTTATTGCAAAGTTGAAATCTTTGTATCTGTCTGACACTGCAATCACGTGGATGAAATCCTACCTTTGCGGCCGTCAGCAATGTGTTACTGATAACAAGCGCTCTTCATCGTGGCGATGTGTGAAGGCAGGCGTTCCCCAGGGGTCTGTATTAGGGCCTCTCTTATTCTCCGTATTCATAAATGATATATCTAGTCACATAAGACACTCCCAACACCACCTGTACGCAGATGACCTTCAGATCTATATTCACTCACCTCCCGATGCAATTAATGACTCTGTAACATTCCTTAACGAAGATCTACAATCAATCGGTAACTGGGCAAACAAATTTGGCTTACAACTTAACCCAAGCAAAACCCAAGTTATTGTATTAGGACAGCAAAGACTCGTGTCATCCATCAACAAGGCTACATTGCTACCAGTGACACTGAACAACACAATTATCCCTTACACAGAAACAGTAAAAAATCTAGGTATCTATCTCGACTCAAACATGAATTGGAATTCCCAAATCAAGCATATATGTAAAAAGGCTTTCTCTATCATGCATGCTCTAAAACGACTGAAAAACTTCCTTCCTACTAGAATAAAGCAAACCCTCATACAGACCCTAGTGATGCCTTATTTCGACTACTGCGACATCTTGTATGGAGATCTGAGTGTTGAATTGTCACAGAAACTTCAGCGTGTTCATAATACTTGTGTTCGTTTTATCTTTAACATTCGTTTCCACGATCATGTCTCAAAATATTTCAAGCAACTGTCTTGGCTTCGTTTGCATAATAGACGTTTGGTCCACTCTCTGTGCTTATTATACCAAATTCTTAAGTTTTCCATACCTCTTTACTTGGCTCCCCGATTTACATTTCTATCCTCCTACCATAATCATGGTACACGCTCGCAGCACAACTCTCTGTTATCAATTCCTAGTCATCATACAACCTCATACTCTCATTCATTCACCATAGCCACAGCCCGTTCTTGGAATACCTTGTCACAAGATATTAGGGGTAGTCGGAGTGTACACTCTTTCAAATCTGCGCTTATTAAACAATTATTGCCCACTGAACAGAACTAGCTCTTTGTAGTCACTCCATCTTTCACTGTATATAACATTACTTAGTCTCCTTATAACGTATCTACAGCTAGATTTAAATTTCCATTATAAGATAATTTTACATATTCCTTGTTTTACTTGTAACATTATTACTATTTTCTTTGATGACACTTACGCTCTCTATGAAGCCTATGCTTTTTATGAAATCTATGCTTTTTACTTATTTAATTTATTATTATGATTAGCCTTAACCTTAGTCTTAGTATTAGTCATAAGTCTCTTATTCACTAATTTGCTATTTATGTAAACCTACATTGTATATATTTTCTGAAACCTGGTTGAGTGGAAGAGAAGGCCTTATGGCCTTAACTCTGCCAGGCAAAATAAATCATTTACTACTACTACTACTACTACTACTACTATATAATGACCTGTCGGCCGCGGTGGTCTAGAAGTAGCATGCCCGCCTCTAGATCCGCAGGGCGCGGGATCAAACCCGGCCGCAGTCGATGGATTTTTCAGGACGTAAAAATCCTGGGCACAGAGTCCTCCGGGAGGGACTTTAAGCTGGGGTCCCGTGTCGTAGATTTACGGCACATAAAAGAACTCCAAGCCAAAATTAGAGCCTCTGGACAAAATTTCTCGGCCCTTTCACGTCCAAGAAATACTTAGTTTCCAGAGGGGGGTTGCGAGGCGATGGGCTTACCACCAGTTCCTCTACCCTCTCTCGGAAAATAAGCATATCAAAATTAGTATAGGTAATGAAACCTCCACTTGGAGGCCCCTTCGCCCCACCTGGGGATCATAGGGTACCAGATACAGATACAGATATAATGACCTAGAATTTAAAAATCGAAAGTCCTTCATAAGTTCATTTCCTTTTACAAAATAAAAAACCCGGCCGACACCAGGTCTTTTAAGCTAGTAATTATATAACTGAAAACAACAGGACAAGCGTCAGATGATCAGGTCAGCTTTTATCATGTACTTCGCCTGCACTATACAACAGGGTTAGAACCAAACATTTTGACATAATTATATTTAACCTCATAAAAATAACATGTGAAAAGAAAACATTTGAATTGATATAAATTACTTTGAACAATAATAGTCTACAGGAAAAGGTCGGCTTTGATGTGACGATATCCTGTGAGGAGTGGCCGTCCCTTATCCACTCTGCTTCAGGGCCCAAGTCACAGATGCATGTGTGTGTGTGTGTCCATGGTTCATGAATGCATATGCATAATCTATCTTGAATGTTACTATAACATGAAACATTTACCTTCTTCTGAAGATAATATTCACAGCTGGAGTAAGTAGGATACAATAGAAACATTTCCATGGCATAAGGGATATTCCACTATATTCCAAGATCTAATCATCAAAGAATAAAAAGTAATCTATTGGATCTGTGTTTCTATTGAACTGAGATGGTAATATGGGACCTTGGTTGGTATTGTAAATGGGGATGGGCATGGATCTGAATCAGTCACGTCTATGCAGTCGAGACGGCTAAGCCTGCCTGCATTTACCACGTCATTGTCACTTGTGCCGTTGTTGCTCTCAAAGGCATCATCTGGTATAAATTCTTCCAGTAAATAAAACAACAGAATCTATAGCTGTCCTTCAAGATAATTTATATTTCCTTGACCGATGCAATCCACGAGGAAATCAAGTGATGAAGGGGATTCACTGCAGGAAGTGTGAAAGAGACTTCCCATGACATCTAGTATCAATTTTGTGCACTCCCTCACCAGAGAGATGCGAATTTAATATATTAAACTTTGCACTACCACAGATCACATTGGATTTAATGTATTCAATTTTGCATGCAACAGGTTAAATTAATACACCGTCTCCCATTCAGAGCTCCCGCATTTTAATTAAACATAACTCATCAAGTATGCAGAATTATGAAGTAAGGCTGGTATTAAACGAAAGAGGAACTCAAAGAATTTTCATTCAATTCAATATATTTACAGTCATAAACATTCAGTGGTGCTATAGACATTGTCAATACAGAATGCTACAATAATATACACTAATATCAAAACACAAACACTAAAACACGTCTTGTTTTCTGACGAGGCAACGTTTCATGTATCAGGATCTGTTAATCGGCACAACGTAAGGATCTGGGGTATGCAGAATCCACATGTCTACCGTGAACACGTCCAGGATAGCCCAAGAGTAAACGTTTGGTGCAGCCTGATGAAGAACAAGATTGTTGGTCCATTTTTATTCCATGAGAAGTCGGTACTGGCCCGGTATACCAAGACATGTTGGAAATGTTCTTGTACCCCAAAGTAGCTGATCTGCAACCCCAAGTAATTTTTCAGCAAGATAGAGCCCCACCACAATGGAGCCTGGATGTTCAGAATTCCCAGATCGCTGGATCAGACACAACGGACCAATTTCCTGGTCAGCACATTCGCCAGACATCACTCCACTGGACTTCTTCCTTTGGGGGTATGTGCTTGCATCTCCATGATTTACGAACCCGTATCCATGACACAATTGCAACAGTACCAATGGACATGTTGGACAGAATGTGGCACGAAATTGAATACAGACTTGATATTGTTCGTGCTACAAATGGTGCACATGTAGAGGGGTTTTAGTGTTTGTGTGACAATGAAAAATCTTTGAGTTTCTCTTTTGTTTAATACCAACCTTATTTCATAATTCCACATACTTTGTGATTTATGATTCATTAAAATGCAGGAGGTTTGAATGGGACACCCTGTATATAAAAGTCAAATTATCAAGTGAATATTATTTCCTGAAAGCGAGCCTGTGACACGCACTGGCAGGTGTAGAGCTTCATATTCAGTATATTTCTAGTTATTGTACAGGGTCTTTGGTGGTCTTTTGATTTTTAGTTTTGTAGGTGTGGTGTAGGTCCTCAGGTTCAATTCCTGCTCGGGACAAGTTTCCTAGGTGGGTTTTTCCCTGTGAGATGAATGCGGTCCTCGGATATCATCTGACCGCCGTTATCATCTTCATCCATCCCCGCCTTGTTTGGAATGTGTGTGAGTGACTGATGTGTATTGTCCTATGTGTTTGTCTTGTCTCAGAGGTGGCCCTGGCATTAGGCTGATCACACATCCAGGGAGGCCTTCCATGTTCTTGTCTGGTCAAAAATGTATGTATGTGATCCCTCCCCAACAGTTCACGGTCCTGTAAGGGAAGGAGAAAGAAGATGTAGGCCTTCATCTATTATACGATGAAGATAATGAGTATATGTTTGTTGTGTTGCAGCAAGAACAAATGGAATCTACAAATGGAGCATTTCTTCCAATGCCGTATGGACCAAATGAAGCCACTGACCCACAGTCTGTCATGATAGATATGCAGACGTCTATTTTAACAAATGGGGCGGTGAAGAACTTGTAGTGGCTTTAATAAAATATATTGCAATAATGGACTTCTTATTTTTGTATTTTTCCTTCCTTAATTTTGATGTAAATTTATTAACATAACTTCTTTAAGTTACTGGTAACACTCGAGCAGCAGCGCTGGTGCAACAGCATTTGTTTCTTTGTTTTTATGGTGAAACAAAGTGATCTATAAACCCAGAGGCTCTGGGTTTGATTCCTGGCTGGAGGGAGGAAGTTTTCTTACCTCTCTTTTGTCTTACCTCGCGCCGCAGCACCGGCAGCAGCGCTGTGCATTGTGGCTACTAGTTCCTACACTATTCTCAAACTGAAATAGGGACAATATTAAACATTCTGCTTACTGTAATGGTATTAGGATAGCTGTAATGTTTTAATCATTGTGTATCCACTGTGTTATATTGTTTATATACATATGTCTAGATCAGATTGAGAATAGTGTAGGTGAATTCCACTGCACGAGAACTAATATAATATTATATTCGCTTCTTGGCACTTGACCTTTGTAATATCTATACGTTTTATCCTGAACATAATATCTATACAAATAAGAGGAAGTGTTTGTCTGTCTGTGCACGATGCCCAGGAAAATCTAATACATGCAGAAATCTGAAATTTTGAACATAGATGCACCTCGAAGCCAGATTTTTTATTTTAGTTTTCACTCAAAAGGTATGAGTGAAAAACTGGCAGTAAACTTGAATCAAAGAATCAGTTTTTGATAATACATTTAATTTGTCAAATCAAGTGCATGTGGCTTTACTCTTTTTTTTGTCATGCCTCAGAAATAAAAGCATCTTAATTTTGTCAATATACCACAAGGGATTGTTTAGCGATTAGATTTTGTGAACTCACCCTGGTTGATTCGTTTGTTTATAATGTTAAGGCATGCAAAAGTCTGAAATTTTCAACATAGACGGAAGAGGGATAATGAATAGCCTATAGGCCTAAATGGACAGTAATTGATCAGTTTAGTTGGAACTCACTATGCAGGGGTTTTCTGGAGGTTGCTTTTCCCAAGTGGCGCTTTCTAATTGTAAAATGCACTTCAAAGCCAGATTTTTAGCTGTTCCATTATAATTATTAATCGGTTAGTTTAGGCCTATGAATGTTTTGCGTGTAAGTGTTAATAAACAAAATGTTTTAATTGGTTAATCTGAGGCTTTCACGGCCTTATATAAATATTTATAAAATCTTACATTGGAACTACGAAGACACACATCTCGACCAGATTAAAGAACATAGGACCTATTGTCGCCAGGGGCATGTGGAGAAGTCAGCTGTGGCTGAACACGCGTTTACAGACGGTGATCACAAGATAGGCTTCCAGGAGACGAAAGTACTGGCTAGAACTTCACATTACCATGCCCGCCTTAACAGAGAAGCCATAGAAATTGTCAAGATTAGAAACAATTTCAATAGAAAAGAAGAGGGGGCTAAAACTTCCAAAAGCTTGGTTTCCGGCCTTAAAATACCGTATTAGACAAGAAGGAATACAACAGCCAGCGTGGAACGCCACCATTGGTGCAACAGTAGCAACCGCAACCAGCTAAGCCACGCCCACCATGAGTATATAAGCAGCTTCGTTTCTCCAAGCAGTTCAATCAGCATCAGGTGAGACTTTTTAGACTGTTTTGCCTTTGGACCATGGCCCACATCCCGGAAGATGCTTCAACATCAATGTTTTAATTATTCAGTTCCTACATTTTAATTTTTGAATAAATTATCATGGGCGAAGCCATGGGGACCTGCTAGTTAATAATAATAATAATAATTATTATCATTATAATAACTTAAAAGTTAAGAAACAGCCATAATGATACAGCTACAAAGATAGACTAAATAAATAAAACCTGGTTCATTACATCTCCTAATCTGCTAAGATTATATTTTAAGTTTATTGTTCTTTTCTTCATAAAGCATAATGATTACCGTATTGGCCCGAATATAAGACGATGTTTTTTCCCTGAAAATGTGCTTTTAAAAACTATACTCGTCTTATACGCGCAGCCTATGACTCAACAACTCTCCATTCCTGAATGCAGCTGTGCACGTGGGCAGCGGTGATGCGGCGGATATCCCCAAGCAAATGACGTGCGTCCAACCCAAGGTCAAAGCCACGCAGAAATTCACGAACTTTACCGAACTAATTTTTCCAGACTTCGTGCTTCTGTTTATACTTCACCAGGACCTTCTGATCCTGACTGCACTGTTACTTGCCTGCGCGTCTCTATTATCCACGCGTAAATCTTTTGTTTGACCACCAGTCATGGCAGACGATGTGGAAAAGAAAGCATCTTCATTGTCTCAATGCGTAAATAAAGGCGAGAGAAGAAGTTACGACATGAACTTCAAAATTCTGTTTTATGTGAAGCAAAATGTACTAATAAGCTATTTTATTAATATAATATAATAATATAAGCTCCAAAATTCACGGGAGTTCCTCATGGCAACTTGCTCTTTCGATTCCCCTCTCTTTCTTCTCTCATTCTGTCAGCTCTTGCTCTCCAGCAACACATGGCTCGTACAACCTCAAACTGCTGCATAGTAAGTGGTGTGCAAAAGCCCCTGTTCCTCTGATCGGCTATTTCCCATGTCGTCGTTGATACTGCAATACGTCGTATGTAAAACATTGCAATTTTAATTTTACTGCTTTTGTGATCAAAATGACCAGACCTATCTTTTTACAACAAGGTAGGTCTAATCATTCTGATCACTAAATCACTAAAATTGAAATGGCAATTTTTTTTTACATACAACGTATTGCAGTATCAACGACGATATCCTCATATTGCAATGCATAACATAGAATAGGTACACTGTAGCACAGTGATTGAGGCACTGAGCAACAAACCAGAAGGTCGTGGGTTCGTTCCCCGATGAGGTCGGAGTTTTTAAATTTGTCTAATCTTTCTGGTGGCAATATGGCCCTGGGGTTGACTCAGCCTCTAACAAAAATGAGTACCAGGAGAAATCCTCGGGGTAAAGGCAGCCGGTGCATTAGGCTGACAACCTTACCACCTCCACATACCGAATGTGTAATATCTGGGAGCCTCAACCTCCTGGAACCCTCTGGGCCTCCACACTTGACTTTATAACATAGAGTAAAGAGTATAAATTTGACTCTTTCGACTCCCACTTTGGCTGCTCTTTCTTCTCACATTGTCACATTCTATCAATTCTTCCTTCCCAAACACATATGGAGTGCAGATGTCTGCTTTTCAAAGAGAGCACAACTACAGGTGATTGGGGTGGAGTGGAGGTTTAGACGAGCGATAGGAAGAGTCGTGAAGAGGTACTTGAACGACTTGCACTTTTGTAAGGAGTGAGCATAGAGTCACTCTAAAGAGTCCTTCATTTGATAAGACCCGCTCAGGATCGACCATCTCGACTCCTAACAAACCAGACAAACACTACTACTATTGGAACACTTCCATGTCATCATAGCTACATCTAACTACTCAACTTCTCTCCGATAGATATCAAATTACTTTTCCAATTGAGGTGCGTTTTTACAAACTCAATAAAGCATATTTATTTCTCGCATTTATTCTTTTATTGCATTAATTTCTTATTGGGTATTATAAGTCTTCTCTTTCAGACAATTTCTGGATGCATTGAATTATCTGGGGCTGAAACATGATTTTCCATGATATTGGGCAGGTTTTCAAAACTCGATAAAACACAGACTAAAAAATTGTGAACCTTGGACACTAACATACTGCATTTTAAAATATAAAGGAAAACTAATACAAGTTTGGATGTTATCACAAAAAGACATATCAGATATATATATATATATATATACGGTATATATATATATATATACATATATATATAATATAGACAGACTGAAAATCAGCAGTAGCTGCACCAGTGGTGGATCGTGGGTGTAGGAACAGGGTGTTGCACTATTTTACGGGAATTATAATTCCTTTATTGCAACCAATGGCCATAGTATGATGAATAGAGCTCTGATGGAATATGTGGCAGGGGAAACAGAATTACCCCGAGAAAACCTGCTCCGACCCCATTTTGTCCACCACAAATTCCACGTGGATCCACCAAGATTCGATCCCGGGTCCCAGTAGTGGAAGGCGAGCAATGTAACCACTCAGTCATGGGGCGGGGGGTCGTTTTACAGGAATTAAATACATTACCTGATAATATATAAATAGTCGCTTTGCTCTTCGGGGCTCTACCTCCAAACTCCCAGTGGGGCTCTGCCTCTCTGTGTGGTTCTAAGAAAAAGTAACTGACACTTTATTGAAGATACATTCATTGTATTTAGACTGCCGTAGCCCATAATAACTACTTAGCCATACTAAACCTTAAAAAAACTGTGGAACGACTTTAAGATTATTCTGGGGTAAGCATTTAAAATTTAGAACATTCTGGAATTTTCTCGTTGGTTACACGCTAAAAGCTATAAGTCTGTCAAATTTCAGATTTCTAGCTCATGGGTAAGTGGTTAAACATTAGGTTGGGTTCGTTCCCCGGTACTTAATCGAATTTTTCTGAAGTAGGGAGGTCTGGAATGGGGTGTACTCAGCCTCCTGATACAAATTGAGGAGATACTAGATTGAGCAGTAGGATGTCGGATAGTAGGCCTAGTCCCTCTAGGGATGTAGAGCCAGGGAGTTTAGTTTAGTGTCTAATAGATCGATGAAATTAGCAATATAGGTTTCGCCACAAAGTGACTACATTGGCAATTAGCATCTCTGTGAGGGACTTCATAGTTCATAGCTCGCGCCCTAACTTGCTTGCAGACAGCAGCCGACGCAACGTACTCTAGCGGTGAAGACAAGAATCACGCCTTGTTCGCATTCTGAAAGCGACGACGAAAACCTTTAAACCCCGGGAGTATTACCACGCAGTCAAGCCTCTCGCACCCGTTACTAGCCGACAAGATGAGGCAGCAAGTCGTGACTTTTCTAATGCGACGACCTCCGTGCATTTACACGTTTAAATGACTTAAAATTGTCAAATATCAGGTGTAGCATGTTTTCAGTCGATAAGAACCTATCACAAAGACGATTTCGAAGTAGTTTAATAGTAGGCATATGCAGTACTATAATAAAAAAAATCAAAATATTCTTTACATTAAAAACTGGTCGTTGTGCAGCACTGCAACATGATCAGAGGCCGGCACTGAGCTGTACACATTTGGGAAAAGCGTTTATGAAATAATGGCAACTGAAAAAGTGTACAAGGAGCTCAGAGCTTGGGAGAGAATTAAATCCACAAAACAGGGACCAACTTATGAATTTATCTGAAGATGACGAGGAATCATAGTGGTCACAGCTTACATCACAAAAATATTAAGAAGATATTGTACATTGAGAGTTATTGAAAGTATTGATTTATTTCATCAGATCTAATATTGTGGAAACTCTGAAGCCATTAAAGTTACCTACCTAGCCTACTTGAAAAGTAAACAAAAGTACTTTGAAGGAATTGACAAGATTCTATTTGTGAAGCACGCTATTTGACAGTATTTCGACTGTAGTTTAAAACAACTGGGTTTTTAATGAATGTAATGCTTTTGATATGTGTTTGATTATCTCGTAAAATCATTTTTATATTTGTAGCCTATTTCATGAATCCAATTTCTCCTCGGATTTGAATAGCCCAGTGAGACGTTACTTTGTGGTAAAGGCAGGCAACTTGTTTATTTTATTTTATTCTTTGCTACATTCGTTGATAGGAACTATAGGAAGGACAAACTTCCATGAAGAATCATGTCAACTAAAGACACAGGGCAGGTTGGAAACAGTTCGGAACAATCATGTTTTGATAAGCCCCGGCGCTGTGCAGCATCATACACTTGGTACTCAGGGTCGTATACATCGTCTCCAGCAAATGGAAATCTGAAATCAAATCATAAATGTGTTACTTCATTAAGGAATATGAATACAGCGTAGACTCTGTGGTTTGTATGCAGTAAGAGCCTCACATCTACTCTTAAAGAATTCAACGGCCCTAAATAGCGTGCTCACTCGCTTCCTCCCTTCATGAGACATCGGGTATACTCGGCGATGTTCGTCTCTCACAGTCTAAACTTTCACGAAGAGTACAAAATTAGGAAAGGCGTAAGGCCCAAGTGCAATGAACACAATGAACAAATATTCTAATTTTATTTTTACTTACAATTTTCATAGCTCTGAATCACAAACATTTTTAATAAACTGCCAGTGTAAATTTCTCTAAAATCCTGGAGTCAATTGATAATGGCGGGCAAAGCCGCGGACACTAGCTATAATATTATTGATAGTTTGACCATGGAAGTATCGCAAACAATAAAAATCCAAACAAACCACAACTTCCCGTGAAAAATTATATAATTTCTGAAAATTACACTGAATTTATCAAATAAAGTTCACATCTTATTCATCTGTCAACAAACAGTTGAGAAACGATATGTATTATCCACCGCCTTCTCAAGAATTACACACAAGTAATACAGTCTAGAAGGCAGTGGTATTATCAGTGTTCACAGTTAGGTTTGGAACTGCATAATCAAATCTGAGATCGTTTTCCCAGGCAGCGCTTTCTATTCGTGGAATGTATTTTGAAGCCGAAATTTTAGCTGTTTCATTAATTATTAATGATTTAGTTTATGAATGATTCACATGCGTTAATAAATATAATACTTTAATAATTTATTATTATAGTCTTAATTTTTAATTTTTAAATTAATTATCGTGGGGAAAGGCGGGCACCTGCTAGTAATGTACAATACAAAGCGAGTGAAACCTGTCAAGGGATTAGTGAGGAGGGACATTTTTCCATATGTTGCCAAACCTGTTAATATTGGCGACATCTGCTTTTACCTATGTGCTGAGAGGGTCTTTAGGAAGACCTGGATCAGTGAAGAAGTTTCCGTTGTTGTAACAAGTTGAGTCCCTCGTACTTTTGATGCTGATAATGTAATGGCAAGTGTTTTGATTTTTAATAATAGAACAGTAATTATATTTAATTGAGTTGGTAGCAATGGCAGGTACTTCACGCCTTTCTCATGACTCAGTTAGATCCCGACTTGGAGGCTCGGATTACGCAATGGCTGAATGAGGTTATGAACCTTTGTGTTATGTACATTGATGGGGCCTACCCAGTATTCACAATCTCTTATATATATCAATGTAGAGCTTAAACTATAATAGGTAGAGACTTGGAATTTTGACAGTACCTTTTTTAATAATGTAAGTGCAGACTAAGAAAGGGTTTTGCAGGATTTTGATTTTAAATGCCAAAAATCAAGTGTTTACAAGAAGATGTAATACCTTTTCACATAGAATTATCAAATCCAAATTACCGGTACATTCCATGTACAGTTCACATGACGGCAGTGTATTGTTGACAGCGCTCACAGGTAGGTTTCGAAGTAAATGAAATGGGACTTTAACAAATTAGAGAAGCTATCAATATAATTCATGTTATAAATGAATATTGAAGAATGAAATCCACAAAAATAATGCACAACGTGCTGAAGTCGCATAACTTTCTCTGCCCTGGATATAAAGAAAACCATACGATGTATGGTAATATGTATTTTCCAGGTTTTTGTGGAGGGAAGTATGAAAGTGATATTGAATTTCTTTCTAATTTCATTGCATGGTAACATGAGACTGGGAAATTAAATATTCTGCAAAGACAAAACAATTTTATGTTTCTTCTTATTTCAACTCCTACCAGGCTTGGTGTGTAGAATACATGTCCCATAGAAGTCTGCTGCCTGGGATTTGAACCATTGTGTCACAACCTTCTCCGTTTCTCTGTCAATCTCTATCATTCTCTGTGATTTCTTGAGGGGTAGGAAAAGATACAAATCTCTGGAAGTGCTGTCCGAGCTGTAGGGTGGAGGCTTAAACCCTCTGTGTAAGTCTCCTTTAAAAGTTCGGCTGGGAGATGTTTCAACATCCACCCTACAACCCAGACCTCCCTCCCAGTGATATCCATCTTTTCCTTCACCTTAAGAAATGGCAGACAATGACAGGAGTGGAGATGGTTGTCATACAATCGTTCAAATCTCAGGCGGCAGATTTCTATGACACAAGTGTTCAAAAGTTGGTTCATGGTATGACAAATGTCTCAATTCCAGTGGCAAATATGTTGAAAAATAACTGAACACTTGCCTTTTCCATTGCAATAAATATTTCTGTAAACAGCCCCAGGGAGACAGCCCTCGTATATCTGTCAAGTTGAGAAATGCACATAGCTGTCAATACCCTACATTTCCTCAATTCTCAAGTTGATGATGAGTACCTCACTTAACAAACCTGAATAACACGAACCATACTGAGAAACATAAGTTTTATAATACCTTTCCATTAAGAAAAGGAAATTCTGTACTTACGAAAAAATTAGACGTAGAACTTCTTCAATAATGTTTCTCTTCGGAATCAGTTTATGTGCTGTTTCACACAGTGATCGTTCAATACATGCTCGACCATCAATTCCAGCCCTGAAGGAAAAACTTGAGCAGGGTTAATGAATTTCATTTTCCATTGTGGGTGATATTATATTATACTAGCATGTGCCCGCGGCTTCGCCCGCGATAATTATTTCAAAAATTAAAAATTAAGAGCATAATAGTTAAATCATTATATTTATTAACACCTAAATCACGTGGACTACATACCACGATTAGATAGCGTCGCCTGGTAAAAGCGACCTCAGATTCGAGTTCCTTGGCCCAGAAAACCCCTGTACAGTGAGTTTCGTCCAAATCGAACAATGTTTGACCATATTTAGGCCTATATTGATTATCCCTCTTCCGTGTAGGTTGAAAATTTCATATGTCTTCGGGCCTTGATATTCTAAACAAATGAATCGTCCAGGATGGACTTACAAAATCAAGCGATCGCCCGCGATAATTATTTCAAGAATTAAAAATTAAGAGCATAATAGTTAAATCATTATTTTATTAACACCTAAATCACGTGAATTACATACCACGATTAGATATCGTTGCCTGGTAAAAGCTATCTCAGATTCGAGTTCCTTGGCCCAGAAAATCCCTGTATAGTGAGTTTCGTCCAAATCGAACGATGTTTAACCATATTTAGGTCTATGTTGATTATCCCTCTTCCGTGTAGGTTGAAAATTTCATATGTCTACGGGCCTTGACATTCTAAACAAATGAATCGACCAGCGTGGGCTTACAACATTCAAGCGATCGCGATGCTTTTATTTCCACGGTATGACAAAAATAGCCAAAGCCAACTGCAATTGATTTGACATTGAAATGTATTACTGAAATCTGATGCTTCGACAGCGCTAATATCACGTTTTCTGCCAGATTTTTACTCATAACTCGCGAACGAAAGCTAAAATTAAAAATTCGGCTTCGAGGTGCATTCGCCCACCTTTCAGTCCATCTATCTTTAAATTTTCAGATCTTTGCGTTCAGTAGATTTCGATGGGCATCGTGGACAGACAGACAAACAGCATGTGCCCGCATGTGCCCACGGCTTCCCCCGCGATAATTATTTCAAATTATAATTATTAACACCTAAATCATGTGGAGTGCATTCCACGATTAGGTAGCGTCCCCTGGTAAAAGCGACCTCAGATTCGAGTTCCTTGGCCCAGAAAACCCCTGTATAGTGAGTTTCGTTCAAATTGAACAATGTTTGACCATATTTAGGGTTGATTATCCTTCTTCCGTGTAGGTTGAAAATGTCATATGTCTGTGGGCCTTGACACTCTAAACAAATGAATCGTCTAGGATGGACTTACAAAATCAAGCGATCGCGTTGCTTTTATTTTCAAGGTAGGCTATGAGGTATGTTGACAAAAATAGCCAAAGCCATCTGTAAGTTATTTGATATTGAAATTTATTACTGAAACTGATGCTTCTAAAACGCAAAAAAATGCACGTTTTCTGCCAGTTTTTCACTCATAACTCACGAACGGAGGCGAAAATTAAAATTCCGGCTTCGAGGTGCACATTCCGACCCTTTAGTCCGCCTACTTATAAAATTTCATATCTCTGCGTTGAGTAGATTTCGCTGGGCATCGCGGACAGACAGACGGAAGACAGACGGAAGACAGACAGACGGAGGACAGACACTTCCTTTTATTAATATAGATTTAAATATCCACCTTATACCCCTAATTAGTGATACCTTATTGTAGATTTGCCTATAATGTCAACCCACCAACAATTGGGGTTATAAGGTTGATATTTAGCAGAGTTATCTTGTCTCTCTGGTCATAAGACATCCCTACAGCTACCTGCTTCTGAAAAGACCTTGTGCTGATTCCTCAGCTATTGTGTAGCTAAGAGGGGAGTCCGAAAATAAGTTTCCCTTCTATTTTATCCCAGGAAATTGAACAGCAGTGGGGGAAACAAGACATTGGTTGAACGCAAAAGACCACTGAGTATTGTTCAACTGTGAACCAGCCTCTCAGTCTGGTCCCCGTAGCTATGGAGAGAAGGTGCGTTTTGACATCGTGGACAAAGGAGGAAGTGAGAGCAGTTGTCGCTATGAATGGGCACGGGGAGTATCGGGAGCAGAAATCCATAACCGCCCCGTGAAAGTCTATAGGCCAGATGTGATGTCGAAACAAATGGTGCGGAGATGGTGAGGGGTATCAGCAAGTGCTGGACGGACGTGCACAGCCACTACAGACGAAAATGTCAGGATGGTGGATGACATGATTAAAGTGAACCATCAATGAAGTAGCAGATGAATTTGGAATTGGATGCTTCTTCTGTATGCAGAGCCCTGATTTTTTTTCCTGTAGGGCTTTTTGAAGCTTCTAAAGCAGTAAGACAAATGTCTCAATGTACATGGCGATTATGTGGAAAAATAAAGACACGTCTTTTCTTTAATGTCTCATATTTTTTGTGTTTCATCCACATCTCTGTACACAGTCGCCAGGGGAGACTTATTTTCAAACTCACCCTCGTAATAATTTTTAAAAAATTTCTGTCCATTCAAAAATTGATGTTCCATAATGTGGATTTAATTGAGTTCAAGAAAGGTTTCCAACCTAGAACAAACATAATTAAGGACAATGATGGCACTATACTCGCGGCTCTGAGTAATATTTTGAATAGAATGAAAAATATATTTAACGTTATTAAATGTACATGGAGATTCCTGAAGTGTAGAAAGCTAAATAATCACAACAGAGCCATTGGTTGCTGAACCGACTCCAACAGAAGTGGAAACAGCTGAAGGTAAGCTAGAAAACACTGCAGTAAAAGTCACTTTCAACAGTTTTTATGTCTTCTATTAGTAGTAGTAGTAGCAGTATGAAGAACTTCCTTACCGATACTTACTCAAAATGGCAATAGACTTGCTAAGCAATCAAAAGGAATATTACCTATTTTATGGAACCGCGCTTACCCGAGCCTGGCAGTCAACCCTATTCTGTGCTAATTCCACCAACAATCCCTTTAACCCTCAACCATGGATGTGTGGTCAATTTGACCGCAGCAAAATCATAAACTGCTGTTTAGGTTTGGATATCATATTCACGGGTGTGTTATTTTCACTACCTTCCCTTCTTAAGTTCCCTCAGCACCCCATATGTGGCACTTACCTGCTACATTTCATTTTTGCAAATTGACCGCACTTCCATGAATACGTGTTTCAGGCTGATCAACCCTGCAGACCAGACATTCGCTCTAGTATACCTGCGCTTTTTAAATGATTATACTCTTTTTTTTAAAATAAACAAAATAATATGTTGAAATACACCCTCTGAAAGCCATCCTCAAGGGCTTTTATACTACTCTGGGAAGTGCCCATTCATTGTCATCCAACAGATATTTTATAAGAACTTTTACGACAGTTTCGTGTCTGGTTGTGAAATTTATAGCCCCTAAATACATTGAATAGGGAATTTCATCTTCAGAACATTCAGAAACACAACTTTTTTGCTCCATTTAATGTTTACTTCATAAATGGTTTGCTTATTTTAGAGCCCTCACATATTTATTACATTCAGTATTACTAAAATGATATCCATACAGTATAAGTACTGTAATTTCTGTATTAATAATTTCATCATTGCACAAGGCCGGTGACAAATACTTTTTGTCTGAGAATCTCAAGAGGAACATGAAGTACCATATGTCTTGTCGCTTATGCACACCCTAAGAAAAGGAAAGCATTTCAAATGTTACTGATGTGATAATCCGTGAATGTATTGAGGCAGAAAAATGTACAGCTCACTTCTAAGGGGGAAAAGGTGTAACTTAAGTGCTGCAATTTCGAACACAATCACATCTTCTCACGAACTGTGATTAATATCCAGTTGAGAGTCATGTGAGCGACTATTATAAATACAGTTTTGAGTTAATTAGTTGTTCATTTGAAAAATATTACCATATCTTCGAGACAGTGCATTTCATTGCATTTATGATGCAGCGATTCAATTGTGTGCCCTAAAACCCTACATAAAATGATAATGCTTTGTTCATTAAACATTTAGAAGTCAGGTTGCTTGAATAATAATTAAAATTCATATTATGTAGGCCTAAGCTTTTTCACTGTTTAAAGCCCATTAACTCTGAGCAGTCAAAAGTCCATGTCAATTAAACAGAATAATCACTTTCATGTTTAAGCGTTAAGTAACGTAGGATTAATCTATCTTAATGTTTCTGGAATAATATTTATTTAATTCAGAGGTTCACAAAACAACACATATATCAACTTATGGGCCACTTTTGCTGAGGAAGTATTGCTCCAGTGCCCCACTACAATTTACAGGAACATTAATAGTGTCTGTCCTTATCTTTCATTTCTTGTAGTTTCTTCTTACTCTTCCTTGTCTGATACTGTGGAAATAATTCCCAAATGTTCTTATCTTAGGTCATCTAACAATTTATCCTTATTCAGCCCTCGTTCTTTACCAAACCACAGGTATAATTCAAATAGACTATCCTGCGTTGGCAGTCCTTTGTTCTTTAACCAAAGTTCACAGAATGCCTTTGACATCCCTTCAGTGTGTATACAATTTCCAACATAAAACACGGCTAGATATTTTCTAATAAATTCAAGTATCTTCTTATCTGTTAATCTGACAAACGTGTATCTTTCACATTGACATTTTTTGGTTAATTCAACAATTCTTGATTCTTTTAGTATTTCTTTTCTCTCTTTCTGAATTTTCGCTATCCGTTTTTTGGGTCTCCCAGTCAATATTTTTGAGATATGTCTTTCCTCCCCCATGTCTGGCCCATTTCATCTCTCATGATTTAATTACTCTTACTATATCCAGTGCGTCCGCCGGGGTGGTCTTGTGGTTAGTGTTGCTGACTACAGATCCGTTGGCCCGGGTTCGATTCCCGGTACCTCCTTGGATTTTTCTGAGGTAGGGAGGTCTGGTAGGGGTGCACTCAGCCTCGTGATTCAAATTGAGGAGCTACTTGATAGAGAAGTAGCGGCTCCGGTCAAGAAAACCACCATTAATGGCCGTGGGTGTCGCCATGCTGACCACATGCCCCCCAATCATGCCATCTGCCTACGGGAGATGACGCAGCGGTCGGGTGGTAGGCCAAGTCCCTCCAGGGATGTAGCGCCACGGAGTTTAGTTTTAGTTTTTTTTTATATCCAGTGCAGAGTACAGGTTATGAAGCTCATCATTATGCTGTTTTCTCCAGTCCCGGAACATTATCTTAAGGCCCCTGCTTTTGAACACTCTCAGATAATGTTCTTCCCGAAGATTTAGGTACCTTTATAGTTCAGTATCGTGGTTTATAAGGAAACAAATTACACTCAAGCAGAAACTGGAAATTTCAGATAAGTCGTAGAAAGTCATTGCTTCAGAGTTGGAGGAGCAACTGTTTATGACTCTCAATAATCCGGCACCCATGTGTCCAAAAAGATCCTTTCTGTATAAATTCTGTAATGTCTTAAAGCTGGTCACAATATTTACAACTGTGGAATAGTTACCTTCTAATGTCTTCACGTTCCCATAAACAATTTTCTCTTATTGATCTTTTTTCTTTAAATTATTAGTCGACAAAACGTTGTGGAATGAGAGAAGAAGAGAAACAACTCGACAGAGAGATCCTGTAATTTATAATTACTTATAATCAGAACAAACACACCATTGTAAACATAGTACAGATAATCCATACAGTAGTCTCGCATATGAAAGTGAAATGAGAAATTACAAGTTTACCGATATATTTATCTGATGAAATTCGTAATCTCGAGGTTATTCGTGGAATAGTCTTAATAAATCCTACTAATAAACTGTAATGGATTTTGTAAATAATTAATTTCTTACTCTGTTGTCAATATTCCCATGAATTATGTTGAAGATGTTAAACTAACCTGTCCATTGCAGTTTCTAGGCAGGAGTAAAGTTCCCTTCTTTGTCTTCGTAAATAGAATGGTACAGTTAATCTGTTGGTATCGGGATTTTTAATGGTGTCATTTGGAAGTTCGTAGGAGACAGCCCAGTTGAGTCCTGTTGTAAATATGTCCACATCAGGTGAGAGCATCTTGTAGGTATTACAGAAGGCAACCTGAAAAATGAAGATGTCACCATGGATTTGTCAATTTAAAAAAGACATAATTTTGATTATTTATAAAAATTGGAAGGGTGAAACCCTTACAATGTCCAGAGATTTAGATGGTTTTAGGCCTGTGTAACTCCGGTGTTGTTGTAAGGTTGTCAGACATGTGCAAAAGAAATATGGTGAGAAAAATTATTCTAGGCATATCATTGAGGGACAGAGTTACAAACAACACACTACAGAAGATGTCAGGAGTTACCGACCCAGCAATGCCACTTCGCAAGACTCAAAGACAACAGATGGACATACAAGGCCATAATGTGGGACCCTTGTACTGGAAGAAGATTTTGCTTTCATCATAGATGGCATCATTGTTTGACGAAGGCATAAAAAAGTGAATAACGGCGGTGACTCTGTGGAGAAGTAGTGTATGGTGTAAGGTAATTAATGATAATAAAGTATTTGGAAAATAATGTTCAGTTATTTTGACAGTACTTTTTTTAAAAACACGCCTCGTATTATGTGAAACTAAACTATCAATGGAAATTGTAATATCCACATCACATGGTAAATAGAGTAGTTTTTGTAAATTTGCATTAAACATGGGGCCCAACAGTAAATTCCTTAAGCCAACCCCACTTCTTATGCATGGTGTCCAATAATTGAAATGCTTTCTTCATTCAATCCATTCAAATGTATTAGGCATCCAAAATATTAAAGTGTGATTTATTGCCATCACAGAATACATGGTCCTTCATTATGTTTCTATTTGATATTCTATCCAAACTAGAGGATATTCTTCCATTCTTTGAGGCATAAGGCCGCTATCCAACCTCTGAATTATAGGTAAATGTGGTCAGCAGATCTCCCTATTTCAGAAAAATCCAAGGATGTGCCGGGGTTTGAACACAGACCTGCAGATCCATAGTCAGCAATGAATTATTAAAGGAACTTTTCAGGAACAACAGAGTATTACAATATCAGAAAATTCCACTTTTACAAAAGAGATGGGAAGATTTCCTCGGTACCAGTCAGCAAGTTTTCCTCTAAAATGGCGAGACAAACACCGACTCTATGCGAGGAATAAAGATCCTTTTTATAAAACACTGTAGGCTTTCACTGCCGGAGTCAATATTAAGAATTTCTTCCGGGCTTGTAGGCCGTGGTCCATTTGACTTTTGTGTGCCAAACGTTTCGTCCGCGACTGCGGCGGCCATCCTCAGTGGCGGTGGAGTCTCGGGCGAAGCGTTCTGGTCAACAGGCAGCCGCCGACCAGAACGCTTCGCCCGAGACTCCACCGCCACTGAGGATGTCCGCCGCAGTCGCGGACGAAACGTTTGGCACACAAAAGTCAAATGGACCACGGCCTACAAGCCCGGAAGAAATTCTTAATAAAGATCCTTTTGTTCCTGCCTACACCTTCATAACTGTTTTCTGCTGCTATCTCTCGGCATTTTAGAGGAAACCTTGTTGACAAACTCCCCTATTGGTCTTATGAGCAGGCACAAACAAAGCCGGGTGAAGGGAGAAGCATGGAGGCACCGGTTAAACACGTTTTGAAGAAAAGCAAACTCTTTTACGGGTCTACAACAGGAGTGTGAGTGAAAGTGAAATACAGTGACTTCGATAGAATCGAACGACCTTTTGGAATGCTGTAAACGATGACCCAGATCTTCCTAATTTTTAAAGAACAACACTGTACAGAATACTTCGAGACATGGACTACGTTATGAAAAGAAAGTGTGCATGGAACGCCACGCGACAGAAATGAAACTTGTTTTAATTTTTTAATTTTTTAATTTTCTCAATTTTGGATTATTGAATTTTTTAAATTTTGGATTGTTTGACTTTTTCATATTGGGTTTTTGGATATTTTTAATTTTGGATTTTTAAAATTTGTTATCTTTTAATTTTGGAATTTTGGATTTTTAAATTTTGGGTTTTTTAAGTTTTGGATCTTTGAATTTTTTTTTTTTTATTTTTCGATTTTTTTAAATTTTGGATTTTCGAGTTTTTAATTTTGAATTTTTGGATTTCTTAAATTTAGCCTAAACAATGAGTTGGTTGTTTTCTGTGCAGTCCGTTCCGTCACACCTCACTAATTTCTTGACGATTTTGAGCGTTACACAAACTCTCGATTTAACCCTACCGCCGTTAAAGAAGTTTCACTTAAAAAAATCCCCTTCTAATTGAGAGAGATGATATAATATCCTGGCGCCACAGATATTTGTCAGAAATTCGAAAGATGAACATTGGAATCGTGCCCAAATTAAGACCACACACAAGGGCAGGATGTGGGCAGGATACCACGATTCGAAGTGCAAAAGATGCGTTCCGTTCAGACTGATGGTGTCAAAGTTCTTCACGACAAATCTCGCCCCACCCCCCATGTATATTATTTGTAGCAGTGTTATTGCGTCGATAACTTATTATTCGCCTGTACTTCGTTAGAAAGAGACAACATGTCTCCACTCTCTGACTGCGGCAACCGTGTCGCATAACAGCAATTCTCTTTTCTGAAGGTGGACGTGTCTATTTTAGTGAAAATATAATAAAATTCGTCCTTCAAGTCTAGAGGCAGTCCCAGCACGAAATGACGTCATTAAACTAGTTTGTGTTATGACTCGTGTGGTTGGGGTGGCAGCCCTGTTTGATATGGAACAAGACGTCTGAAGCGCGCGGCCGATCTTAAGTTTCGTGTGCGTGTCTGTGTGCTTAAATTAGTGTTTGTGTTAGTCCGTGTGTGTGTAGACTTTACTGTAGCAAGATTATGAAGACCACAGGACTGGAAGAAGGGCTCAGTTCGACTCCAGGTGAGTGAGAACAGCAGATTTCAACTACAGAAGTGGTCCATGTAAACTAGGTTATACTCGGTGCGGAGGTTACGTCAGCTATTAGCAACTAAGCCATGAAAATATAAATTGCTCAAACGTGTCTCGATATTTTGAGGGGGCCCTCGTCCCTTTCAAATAATAAGATTTCGGGGTTACATGTCTGGCCCTTGGGTCTGCGTGTTTTGGAAGACTCTCTCACATATATTTTACCAATGTAGTGATCTAGGCAGCAATGAACTAAACAACATAGCCAACCAAACAGAATACATTGCACTAGAAACGCATTCCTTAGGGTAATAGAGGATAAGTTGAGTAATTAGTGAGTCGTCCACAGCAGCCTACGTGAGTCACAAGCACTGCCTTCTAGACTGTATTACTCGTGTAATTCTCGAGACGGCGGTGGTCACAAGTCACAACGACGGCACTTGAGAGCGAAGTCCTTGTTTCGAAATAAAATTAGCACATAACCCAGTTCTACTCACAGGTGACAATTTAATTTAGCATAGGAACTTGTAGAGAAAAGATTATTATGAAATCTATTGTAAAGACCCACCCTACTCAAAGGAGGTCGTTTAATAACCATTGTATTTGAGGCATTCACCCTTAACCCTGTAGTATTCCTCTTCCAACAATGAGAATACGACCAGGGGGGCACCGTGGCAACGGCAAAAATAAAACAAAATTTGAACAAATAAGTTAGATGTACATAACGTATTTTTTACGTTGTATGTATTTTTATTCGAACATTGAGAATTAATTAAATAGAACGGGGTTATCAGACAGTCACCCCTCTGTACAATGGGGTTACGTGCTATTATTTTCTGTACTAAATATATTCGTATGGCAGAGAAAGTATGGTCAAAAATATTTCTACAGATTCGTAGGCGAGAAAATAGTAAACATATACACATTCCAGCGTAGTCCCAAGATTTTGGTGATGGATTCGTCCAGGCCACTGAGCGTGCCGATACTTCTATGATGGACATGTGGTCATCATGTCGACTGTAACCGCCATTACTGATGGTCTACTGAACCGGAACCGCTATTTCTCAATCAAGTAACTCCTCAGTTTGTATCACGAGGCTGTGTGCACCCCGTTCCAGACCTCCCTTCCTCAGAAATATCCGAACTTTTCATGTGATATTAATTGCAGGTTGCCTTGCTCTTTTGCCATAGCAACCGGGAAAGAAGAGCATCGGTGAAATAGAGTAATCATGATGAAAAGCCCAGAGGAGCAATCATTTAAAATTTGTAGGGCTCTGTGGTCAACTGTACGTGGGTTGGAAATCTATGTTTATGCGGAGGTTTTGTAAGGACTTTAAAAAAAATTATCGTCATCAACCCAGAGTGCTAAAAATTGAAACTTCCATTTCAAATAAAAATAGAATGACGCAATTCCTGAAATTTATGTCAGGGTTAACACACAATGCTCTAGTTATTCGACTGTTAAATACGTTTTCAATCGCAAACACTGTTTAAACGAACTTTTTCCGTCTATTAAAGTTTTATTTTACGGGCTGGGCTGTAGAAAGGGTGCAAGGATGTTAGGGTAAAGAAAAAGGTGATAGCACGTTAAAGCGACTATCGTCGTTCTCTTCCCTTTCCATTTCCTTCATTTTAACCATTATTATTCCTACTATCTATCAAATCATTCACAATTCAAAATAACATACATAACACATGACCAGGGCTCGGTCTAAAGTGCCCAAGTCAAGAAAGTTAAGAACGTCCGGACCATTGCTTTGTGTAAACATTCAGTCATAGTACGGCACACAATAATTGTATATATGCATTGCATTTCTAGTTTACGTATTTCTATTTACGTTATAATCTGTATGCTTTAAAGCAGTGGCATAGCGTGAGGGTAGATTTCGAGACTGAGTGCTAAGAGAAGTGGAATCATAAATAAATCAATAAAAGCATCGTCAATCATTATAAACCCTTTAGTACTATCATTAAAATATTTTTCGCCTCTGCATACCCCACTCCTACTGTTATTATGCGTTTCCACGTGCTTAGGCAGCTTCGAAATCTCATGATGCGGCAGCGGAGGCGAGTTGAGACTGGATAATGGTCAGCCAAGTTACAGTCTCATTCAAGTACGAGTTATATGACTTTTCCCACTAAATGTTAATCTACATTGTTGAGAGAAGGCAGGCAAATTCCTTGCGCAAGAGCGGCATATGGCACCACCGCAGAGACGAGAAAGATTTATCGGGGTCGTAGTCCTGCTCGCTTGAAACCGGGGTAACATAAACATTACATTCTCATTGCTGACCTAAACTGTGTGTTTGATTATTTCTCAGTGTTGCGTGGACAATTCCACTGATATACAGTTGATCACCTATTACAAACCCCGTTTTCGGTTCTGTCTTATGAAGAAATGTGAAACTAAAGTAAATTACCAACTCCTGAGCTTGGCATTGTCTTGCATGAAAATAAGCAAGGATTTCAAACATCTTAGTACAGTCAATTTAATTTGTTAACTAATAGTTACAACCATAAATACTGTACTTGCTATTTGGCGGGAAAATGGATGGAGTGAGCAAGAAATATAAAATGTAAATAATAATAATAATACCGGTAGTAATGCTTTATATAGGAATAGGTCTATATGAAATCGAATACATGTGCAAACATTCCCGGTATTTAAAACGCTATTAATACTTGAGAATTCGTGTGTCATTTAAACAATCATTATATATTTAATTTTTAAAACGTAGTTTACTCAGAGCACAATGTCAAGCTACGCCACTGCTTTAAAGAAAAGGAAATATGTACACAACCCATATTTTCTGGTCTTGCACCACTTTTCTAATCTGATTCAGTGATCGTCATAACAAGATATTAAGGGATTTTTCTTATGGTCGACTCCCGAGTCAAATGTCTTCAAGAAACTCTTTACAATATTTATTTTCGACGTTGTTTCAAGTGATGTTGGTGTGTACCAACATTATACGTAAATGTCGATAACGTTAGGTTTGATCTTCAATGTCTGATTTTGTTATTGAATGATTAATTTAATATTTCCCAACCGCCTTTTGCTGTCACAGTGTTTTTGAAACAATCGATTTCTACCTGTCGGAATATCTCTTGTAAAATGCAGCGTCGTTTCCTTTCACACCCGAATCTCTCTCAGTTCCTTCTGAAAAGAGCGCTTCGTGCTCTCAATTTTCAACATGTTCCTCAGTTCTGAAAATTCCAAAATAGCAGAATTAACAGAAATGCGAATCCTGATATAATTAATTAAATTAAAAAAAATAGGATAGGATGGATTCTTTGCTTACAGGATCGCAAGTAAAGTATGTAGGGACCCGAGCAGAGCAGTAAAGAGGAAGTAATTAACTTTGTTATGAAACACACTGCACGTTCTCACGCCACGAGCCATGACGTCATTCATACTCCGTGCATTCCAAACGTTTGTCTCTTAGGTTTGTGATACAAGGCCGGGCCCTGCTTATGAGTGACCTTCTTTCTTCTCCATGCAACTCCTTATCATGGCGAAGGGTTTTCTATTTTAGTTCCTTACTTGCTTTTCTATAACTTCAACAGAGATATACATTTTTTTATGAATACATCATGATTCAGTATTCTCAGCAAATATTCCTAGTATGTTCAACTGTTTTCATACGTGATTATTTTCAAACGAATTGTTGCCAACCAAAAGAGCCTGAATTCCGCTACACACGAAATTACCAGAACTTGTTTTGACTATTCTTAAAAAGCCAAAACAAATTGAAATCATTTTCCTGCTAAAATTTACGATTCAAAATTCAATATACGTCGTGCGATGTTTAATCATTATAAAAACTTAACTTACAACCTAACTATTGGATTTGTATTGGTGATGGTATCGTGGAGTGAAAGCAACACAATATATCATGTTTACTTGGCATGAGTGGTTGGTCAAAGTGTGAAAGAATAAAACAATCACGAAGCGTGAAGCGTGACCGACACGTGTTTTACTGATTGCCAGTACGTCACGTAAACATAGGGAAGATACCGGAACTGAATGTTAATAGTTTGCAGTGTTATTAGAAATTAAGTGCCAGAAAGGCGCATTATGAGATTGTGTGTGGGACGGGAAAATGTCTGTCTGTTCGTCCATGTGTCTCTATAGGCGGTAACTTGATTACTCTTTATCGAATTTTCATGAAACTTAGTATGCACACTCGTAACATTCATGGGAAGAACGCCATTGATTCTGTTTCTAAATGGTTGTTCGGTAATAGAGTGACGCCCACTAAACTACAAAGCCACGTGGCTAACTCCCTCATTGATAGGCTTTGGAGTATTAGGTTAATAGAATAGGCTCTAATTGTTATGAAATAGGTTTTAAATACTGGAAATAATCTCTACTATAAAATATTATAAAATATCTCTCTGATAATACAGAATAATATCACCATTATAGATGGCTCTACTCGTTGCGTGAGCATCGTTTACACCTCACTAACATTCTCGGTAATTTAACCAAAGCATCCCGTTCATGTAAACAAACACAGTGGCTACGATCAGTGACAGTTTGGACAACTGTGTTATTGTTTTATACGTATTCGATTTAAAATGCCGAAAAAGTGAATTTCTTATTTTATTTAGATGATTTCCTTCTTCCGTTCAATATAATTATGTGTATTCCTCTATTTCACTCTCAACGTTGCCAAAGAATTTTCACTTCTGTCCCGTGGTGTGCCAAAACCCGATTTTTTTTTTTTTTACAATTTACTTCAGGCAGTTATAATTGTTTTAAAAACTTTGCGAAAAGGATTTTAGATAAAAAATGTTACTATTTATTTACTGAGTGTTGGTATGATTGTTTATAAACTGTAATTTCTGTGTTGTTATTATTATTATTATTATTATTATTATTGTTATTATTATTACTATTATCATTATTGTGACGTGTATACCCATGTTGTGCATATTCTACTCTACGCTTTCAGATGTTTTTTGCAAAAATTAAGGCATATTGTTGACGTGAGGCATTTGTTGTGAATTCCTTATGTGTAAAACTCAATAGCTTTAAAATATATAGGCCTATATCCTATTCAATCCATTTGTCTCTTTGTTTTATCAGTTAACCTGATTTTATTTCTCACTAAAAGATTTCAGATTAAGTGCTATAATTATATTTTCATAAGTAATCACACGACGGATTAGATGTTTATCATGATGCTCGTAATCTCGAGTTGAATTTATTGAGACTATTCCATGAAAAAATGTAATGAATAATTAATTACTCCCTGACTCATTCTCTCATATGTATCTGAGGCAACTTACTGAGAAGGTGCTGCCATCTGGAAACACGACGTAGCGTTTCCTGCGGATTTCAGACGCAGTTTCGCTGTGATGCAGAACTTGGATTAACATCATAATGAGATTTAGGGCTACAGTAGCTTTCATTCCTGAAAGTAACAGGCAGAGGCCAGTGGCGTAGCAAGCTTAGGTGGTACCCGGTGCGGAAAATTTGTCACCCCCCCCCCAATTTAAATTATGAAAAGATGGAACAGTTCCAAGTGTTATTTTTTGGATAGTCAAAGGTAATCCCACGAGAGTTTAAGAGTTTATCGATAGATGCAGCTGCAACGAATTTATCTGATGTAACTCGTAAACTCAACGGATTATACAAAATTAGTAATAATTAATTTGTTATATAAAAACAAAACTAAGCTCCATAATCATGGCATACTATGAATCAGCCATCCATAAAGCGATTCGAGTTACCATGTTGTCGGCATGTTGTAATCAGTGCTTCCAATGGTGCAAATAAGACATAGTTAACCTAATTCAGCGAATTTTTTTTAGGATTAAGGAGACATACATATCAAGCACATTTTGCTGTACATTGTAGATTGTACTGTTAAACGACAATATATGCTATCATTATTATTATTATTATTATTATTATTATTATTATTATTATTTTGTTATTATTATTATTATTATTATTATTATTATTATTATTATTATTATTATTATTATTAATCTAAAGTACGTTATAGACAGACAGATATACATTGTTTTCGTGAGCGGCAGATTCACGAATTGTGGGTGTTACCATTAATAAAGCGAACATCTTTTGTTTCACACATTTCTAGGCCAAAATACATTCCCGAAATTGTGCAAAGTTTTATTTTTGGAGTGATTTTTTTATATTTTTATATTTTGTTTTCCAAGCGAAATCTCGAATTTTGGAAAGTTTAATTGTGACAAAAGGACAAAATTTTGTATTTATGTCAGGTACCTTTCAAAATGTGAACCTAAGATTGGAGAACAGTTTTCCTTATTTTTGCATAAAGAAAGTTCTTTTTTTCTTTTTTTTTCGGAAACGGCTCTAACGTTTTTCTTTACATTTTGCCCGTGGGTTTCTTATACTAAGAGCTAAAACTTTTATTTGAAACACTTTTTCGAAATAATTCCGTGAAGGGTAGTTATAAGCCACCCACTCTGAATACGCGCTCTTTGCAATACGGCCTCTTGCAACGGAAAATCGTACGAAAACAAAATTTTGTATTTGGGTTAGGTACCTTTTGGGGATGTAACACGAAGATTGGCGACGACTTTCTCTTATTTTTAAGGGGAGGCTAACTTTTATTTGGGCAGAGGAAGTTATGAGAATTATACATCAGATTTTTTTTATAGGTTGATCCTAATAAATTTCATAAACAAGTAATGTAAGTATTTTACGGAACTGTATTATTAATAATCTATTCTTAAATATGCGCACATACCAGTTCAAAATCTAGATTGCCGGAGACTTCGGAAAAGTCATGCCTGCCGCAGCGGGTAGAATATTGGTTGCGGCTTGAGTGATGTAAAATATCACCGATTGATGAAGTCTCATTTAAATTAATAAAACTGCAGAAACAAGCATCGGCAGAAATAAACACCCCTCCCCTAACCATAATATTATTGTTCGTATCAACACAGCGGCCAGTTCAGCCGCGTTTTATACCTTTTTGACTGCATTTAAAACTAAAAGAAGTTTCAATACGCATGTTGACTTGTAGATAGTTGTTAAGCTTATTTAATTGTTTTAAATAATATTATTTTCTTCAAATTCCCTTGAGCGGTTTTTTACTTACAAAGATATATTTTCATTTTGTCACCCCCATGGGTGATGGCACCCGGGGCGGCCCGCGCCCCCCGCACCCCCCTTCCTACGCCACTGGCAGAGGCAATTAGTTTAAATATAATAAATGAGCAAAATATGTTGCACAAACTTTCTCGCATATACGTGTTAAATCTAGAACAGAAAAAATTAAATTATAGTAAAGAAAACGTTCATTTTAATTTCCTGTACAACTTTACTGTGGTAGGTTTTCATGTAACACCTACTGTAATGAAGATAATCTAGAAAAATTGAAAATGGATACGAGTAAAGTACCCCTTAAGTCATTTTTGCAGAAAACGGATATAACCATTTTATTAGTTCCCAATTTTAAATTTTTATTAAAATCACTTGAGCCAATTTTTAAAAAAGTTTTCATGAAAAGTCACCTTAAAGTTTCTGTTATAAAAACCAAATTCTGCGCAGTAGGATGAAATTCCGAAAAGGTCAATAAATCAAAAAATTTAATAAATGAACCGTTTACCCGCTGTGCTTGTCCACAGACAGACGGACAGACGTCCTTCCAAAAACACTTTTTTTTTCGGTTTCTAGGCATCGTGAATCATGTATTTCCGGTGTTGTCTCGATTTCGATTTTTTGTCACGATCACGCGAGAAAGTAAAAACCTTATGTCAAGATTACTGCCTCCTATTTACATACATATTCTGTTCTCGGTTGCTATCTTGATTCATTTGTTTACGATTCGCAGGGATCTGACTTTTTAACATAGGTGGCCAGAAAGGGATCATGAAAGCATGCCTAAATGGAAAACATTGAAAGATTTGGACGAAACTCAATACACGGTTTATTTTTGTTCTTTTTTCTTTGGCTTGAGAATTCGAATCTTAAGTCGTTTTTCTCCCACTTCAATCGTGAAATGGACCTCGGAGCCTTTTTTTTTTTTTTAGCATTTTAATTTATCATCAATCGTTTTAATTGTGTATGAAAGATTTGGCTAAGGTTAATGAATCTGTGGTTCATATTAATTGTTTCATTTCGAATCTGTAAACCATTCGAGATATAAAGGTGGTATTAAATTTATAATAAAATTCAATTATCGTAGGTAATCCCACGAGAAACTGATGAAACTCGTCAACTCGGGTTGGATTTATTAAGACTATTCCATGAATGGTCGGCCGCGGTGGTCTAGAGGTAGCGTGCCCGCCTCTAGATCCGCAGAGTGCGGGATCAAACCCGGCCGCGGTCGATGGATTTTTCAGGACGTAAAAATCCTGGGCACGGAGTCCTCCGGGAGGGAGGGACTTTAAGCTGGGGGCCCCGTGTCGTAGATTTACGGCACGTAAAAGAACTCCAAGCCTAAATTAGAGCCTCTGGACAAAATTTCTCGGCCCTTTCACGTCCAAGAAATAACTTACTTAGTTTCCAGAGGGGGTTTATCTTATCTTATCGGCTCAGGGGCCTCATAGGCGGGCCCATTGTACACCCCCTAGGAAACGAATGATGTGCATGCCCTAAGGCCCCCCTGTCAACAGACTCCACCACCAGCCCCCACGGAGCTCCCCTACATCCAGCTAAGACCAGGTACCACTCCACGTGCACCGTACCCAGGGTCCCTCCTACAAGAGCCCCATAGGCGCGGCACACCCTGACGTGCGCCACTAACCCAGGGTCCCTTTGAGAGCCCCAAAGGCACGGGACACCACCAGCAACTCTTGACCACAAGCAGCGGGGCAGGACGGGGGAGGCCCGCAGCAGAGTCTGCAGCAGGAGCTGGCCCGTAAACCAGTAAAGGGGAACGGGATGATAATGAGGGGGGAAAGGAAGTTGAAGTGGAGAGTGTTGGTAGAATGAATGAAGGGGGAAACGGGAGGGTCCCCGAGAAAAACCCCCAAAGGTCACGGCTTTGTCCACCACAAATGACACGCCCGCCGGCCCCGAGATTTGAACTCGGGACTGCTAGCATGCCAGGCCCACGCGCTAAGCATGAGCCACCGCGACGGCTCCAGAGGGGGGTTGCGAGGCGATGGGCTTACCACCTGTCCCTCTACCCTCTCTCGGAAAATAAGCATATCAAAATTAGTATAGGTAATGAAACCTCCATTGGAGGCCCCTTCGCCCCACCTGGGGATCATAGGGTACAGATACAGATTCCATGAATGAAAATGTAACGGATTGTGCTTTGTTGTATAAAAATAAAACTAACAGCTGCGAGATCACGACATACTATGAATCAACCATCCATGAATCGATTCGAGTTACCATATTGTGACCAGTGCTACATATAAGACATAGTTAACTCCATTCAACTGCTGTTAGGTAAGCTAACAGCAGAACAGAATAAAAGCACAAGAACTGTCTTGCACCGAATCGAAATTGTATTTTTAATCAATGTCTATTATTTCACTTTCCAAACAAGTTATGCTGTATAAAATAATGTTTTCGTGCCACTTAATAAAATTTATCAGGTAAAATCCCTTCCTCATATTAATAGCAAGAATTTTATAAGATAAACGATCGTGATTGGTCTATATCCGAGGAATTGATAAATGTTATTGGTCAGCATCAAACACGAAGCATACGAGTCGAATAGTCAGTAAGATTAAGTTATTTGGCAAAAAAAAAGTCTCATAGTCAAATTAGCTTCTCCCTCCATCAATTTTGTTGAATTGGTGATATTTATAAAATGAAATTAAAACATTTGTGTCCGCTTTTTTAAGGGTCTGTTTCAACCATCAGTAGGACTGTTGTGTGTAGATTATTTCTGCACAAATTTCACAGGAATCCGACCAAGGGTTAACTATTAGTCCCCTGTCAAATGTACAAAAAAAGGCTCCCGTGTGCTCCTTGATGATGCAAGTGTGGGAGTGGTCTCAATCTCTTCGTTTGACCTTGGAGAAACATAATTTCGATGGTGCCACTCTTGAAAATGGTGAGTTTGAATGGTGGGGGCAAAAAACAAAATGGCCGACATCGCAAACATGTTTTCCTATTTATATCAGTAACCGTTGGGATTACAAAAAAAAGTTTGAAACAAGAAATGTAGCTACATAGATTCTGCACAGAAAAGTTTATTACAACGTTTATGTAGGATCAACCGTTTTCTCATAAAAAGTACTTTTATATTTTTCAAAATTAAAAATGATTATGTCTCAGTATGAGGGTTTTGCAAGCGCATATTTACATGCCTGACATTATTTATACGGCCACTGGATACTTCTAACAATAATTAATATGTTAAACACTAATGAATTAAAAAATAACCCCTTTCCCTTATGTTGTGCCGTAGGAAACTGAAAGATAAAAAGTACTACTATAGTTTTAACCTTCAACGAAAATACATTGGAAGAAATACAATGTTTGCAGATTTATAGGCCTATAGACAGAGTGGATACACTCCTATAATTACATTTTTAATTATAATCATCGTCACTTTCAATACAAATCTCACTTAGACCTAAATCTTCATCATCGTCCAGCTCGCACTCTCCCACATTGTCACAACGGTTGGGATTGCCTTCGCAAGTGCACATTTCAGTACACCGGAGTCCATTTGACTGACATGTAGCCTACATGGAGGAAAGCAACGCCTTTTGGAGCATGAGCAGCGACAAAGTTCCAAGATAAGCTCTGGTGCACAAGGGTTGGTACAAGCAACAGACTTGTATACACTCCCTACTTTTTTCCATCCAAAATCTGAGGGCGGTGGGTTATTGGGATGCTTATTTAGGTCCTGATTCCATTCAAAACATTGAAGGTGAGCCCTTAGCCATGCCAGATCCAATGCAGATATTGTTGGAGGAACATCTTGGCATTTTTTCTGTGTAAACAACAACCATCGCACAGGACCTAATATGTCGGTCAGTGTAGTTTTGGGGATATAAAGCTGCCAATGAACGCTTCCAAGATAGTCCTGACATCTTCAGTGAGTGAAAGTGTAGTCCCCAATTTAGCCAAGGCTTCTAGCGGCGTATCACTTGCGGAATTAAAAGCATTCCACAACTTTATTTTACCTTTGCCAGCAAATGATCCTGTTACATCAGCTCCTAAAATTGCGTGTAATCCAGGGAGTGCAGAGGCTTTCAGAGGTCCAAGTGCTCTGTAAATTGAACCTAGCTGAATGAACCTTAGCCGAGGAAAAATGCAAAATCTTTCGAAAGCTGATGATATCATCTTAGTGCTAAAATCAGGACATCAGTATCGGGGGAGAACACATGAGTAGTTTTAATTCCTTTCTGTGCTAAATAAGCTGCATGTAATATGATCTTTGTGTCGGCCTCCTCCTGGGTACTTGCAAGACTGGATATATTATCGCCATGTGATGAAGCTGCTTTTTCCCTCCAACTGAGTAAAAACTTAGTACAAATCTACATGGACCTCACTGTAATTACTGAATTACTGAATTCAGCAATTACAGTGAGGTTAATGTAGTTTTTTACTCTTACAAAGAAAACTCATTGAAGAAAGCGACGTGAGAGATTCAGTAAAAGGGCTCAGATCCAATGCAGTGGAAAATTGGACCAGAAACGAAAATTGGAGGTATACCAATGCACAAATTAGCTAACAGAGTTCCTTTCCGATGAGATTCTGCAATTTGGCATGACCAACAACAAAAGGTTTGTACTCTGTTGGAGGGACAAAGCAGCTTCATCACATGGCGATGATATATCCAGTCTTGCAAGTACGCAGGAGGAGGCCGACACAAAGATCATATTACATGCAGCTTATTTAGCACAGAAAGGAATTAAAACTACTCATGTGTTCTCCCCCGATACTGATGTCCTGATTTTAGCACTAAGATGATATCATCAGCTTTCGAAAGATTTTGCATTTTTCCTCTGCCATGGGATGAAAAGGTTTGTTCAGCTAGGTCCATTTCATAGAGCACTTGGACCTCTGAAAGCCTCTGCACTCCCTGGATTACACGCACTTTCAGGAGCTGATGTAACAGGATCATTTGCTGGCAAAGGTAAAATAAAGTTGTGGAAAGCTTTTAATTCCGCAAGTGATACGCTGCTAGAAGCCTTGGCAAAATTGGGGACTACACTTTTACGCACTGAAGATGTCAGGACTATCTTGAAGCGTTCATTGGCAGCTTTATATCCCCAAAACTACACTGACCGACATATTAGGTCCTGTGCGATGGTTGTTGTTTACACAGAAAAAATGCCAAGATGTTCCTCCAACAAGATCTGCACTGGATCTGGCATGGCTAAGGGCTCACCTTCAATGTTTTGAATGGAATCAGGACCTAAATAAGCATCCCAATAACCCACCGCCCCCAGATTTTGGATAGAAAAAAGTAGGGAGTGTATACGAGTCTGTTGCTTGTACCAACCCTTGTGCACCAGAGCTTATCTTGGAACTTTGTCGCTGCTCATGCTCCAAAAGGCGTTGCTCTCCTCCATGTAGGCTACATGTCAGTCAAATGGACTCCGGTGTACTGAAATGTGCACTTGCGAAGGCAATCCCAACCGTTGTGACAATGTGGGAGAGTGCGAGCTGGACGATGATGAAGATTTAGGTCTAAGTGAGATTTGTATTGAAAGTGACGATGATTATAATTAAAAATGTAATTATAGGAGTGTATCCACTCTGTCTATAGGCCTATAAATCTGCAAACATTGTATTTCTTCCAATGTATTTTCGTTGAAGGTTAAAACTATAGTAGTACTTTTTATCTTTCAGTTTCCTACGGCACAACATAAGGGAAAGGGGTTATTTTTTAATTCATTAGTGTTTAACATATTAATTATTGTTAGAAGTATCCAGTGGCCGTATAAATAATGTCAGGCATGTAAATATGCGCTTGCAAAACCCTCATACTGAGACATAATCATTTTTAATTTTGAAAAATATAAAAGTACTTTTTATGAGAAAACGGTTGATCCTACATAAACGTTGTAATAAACTTTTCTGTGCAGAATCTATGTAGCTACATTTCTTGTTTCAAACTTTTTTTTGCAATCCCAACGGTTACTGATATAAATAGGAAAACGTGTTTGCGATGTCGGCCATTTTGTTTTTTGCCCCCACCATTCAAACGCACCATTTTCAAGAGTGGCACCATCGAAATTATGTTTCTCTAAGGTCAAATGAAGAGATTGAGACTACTCCCACACTTGCATCATCAAGGAGCACACGGATGTACATTTGACAGGGGACTATATAGTTTATTCATGAGGTGTGAGTAAAAGCCGGAAATAGCCCGAGTTGGACGTCACCCCCACAAGCGCTGTGATTGGTTTATTCCGAAATACGTAACCTGTATGGAATCTTGAGACGTATCGGAAACAATAGAATCTAGGATTACTTTTAGCCCAGTTGAAAATTAGCAGAACACCAGGCATGGATGTTTTCCCTCCCAAGACATTCGAAATTTGCTAATAGTTGCTTAATCACTGTGTGGAATCATTTGGTTGCTAACTTTCTATCTGGCGTGTATCGGTAGGCCTAGCTGTCCCATGTCTACAGATATGTTTGGGACACAATCCTAAATAGCAGTGCATAACCGTCGTTAAATAAGCCTGTTACTGGCTGATATAAGTAGTGTACTTACCCATATGCTTTGCAGGTCTGACTCCTCATACACACGTCACACTCAGGTCATTCACTGTTTAGACAACTGTTTAACAAGTTTAACAACATGTTTGGAGTTATTTACATAATATTCTATACACACAAACATACATACAACGATACAAGTTACTCACTATAGTTAACTCTGGGATTCTGAGGTATACATTCCGCATATAGGCCTACGTATATTTTTGTTTATTGCTGTGTTGACATTTCCGCCATTCACTCAAATATAACCTGGTGACCAGCCGAAACCAAATCAAAATGGTGTATATAAAACGTATTTCATCTTTCAAAATGTATCCCAATATGTGTATATAAGGCAAGATAGGGTGACTCGCCGCCACTTTTCTGGATATTCTTCTACCTCAAAACAGGATTAAGTATTTTGTAGCCACGATTCCGATGATGAAATCAAGATATCTCTATATGTATAAGAGGCTTTGTCCTGACTGAATGACTGACAGAGAATCAACGTAGAGCCTAAAGTATAATAGGTAGAAACTTGGAATTTTGACAGTACCTTCGTTTCATAATGTATGTGCTCACTAAGAAAGAATTTAGATTTTTTTAAATTTTAAATGCCAAAATCAAATATTTTTGAGAATACTTAATCCCTTTTTACACAGAATTTTCAAATCCAAACCACAGTTCACATGACAACAGTGTACTGTTGGCAATCTTTACATAAGGTTTTGGAAATAAATGAAACGAGACTTTGGAAATTAGAGAAGGTATTAAAATTTATATTTCAGTAAACTATGTATCTCAAAATTCTGTAGATTATGTAAAATAATCAGTAAATTCAACCTAGGTATTTTTTTCTCCGGGTGGCGCACTTTGATCGTGAAATGCACCTCGAAGCCAGGTTTTTAGTTTTTTTTTAAATTATGAATCGTTATAACAAAAGTGTTTATGCATTATTTGGGTAAGGTTCATGAATCTATTGTTCATTTTAATCGTTTCATTTGGAATTTGTATGCCCATATGGTAGCATAAGATTCGTTTTGTTCGTTTATTTATATTTTTAACGTTATACGATATAATTAAGAGTAAAATTACATAATTCCTCAAATTTATGTAAAAACGATATTAGTGCTAATAAATGTAACGTTCTAATTAATTTTCTGTTAAATAAATTATTTAAGCACAATATCTAGCAGTTGAGTAAGTAATCGCGGGCGAAGCCGCGGGCACCTGCTGGTACCAGGTATGAGAGATAATTATATGAGCCATGATGGTATTGTAATCATGCTCCATGTGAATTTTCTGAGTTACGGTTCCAAGGTATGGATATCTTATATGTTTATATTTGTTAGCAATATAACCAGCTACATGTTCCAAACCATCCTCTTCGCTTTGTCTTGCAAATTTCTTGGTTGTGTTGAGCATTTGAAATAGTTATATAAGCATTCATGAGCCACAGATTATTGTCTCTGTTGGACACTACATAATATTCCCATTTGAAATAGTGTTACAGTCATTAATTCAGGAGTCAGACAGCTTCATTCAGGTATGGCAATTTGGCCTTGCTAATATAAATCAATCATTATCATGATCATAGTAGTAAAATTTTAAAGGATTGTATGTCCACCTTATACCCTCAAAAACTTATGTAACCTAACACCAACTCATATTTTTTGGGATTGCTTCGAAAAGTTTTTAATATTACAGTATTTATTTGCACACTTTTTATTAACTTATTTAAGCTAGATTTGTAAATATGTACATTGGCTAAAATTAAAACATATCCAGATTACAACCAATGAAATTAAGATAGTTTTCACATTTTACATATTACAATTAAAATTTATTAATAAGTAACACTTGTACAAAGTGTACGACATTAATTAAAAACCACTAAAAATTAAAATCAGTCTATTGATATTTATCACATATAGTGAAACATTTATATTAAAACTACATGCAAAATGGAACAGTCATAGTTTAGTAAAACTTTATATAAAAAACTAGATTTTCTTATGGTCTGTACTTATATCAGTTTTTGTTTATGGATAAAAACTAGATTAAAACTTCCTATTTTATCAAATAGGCTCCTTATGTTTCCTTACGTAGATATTATTCAACCATAGGTTTCGTATTTTCTGAAACGCTGATTCTGTTCAGCTATAAATAAAACTAATGTTGATTTGGCGAATGCTGGCTAGAAAATGTGCGTCGATCCAGATAAAATATGTTGTATATGTTTATAAGTGCTCTTTTTCGGCTGCAATCCCAATATGCTGATGTGGTTATATGTTACATGGATAGATATATATAAGCATTCATGAGCCACAGATTATTGTCTCTGTTGGACACTACATGAGAATATTATAGGAGAAAAATTCCTCCGGCACTGGGACTTGAACCCAGGACCTTTGGCTATTCGCGCCAATGCTCTACCACCTGAGCTAAGCCGGAGCTCAATTCACAGCGCCAGATGGAACTTCTCTCCTATGACTGATTGCCCTAATGGTCTACCTCACAGATAGTGATGAGCGAGACCAGTCTTGGTCTTGCAGTCTTGGTCTTGGTCTTGCAGAAAATGCAAGACCGAGACCAAGACCAAGACCGCATCAGCGTTAGCAAGACCAAGACCGAGACCGACCATGCAAGACCGAGACCAAGACCAAGACCAACCCTGCAAGACTCTGGCAAGAACAAGACCTAACTGCAAGACTCTTGCAGTCTTGCTACTTGAAAAAGCCCCGTTGTGTATGCAGCGAGCCTGCGACAGCTACTCAAAGGCGCCGCAGAGTCGCTAGCCGGGGTAGTCCCAAGGCTGGTAGGCCTATAATTAATCTGACGGATTTCCCTGAATGGCATTCCATACAGCTAGTTCCTTCAATTGGTGGGAGTTAAATTCACGATAAAAACTCCATATTCATTTTTAAAATGTTTAATTCTAGTAGGCCTATTATGGTACGAAAGACAAACGGATGTAACAAAGGCCCTAAGCCAAATATGAAATTTCATTTTGCGTACAATAAAAATACTGACCACATAATTGATCAATAAAACTTTAAAATTCTGCCATACAGTTATTTAATAACTAGTTTCTCTAACCTCTCACTGGGTTAAAAGAAAGCTATGACTGAGGATTTATAATAATTCTTTATTACAACCAAATGGTTATACTATGATGAATGGAGCAACGATGGAATGATATATGGCAGGGGAAACCGGAGCACCCCAAGAAAGCCTGCCCCGACCCCACTTTGTCCACCAAAAATTCCACATGGATCGAGAACCGAACCCGCGTCCCAGCGGTGGAGGGTGAGCGGTCTAACCACTCAGCCATGGCGTGGCCTAGGACTGAGAATTTGAAACTTTAAACAGTAGCCCTCATAACTTAAAACGCCTATTAACATGCTCAGTAACCTATTTCATTAACAATGAAATCCTTTTTTACACCTAGGCCTATCATTAATATTCATAGCCTACTCTCACATATAGAATCTTTCCTGTCTACTTGACATAGCTATTCAGTTCATTCCATTCTCCTTGCAAAAAATTTCAAAATAAAGTGAAGTCTGAAAAATTCAGGTTATACGCCCGGTATTCTTCATAATTATTCAATAAAACACAATTAAACCGTATATGAATTAAAACAGAAACTTATTTGACGGGTATTTGCTAGTTATTAATTTACAGTTACGTATGTGAATGTACTGTAGCTATACAGGCCTACATTTTTCTGATGATAGGTAGGACATCCACTGAAAACCGTTTTTACTACTATTTGTTATCGACACATAACGATGGCGGTGTTTAAGTTCTTGCTGCTGATTCATATTAAGAATGCATATCGAATGGGAAAAGATACTAAAAGTAGAAAATGCCTGGTCTAGAAATATTTGCTTACATGAAGAATAGTTATGATTACTTATGACTCAATTAGTTGAAGGCCCGAAACTTGAAAGCAAGTAGAAAGTAATTTACGGGGGTAGCGTAAATCTTTTAAAGTGCAGAAATGATCTGTTCACAATGTGTTATAAATTAGAACTAGGGTATATGGAAAGAGAAATATTATTTATTGCAGCCTATGGGTTTGGGTTTCGAATGGTCATTGTTTGATTTTCTATAGATTGCACAATTTCTAAAGCATCTGCTTCAATGCCGTTATGTTTTGTTACTATATTATACAGTTTTAAACAGGTCAGACAGAACCTCTCTCCTATGCGGAAATCTTTTAAACATTTCATACACATCCTGTTAATAATACTTCTGGTCTCCACAGCCGTTCGATTTGAAACTTTACAATATAATATTCATAATTTTACACTCTCAAATAGTGTATAGCATCTCGTGGATTTTGCGTTTAAAGATCTGCAATAGGATAACAGAGAATAATTAAATTTACACTCAAAGTTTTCTGTTCTAGCTTATATCACCATGGACGTTTCGGTAAACAACGTGACATCACATTACTGTTTACTTGGTCAAAGCAACTAAAAGCAATTAGCTTTCGTTACTTTTGCAAGAAATAACACATGTAATCAGCGTAACTTTAAATCATGTAAACGCCATCGATCACAGTAAGATGCGAAAACGAAAACTGCAAGACTCTTGCGACAAGACCAAGACCGAGTATGCAAGACCGAGACCAAGACCAAGACCAGGGTTACCTATGCATGACCAAGACCAAGACCAAGACCGCCCTGGTCTTGGTCTTGGTCTTGCATTTGCTCATCACTACTCACAGACAGACATGAATGGGTCATGAATGCTTATATATATCTATCTTGAATGTTAACTGTACAATAACAGTGGGAGCCCGGTCACAAAAATCACTACTTAGTGTGCCTCACAGTACTGCATATGACATAACTTGTCTGTCTGTGAGGTAGACCATTAGGGCAATCAGTCATAGGAGAGAAGTTCCATCTGGCGCTGTGAATTGAGCTCCGGCTTAGCTCAGGTGGTAGAGCATTGGCGCGAATAGCCAAAGGTCCTGGGTTCAAGTCCCAGTGCCGGAGGAATTTTTCTCCTATAATATTCTCATGTTACATGGAGAGAAATGATGATGCATTTCGGCATACATATATGCCATCCTCAGATCCTAAGTAAAAATAAATATAAAACAATAAGAGGAATGAATAATTGAAATGTTGTAAATATGAAATTTAGTTTGACTGCATCTCTTCAGAGTTTATTAAGAACTGAACCTTTGATCTTAGGATGTTATTAATTTATACCGGTTGAGTGTGTTCTGAAATCAGCTCGAATAAAATCAATAGTATCTTCATTTATAATTTTATGTTTATTTCTATATATTTCCAGGGACTCTAATGTATTTAGTTTAGGTCCTTTATCCTGTCTAAATGCTCAAACGTGTCTCGATATTTTGAGGGGGCCCTCGTCCCTTTCAAATGATAAGATTTCGGGGTACATGTCTCACGTATATTTTACCAATTATCAGTCAATGATGTGATCTAGGCAGCAATGAAGTAAACAACATAGCCAACAAAACAGAATGCATTGCACTAGAAACGCATTCCCTAGGGTAATAGGGGATAAGTTGAATAATTAGTGAGTCATCCACCGTGGTCGACGTGAGTCACAAGTCACAACGTTGGCCGGAACTCTGTCATTTGAAGGCAGAGTCCTTGTTTCGAAAAAAAAGAGTGAGTGGAACGCCACGCGACGGAAGTAAAACTTTATTTAATTTTTTTAAATGTTTGATTATTGGATTTTTTCAATGTTGAATTATTGGACTTTTTAATATTGGGTTTTTGGACTTTTTTAATTTTGGATTTTGGACTTTTTAATTTTGGATCTTTGAATTTTTAATTTTGGATTTTTTAAATTTTCGATCTTTGAATTGTTTATTTTTTTATTTTTTATTTTTTATTTTTAAATGTTTTAATTCATTATTTATTAAATTTTGGATTTTTGGATGTTATAATTTTTAATTTTGTTTTTTTAAATGTTGGAAATTTGTATTTTTTAATTTTGGATTTGCGCGGTAATGAACCTCCGGGTTCCATAAAATAGATAATATACCTTTAGACTAGCATGTGCCCGCGGCTTCGCCCGCGATAATTATTTCAAAAATTAAAAATCAAGAGCATAATAGTTATATTATTATATTTATTAACTCCTAAATCACGTGGACTACATACCACGATTAGATAGTATCGTCTGGTAAAAGCGTCCTCAGATTCGAGTTTCATGGCCTAGAAAACCTCTGTATAGTGAGATTCGTCCAAATAAAACAACGTTTGACCATATTTAGGGTTTACAACATTCAAGCGATCTCGAAAGTTTTATTTTCAAGATATGACAAAAATAGCCAAAGCCAACTGTAATTGATTTGACATTGAAATGTATAACTGAAAACTTATGTTTTGAAAACGCAAAAAATGCACGTTTTTTACCCGTTTTTCACTCATAACTCACGAACGAAAACTAAAATTAAAATTCCGGCTTCGAGGTGCATTTTCCGACCCTTCAGCCCACCTATTTTAAAATTTCTGATCTTTGCGTTCAGTAGATTTCGCTGGACATCGAGGACAATTCCTTTTATTAATATAGATAATATGAATTATAATGATACCTTCTCTAATTTGTCAAACATCCATTTCATGTAATCCAAGCCCACCTGATACCATTGGTAACAATACGTTCTGAGAATTTGTTTTGATAAATCTGTGCAAAAAGGGGTTAAGTATTTTCAAAAACATTTAATTTATATCATTATTATTATTATATTATTTATAAATCATTATATTTATTAACACCTAAATCACGTGGACTACATACCACAATTAGATAGCGTCGCCTGGTAAAAGCGACCTCAGATTCGAGGTCCTTGGCCCAGAAAACCCCTGTATAATGAGTTTCGTCCAAATCGAACAACGTTTGACCATATTTAGGCCTATATTGATTATCCCACTTATAATAATAATAATAATAATAATAATAATAATAAGAAGAAGAAGAAGAAGAAGAATAATCCTCTTCGGGATTAGGTTGAAAATTTCATATGTATGCGTGCCTTGACATTAAAAACAAATGAATCGACCAGCGTGAGCTACAACATTCGAGCGATCGCGAAAGTTTCATTTCCAAGGTTTGACAAAAATAGCCAAAGCCAGCTGTAATTGATTTGACATTGAAATATATTACGCTTCGAAAACCCAAAAAATGCACGTTTTCTGCCCGTTTTTCACTCATTTTTGGCATTTAGAATCAGAATTTTTCAAAATCCTTTCTTAGTGAGCATCTACATTAGGAAACGAAGGTACTATCAAAATTCCAAGTCACTACCTGTTATAGATTAGGCTGTACGTTGATTCCTGTCAGTCAGTCAGTCATTCAGTCAGTCAGTCATTCAGTCAGTCAGGACAAAGCCTTTTATATATATAGAGATTGCTTAGGAATTGTCTATTGCCATTGAGGACGTAAGGTCTGAAAAATTTCCTTTGATTACTCCTAATCATTGAGTTGATTGTTTTCTGTGCAGTCCGCACCGAAACAAGCCGGTTTTGAGTGTCACTGATTTCGTGACGTTTTAGTGTGCCTGATTTTCCCGATTTACCCTCTACCGCCAATAAAGAAGTTTTACTTAAAAAATTAGCACACAACCCTGTTCTACTCACAGGAGATCGTTTAATAACCAGTTTTTTCTTTAGCCATACCCATATTCGAACAATGAGAATACGACTTTACATATTTTAATTAAGTAGAACGGGGTTATCAGTCAGTCACCCCTGTGTTAATGGGGTTACGTGCTATTATTTTCCGTACTAAATATATTCCTTGGGGCAGTGAAAGTATGATCAAAAATACATCTATGGAATCATAGGCGAGAAAATAGTAAAACAAATGCACAGGTCAGAGAAAATCGTGTGCGTGTATATAACTGTAGATTGACATTTAAATATTTATGGTGTTTTCCATTAAGTTCTGGCTCGCTATATAGTGTAATTCCATTTGTTTCACTGTCTCCTTGATGAACACTAACTGGCGGCCCCTAACATAATAGCCTACACCCAAGATTTCGGTAATGGATTCATTTAGGCCAGCGGTTCCCAACCGGTGGGTCGCGACTATCAGAAACCATCAAATAAACCATCAGAAACATTTTGAATGGAAACGAGGACAGAATATTCAACAATATCCGTGACTGCATTGCACGACCTCAGGTATTTTGGATGCAGGTGTAAAATAAAATTGTAACAGGTCACTTTAGAGCTTTGGTTTTGGATTGCAATAACGGGATTGATTCACCCCACGTAGGACAATTCGTTGCGGTAGCATTCTTTACTTACTTATTCAATGGCAATAGGCAATCCCTAAGCAAGCTAAAGGAATATTGTCTATTTTATGGAAGCCGAAGGTTCATTGCCGCGCTTACCTGAGCCCGCCATTCAACCCTATTCTGTGCTAACTCCGTCCAACCATCCCTCGCAAATCCTACTTCCCTTAAATCTATCCTAATATTGTCCTCCCACCTACGTCTAGGTCTTCCAAGTGGTCTTTTCTCTTCGGGTCTCCCCGTCAATACTTTTGAGATACGTGTATGTCTTTCCTCCCCCATGCGCGCAACATACTACGTATTATGTGAACGTACTTTTTCAGCTTTGGTTTTCATAAAAAACAAATACAGAAACCAAGTCAATGTTGAAAGTGACTTAAGATTAAAAACATCTTCATTCAATCCTGAAATTAACGTGTTAGTTCAATCGAAACAGTCCCAAAAATCTCATTATTATATTATTCTTACTTAAAACAGTAATTTTGCCTGAAAAATTAAAATGGTCTTTGTATACTTTTATAATATTGTAGTTTTTATCTTCACCTAGACAATCTTGTTAGTGAGTATGAAACCACTTGTTTCATATATTGCAAACATATATCTATTGAGAATATTATACGAGAAAAATTACTCCGGCACTGGGACTTGAACCCAGGACCTTTGGCTTTCTCGCCAATGCTCTACCAACTAAGCTAAGCCGGAGCTCAATTCACAGCATCAGATGGAACCTCTCTCCTATGATTGATTGCCCTAATGGTCCACCTCACAGACAGACAAGTCATGTCATATGCAGCATGTCTATTGTTAAATAAATAACGGTTTACTAAAAAGTGCTTATATTTTGTCAACCATTTTCAGATCAGAACACAAATTGTGTATCAATAATCAATCTGTGTCTTCAAAAAAGCATATATAAGCTTATATATAATACATCCGGCAGGATAATTGTATTATAAATTTTTATTTTTGGATTTGTTGACATTAGACGAGAAGATTTCTTACCTGCATAAAAACTAGCATTTCCTGATTTGTGTCTACACTTAAATTCGGCCTTAATATTATTTGTGTCCGTAATTATTGCTCCCAGATAAACAATTCTTTAATCTACTTATTAAATAGATTACACATGAGAGCCTTTTACAAATATTTCTAATCTAAGTTAATCAGTTTCAATCATTACCTACCTCAGCTCATCCTTTTATGCAAAACTAAGTCTGCCCATTGTTGTGTTTTTTTTATTAGTTCTTTGATTTTTCCATGCATTGCCATCCTACCTGAATTATGATATAGGCCTATCCTAAAAATTGCTAAAATCTGGATTAAGGATGAAACTAAATATTATATTAAACGTTATTATCACAATAAAATAAACTTAAAATGAATGATGACGCTTTTGAAGAAGAACAATATATTTCAATTTCTAAAGATTTCAACGTAATACTAATTTAATGTAATAAGACGTGTAGTACTGAATACATGCTATTTTGTCGGTTAGGCCTACATGTATGGGAACGACAGAAGTCACGGGCAAAAACATCCGTATTAATATTAATCATAATTATAATAACATACTTTAAACATATTAATATTAATTATTCTTATAATGCATGCAAGAAGAACTGTCTTACAATCATTCGTCAACATTATCTTCAATTTCCAAACCAAACATGTGATAATTCCATACAAGAAAGGCGATTTGACGTTTCGTATTGAGCAGACAAATAGTTTCTTGCCATAGTTTCCGGGCGAGACTAGTCGAAAAAGTGGCCTCACATCTTAGTACAGGGGATTGTATTTAGTGCTAAGTCCACAGATATATAGGGATAGATCGGCAATGGTGTATGCTGTACTATTGGCGGCAGTGAAGCCACGTTGATGCGCGGACCGCCATATTACTACACTGTAGCAGCTGATCGAGTACAAGCCACAAGAGCGTTACAGCGATGTGAATTTTAGCATTTTAGCTAATAATGTAATTGGACTGAGGAGTAACTTATAAATACTTTTTCTAAAATGGTGAATACCTGTTTGGTATTCGGGTGTAATGTTTCATACTACGACAGAAAGAAACAAGGAAAGGAACACGTTTCAATACATTCGTAAGTAGGCCTTTCATTATTATTGTTAGCCATTTCATGAATTATACATGCTTTAGTTTCTAGGCGTGTATTATATGATTGTAAATAACCATAACCTAATATTGTTAACTATTTCATACACTGTAAATAGTCATATATTACTTTAGCATTTAGAAATTGCAAATAAACTTAACCTCAATTTATGCGTATTTTTTGCATTGTAAATAATATTATGCTTTAGTTACTAGGAATGTTTTATATTTTTATAAATAACTGTAAGCATACATTGATAGCTATTTCTTGTATTATTCATACTTCCTTGACAATTTAAGAATGTGTAATAATATTTGTAAGTAACTACTGTATTAACATATAAGCCATCTTATGCAGTATAATTAATATTCATATGTTATACTTTAATGTTATGTTCTGCCAACCACATGTACACGGATGTCATTCACATTGGTTTAAAATATATATATATAAACATTTAAGCTCTGCTGGTGTCTTATTATTATTATCACGACACCCCTGAAGTATTTTAGTAATTTTTTTGACATTCTAAAAACAAACTAAAAAATTTTGATTTCAGACATTCCAAATTTTCCCGTATTTGAAGAATGACCCAAATAATGTCCTTATTTCATTTATGCCTGTCATTTCACTATGCGTGTTGTAATTGAGCAATACTGTAGTTTATTAATAGTATTGATGTTCTTCTCTTGCTGGCTTACTATGCTGACTATTTTTTTAAATTTTGGAATTTTTTTTTAAATTTTGGATTTTTTATTTTGGATCTCTGATTTTTTATTTTTTGGACTTTTTAAATTTTGGATTTTAGGATTTTTTATTTTTTGAATTTTTTAAATTTTAAATTTTTATTTTTTTAAATTTTGGATATTTGGATTTTTTACTTTGGATTATTTTTTTAAAATTTGGATTTTCTAAACTTTGGATCTTTGGATTTTTTAATTTTATATTTTTAATTTATTTTTATTTTTTAATTTCGGATTTTTAGACTTAAAATTTTTTATTTTCGATTTTTTAATTTGAATTTTTTGATTTTTTAAATTTTGGATATATTTTTTTTTAATTTTGGATAAGCCTAATTATTGAGTTGATTGTTTTCTGTGCAGTCCGTTCCGTCACACCAAACTAATTTCGTGACGATTTTGTCTGTAACGCAAGCTCTCGATTTAATCCTACCGCGGCTAAAGAAGTTTCACATCAAAAACCTACTTTTTAGCAAGTAATAGGAACCAATACTTGAGAAAAATAGCAAGAGGACGTGCTTTTTCAATGTGGTTTCAGTGTGTTCACTAGTGGATACAAAATTTCCAATAGAAAATTGTGAAAATAGACTTTAATCTAAGTTCTCGTGATAGTTTCCCATTGAATTACGTGTAGTTCAATGGGTGTCTTCTGGTGAGGCAACCCACTCAGCACACATACGTAAAATATATGTAAAAATTGCGTTATCCCTAGATCTAGGTAATGTATATCGCACATATTGGTTAAATAAAATCTACGTATAATATACGCTCAAATGTCCCACTTTTTGATGTATATTGTACGTCTATTCATGTCAATACAGACATATAATATATATCAATTATACGAACAATCGCATACATACTATTGATGTACAATATCTATACGTAAAAAATATGTCAAGATGATCTATCAAACGTATATTTTATATATAATTTATGTAGCCTATATAGGGCCTTTGGTTCATAAATGTACACTGCTCACATACATTTCACATATACTATCAATACATGAGATATCAATAACTAAAAATGTCATCAAGAACACTTTTTGTGCTTACTATCTTGCAGTTTTTTGGGACTTCTTGCTGAGGTATTTTGCAATTATTTATTGTAAGCAAAACACTGAGATCGCTCATAATACACACTGAACCAAGAATCTTCGGAACATCATCATTAACATCCATTAAGCACAGCACTAGCCTTTCTACTGCCATTATGCTAATCCATTGCCCTTTAAGTCCTTCTGTTACACTTAGGAAGTACTGCATCACATCTTCCAAACAATGCAGAGCTTGTCATTCAACATAACTTTTAAGTTCTTTTAAGCTTTCTGCAACTGCTTGGTTTAAATTTTCTTCTTCTGCATCAATTAATCTTCTGCATGATGGACCTGGTCTTGACAAGTACTCAGGCAGATTAGGAAATATTGATGGTACTGCACCAAGTTTCAGTTTAGGGCAAGTTCTAGGAAATGTTTTTATTTCACCGTTAACTACAAATGTCTCTGTTCTTGTCACACTCTCTTCAGGAAAATACTTCACACAAATAACAGGCTTGCTTACCCCTGTAAAGTCTGTAGGAATCTTTCTATGCCATGTCTTCTTAAGTTCTTCGTCTTTTGGTAAAGAAAATGTACTAACACTTTCATGTTGTGACTTGTAGTTCCTTTTACAGCCAGCAACACTACAGCACCTAGGCATTGTGAATTCCTGAAACAATTAAGAAATACTTTAGCAGCGTTATCGTAAATTATTATGATCAGAGCTAATTACCACAGCATCTGTATTATAAATCAGTTTGCAAGTCGTTGAGGTTATGATAGGCCAATTTATATATGTGAAACAAATCTTGCACAGGGACTTACCAGTACTGTTTTATGTGTAAATGTTTTTCTTCTGCCTCATTTAATCTTCTACATGAAGGAGCAGGTCTTCACAAACATTCAGGTAGGCCTAAATTAGGAAATGTATTCTAGGATCTAGGGTATTACCCTACAGATCACTGCACCTTGCATAATATTTCGTCAGCTTTAAATACACACACATGTACATTTATTCTTCGTTTCTATGTTATATACATAGGGAGTAGTTGCAACAGAACAGTGCAATTCTCTCCACACACAATTTCTTGTTAATAAAACACTATAAAAGAGAAACTTATACACGCAACCACCAACAGCCAACAGCCAACAAACAACTTGAATCAGCAGATCTACATTGCTGACGTCACAGACAAGATGGCCGCCAGTCATAAAAAATAGTTCTACTGAATGTACGGATGTAATCATTTTAAACCATTTTTTAAATTAATTTCTGATTAGCGTGAGTAAATTTTATTGCGTTCCCTTAATTTAACCAAATCGATTTACTAGAGTAAAACACAATAAACCGGTGTTTACAATGTACAATTCTAGACGTAAAATTTACGTATAGTTGGTAGGTAATTTTGATGTTACAAATGAACAATCAAATCGATTTTGTTTTATATTTAATCTTACTTATGTAACAGTAACTTTAATTTTGATATATTATAAATATAAAGCAGGATTAAATTACAACAGTTTTTATACATGTATATATTGGACATAAAATATACGTATAATTTACGTTTTGACTTTGACCAATCGCAAGATATATATGTAGCTCTAAAATATACGTATATTATACATATCGTGCTGCGTGGGAAGATGGCGGCATAGCGCAAGGCTAGGCTTCACCGCCGTGACCCAGATTGCCGGGCTGTGGCTAAGTCCAGGTATATATATGGAGGTCAATGGCAAGGACAGAGAGAGAAGTCAGGAGAAATCGAAAATAATAATAATATGAAGTTCGCACAATGTGCATGAGTGTTTGAATTACTCCGTGCTTAGCCTTGTTAGCGAGACAGCTTTTGACAGCCAAGGGCATGATATCGTTCATATTTCTGTCCACACCATTCACAAGTACAGTCCGTGCTGGGTTCATGGAATTTCTTTTTGGAGCACACTTTGTAATGAAAGCCAGGCACTGCGTATCTAGTGATGGCGTGTCTTAATTCGAAGCTGGGTTCTGACCATTTGCTTGATGTCATAGCGTCCGTCAAGTAAAATTCACTCCATATTTCTTGTTTCTTGTGTCTTAGATCCTGTAGTAATTCTTTGTAGCTGTCTGTGGAGGGGAGCAGCAGCTGATGCCTCAGGTATCTATGAAAAACGGCTCTCTCGCCATCTCGTAGACCAGTCTTGAAAGCGTGAACTTACAAACACATAGAACTCTTTTCAGGAAGCTTGCCTTAACTTTTTCGATGCAGTTTATATCTCTTTTGCTCAAATGTTCCCAAATTATTTCAAGTCCATATGTTACTACCGGGGTTACTTTTAGCTTAAATAACTTCATTGCTTCATTTTATAAAAACAAAAAGCCTACCAAATAACTTATGCTTAATGCATATAAATTCTCAAGGTTGCCAATCAAAAATAGACACTTTAAATATATTCTTAAAAGAAATTGAAGATGAAAAAGTTTCAATCATCAGTATTAACGAATATTGGTTGGATGAAACCCAAATTCACTTACTTAACAAAATGGAAAACTTCACGGTAGCCGATTATTATGTTAGAAAGACAATTGCACATGGAGGATCCTGCATTTTAACAAATAAACAAATAGGTCAGAAACTTAAGATCAGGAATGATCTAAAAATATTTAATAAAGAAAATATTTTTGAGCTATCGGCAATTGAAATCGTAGATTTAAACATGATTGTAATTTCCATCTATAGAGTACCATATTACTCAACTTTAGCATCCTTTTTACAAGCCTTCGAAAATCTGATGACTAAATTAAAGAAAGAAATGAGAAAATCAATTGTTATAGCCACGGACTGTAATATCAATGTCCTAAACGAACGCATAGAAAACTCTAGCAATGTTTCATTAACAAACTTTCCCAAACATTACAATAATAAGAGTACCAAATCTTTCATAAATATTATTGAATCACATGGTTTTAAACTAAACTTTACAGAAGCAACCAGAGTAACAAGCATTTCGAGGACCTGTATAGATAACATTATAACCAATATGCACACAAACAGAAATGAAGCTTTCATTATGGAGCCAGGGCTTTCAGACCACAAAGCACTATTCGTAAAGATATCATTGGAAAACAATATATCAAATAAAAGAATCAATAAAAAAAGCAAACAAACAAGAATACTAAAAAATGAGGAAAACATCAACTCTCTGAAACAAAACTTAAAAGGAGTAGATTGGGAGTTCAGTAACATGGAATCCGTAGACTATAATTATAACAAATTTCTTACAACTTTCATACGTAAATTCAATGAATCAGCCCCTATTACAACTAAAACGCAGGTTATTAAAAACCTCTCATTAAAATGGATAACACAGGGAATACAAGTATCAAGTAAAAGACGAAGACTACTCCATGGCCTAAGTGGAAAGTACTGACACTGAATTAATAAACTTCTATAAAAAATACAATAAAGTTTATAAAAAAGTTATTTTAAAAGCAAAACAGATGGCCATAGACAAATATATTCAAAATTCGGAAAATAAAACAAAAGCAGCATGGAATTTAGTAAAGGAAGAGTTAGGTTTAAAAAATCAAAGTAATACAAAACAAGCTACGCCACCACAAGTCTCCGGAAATACCATTGAAGAAAAAAACATAGCAAATACAATAAACGATTTCTTCATAAACATAGTCAACAGAACACGAAATGTTCCAATAGAAATGTTACAAGCAATAGTAAATACTATGGAACTAACTTCATCTTTTGAATCACAGGATTCCTTTAGCTTTAACGTAGTAACCCCACAAATGGTTAAACAAATTATAGAATCACTGAAACCAAAAAGATCCTCCGGATGGAATGAGATATCCTCTTTTCTAATAAAACAAGTGAAGGACGAAATCTATGATCCCCTCTCCAAAATTATAAATCAATCTCTACGAACTGGAATTTTTCCACATAGAATGAAGTATGCAGTAATAAAACCAATACATAAGGGAGGTGAGCCGGATCTAAAAAACTACCGACCCATTTCTTTACTATGCAATTTCTCTTTAATCCTGGAAAAATTAGTGCATGCACAACTAATGTTTTTCCTAGAAAATAATAATGAAATAACTTCATGTCAGCATGGTTTTAGAAAAAAAAAATCAACAAACTCGGCTATAATTAAACTTGTAAATGATATAACTAACTTCTTAGATAATAGTCAGAATACGTCCGCCTTAATTTGCGATGTGTCAAAAGCTTTCGACTGTGTAGATCACGAAATTCTACTGAAGAAACTAAAACTAGGGCCTATATGGAGTAAGAAACATAGCCTTAAGCTGGTTTAGATCATACTTAAAAAATCGAAAACAAAAAGTAAATTGGAATGTAGACAAAACCACATTACAGTCTGAGTGGAGAAATTTACTAGCGGGTTCTAGGTCCTCTACTATTTATTATTTATACAAATGATCTTCCTAAATACTTGCATGAGAACGTAATCCTCTATGCGGATGACACCACTGTATTGTTAAAAGAACAAAGCTTATTGGCCCTGGGAAGGAGTGTATCCCAGGCTATGGAAAAACTAAATAGGCTACATGGTTTCAAACAAATTGACTAAAACTGAATATAAATAAAACTAACTTAATGGTTTTTAAAACCCAAAGTAAAGCGCAACCAGAACTAGAGATGGAGACTTACACAAACACAGAGGTGCAAAATACAGCTAAACTGTTAGGAATCATGGTAGATAACACTCTAAATTGAAAAAGTCATGTTCTGTACATTGTTAAAAAACTAAATAAGGCCTGTTTTAATATGACAATTCTTGCGCACATAACCAGCTTAAAAGTACGAAAAATTGTGTATTTCAGTTACTTTCACTCTTTATTGGCCTATGGAGTAGTAGTTTGGGGAAATTGCAGTGAGTGGGAAATAATTTTTAGGATACAAAAAAAAGTAGTAAGAATAATGACGCACTCGTCTTACAGAGAATCTTGTAAACCTTTATTTAGAAACTTAGGAATACTAACCTTCCCTTCAATATATCTACTTGAACTACTAATTCATGTACATGCAAACTATCATGAATACAACAATCAACAATCACACTCACATGATACCAGAAACAAACAAATGTTAAAATTTCCCACACATAGACTCACCCTACTTGAACGAAGCCCACAATACATGAGCATAAAAATATATAATAAGCTGTCAAAAGAAACCAAATCATTAAACACAAGAATGTTTAAAAACAAAATAAAAAATTGGCTGCTTCAAAAAACATATTATTCAATCAAAGAATATCTTGAAGACGAAATACTAATATAGAAATAATATATGTAAGTAAATTTATGTACATGTCACCGTTTTTACATGGGACTTTGTAGACTCATAGGAGCTACAAAATTATTCCTTTTTTAAAATTATTTTAGTAGTTCATTCTAGTACGTAAGTTTTTATATTTCTGACGAGTCACCAGTTTTCCAGCTTCAGCTGAACTATGAAAACGAATTTTGTGACATTTCTTCTACTCTTACTCTTACTGTTTTTAAGGATATCTGGTTGATTTGTGTAATGTTACTTATTGCTATTGTTGCCACTGTAGCTCTTTCTTTTACATGAGCGGAGAAAACGTTTCCGCGAGACTGGAAAGTCATCCCCAGGTATCTGAACTTATTTACTATGTTTAGTTTTCTGCCGTTGCACATAATCCCTTCCCGAGCTGATAACCTTCCTCCTCTCCTGCAGATCATTGTTGTTGTTTCTTTTTGCCGATGATCTCAATATTTGTTTCAAATCGCACGATATTGACATTTTAGGCTCTACTTTAAATTCAGTTTCAGATATTGTCCATGATTGGTGTACTGCTAACTTCCTTAGTATAAATACAGAAAAGACCCAAGTTTTAGCACTAACATACAGTAATAGTAATAGTCACAAAGTAGACAATGAGAACGATTCTGTTAATTTTTTGGGGTTCTTGATAGATAAAAATTTAGATTGGGAGAATCATATTATGAGAATTGAATCCAAGGCTTGTAAAGGGGTTTATGTAATACGTAGGTTAAGATTGTCTGTAAGTTTGAAGGTTCTTAAAACAGTTTATTTTGCACAAATACATAGTCATTTGAGCTATGGTTCACTACTGTGGGGCCAACAGTCTTCGGCTTTAAGGCTACTGAAAATCCAAAAGAAATGTGTAAGATTAATGTGTGGGCTTTCTTTCCGTGGTCACTGTAGGTCGAGTTTTATTAAGTTGGGTATTATGACAGTACCAGCCATTTTTATTTATCAGTGCCTTCTTTATATGAAGGAGAACCTTTATCTTTATGATGAGCTAGGCTCAACACATAGTTATCAAACCAGAAATAGAAATTGTCTGGAATTACCCAGGTGCAATTATAGCAAAACACAAAAAACCTTTTATTACTTGTCTATTAAATTTTATAATGCTCTTCCTTTGTCTGTAAAACTGTTACCATACCCCAGATTCAAGAAAGAATTACAAACAATCTTGACCAATAACTGTATATATAAAGTAGAGGAATTCTTCGTTATTAATTTTGCTGTTTAAAAGTTATGACAATGTATTGATTATTTTAGCATGTTATTAGAGTAATAATTTTGATGTTAGTAGTAGTTTATTTAGATTTGACGGATGTAATACATTTGATGTACTCATTTGTTACTACAATAAAGATTTATTTATTTATTTATTTATTTACAGTTTTGTCCTCATTCAGGTGTAGGTCATTTTGTTTTGACCATACTGATAGTGCATTGAATGCTTCCTGTAGGCTGTCTAGGTGTTGTGAAACTAGCACTATGTCATCAGCATACATGTAGGTTTTTACACGGTCCTTACTGATTACTTGGACGACATCATGAGTTGCTACGTTAAATAGCATCGAAATAGAAATCGAAAATAGGAATCTGACAATCGTTAGGCGTCCGCCGCCGTGGGTGAGTCGGTAGCACGCCTGCCTTCCACTCCGGCGGCCCGGGTTCGATTCCCGGCCGGGTCGGGGATTTTTCAGTAGTGAAAGATCCCCTCCCCGGGTTCAGGACTGGGTGTTATGTTAAGTCTTAGGTTAAGATAATGCACACTTGTGCGCGATTCCTAAATTATTAAAAAGAGAAAGAGACTTGACGGTCACATCCCTAAAGCTGCGGTTTGTCTACAGCGTTCATCGCCGGCGATCACCGCCGGCGGTGATCGCTGCCTGTTGCTCTCCATGTAAATCAATGCACCCGGTTTGTCTACGACGATGAACGCCGGCGATGACCCGGGGTCGGCGATGATCGCCGGCAGTTGCTTCTGAGGCAAATTCAGGGCGATGAACGCCGCAGATTATCATGCATATAGTAGGTCAAGAAAAGCAGAAGACAGCCATTTTGCACAAAGTACTGTCATTAGTTGCAGACGAAATGTTATAGATTTCGTGTCTAAACACATTGCCCTGTATGACATGAGCTTAAATGACCATAAATATAGCTACACGAAAGAAAATGTGTTGCAAATGGTAGATAAATTGTCAGAAAACACTATTATCTGTAATTACAATTTATGTAACGTACAGTAAAATTATCAGCTCATTTATTAGTAAAAGTATTTTCGATATATTATTACTGGTTTTATTATTTTGTTATTCATTGAACCATTTAACATTTAATTAATCAAAAGTGACTTTCCTTTGTTCCTGTCAGCGTTTTATCTTGAGTGAGTATAATATTATAGTCTACGTTGGGGTTATGAATGCTAACAAATTTCCAAATTCCATGCCCCCCCACCACATCGAGCTGTTTGACATGGCCAACTACAACTGTGAATAGCAACAGTATCATGGGCGATGAACGCCGGTAGACAAACCACCCCTACGACGATGATCGCTGACCCCGGCGGTCATCGCCGGCGATGAACGCCGTAGACAAGCCATAGCTTAATGGCGTCAATCACGGCTACTCGATGCCATGCATAGCCAGTCAGTTGCAAATTGTGTGCAGCGTCCAACTGCAACTGTACTTGTTTGTGATACAGAATGGAACCTTTACTGAAGTCTGAGGATATTAAGATTGAAATTAAGGAGGATATTAAGATTGAAATTAAGGAAGAATTTTCTCCAACACAACCAAAGTGTGAACCTGTGCCTATTGTATTTTACACGATACAGTCAAACGAAATCAAAAGTGAGAATACAGAATCCATAGCATGCAGCTCCATTCTCAAGTTAACGCAAGTTTCAGGAATTTCTGGAAGGAATAATGAAAAAGAGGATCAGCTAATGCAATCACACTCAACTGCTGAGTATACAAGCACATCCTCTGCTAGAAACGGTAAACACCGTACTCAGACTCGAGACAAACATTACTCATGTGATATTTGTGCAAATCAATTTACCCGGAAAGACAGTCTCAAATTACATCTGCTCACTCACACTGGACAGAAATCGTTTTCGTGTGATGTCTGTAACAAAAAATTTACCCGGAAAGACCATCTCAAATTACATCTGCTCACTCACACTGGACAGAAAGCATTTTCGTGTGATGTCTGTAACAAGAAATTTACCCAGAGAGGGCATCTCAGCACTCACCTGTTTTCTCACACAGGAGAGAAAGCATTTTCATGTGATGTGTGTAAAAGGAATTTTACCCATAGAGGAATACTAAACACACATCTGGTCACTCACACTGGAGAGAAAGCATTTTCGTGTGATGTCTGTAACAAGAAATTTACCCAGAAAGGGAATCTCAACACACATCTGCTCACTCACACTGGACAGAAAGCATATTCGTGTGATGTTTGTAACAAGAAATTTACCCACAAATGTAGTCTCAAGACACATCTGTTCACTCACACTGGACAGAAAGCATTTTCATGTGATATCTGTAACAAGAAATTTACCCAAAAATACTATCTCAAAATACATCTGCTCACTCACACTGCACAGAAATCATTTCCGTGTGATGTCTGTAACAAGAAATTTACCCAGAGAGGAAGTATCAGATTACATCTGCTCACTCACACTGGACAAAAAGCTTTTTCGTGTGATGTCTGTAACAAGAAATTTACCCAGAAAGGGCATCTCAACACACATCTATTCACTCACACTGGACAGAAAGCATTTTCATGTGATTTTTGTAACAAGAAATTTACCCGGAGAGGAAGTCTCAGATTACATCTTCTCACTCACACTGGACAGAAAGAATTTTCGTGTGATGTCTGTAACAAGAAATTTACCCTGAGAGGGAATCTCAAAAAACATCTGCTTACTCATGAGAAGAATACCGGGAACTGGTGCACTTTTGCTAAGTATCCGAAGAACCTTCCTTAGTGTACATGCTTTGTCTTGTATGAAGCTATTACAAATGAAAGTGTACAATCTCAGTTTGGCCACCGGACTGTTTGAACTTACCATTTGAAAGGAACATCTCTCTATATTATCATTTATCATTTATTTCATCATAAATCTATATACAGAAAAATTGGCTCTAAGTCAATACTTAATGACTAACAAAAATTACTTAAGACTAATTTGTGTCATTCCATGTGAAGTGACCCTCAAGGTTTGAAAAATAAATTGCACAAATTTATAGGAAACTCCGTATCAAAACAAAGAATGTTAATTACTGATTATTAAATTAGTATGCAAATTTGAAATGCACTTAATTTCTTGGTGTAATCATCTTCCGAACTTGAACTTATATATTAAAAAGAAACTGATGCATTTATGCATAAGTTAACAACTCCGAGATCAGCAGAACTAACAACTGACTTTTTTTTGTTGTTGTGTTATCTTGAATATACTACTTCTCTTGTGTTATTCTAGTGATTATATTTGGAAAAGTTAGTACCTACATTTCCTATTAGTCAAAATAACATTACTGTTTTCTGCCACACCCTGAGCGCAAAAACATGTAAAAGTTTGTTTAATAGTGGATATATGTATGACTGATTCCCAGAAGTGAGGTTAAACACGTGCTCTACAACTTTCAATAACAACCTTTTTTAATATCTGCAATGCAACTAGCTTAAAAATGTGTTCTGGGTGTGACAACTCCAATACATTGGTTGGTTGGATCTCCACTTCTAATTACAGTATTTTTATATCTTATAACAGAAGAGTTCTAATTAAAAACACAGAAATTTAGGGACAAAATGAAGCAGAATGAAGATGTTCCTGAAGAACATTAAAGGAAATACTGAAAGAATACTGAAAGTAAAACTGGCAATAAACCATGATGAAAAAGCCCTTTAGCTTAAAAGACTAAGAGATAGAGAGAGACAGCCACGTCACAGGGAGAAAGTGAAGAAATCTAAGTCATCTGATATTATCTGAACTCCCAAAAAGAGTCCTTATCAATCTAATCGCTCTTTTGTAAAAACAGTTTGTAATGTTTGCAGCATTAAAAAGGAATTTTATGCTGAAGTGAGAGAAGTCGACTACGAGAATGATAAACTATTGCTCAAATATATGCAACCATCAGGAAAACCTTGGATTTGGCCAATTATAGAAGTTCATTCACATAAGAGCGCTCGTGCTCGGGCACAGTTCAGCCATTTACATTACAAAATACAAATTACAAAATACATAAAAAAAATATAATTAAATCAAAACCTAAAAAATAATAATAATAAAGAAAGAACAGAAAAGTAAAAAGAAAAAAGGAAAAGTAGTAAGAACAAAAATTGAAACCCTGAGTTATTACAAATAAAATCGTTCCTTAATTGTCTACTAAGTACAGAGTGAAGTAACTTTTGAACTATGAAATAAGATTTTTGATAAACTTATTGAATTTTTTGTTATTCATATTATGTACTATTTCTGGATGTGACCTAATTATAGAGTTATAGAGTCTTGGACCATAATAAATGCTATGTTTAGAGCCAGAAGAGGTGAAGTATTTTGGTGTTACAGAGGTCTATTTGTTTTCAGGCAAAATTCTGCTTAAACATTGTTAAACAGCCACAAAACAGTGACTATGTGTAAACAAATAAAGTATTTTAATAAATAGTTTCAGAGATGAATTTAATTCTCACTTGTCCTTTTTTGTCACACCCAGAACATTTTCAAAAATTCCGTTCATCTATGAAAATGTAAATAACATTTTAAACCTTTACATATTTCATTTAAGAAACTTCCACTTTAACTAAAATAAAATTCTATTTGTCTCTTTGATTAACCACAGAACAAAGTTTTTACTTTCTCTATGTTCATATGTAAAAGCACTGGACAATTCAGTCATACCCAGAACAGTAAGTATTTTTTTATTTTATTATTGCTTTCCAGTGTATGTATAAATCTGAAATTTTGTGAACAAGAACATTAGCAGCTCAGGATTACATAATAAAAATTAGAAAACTATAGGTTCAAAAAGTTTATTAATATAAAATGATAAACTTCTTAAATAAGCTCAAAAGTGTCACACCCAGAACTGTGGAATGACCCATTTCATCTAACTGACCGCTGGCATGGTCTTGTGGTTAGGATTGCTGACTACAGATCCGTCGGCCCGGATTCGATCCCCGGCACCTCCTCGGATTTTTCTGAGTTAGGGAGGTTTGGCAGGGGTACACTGAGCCTCATGATTCAAATTGAGGAGCTACTTGATAGAGTAGTAGGGGCTCCGGTCATGAAAACCACCATTCATGGTTATGGGTTCCGGCATGCTGACCACATGCCCCCAATCCTGCCATCTGCCTGTGGTAGATGACACAGCGGTCGGGTGGTAGGCTGAGTAGGAAATGTTTAACACATTTTCTGTATTTCTTATACTCTGTGTGTTGGAATACTTTATTGATGCCCGGTATAAACTCAAGACCCTTTACAGACATATGTAATTCATCAATTCTTAATGGGCAATTTCCTGAGAATTTAAAAGTCGCTAGGTTGTCCCAATATATAAAAGTGAAGATGCCCTAAATATGAATAATTACAGATCAATAGCCATCCAATCTGGTTTCTCTAAAATACTTGAAATGGTTATTTATAATAGACTGGAACCTTTCTTAGCTAAATATGTCCTCTCTAACAAGCAGCAAACTGTATAACGCCGGAGTTCGGGGAATATGTCATGAATTATTCAAATCATACTTATCAAATAGAAAACAAATAGTAGAAATATTTGATAATAAGGTGTCCAGCAATAGAATTTATTCGAGTCCTAAATTTACCACCCATGGAGTCCCACAAGGTTCTAATCTTGGTTCTCTATTGTTCCTACTCTATATGAATGATTTGCCTCTAAATGTTACCAGTGCCCATACAATTCTTTTTGCAGATGACACAAGTCTTGTATTTAAAGGTCAAAATGTTATTGAGCTTGAAACATCTATCAGCCAGGCCAGAAATAATCTAGTTCTCAATGCGAAAAAAACAGTCAGCATTTCTTTTGATATCAGTAAGGGCACAACTCCAAACATTCCTCCCAAAATAATGATTGACAACCAAGAAATTCATTTAGTTCACACACTAGGTTCCTAGGAATAACCGTTGACAGACACTTAAACTGGAAAATCCAAATACAGAATACTATTACTAAATTAAATAGAGCTTACTATGTCCTTTTGAACCCCCCAAAAAATTTGTAATATTCATACACAAAATCAGTCTATTTTGCTTATGTACCCAGGTACAAAGCATATTAACATATTGCATTGTTGTCTGGGGCTTCTCAAGTGACTTAAACAGCATATTCATAGTACAAAAGAAAATTATTCGTGCCGGTAAAATTCTAAATTAAAAAAGAGATACTCATTGCAGACCATATTTTCAGCAACTTCTTATTTTAACAGTCCCATACGCATATACATTCTTGAGACTGTTTGTTTTATTCATAAGAACATCCACCATTTCACTGTGAACAATGAAATTCATCAGTACTCAACCAGAACAAAGGATAAATAACACTTGAACAGCATTATAACTACTACAATACACTCAACCATACTCCATAAGGGAATTATTTTGTATAACCTCATTACAAACATAGTTAGTAGCAAGTTACCTCACTTGTTGTTCAAAAGAGACGTCAAACGTTTTCTTAAATATAACAGCTTTTATAGTACTGATGAATACATTGAATATTTTAAAGGGCAAATCTAAGTATGTTGACATTTATAAATTACAACTTTACTTTTATACTTCATTTGCATTTAGGGTATTTACATTTATAGCTCATAACTTCAATTTCATGTTTCATCGATATTTATGTCATTGTATTATTTTTAGGTATTTGTACTTGTATTTGTATTTGTATGACGTTTCCTATGTCACTGTTCCATGTACATTGTATGACTTGAAGGAATAAATGAAATGATCTGATCTGAAGAAATACCTATGGGTAAATTATCCAATGGACAGAATTTACACAAGAATAACTTTTACAAACAATAATTTAAAGATAACAATCACATACACTTGTGACGAGTTTCTACCCTAGTAGCACACTTCGTTGGCCTAACGGAGGGATTTCGTTGGCATGGTTGGGATATGTTGGGAAAACGTTCGTTGTAATTTCCTCGGTTAGCCCACGTTACGTTTCCGTTGCGTCATGCGCTAAGTCCAACCGTTGGGGCTATGACGTTGACCCAACGAGGGCTCTTCCTACCGTTGGGGTTATGATTGCTGGCCCAACAATAAATCTCGTTGTAATGTGATCGCATTTATGTTAAAATTAAAAAGTGTTGAAATAACATTATAAGCGTTAAATTTTCATTTCCTATAAAATAAAACAGTTTTAATTCATTAATTATTCGAGCTCTTTGTGCGCGTTACATGCTAAATCTCCACCTCTTCCTGCCTGTCTTCGGCAATTTCCGGCGTAGTTCGGGTCATCATGAAGACATGAAGATACAACAGTTATTCGCCATCTTGATATGTTGGTGTTTTACTTCTATTAATATTAGGGCTCTTTATTTGTTCTCTGAAAATAACGTTATCATATATTCACATCAAATATTCAAAATACGAGATGTATATCCTTCTTACTATTTATCATGTATTACACATCTCTGTAGTAAATAGGCTAGAAGAATTCTCGATTTTTATTTCAACGAGCTCTAATAACGTAGTGGTTAAAGCGATAGACTATAACGCTAGCGGTTCCGAGATCGAATCCCCATAGGTGCGAATTTTATACGATAGGAATAGGTAGGTAGGGTGAAGGAGAGAAGGTAGTTAATAGGGAAAAGAGGAGAAAAGGGATGAAAGGGAAAATAAAAAATTAAATTTTGTGTGCTTCTAGTATTTCCGCCAGATGTCTCTGCGCTGCGTAGTAGTTCCACCATTACCTAATAGATGTCTCTCAACTGTTGGGATTTTGTTGTATATTGGTTGGCTACAGTTGGCAGTTGGTTGGATAAAACGCTTCTTGGCAACCGAACCCCGACGGACATTCCTAACCGTTGACCAACGAAACATGGCGATCATTCCCCAACATTGGCCCAACGATCTGTGCTACTAGGGTAGATAAATGTCCTCTGGGTAAATATGAAAATGACAGAAAAAATGTTCCTACAAATTTGGGCTAGATCTTTCCAAGGGTAAATCGTCTGGTTAATATGTCCTTTCATGGATGGCTGGATAAAATTTAACCTTTCATAGGATCAATAATAATTTAAACATGAGAATCAAAGCCTTCTGAATTAACTGTACAACTCCAAGGCCTTTCTCATATCATTTTCGGTGATTAGTAACTAATTTACCCATAGGCATTTCAAGAGTTTATACGTAGAAACGTGACATGAGAGAGTTATATAGGCCTAATATTATTCCTTATAGGATAGGGAGGATTGCTTTTTTGTTCTAATACTGTTATTATGAATTTTATTGTGGCTTTTTGTACAATAATTGTGAATTGCCTCATTGTTAATGAAATTATGTTTGATTTTTAGTGTGTAGAGACAAGGTAATGGTAGGATTTTTAGAGTTTTGTACGAGTCCCTACAGTGAGAGTTGAAGTCTAGATTGAGAATTAGTCTAATTATTTTCTTTTGAATAGCAAATACCCTTTTTAATTCACTTGAGGAGCCCCATGCTATGATTCCATACGTTAGAATGGATTGTATATAAGCAAAGTAGATTGTTTTTAACGTTTGAGGGTTTGAGATGTTTTTCAGTACATAATGAGCTTTACTAAGTGCCAGTGTGGTAGTTTATGAGATTGTTTGGGGGGACGGGAAAATGTCTGTCCGTGTGTCTGTACGCGCGATAACTCAAATATGCTTTATCAGATTTTCATGAAACTTGGTAGGCCTATACGCATTTATAACGTCCATGGGAAGAACCCTATTTATATTGGACCAAATCAGTTGTGCCGATACCGGAGTAATACCCAATTTAGTGCCTATTTTATAATAATGTATTAGAAAGAATTTATGTAGATGTAGATATCTCATCCTGTAGATCCTGTGTTGAGCAGGGTTCAAGGATATAGAACAAGTCAGATCAAAAAAAATACATGCATGTTATAACAATAATATACAGAAACTGCAAACTGGAAATATTCCTCCAAATTGTAGAAGGTGTGAGTTATTAAAAATTCCTTGACAGCTGTTTTGAAAGGTTTGCTCTTTCTTTGAATACATAATAATTTAATGTTGTTTGGAAGCTTGTTATATATCTGTACTGCAGAATAATAAGCACCCTTCTGAAAGAGTTTTAACGAGTTATTTCGTCTGTGTAGATCATTCATGTTTCTGGTAGTACGTCCATGTACACTAAAATTAGTTTGAAATTTATCAATACTATCCACTACATAACACATAACAGAGTATATATACTCCCCTGTAAGAGTGAGGACTTTTAATTTTTCAAATAGCGGTTTACAAGATTCCCTTTTTTCTTTCCCTTTCTATTGTCCGTTTTTGTAATCTAAATATTTTCTCCCTATGGGAAGAGTTGCCCCAAGAATATAATTCCGTACCTCATTACCGACTGAAATTATGCAAAATATACCATAAGCAATGCATCCTGTTGTAATATATTATTCAAAATGCGTAAAGCAAAACACGCTGAACTCAGTTTTGGACTTACCATTTATGTGTGTGTCTTCCAGTCAAGATTTTGGTCGATTTGCAGTCCTAAAAATGTTACATTGCTAATTTATTTTATGATTTGTGTTTGATAATTAATTTCAAGATTTTAGATACATCTGTTTTTTGTCCTAAATTGTATAAAATGGGTCTTATCAATATTAAGTGTCATTTTATTAGCTAGAAACCATGTGTTTAACTCGTGAAAAGCCTTTATAGCTATTCTTGATAAATGTTCTTGTGACGTTCCTGTTACAAGTACACTAGTATCATCTGCGAAGAGCAATACCTGTGATTCGTCACTTAAGATATAGGGAAAGTCATTAATGAAAATTAAAAAGAGCAAAGGTCCTAGTATTGATCCCTGAGGTACCCCATTCTTAACAACCCCTAAGTTAGATTCATTTCCATTCAATATTACCTTTTGAGTTCTATCAGACAGATATGATTTGAACCACTTAAGTGTTAAGTTATCCAACCCATAATGATCCAATTTTTGAAGTATTATTTCATGATTTATACAATCAAACGCTTTAGCTAAGTCTCAGAAAATTTTTTATCTAACGCTTCCAGTATTTCTGTAGTTAGTTGAAATGTAGCATTCTCAGTGGACATGCCACTTCTAAATCCAAACTGAGATGAAGTAAGAATGTCATTTAAATTAAAATAGTGTATTATGCGGTTGTACATAACTTTTTCAAAAACGTTTGAAAATGAGATTTAGAGCAATAGTTTGCAAATGTAAATCAGTTATCATGACAACATATTGTTTTAGAATCTCCATATGTGACTTTGGAAGTTGCAATACAGTTAGCTATGACAAATAACACTATTCCTTTACATACGCTTATCAAACTAGACCATTCAACTGAGCGAGGTGCTCGAGATGGTCTTGGACTCACCCTAGTAGCACAAATCATTAGGCCAATGTTGGGAAATCATCACCATAGTTCGTTGGCCAACGGTTAGGAATGTCCGAAGGGGTTCCGTTGGCCTAATGGTGCCCCACCCAAATGAATGCCAACTGTAGCCAACCAATATACAATAAAATCCCAACAGTTGGGAATGTTTGTTGGTGATCTGTTGGGCCATCATTGTAATGCCTACAGAATGCCTACTGATTCCAACCAAGTTCCAATATAATTCCATCCATAAGCCAACCAAAATCCAACAATTTCCCTACATTCCTCCATTGGGTTCTGCTTTTTGCCTTGGTTTCATGTTTATTTTGTCACAATTAGGTAGTTGATAAAATATTTACCCCAGCAACTTCAATTTAAGAATGACTTTTAAATCCATGCAAATCTTTTGCACTTCGCCCCTTTTGATAAGAGCCCAAGAAAACCAAGTATTTAGCTAACTAATAAATTCATACAGATTCACAAAATACAATATACAGTTCATATGTTGCTCTTAATTCAACCGTATACTGTATTTTGTGAATGTATATGACTGTATAAGAATGAATTCATTAGTTAGCTAAATGCCTAGTTTTCCTGGGCACTTATCAAAAGGGGCGAAGTGCGAAAGATTTGCATGGACTTGCTAGTCATTCTTAAATTGCAGTTGCTTAGGAAAATATTTTATCAACTACTTAATTATGATAAAATAAACATGAAACCAAGAACAAAAGCAAAACCTAATGGAGGAATATAGCTAAATCATTGGATTTGGTTGGCTTATTGATGGTTATAATACTAATGATCGAGAACTTTATCCCATGAGGGGACAAGGCCTACTACCCATGTTGCGTCTTCTTCCTCCGTCCTTCGACATGGGCAGATGGTGGTCTTCATGACTGAAACCGCTATTTCTTTATCAAGTGGCTCCTCGTCTTCATGAGGCTATGTGCACCCCGGTCCAGAACTCTATACCTCAGAAAAATGGCGATACATGGGTCAAACCCAGGCCTTCAAATCAGTAAAGAGCAACACTAACCAGTAGAAAAAAAAATTTAATATCATTGTTCTTATCTTCTCAAAACATAAATTTCTTTGCATCATCTTATTTTTTAAAACCTGACAAATGTAAAATTGCAAATCACCTCAGTGATGAATGTAACAATTTCACATATTTGGTCCCAATTTTCACTGTTCCACGTTAATATCTAAAATTCATTAAAAGTAGTTACTTACAGTGAATGTATTAAAATACGACTGTGTGTGCAATCTGGGTGTGAACTGTGTCGCCTCTACTGGAGAAATTAGGCAATTGAGCAATTCTCTAAACTCCATGTTAAAATAAAGCATAGGACAGGCAGTGTAATTCTCGAGACGGCGGTGGTTCAGTGTCCAATACCAGAGAATACAATCTCGTCGTAGCTCACAGAAAAGAAAAATCACCGTATTTCCAAATTAGGCCAACCGATTTGGTCCAATATCAACAGACGTCTTCCCATGGACAATATAAATGCGTATACGAAGTTTCATAAAAATCCGATAAAGCGTATTTGAGTTATTGCGCCTTTAAAATAGACACTAAATTAGGTTTTACTCCGGTACCGGTCAACAGATTATGTTCAAATTCAATAGGATACTTTTCATGGGCGTCATAAATGTGTATACCAAGTTTCATGGAAATCCTATACAGCGTATTTGAGTTATGGTGCCTTTCTAGTATAATCTATTAAAATAGGCACTAAATTGGGCATTACTCCGGTACCGGTGAACCGATTCTGTTCTGTTCAGGGTTCTTCCCATGGACATTATAAATGTGTTTTCTAAGTTTCATGAAAATCCGAAAAAACTTATTTGAGTTATGGTGCGTACAGATAGACGGACAGACATTTTTCGTCCCCCACACAATCTCATAAAGTATCATACTGGCACTTAATAAACAGCAAATCAAAGCTTCACTGTGAGCTGTGACAATGTGACAACACTATGCAAGTAAGGGAAGATGGATGGGTAATACAATCAGTTCCCTCTGACAGTTAGCAAGTTGGATGAGATGGAGGGGTGGTATTTTATAAGAAAAACACGTGGGAGAACTGTAAGCGTTTACCGATGTTGCTGTCTTCAGTTGAAGGGGGGAAAATCAGGTGCATTGCCCAATGCTGCCCTCTTAAGGTCGTGATCATGAATGACGTGTGATCCTGTCACCCATGCTTCCTGCAGAGCCCCTGCTAACTTTAGGTAATTCAAAACACACTACCAAGCGGTTAACCTTTAGCTATTGAACCACCTCGAGGAAGCCCGAAAAAGGGAACAAAACACACATCTTTCTATACGGCGAGACAGCAAACCATACAATAATTATTGTTTAGTTAATAATATTGAAGAAATTAGGTAAGATGTGATCCTATTCAGGAGACGCCACTGAACAGTCCAAACAAAAAGCATTTTGCGCATTATAATCACCAATCTTATAAAATTGACTGAAATTGTCTTCATTCTGAGTGTCCTATAACACCACTTCACATTAGCTGCCACACTGCAGTCCCACCCATCTACAAGTCTACAATGAGACGTGGCCATCTGCCTTACCGCGCCTTCCATTACACAATACTATTGCTTCCGAGCTGGCTTAGCCCACTCTCTCACTGGATGCCACAAATATTTTATGAATGGATGGATTGATTGATGGGATTGAATTGAGTGGATGGGAAATTCATGAATGGATGAATAAATGGATGGATGGATAAATGAATGAATAAATTGATGAATGAATAGGTGGTTGTATGGATGGTTGGAATATGTATGAGTGGTTCAGTGATTGGTGGATGCATAAATTTCTTAATGCAATGGATAGGTCAGTGAATGGATGGATGGATTATTGATGGGGGTATGCATGTATGTGTAGCTTATATACATGTATGGCTTGATGGATGACTGGATGGTTTGCTGATTGGAAGAATGAATGTATGTAAGGTGGATTGGTGACTGTATGGACAAATGCATGGATGTTTAGGGGGAATGATGATTGGTTCGTTGGTTGGATGGATGGGTGGTGGCGTAGATGGATGGTGGCACGGATTCATGGATGTACGTATGGGCGCATCGATTAATGGGTTGATGGGTGGATTAATGGATGGATAGATGAGTGGGTGAATGGTTGGTTGCATTTGTAGGATACAAACATATACGCCGCCATATTTTCTTCATATTTTTCTGGGATGGTCGCATGTGTCCCCTTGCCCAAAGGGTTTCTTATTAGGTTTCATTGAGGGGGTTTACAGGTTGTTAAACGTGTGGTTTAGAGTAGCAAAGGAAATGAAAACAAGCCTTGTATGAAGGGATATTTTATAGAATGTTGTACAGGGAACGCAACGAAAATTGTACACAATTTCTTAGTACCATCTAACATTTTAAAAACCTGACATTTTCTGCTACACAGTGCCCTGACTGAAAGTTAGAGTCATCCGAAAAGATGACTGGCCCTTAGTATGACAAATTTTAGATCTGTATTTTGATCACATTGTTTGGGGTTTGGTTGAATCCCTAACCTTGTCTCAAGTGCTGTCATGTTGGTTATTCGATATGTAAATTGTTTCCTCAAATTCTACCCGTGGAAACCATCCTAAAAATTACGTATCCCCTTTTACAGCATCTCTATATTTATAAAAAATGCATTTAATTTTTGTGGGGCAAATGAATTGGCAAGAGAATTAGATAACGAAAAAAGAAATAGAAAGATATAAACTAAAAACAATGATAAGCAAGGACAGAGAGAAAAGTCAGGAGAAATCGAAAATAAACAAATGACACGCGATACGGCAAAGAGAGAAAGCGAAAGATAGAGAATGAGGGAGGGAGGGAGAGATTGAGAGTGAAATATTGAGAGAGAAGTTAAGAGAAGTGGAAGGGGGCTGAGAGAGCTGCGTCTCCCGGATGGGTCAGCTTTGAGAACCACATGACACAATACGTCAGGATGTGAACAAATCAAACATTAAATAATACTGATGGGCTGTGAACAATATTAATTAGGTTGAACATGTCTTGAAATGAATGGAAGCCATACAGAAATCGGTAATACCGGAGTTGACGGGTCCCTGTACGCAGCAAGCCATGTTGCCTTCATTCTGGCAGCGTTCCGTAAGGACAAGTCCACCACCGCCGCCGCCAAATTCGAATGTGTTATATTCAGAATCCACAACGCCGATTTTGAGTGGTTAAAGATTTGATATTAAAAATAGCGCAAAAGCCCGTTCTTCTCACAGGTGCTCCCGGGTGATAGTTTAAATTGGCGTAGGGACTAGTACTTAAAGGTTTAGTATTAAAACGACCGCAAGAGCCCGCTCTATTCACAGGTGACAGTTAAATAACCCCGTTCTGCTCGCGGGTGAGGGATTAAGTTTGCATAGGGACTAGTAGTTAAAGTTTAATATTAAAGCGAGCGAAAGAGCCCGTTCTACTCACAGGTGACACTTAAATAACCCCGTTCTGCTCGCGGGTGACAGATTAAGTTTGCATAGGGACTAGTAGTTAAAGTTTAATATTAAAGCGAGCGAAAGAGCCCGTTCTATTCACAGGTGACACTTAAATAACCCCGTTCTACTCACAGGTGACACTTAAATAACCCCGTTCTGCTCGAGGGTGATAGTTTAAATTGGCGTAGAGACTAGTACTTAAAGGTTTATTATTAAAACGACCGCAAGAGCCCGTTCTATTCACAGGTGACAGTTAAATAACCCCGTTCTGCTCGCGGGTGACAGATTAAGTTTGCATAGGGACTAGTAGTTAAAGTTTAATATTAAAACGAGTGAAAGAGCCCGTTCTACTCACAGGTTACACTTACATAACCCCGTTCTGCTCGCGGGTGATAGTTTAAATTGGCGTAGGGACTAGTACTTAAAGGTTTAATATTAAAACGAGCGAAAGAGCCCGTTCTATTCACAGGTGACACTTAAATAACCCCGTTCTGCTCACGGGTCACTCTGTATATATTTTTATTATTTCCTAGCCGGTGGTCCTGGTGTTATAAAATCTGCACACGGCTTTTTCTACTCGGTATATTTTTTACCATTTTTAACTAACTCATATTTCTTTCTGCAGAGCAAAGAATGAATGAACGTATTATGTATTTTTCTTTGTGAAAATCTCGTTTGTTGCCATAACTTGTACAATGCCTACAGCATATTTTACCGACTTCTTGCATGTACCTAATAAGCCTATTCAGATTTTTCGGATATTTTGTTTGTTTGAAATTATCGTACGTAATAATAAAGGTTCTTACCCTGACTTTACGACATGGAAATCACACCGATTAAAGAAATAATTCATTATATGGAGGGACATTTTTTCTCCGACTTGAGCTATATCTGTTCCTTATAATTCGACCCTTCTGAACACGAATATAACAGTAATATTAACCAGTTCCTTCCGTACTTCGAGAAAATTCCGATTTTCCATTAGTGTGACCCAGTCAACGCAGAAAGAATATGGACGATTAAAAAGAAAAATTCATTCCATCGAGGAAATTTGTTTTCCCGACACGAGTTACATGTTTCATCTATAATCCGACCCATCTGATCTCGAATATATTAATTAAATAATAACCATTTCCTTCCGCGCTTCGAGAAAATTGAGATTTTCCATTAATGTTAGACATTTCTCGCAGAAGAAGGAGGAACAATTCAAAGAAATAATTCATTATATGGAGGGACATTTTTTCTCCGACTTGAGCTATATCTGTTCCTTATAATTCGACCCTTCTGAACACGAATATAACAGTAATATTAACCAGTTCCTTCCGTACTTCGAGAAAATTCCGGTTTTCCATTAAAATCACATTTTTCGCAGAAAAAGTAGAACTATTTAAATAAAAATTGATTACAAAGAGTAAAAATTTTTTCCCGACATGACTTACATGTGTTATCTATAATTCGACCCTTCCGAACACGAATATAACAATAATTATAACCAGTTCCTTCCGCACTTCGAGAAAATACCGATTTTCCATTAGTGTCACACATTTCTCGCAGGAAAAGAGGAAACTATTCAAAGAAAAATTCATTCTGTGTAGGATAAATTTTTTTCCAACTTGAAATACGTGTGTTATCTATAATTCGACCCTTCTGAACACGAATATAACAATAATAATAACCAGTTTCTTTCGCACTTCGAGAAAATTCCGGTTTTCCATTAAAATCACACATTTTTCGCAGAAAAAGTAGAACTATTTAAATAAAAATTGATTACAAAGAGTAAAAATTTTTTCCCGACATGACTTACATGTGTTATCTATAATTCGACCCTTCCGAACACGAATATAACAATAATTATAACCAGTTCCTTCCGCACTTCAAGAAAATACCGATTTTCCATTAGTGTCACACAGTTTACGCAAGAAAAGTGGGAATGTTTCAAACAAAAATTAATTACAACAAGGCAAAAATTTTTTCTCACTTGAGTTACATGTGTAATCTATAATTCGACCCTTCAGAATACGAATATAACAATAATAATAATAACCAGTTCCTTCCGCACTTCGAGAAAATACCGATTTTCCATTAGTGTCACACATTTCTCGCAGGAAAAGAGGGAACTATTCAAAGAAAAATTCATTCTGTGTAGGATAAATTTTTTTCCAACTTGAAATACGTGTGTTATCTATAATTCGACCCTTCTGAACACGAATATAACAATAATAATAACCAGTTCCTTCCGCACTTCGAGAAAAAAACGATTTTCAATTAGTGTCACACAGTTTACCCAGAAAAAGTAGGACCGTTTCAAAACAAAAATTCATTACATCGAAGGAAAATTTTTTCCCGACCTAAGTTATATGAGTTATCTATAATTCGACCCTTCTGAACACGAATATAACAATAATAATAACCAGTTCCTTCCTCACTTCGAGAAAATACCGATTTTCCATTAGTGTCACACAGTTTACGCAAGAAAAGTGGGAATGTTTCAAACAAAAATTAATTACAACAAGGCAAAATTTTTTTCTCACTTGAGTTACATGTGTTATCTATAACTCGACCCTTCAGAATACGAATATAACAATAATAATAACCAGTTCCTTCCGCCCTTCCAGAAAATACCAATTTTCCATTACCGTCACACAGTTTACGCAAGAAAAGTAGGAATGATTCAAACAAAAATTAATTACATGCAGGCAAAATTTTTTTCCCACTTGATTTACATGTGTTATCTATAACTCAACCCTTCTGAACACGAATAGAACAAAAATAATAACCAGTTCCATACGCACTAGGAGAAAATTCCGAATTTCCATTCGTGACACACAGTTTACGCGTAAACTGTGTAACACGAATGGAAAATCGGAATTCTCTCGAAGTGCGGACCAAACTGCTTATTATTATTGTTATATTCGTGTTCAGAAGGGTCGAATTATAGATAACACACGTATTTCAAGTTGGAAAAAAATTTATCCTACACAGAATGAATTTTTCTTTGAATAGTTCCCTCTTTTCCTGCGAGAAATGTGTGACACTAATGGAAAATCGGTATTTTCTCGAAGTGCGGAAGGAACTGGTTATAATTATTGTTATATTCGTGTTCGGAAGGGTCGAATTATAGATAACACATGTAAGTCATGTCGGGAAAAAATTTTTACTCTTTGTAATCTATTTTTATTTAAATAGTTATACTTTTTCTGCGAAAAATTTGTGATTTTAATGGAAAACCGGAATTTTCTCGAAGTGCGAAAGAAACTGGTTATTATTATTGTTATATTCGTGTTCAGAAGGGTCGAATTATAGATAACACATGTAAGTCATGTCGGGAAAAAATTTTTACTCTTTGTAATCAATTTTTATTTAAATAGTTCTACTTTTTCTGCGAAAAATGTGATTTTAATGGAAAACCGGAATTTTCTCGAAGTACGGAAGGAACTGGTTATTATTATTGTTATATTCGTGTTCAGAAGGGTCGAATTATAGATAACACATGTAAGTCATGTCGGGAAAAAATTTTTACTCTTTGTAATCTATTTTTATTTAAATAGTTATACTTTTTCTGCGAAAAATTTGTGATTTTAATGGAAAACCGGAATTTTCTCGAAGTGCGAAAGAAACTGGTTATTATTATTGTTATATTCGTGTTCAGAAGGGTCGAATTATAGATAACACATGTAAGTCATGTCGGGAAAAAATTTTTACTCTTTGTAATCTATTTTTATTTAAATAGTTATACTTTTTCTGCGAAAAATTTGTGATTTTAATGGAAAACCGGAATTTTCTCGAAGTGCGAAAGAAACTGGTTATTATTATTGTTATATTCGTGTTCAGAAGGGTCGAATTATAGATAACACATGTAAGTCATGTCGGGAAAAAATTTTTACTCTTTGTAATCTATTTTTATTTAAATAGTTATACTTTTTCTGCGAAAAATTTGTGATTTTAATGGAAAACCGGAATTTTCTCGAAGTGCGAAAGAAACTGGTTATTATTATTGTTATATTCGTGTTCAGAAGGGTCGAATTATAGATAACACATGTAAGTCATGTCGGGAAAAAATTTTTACTCTTTGTAATCAATTTTTATTTAAATAGTTCTACTTTTTCTGCGAAAAATGTGATTTTAATGGAAAACCGGAATTTTCTCGAAGTACGGAAGGAACTGGTTAATATTACTGTTATATTCGTGTTCAGAAGGGTCGAATTATAAGGAACAGATATAGCTCAAGTCGGAGAAAAAATGTCCCTCCATATAATGAATTATTTCTTTGAATTGTTCCTCCTTCTTCTGCGAGAAATGTCTAACATTAATGGAAAATCTCAATTTTCTCGAAGCGCGGAAGGAAATGGTTATTATTTAATTAATATATTCGAGATCAGATGGGTCGGATTATAGATGAAACATGTAACTCGTGTCGGGAAAACAAATTTCCTCGATGGAATGAATTTTTCTTTTTAATCGTCCATATTCTTTCTGCGTTGACTGGGTCACACTAATGGAAAATCGGAATTTTCTCGAAGTACGGAAGGAACTGGTTAATATTACTGTTATATTCGTGTTCAGAAGGGTCGAATTATAAGGAACAGATATAGCTCAAGTCGGAGAAAAAATGTCCCTCCATATAATGAATTATTTCTTTAATCGGTGTGATTTCCATGTCGTAAAGTCAGGGTAAGAACCTTTATTATTACGTACGATAATTTCAAACAAACAAAATATCCGAAAAATCTGAATAGGCTTATTAGGTACATGCAAGAAGTCGGTAAAATATGCTGTAGGCATTGTACAAGTTATGGCAACAAACGAGATTTTCACAAAGAAAAATACATAATACGTTCATTCATTCTTTGCTCTGCAGAAAGAAATATGAGTTAGTTAAAAATGGTAAAAAATATACCGAGTAGAAAAAGCCGTGTGCAGATTTTATAACACCAGGACCACCGGCTAGGAAATAATAAAAATATATACAGAGTGACCCGTGAGCAGAACGGGGTTATTTAAGTGTCACCTGTGAATAGAACGGGCTCTTTCGCTCGTTTTAATATTAAACCTTTAAGTACTAGTCCCTACGCCAATTTAAACTATCACCCGCGAGCAGAACGGGGTTATGTAAGTGTAACCTGTGAGTAGAACGGGCTCTTTCACTCGTTTTAATATTAAACTTTAACTACTAGTCCCTATGCAAACTTAATCTGTCACCCGCGAGCAGAACGGGGTTATTTAACTGTCACCTGTGAATAGAACGGGCTCTTGCGGTCGTTTTAATAATAAACCTTTAAGTACTAGTCTCTACGCCAATTTAAACTATCACCCTCGAGCAGAACGGGGTTATTTAAGTGTCACCTGTGAGTAGAACGGGGTTATTTAAGTGTCACCTGTGAATAGAACGGGCTCTTTCGCTCGCTTTAATATTAAACTTTAACTACTAGTCCCTATGCAAACTTAATCTGTCACCCGCGAGCAGAACGGGGTTATTTAAGTGTCACCTGTGAGTAGAACGGGCTCTTTCGCTCGCTTTAATATTAAACTTTAACTACTAGTCCCTATGCAAACTTAATCCCTCACCCGCGAGCAGAACGGGGTTATTTAACTGTCACCTGTGAATAGAGCGGGCTCTTGCGGTCGTTTTAATACTAAACCTTTAAGTACTAGTCCCTACGCCAATTTAAACTATCACCCGGGAGCACCTGTGAGAAGAACGGGCTTTTGCGCTATTTTTAATATCAAATCTTTAACCACTCAAAATCGGCGTTGTGGATTCTGAATATAACACATTCGAATTTGGCGGCGGCGGTGGTGGACTTGTCCTTACGGAACGCTGCCAGAATGAAGGCAACATGGCTTGCTGCGTACAGGGACCCGTCAACTCCGGTATTACCCAGAAATCTATTTAAATGTAGTCTCGCTCCAACATAAATTACTCTGTGATTGCTATTGAAGAAAAAATACATTCGACTGCCGCACATCTCATCTGATGTTGCGTAGTAAAAGTTAACTCCAACTCAACTTTCGTCGTGTCGCCTTCATGACGTTTTACAGCTGAAATGTTTGGTATTGGTCAATAAATGTTCAATGTTCCGTCGTGTTTGTAGCGTCTGCGTTGTCGGTCCATTGCAAATTAAGCATAATGGCGCCAATCACGGCAACACGATGGCATGCATAGCCAGTCGGTATGCAAATTGTGTTTAGGACCATTGCCAGCGTCCAACTACAAACTGTTCTTTGTGTGTGATACAGAATGGAACATTTACTGAATTCTGAGGATATTAAGATTGAAATTAAGGAAGAGATTTCTCCAACACAACCAAAGTGTGAACCTGTGCCTATTGTATTTGACACGATTCAATCAAACGAAATCAAAAGTGAGAATACAGATTCCATAGCATGCTGCTCCATTCACAAAGTAGCGCAACTTTCAGGAATTTCTGGAAGGAATAATGAAGAAGAGGATCAGCTAATGCAGTCACACTCAACTGGTGTAAGTACAAGAACAATCGGAAGCAGTAAACACCGTACTCAGACTCGAGACAAACGTTTCACATGTGATATTTGTAAAAATAAATTTACCCGGAGAGAGAGTCTCAAATTACATCTGCTCACTCACACTGGACTTAAGGAATTTTCGTGTGGTGTCTGTAACAAGAAATTTACCCACAGATATAGTCTCAACAGACATCTGTTCACTCACACTGGACAGAAGGAATTTTCGTGTGGTGTCTGTAACAAGAAATTTACCCAGAGAGGGCATCTGAACACACATCTACTCACACACACTGGACAGAAGCCATATTCGTGTGATGTTTGTAACAAGAAATTTACCCGGAAAGAGCGTCTCAAATTACATCTGGGCACTCACACTGGACGGGAAGAATTTTCGTGTGATGTCTGTAACAAGAAATTTACCCAGAGAGGGAGTCTCACTCACACTGGACAGAAAGAATTTTCGTGTGGTGTCTGTAACAGGAATTTTACCCGGAGAGGGAGTCTCCGATTACATCTTCTCACTCACACTGGACAGAAGGAATTTTCGTGTGATGTCTGTAACAAGAAATTTACCCGGAGAGGGAGTCTCAGATTACATCTTCTCACTCACACTGGACATAAAGACTTTTCGTGTGATGTCTGTATCAAGAAATTTACCCAGAAAGGTAGTCTCAAATTACATCTACTCACTCACACTGGACAGAAAGAATTTTCGTGTGGTGTCTGTAACAAGAATTTTACCCTGAGAGCGCATCTCAAGGGACATTTGCTCACTCACACTGGAGAAAAAGAATTTTCATGTGCTGTCTGTGCACAGAAATTTTCCCACAAAGGGACTCTTAAAAGACATCTGCTTACTCATGAGAGGAAGAACCTTTAATAATACACATGCTTTGTCTTGTGTGAAGCTTTTACAATTGAACGTGTAGAATCTGGACTGTGACACACATGAGAATGGGAAGGTCCATGTTTAGGATGGAGACACTCTTGTAGGTAGGTCAGTGGTTTCTCATTGAAATTGTATGCATCTTCATATTGAGAAGTGTACCTTTTAATACAGGTCTTAAAAGTAAAAGTTGGAGATAGTTGTTGTTTATATTGCATTAGAATGTACATAAGACCACTTGAGAAGTTGATCACTCGTGCCATTGTTGATGTGGAGACAGCTGTGGCTCGTTGGCAATCTGTTGAAATGCTTATGCTGCGATCAGTAAAGATGATGTTGCGAGCTATGGACATTTTACTTAGGTGCATGGGGGGTATGTTTCAAATAATCAAATAACATTGTCTGTTAATGTGAACGGTTAATTCATGTCACTTTCTGAATCAAGTGTTTTTGGTTCTGTTTTCTAGCAACCTAAAAGTTTTCCCCCCGAGAACCATTGACTGAAGCCACCCAAAGATAAATAGATATTAAAAATGGAATAGAGCAATACCAAAGAGAGACAGCATACTGATAAGGGTGATGCATGTTCATTGCATTTTTGTGGTGACATAATTATGAAATGAAATATTCATTGTGTTGATGGCTATAGGGGTCGACATTCTGCAGTTTAGGTGGCGTTTGAAGGTGGAGCCTTACCCATATTTTCCAAAATATTTCACAAAGCAGTTTGGAGGAATCCAACCCAATAAGAGGAGAATAAGTCACAAAACAAGAGAGCTTGTAAAATAGCTGACTCCGAACCTTTTCCATTAAGTTCTGATGAGGGTAGTTTGCCATATGTATCATATGAACAAGGCTTATAATCATCACTAGAAGGGGACTCATTAATTAAAAACAAAGCAGGCATCTCCTACAAGAAGTAGACAACAATATATGAATGGAAATTTGACTAGAACCGAGAAGAAACTTTCCATGCAAAATGAAGAAAATGCTATCTTGAAAGGAAATTAGCTGCTGAGAACAGTTCAAATTCATTAGAGAATAAAGTTAAATGTCTTTCTTAAATCAGAAGATTTTTTTGATTGAATGCTTAAGAAGTGCAATATTTCTAATATCAAAAGGTTGAGATACTCTAATGAGTTTATTTTAGAAAGTTTGTTATTCAAAATTATGCCTCAAGCCTCAAGGCTACAAACACGGACTCAAGCATGAGTTACTTCCTTTCCCTTTAGAAACGCATTTAACGAGACTGTGTGAAGGATTGAAATGCTCGTATGGTGTAACAAAATTGCACTGAATGCCATATCAGATACCTTTCAATGTGAAAATGACGAAAGCAAATGCCTTGGTGAATAATTTGACTAAGAATTTAGAAATCGTTCATAATAAGTAAAAAACAATAATTTTCAAATTGAAATATAACTAATTTAGTTAGTGCAATAAATGTTTCTTTGAGCTATTAGCTTATTTTAGATACACCTACAATGTGAGTCCTGAAATAATCACAGATTGTCATTAAAACTAATAACCTGTAGAATTCCAGAATTTTTATTAAGAGGTTATTGTATCAAATACAAGTGAAACCAGCTATAGTTTGAAAAAATGTGAGAATCACTTATTTGGTTAAACTCTTTTGTATGTGTTAGAAAGCAGTATTCCTTTACGTCCCCATGGCTAATGCACATTGTATTTTACAGTTCTTACTGTTTTCATGTCACTTGTAGCGGTATTTTCATAATTAGATGACCTGCTTAGCGTGTTGTCTTATAGCCAGCAATCATCTTTACAGATGGAAGCGCCTCACAGTGGCGGATCATGTGAACTACAAGAGTTATCACACTTCTCAAGTTCTATAGGTTATGGTGCTCATAGTAATTTCATGGTTTCAAATGTCACCTAATATTGAATTCAATTCAGAACAAATCATATAAGTATCTTAACCCTTATAATTTATTACCAAATGCAGGTTGTAGAAGAAATCAGGAATATAAATTTTTAAGATTACAACTTTTCAAAATCTTTACTGGAAGGCACACATTGAAATTGTAATTCCAAAACTGAGTTCAGTGAATGGAATAGGTGATGCTCCCCTAAGCCGGTTTGGGTTATATTCAAAGAATCCAAAACAAAAAGTAGAATGGACTAGTGCATGACAAGTGGTTTCCGAACCACTGTATTTTGTGCGATAGCTTTGAACCCAGATTCTTTCCATCGTTATGCACTATGGTAATTCACAGAAAATATTAAAAATCGGTGACTGTGTTCTTCATAAGCCATAGAAACCATACAGTGATTTATTTGATCTGGAAAGTGCCTGAAACACTGGGAAAATGAGGATCAATGTGTCATTTTTCTAACCTATAAAAGGCAGTCTCTGATCAGAAAATGGCTGTTGGAAGTTGGGAATTATGACTGGCAGTGAGTTACGCTTGTGGCACGTAATACAGAAACAGAATTATCAAGGATCAAGAACTTTATGCACCATTTACATTTTTGTTGATACATGTATAGGTTTCCTCTACGTTCATTATACTTACAAGAGACTTAAGACACAATTAAAATTACACAGAGTTTGAAATTGGCTAAACTGATTACTTTCTAAAAGGTCAAATCAACCACATTACTATCTTTTAATTCCTCTATACTGTCAAATACATTATTCCTAATCCAAGTGTAGAGTGTTTTTAAATTTAGTATCAGGCACAGTGAGAGCTTCTTTTGGTAGTTTGTTAAATAACTCTGGGCTTATATATAGTGTGTCGTATATCTTGTGTTATAGTGGTGTACTGTCTGTCTAAGGTAGACTCAAGTCAAGTTTCCTTTGTTATTAATCAAGCAGTGGGCACAGTGATGATGTTCAATTCTTTGAAAGAATCTCTGCATGTATTCCTAGGTCTTAACCCTGCAATACATCTGATTGCCTTTTTCTGCCAACTGAGTTGCCCCAAGATAGTATTCGATAATGTAGGAGGGAGTGAAAGAAAACGTAGGCCTAATATGAATAAAGCGAGTAAACTGAGTCTGTGAGCTTCCTCAAACTCAGTCTCTGATCAATGAATATGCCCAAGAGTTTTACACTTTTGTTTTCCTTATTTATGACAGACAAATCAAATATTACTTCTTCTGTCTCGCAGTCACTATATCCACACTATCTCTGTCTTCAACTACAACTCGTCTTCAACTCACTACGACGATATGTCATTTTTCTTCCACTCTCTTCAACTCTTCTCCTTACGGGGCACAGCACTCTGCTCCCTCCTGACAATTATTCAATGACTACTTTTCTTAACCGTCTCTTTTTTTAAAACTTGCGCAGGCGCAAACACCTGCAACTCTATCAACACAATGACGCACGAGAACACTGTGTCTTCATAAACATAGCAACAAAATCCAGTTTATTGAAGTTCTCTCGTATAATTCATTAGTTCAAAATCCACAACGTTACATGTGTGGCTATCTCTCCTGGATGTATTTCTGACTTCAGTTATGTAGTTTTCCCCAAAACATTTCCGCTCCCAACAGAATGTCAAAAGGGGAGTGATGATTGAATTTTGGGTCAGCTAGATGCACATGCTTTGGAATTTTCAAATTTCGTACCACAAAAGAAGTAGAAGGAATGCTGGATCCAATGTGATTAATGACTAAAAAAATTAAATTTTACTTGAGTTTACAACTTGAGAATCCTTTAACCTTAGTTTCATATAACTACTTGCTTCAGAACTCTTTTTGTTTATGCCGTTACTGTCACATCGGTAACTAATCTTTCAGAAACAGAATCATGAGTAGCTGCTGAATCCAACATTCATCTTGCCGGCACCCATTGACCTTGTGAATTTTGAACATGGGCCATAGCATTAGACAGAAGTGTATGAAAGTCTTGGTGTTTTGGTTTAAACTCTGGACTATCGAGAGCTGGTGGGCCTTTCAAAGTAACAACTTTTATTTTTCTAACTTGAACCATGTGGATTGCTAGGTTTAAGGAGTCTGTATAACAAAGATTGAAGATGGACATGGGTCAATGAGATGTTTTATTTATTTGAACAATTTTTCTACCATCATTTACAGATTTGTATTTAAATGAAGACCACTGATAAAGACAGTAGTTCATTTTACAGAGACCACATTTCAGAATTCCTACAGTATTCTGAGCTGTAGGAAGATTAGCTAATGGAGAAGTAGGCCTAAGCTTTCTATCTTCAAAACCGTATCTTAGAGAAAAAAGCATTTGGCATGTCCTATGAAAAAATTCACACAAATTCTCATATGTTGGAGCACATTTAGCAGCGACTTAACCCTGCAGTGCTCGCGCGCTGTTTCAGGACATAGAAGCTCGCGCGGCGTCTAAGAGACGCCGTTCATGTTTTACGTTGTTTCTATTGTTTTATGTTGTTTTGAGTGTTCATTTTGTTTATTGAGGATTGTCGTAGTTTATTTAATATTATTGAACATGTTTTGCGTACATTGCTTAATTAAATATATGTGTATTAAGTCAATTTACTGAAAATGAGCATTTAACTAATCATATTGGACACAAATCTCTATTAGCACATTATGACTTTAATTAATTAACAATAAAACAATGTTGTTAGGCATGTAACAATTTTAATATAATTTTCAAATATTATTGTCCTAAGACTGTGTAGGTATAACAACTTTTACTACTAACTTAGTTACTGATTTCTTCTTATTCCATTTAGAAACTTTGTCCCGCCCTACGAAATATTTAGGCCTATCACATTCACTACAATCATTATCATCATCTGCTTCTTGTCCAGTGTCCGTAGACTCGCTTCTAGACTCCGCAATGTCTTCTTTAGGATCACTATCGCAATCAAGTTCATCATCATCTTCTTCTTCTAGCAACTTTGCACTATCTTCCAATCATTTGGATCAGAAAGATTATGATATTTTTTCTCCTTTTCACTCATTGCCAAGCCTAATGATAAATAATTTCCATCAGAAAAGATTGGTATTTTAGGTTTATGATCACTAGTTTCTGCAAGAAATTTGTTTTAAACCAGTAACTTACCTTGTAACAGTAAAGCTCGCCGGCGTCTCACAGACGCCATCTACATTTTTGCAACAATAACGTCACTCCACTCTTGATAGGCGAAAACTTGAGGGTTGCCGCTTGGATATGTTATTTAAGAGTAGTTGACCGAAAGGTAGATGGCAGGTCAGCACAATGGCCTCATAGGTATTCTAGATATGACGAAATGAATCTGGTCTGGCGTCTGTCAGACGCTGCGTGAGCACTGCAGGGTTAAAGAGTCTAGCCCCTTAATTCCCTAAGTTGCCTCTTGAGTGTCTTAAAGCTGCATAGTAAGACGAGGGTTTGTACCTTTGTTTTAGTAATGAACAAGCGGTGGTAGGAAAAGACTCTAGTGGTTGATAACGACAACCTGAAATAGTGATGTTTTTGTACTGGGGTGCACTAAAGAAGAAAATGTTTCCCATTCTTCCTGTTTTCCAAAAAATTAGTAAATTCTAGCTTGGGAAGTATGGGCATTTTCTTTAGGAATAGCTTGATGGATATTGTTGGTTCAACATCACAGAACCATTTGATGTATTTAATAATGTCTGTTGCATCCACAACGGGTTGAAATTAAGACTCTTTGAACAAATCCTGACCCTTTGTTTGCTCAGGATTTAGTTGTTCTCATTTGAACTGAACATCTCCATATTTATAAAAAATCTGCTCTGCCCTCTTTAGTCTGAGTATTTACGTCACTTTGGTCCAAGCTTGTTAAGAAGTTACGTAATTGAGTGGCACGGCTCTTACAATTAGCTCTAGCGCCTCAACTGTTTTTTCATTAGTTGCTTTGGTTTGAGACATTATTGAGGGAGTATTGATCGATTAGATTCTGTGAGCTCACCCTCGTTGATTCAATGCAAATGTCTGAAAGTTTCAACATAGATGAAAGAGGGATAATGAATATCCTATAGACGAAGTGGTTGAGGCGCTGCGCTACAAACCAGAAGTTCGTGGGTTCTATCCCCGATGAGGGAGTTTTTCAATTGGCCTATTCTCTCTGGTGGCAATATGACCCTGGGGTTGACTCAGACTCTAACAAAAATGAGTACCAGGAGCAATCCTTGGGGTAAAGGCAGCTGGTGCATAAGGCTGACAGCCTTACCACCTCCACATGCCGAATGTCTAATATCTGGGAGCCTCAACCTCCTGGAACCCTCTGGGCCTCTAAGCCCTGTATAGGAAATGCTTTACTTTATAACATAGAGTAAAGAGTATAAATTTGACTCTTTCGACTCCCACTTTGGCTGCTCTTTCTTCTCACATTGTCACATTCTATCAATTCTTCCTTCCCAAACACATATGGAGTGCAGATGTCTGCTTTTCAAAGAGAGCACAACTACAGGTGATTGGGGTGGAGTGGAGGTTTAGACGAGCGATAGGAAGAGTCGTGAAGAGGTACTTGAACGACTTGCACTTTTGTAAGGAGTGAGCATAGAGTCACTCTAAAGAGTCGTTCATTTGATAAGACTCGCTCAGGAGTGACCCATCTCAACTCCTAACAAACCAGACAAACACTACTACTATTGGAACACTTCCATGTCATCATAGCTACATCTAACTACTCAACTTCTCTCCGATAGATATCAAATTACTTTTCCAATTGAGGTGCGTTTTTTACAAACTCAATAAAGCATATTTATTTCTCGCATTTAATCTTTTATTGCATTAATTTCTTATTAAGTCTTCTCTTTCAGACAATTTCTGGATGCATTGAATTATCTGGGGGTGAAACATGTTTTTCCATGATATTGGGCAGGTTTTCAAAACTCGATAAAACACAGACTAAAAAATTGTGAACCTTGGACACTAACATGTTGCATTTTAAAATACAAAGGAAAATAATACAAGTGTGGATGTTATCACAAAATAACGTCTCAGATATGTAAAATATGGACTTACTGAAAATCAGTAGTAGCTGCACACATTCAAAGCGTTTATGAAATAATGGCAACTGAAAAAGTGTACAAGGAACTCAGAGCTCAGGAGAGAATTAAATCCACAAAACAGGGACCAACTTATGAATTTATCTGAAGATGACGAGGAATCATAGAGGTCACAGCTTACATCACAAAAATATTAAGAAGAAATTGTACATTGAGAGTTATTGAAAGTATTGATTTATTTCATTAGATCTAATATTGTGGAAACTCTGAAGCCATTAAAGTTACCTACCTAGCCTACTTGAAAAGTAAACAAAAGTACTTTGAAGGAATTGACAAGATTCTATTTGTGAAGCACGCTATTTGACAGTATTTCGACTGTAGTTTAAAACAACTGGGTTTTTAATGAATGTAATGCTTTTGATATGTGTTTGATTATCTCGTAAAATCATTTTTATATTTGTAGCCTATTTCATGAATCCAATTTCTCCTCGGATTTGAATAGCCCAGTGAGACGTTACTTTGTGGTAAAGGCAGGCAACTTGTTTATTTTATTTTATTCTTTGCTACATTCGTTGATAGGAACTATAGGAAGGACAAACTTCCATGAAGAATCATGTCAACTAAAGACACAGGGCAGGTTGGAAACAGTTCGGAACAATCATGTTTTGATAAGCCCCGGCGCTGTGCAGCATCATACACTTGGTACTCACGGTCGTAATCATCGTCTCCAGGGATTGGAAATCTGAAATCAAATCATAAACGTGTTACTTTATTAAGTTTTTAGAGGAATAATAATACAGCATAGACTCTGTAGTTTGTATGCAGTAAGAGCCTCACATAATGTGCAATACAAAGAGAGTGAAACCTGTCAAGGGATTAGTGAGGAAGGACATTTTTTCATATGTTGGCAAACCTGTTAATATTGGCGACATCTGCTTTTACCTACGTGGTGAGATTTATAATGCCTTGCACATTAAGAAAAAGAAATTCTGTACTTACGAAAAAATTAGGCGTAGAACTTCTTTGATAATGTTTCTCTTCGGAATCAGTTTATGTGCTGTTTCACACAGTGATCGTTCAATACATGCTCGACCATCAATTCCAGCCCTGAAGGAAAAATTTGAATTTAATTTTCAATTGTGGGTGATATTATATTATATTTAAATATCCACCTTATACCCCTAATTAGTGATGATACCTTTGCCCATAATCTACAAAAAGGTATTATCACTAATTGGGGTTATAAGGTTGGTATTTAGCAGAGTTATCTTGTCTCTCTGGTCATAAAACATCCCTACAGCTACCTGCTTCTGAAAAGACCTTGTGCTGATTCCACAAATATTGTGTAGCTAAGAGGGGAGTCCGAAAATAAGTTTCCCCTTTATTTTTCCCCAGGAAATCATACAGATATGGGAGAAATAATACACCCATACACCAATGGGTATTGTTCAACTGGGAACCAGCATCTCAGTAGCTATGGGGAGAAGGTGCGTTTTGACATCGTGGACAAAGGAGGAAGTGGGAGCAGTTGTCGCTATGAATGGGCAGAGGGAGTATCAGGAGCAGAAATCCATAACCGCCTCGTGAAAGTCTATAGGCCAGATGTGATGTCAAAACAAATGGTGTGGAGATGGTGAGGGGCATCAAACCGAGACCTGGACGGATGTGCACAGCCACTACAGACGAAAATGTCAGGATGGTGGATGACATGATTAAAGGGAACCATCGATGCAGTATCAGAAGAACTTTGAATTGGATGCTTCCATATGCAGAGCCCTGATTTTTTCTTGGAGGGCCTTTTTGAAGATTCTAAAGAGGTATGACAAATGCCTCAATGTATGTAATATAATATAATATATAATTTTAATATAAATTTCTTAGCACGAGATAAAACTGTACCCCATTTCAATTTGCTCCTAAATCAATATAACCTAAAAAAACTTATCAGCACGCCTACTCGTATTACTCAAAATTCTCAAACATTTTTGGATCAAATAATAATAAATAATTTTTCATTTGAATACAATGTCGAGAACAAAAGCCTTGGAATATCTGACCATAATGCTGTCCTCATACATATCACTATACCAAGCCTAAATGCGGGAAATAAAAAACAAAGAAGGCAAACAACTTGGAAACGAATTTATAACCAAGTGAACACAGAATACCTAAATTTTCTATTAAGCAAGGAAACCTGGTTAAATGTAATAGATGAAACTGATATTCATAAAAAAACAACAAATTTTCTGGAAAGTTTTCAATATTACTTTAATGTGGCATTTCCTCTAATGAAAGTAGAGTATGCTAACATTAAATGCACTATGAAAAACTGAATAACACCAGGAATTATGGTCTCGTGTAAGAGAAAAAAAGCTCTTTATAACGTTTACAGATCCACATCTAGTGATGCTTTCAAAGCGTACAAAAACGTACACTAATATCCTAAAAAAAGTTATAGCTAAAGCTAAACAGAATCACCATGATAATTATATTAATAAATCTGATAATAAAACTAATGCCCTTTGGGAGATAGTAAAAAAAGATACTGGTCAAATAAAAAAAAACAAGATGATATAAAACTTATAGAATCAGGAAATGTCATAAAAAACCCTCAAGTCATCGCCGATACTTTTAATGAATACTTTGTCAATGTCATCGAGGATCTTAAGAGTAAATCTCTCCAGAATGTGACTTTAATTAGTATGTCTCAAACAAATTCAAATTCAAATCCAAATTCGATTTTTCTTAATCCAGTAACAAAAAATGAAATAACGAAGATAATTCTCAATTTAAAAAACAAATATTCGCAAGGCATAGATGAAATACCAGACGTTGTCGTAAAAAACAGTTACTCTTATATTCTTGAACCGCTAATTGATATCTGCAACTGCTCACTATCGGTAGGAATATTTCCAGACTGTTTCAAAATAGCCCGAGTCCAACCTATATTCAAAAAAGGAGATAAAAGCAAAGTAGAAAACTATAGACCAATATCACTTCTATCCTCCTTTTAAAAATTTTTAGAAAAAGTCATGTACAATAGGCTTATTTCCTTCCTAAATACCCATAAGATAATCTCCCCCTCGCAATTTGGATTTCAAAAAAATAAGTCAATAAATGATGCACTTTTTGCTTTTATAAATAAAATACTACAATCCTTAGATAAAAAAGAAGAAACATTAGGCATTTTTCTTGACCTGACAAAGGCTTTCGACGTCAACCACAAAATTTTATGTAAAAAACTGGACAGGTATGGAATCAGAGGGGTTGCAAACAATTGGTTTATATCTTATTTGCAAAACAGAACACAAATTGTTCAAATTAAATCAGCTAAGTCATCTGCCATGCTTCTCAAAGATGGAGTTCCTCAAGGCAGTATTCTAGGGCCTCTGCTTTTTTTAATATACATAAATGATCTTCCTTCTGAATTACCTCATGCTCATACAATATTATTTGCAGACGACACTAACCTGGTTTTTAATGACGCTGACTCAACTACACTTCTAAAAAAAGTGGACTTGACAATTTCACACTTACAGTCATGGCTAAAAGATAACAAACTCCACCTCAACGTAAAAAAAACAATACTAATGTGATTCCACCAAAAGAAACTTGACAACCCTTGAGGAAAGTATAAATACCAAATTTCTGGGAATTTGGTTTGAATCAAATCTTTCTTGGAATACGCATATAGACTACATAGCAAATAAACTGAGTAGACTTTACTTTGCCTTCCGTGTTCTTGCTAGAGTAGTCTCTCTCGAAACTATTAAATCTGTATACTTTGGACTTATATACTCACAAATTACTTATGGTATCTGTATCTGGGGTACATCATCAAAAATAACAACCATTTTCAAATTACAAAAGAAAATAGCAAAAATTATGTTGAAAGTGCCAGTCCGCACTCCTAGTAGAGAAGTTTTTAAAAAGTTGAAAATTTTACCAGTACCCAGTATCTATATTTTAGAAACTGTATGTTTCGTACATAAGATTAAAGAATCTTTCACAAAAAACTCAAAATATCATACTCATAATACCAGAATAGCTAATCATCTTCATCTAAATAAACATAGACTCACAAAATGCCTAAATAGTATAACATATCAAGGAATAAATATTTATAATAAGTTACCCGATGGGTTTAAAGCTCTTTCTAACAATGCTTTTAAAAATAAAATTAAAAAAATCCTGTTATTGTATCAACCCTTTTCTATCCATGAATTTCTTGATATACAGATGGTAGACTTACCAATTTAGTTATGCTTAATTATGCTTTTTGAAGGAGAGATTTCCTCTTAATCCTAATATAAGTATTTTATATCTCAGTGTTAACAAGTTGTATCATATATTGTATTAGACTTAAGTGACGAAACCATGAATTTTGTAACAAGATTCTTCTGGTGAATAAATTGAATTGAATTGAATTGAATTGAATATTTTGAATAGATTGGAAAATTTATTTAACCGGTTATTAAATGTACATGGATATTCCTGAAGTGTAGAAAGCTAAAAATCACAGCAGAGCCATTGGTTGCTGAACCGACTCCAACAGAAGTGGAAACAGCTACAGGCAAAGTAGAAACACAAATCTCCTGGCATTGACCAAATTCCAGCTAGGGAAAATTCTGCAACAATACTGACAGAAGTGTTTGCAGTGAAATTCACTTTCAACAGTTTTCTATGTCTGCTATTAGAAAGCCATCCTCAAGGGCTTTTATACTACTCTGGGAAGTGCCCATTCATTGTCATCCAACAGATATTTTATAAGAACTTTTACGACAGTTTCGTGTCAGGTTGTGAAATTTATAGCCCCTAAGTACATTGAATAGGGCATTTCATCTTCAGAATATTCAGAAACACAGCTTTTTTGCTCCATTTAATGTTTACTTCATAAATGGTTTGCTTATTTTAGAGCCCTCACATATTTATTACATTCAGTATTACTAAAATGATATCCATACAGTATAAGTACTGTAATTTCTGTATTAATAATTTCATCATTGCACAAGGCCGGTGACAAATACTTTTTGTCTGAGAATCTCAAGAGGAACATGAAGTACCATATGTCTTGTCGCTTAGGGCGGCATTCCACTATCCAATTCATTGGACAAGAACTTCACGAAGAACTTGTCAGGCGATATTTGAATCAAAGATGCGCTAGTACACTACATCCAATAGCTTTGACCAAAACCAGTTTTCGCTGAACACAAGCCTATAAGGGAAAGCTAGAGTTTCGAAGGTAAATCCATACAGTGATTTATTAGTTTTATATGAATGTATTTGTAGCATTATCTAGAGAAATATATAAATGATTACGAAATTAGAGCCAAGTCGTATATATATATATTTTCATTTGAAGGTTATGTTGATTAACACGAGGTGAGGTTAACTTTAATTTGCATTGCTTTTTTTTTTTAAATAACTCTCATTATTTATTTAATAATAGTTCACATACTTAATCTCAGTTAGCAAACTATCTGAAATAACTTCTACTGTAGAGAAAAGCGTAGGACTGTTGTTTTAAATAAGTGATCTGCATAAAGAATCATGTGTGTATTACATCCTATTGTATTATGATAATTTCTCAAAAGAAATGTTTTATTTGTAAACTACTTAAAACAATAAATGGACAGATACCTAAAGAAAAGTTTGAAATACAGTGCTACATAAATAACATATTATTTATAGCATACTAATGATCACAATACAACTGTTTAGTTAGTGTATTAAGTTACAGTGTGAGCAAGAACATTGAGCTGAGACGGTATATGGAAGGCTTGAGGTTTGAAGGTTAATCGTCGGAAAAAGCCCCACAGATTTATTACTTTATACGTGTTTTTTTAGAGAAATAAGTGAAAATAATTTTTTATCTTGAGTTTCATAGAATGTTTTCTATCTCATTTTCTGTCTACCCCCATTCTTCCTGCTAGCCTTTTCCATGTAAGTTCTGTGATTGTACTTCACAATCCTAAACCGGCATGTGATTTTCAATCTAGTTTCTAACTCAATTACCTTTTCTCATAATTCTATTAATGTACGACAAAATTATCTCCAGAATTATAGCCTATATTCTGTATTACACATAAATGTTCAACTAGACTTAGGATTATACCTACTTTTTAGACCTAATTACAAGTGATGATGAAACCATGTATTTTATAAATACCAAAGATGAATAGAATTATTATTTCATGTTATTACTCCAAGGAATAGGGAAAAAATAGTTTTATGCTGCTCGCTAGGCTCCTCCCACAAACTCTCTAACGGGACCCGCCTCGGAGTTAGGGGATTAGGGTTTTGTCGCAGAAGAGATTCAATGTGAGACATAATAGGCATCGCGCTATTCAGTATGTTGCTCCTAAACTATCATAATGTTGGTAACCTAACAAAACCTGTCACTGACCTAGAATTTACCCATCATTATTTAACTAAATGCAGAAGCTTTTTACCCTTCCACACCTTTCATAAAACATTGTTAAAACTGTCAAGGAAGCCATGGTACAATAGGTGCGTGCGCATGCTCGGGGAAGGAACCGGCAGGCTATTAAAGTTTAATACCAAATTCAGAATGCCCTCCTAAATTAATATCACTGTTCATAACCTAACTGCCACTGAACTACAATTTTGGGAGAATTCAGAATGTCCTACTAAATTAATAAAGTAATTTTACTACGATACAGTTGTAATTTGTGTAATCCTCGTAACTGAGCCAGTACACAGCCGTGATAGATGCTTTGCTACTAGAGACCATGCTTTTCGGAGCCACAAAATAGGAACGATTCTCATAGTAGTAAAATTTCTCATTGCAAGAAGTGATTCAATATGGCATACATAAAACCTTGTGGTATTCAGTGTACTGCTGCTATAATATAACTTTTCCTAACCTAACACTGACCTAGAATTTAATTGTCAGTACTTACCTTAATGCAGAAGTTTTACTCTTTTCATTACACTAAGAAGTTCAATGCCTTTGGTTATAATTATTTGGTTAACTCCCATTAATACTGATTTTATTTCTAATCCTATTCTACACTACTTAACATTACATATCAGAACATGCTACTTTTAATCCAGGATTTTATTCATCCTGCGTATCATGTTACTTTTAATCCATCTGTATTTGACTGTATGCCGAGTTCAATGACCAAGTAGTCATGTTTCTAATATTGGCGATATTGCACAGTTGGTCCCACTCGAAACTGCCTGGCTGAGACTGGTCACCTTATTCTGATGTTTAATGACAAATTTACAAATTGAAGCTCTAACAGGGTCAAAGCTATGCACTTTACCTTAATACATGGTTATCAAAACCTGCCTATATGAAGAAATTAACAAACACACATTTGTTTCAGGCTGTGGAAATGGATTCCGAAAAGATTGCTGCTGTTGCTGGAGCTGTGAGTGCTGTGTTAATGATATCATTATTGTTGAAAGCGAAGCGCGAAAGGACTAAAAAGAATAGGAAATGTTGGGTCAGACCCTGGATTGCAAGGAGGACTTCCTTAGGACCTGTAAACACCATAATGAAGGAACTGGAAATGGAAGATAATGAATCGTACCGAAAATACCTCCGAATGAACGTAGAGACATTTCAGTATCTTCTTCAGATAGTCACTCCACTAGTGAAGAGAGTGAACACGCACTTGAGGAATTGTATAAGTGTAGAAGAGCGGCTTGCTTTAACGCTTCGCTTTTTGGCCACTGGAGCAAGCTATTCTGATCTCCAATACAGCACTCGGATCCCTCAGTGCACGATTTCCCGTATAGTACCTGAAATGTGTCGGGCCATTTATGAAGCATTAAAAGAGGAATATATGAAGGTAAGAAAATATTTTTATTTACAAAAGAAAAGAAAAGAAAATACACTACTCAAAAATTTCTGAAAAATTAATTGCTTGCTCCAAAATGTTCTGTGCCTGTGGTATGTTAGGCCTTTCATTCTCCTCCTCCCATGCACTGTATATACAATCTTGGATTTTTTTTTTTTCACTCTGCGAAGAGCAGTGTGTTTGCCACTAGCTCTCATTTCTTTTAACTCAGTTACAATGTATTTGCCAAATGCATCTAATGAGTCTTCTTTAGAGCACCCTTCTAGGATTTGTGTCATATTTCTCATGGTGTTCGCAGCTTCAGCCAAAAGCTGGGATTCATGATCATCTGTTCTTTTCCTTTTCCTTTTCGAATGTTCCCCTGCCTGCTGCGGGGTCTCTGGATCAGGCACAGGCACCGGATCAACCTGAAAATATATAGTTATGTACTACAACTTATGTTTTTCTGTTTTTCAGATACCAAACACTCCTGAAGAATGGGAAAATATTGCCATGGAAATGGAACAAAAATGGAATGTTGCCAACTGCATTGGAGCCATGGACGGAAAGCATATTAGAATAGTTTGCCCAAAATTTGGAGGGTCCCACTACTTCAATTACAAGGGGTTCAATAGCATAGTCTTATTTGCTCTGGTTGATGCAAATTATCGCATCCTTTATGTTGATGCAGGCACAAATGGTAGGATTGGCGATGCTGGTGTATTTGCAAAAAGTGACCTGAAACGTTGTTTGGACAACTCCTTAAATGTACCAGATGGGAAGTGCCTACCTGGTAGTGACATAGTGTTACCATACACGATACTTGCTGATGATGCTTTTCCACTGTCCAAACACATTATGAAGCCATATCCACTACGCCACATCAGCAAAGAGGAGAAATATAGACTTTCAAGAGGCAGGCGTATGGTTGAGAGCTGCTTTGGAATATTGGCCAATAGGTTTAGATTGTTTTTGACTCCCATACACTTATCTCCTGCTAAAGTGACAGATATCATATTTGCAACTTGTGCATTGCACAACTTGTTGACTGATCAGCGCCGCCATGTATATACCCAGAGAGAGACATATTTAATAAATGACTCGAACTCAGTTCGTTGCGAGGAACGTACTTTGGACAATCATGAAAACGACCAAATGCATTCTCTTTCTCGACAGCGCCATCATCCAACAATTGATGGTCGAGAAATTAGGAATGAACTGAAAAACTATTATAATGGACCTGGGAAAGTACCTTGGCAAGACAGAATGATCTGATCTGGACCTTTCAATGAAGCCTATATTATAAAGTTTCTTTGCCTTGTGTCACATTTTTATGTTTATTTCTTGTATTAGCATACAGAGTGCTCTTCAAAAAAATGTATACACACTTTGAAGTGTCATAGGTTATCTATTCTCCATTCTACAAATTCAAAGTGTATATACATTTTTCTGAACCACTCTGTATATGCTGATTTAATTTTACTAGTTTTGCTTCTTTTGTAAATTTCAAATACCTTTTTTCATTTTAGCAAGTTCGTATGTGTACCAATTATTGTTTTTGTTTGATGATTTGTGCTAATTTAATTCTACTAGTTTTGCTTCTTTTGTAAATTTCAAATACCTTTTTTTCATTTTAGCAAGTTTGTATGTTTGTTGATTTGTGCTAATTTAATTCTACTAGTTTTGCTTCTTTTGTAAATGTCAAATAATATCTTATTTTCATTTTAGCAAGTTCATATGTGTACCAATTATTGTTTTTGTTTGATGATTTGACACACTACATTTTCTTAGGTATAGAGTCATCACAAAGTTTTAGAATCATTTAAGATATCTATAGTGAAACAACTTTAATAAATTAAATCCGTTATATGAGCTGATTACACTTTGTTCCTTCACTTACAATTATTTTGGTATGAATCGTTTCAAGAATCCTCATCCTCATTTTCAAAGTCAATAGTTTTCATCTATTTCAAAATAATGATGATCCTTGGAACACTTCATTCTAAAATAATGTTACGTTAAGCACCTTCTCCCATATATTTTCAACAAAAAGGAAAACATACAATCCTGCGAGGTGTCAACATGTTTACCCATGTCGTGTTGGTTGGACCAAAATTTTATGACGTCAATACTACTTGGCAGGAAAAGTTACCAATAAATTACATTATTAATCCTACAAATTTATATAAATGGGCATATACATAGATCGCAGAACACTCTTTCCCCATTATGTTTTGCTTGCTTGCTTGCTTGTTGCACTGTAATTGCTTCATTGTCTAATGCTTACATAAGAATTGTCATGACCCCTCCCTGCCCCTTCTCAAAAAAAAAAATAAAATAAAATAAATAAATAAATAAATAAGCAGACCCTGGGTCCCACCTTCACCCTTACTGCCTACATAATACTTGAACAGTGAGAAAATAGTAATTGCTTCGGGTAGAAATAGTTACTATATATGGATGCTAACTGACTATGCATAATGATAGAGAGGTGAATCGGTATATTATGCTGCACAGGTCCCCCTTCCACTCTCCATCCGCCTGGCCGGCCGCTACCCCTATCTTCTCCTAGCCACCCACCGGCCGTTGCTCAATACCAGCAATAATATTTCACAATTATATATATAAAAGTCTAGGCTATATGCCAATAGAACATTTCACAATAACAATAAAAAAAAAACCTTGCACCATACATAATATTTCACAATTATAAATAATACCATATAAAATACGGCTTAATTTATGCAGGAAAATTCCCTTGCACTGCTCTTTTTATAATTAACAAAATGTCTCAAAATTATAAAGACTGATGATATTACTATCCCCAGGCTATGAAGGACTGCAGATGCCGATGTCACCATCTGATAGAGCAGTGAACAAACAGTAGTGTGTCGTCTGCAGAGAGAAAATTTGGGCTGCATTCGGGGAGCTCGCTATTAGCGAGCTTTGGCCGTTCGGGGAGATGCTTCATAGCGCTATGGGCACGTATGTGATGTCACGGTTTGAAAGCAGCTGACGTCACCGCTCATGCTAACAACACTTTTTCTGGAGAGGTGAGGCACAAGATGCTACGGACGCTAGTAGCGATTTCATTGGTCCCTGAATGTCGTCTGCTGAAGGTTCTTATTCTCATTCCGTGTAAAGTTTGGACCATGGCAGAGAAATGCAATGTTTGCGTTTCCTTAAGTACGAAACGCTCAGTGTTGTTCGGGAAGACTATTAGCAGCTTGCACCACGAAGCTCCCCGAATGCTACAGCAACAAAGGGGCTTCTAAACAATGGCGGTGAATATGGCATCAGAGCGTCGCAGGAAAGTTTTTTGACCGCTATAGCGCTAATTATAAAAGAAGAGATTGAAGATTGTCTCGCAAACCCTCCCATCCAGGCAGCTTAAGGAAACGCAATCACTGCACTTTACATGGGATGAACCTTCAGCAGACGACGTTCGGGGACCAATGAAATTGCTAATAGCATCCGTAGCATCTCGTGCCTCACCTCTCCAGAAAAAGCGTTGTTAGCACGAGCGGTGACGTCAGCTGCTTTCAAACCGTGACGTCACATATGCGCACAGCACTACGAAGCATCTCCCAGAACAGCCAAAGCTTGCTTTTAGCACTGAAAGCGAGCTCCCCGAATGCAGCCTGAGCGTTTCGTACTCAGCACGAAAGCGAGCTCCCCGAATGCACCTATAGTTTTATTATTTCATTATATTGTTTTCAGAACGCTGTAATCATAGGTAAAATTGTGTTAATATGTCCCGCAAACAAGGAACAATGTTTGTAATTCCACAGAAGCAGCTCCGAATGTTTTGTAACAAATTACCTTAAGATTTGACACATAACCTCAAATTCAATCTCGGACAACTATGAAACGACTGGCTGTTACGAATATCGGGCATGCTTATACAAGGGGGTCAGGCTGTGTAAAGCGCTGCACACATTTAGCCTTATGCAAGGATTATTTGTATATTTTTCTCAGCTGTGTATATTTCTGGTATAAATGTTACAACTGGATTATTAGTAAGACTGCTAATGTATTAATCCTCACTAAGCTTAAAATAAGCTACATTAATTTTCCCTTGACTGCTCGGCAATCACTCATGGTGTAGTGTTCAAGTACCGGTCAGTGCATAAAATTTACTATTAGTAATAAGTCTCTAATCAGTAGGTAGGGTGAAGAGGAGGTGAGAGGAAGGAGACGGTAAAGGATGAGAATAAAGGAGAAAAATTAAATTTTTTCAGTTTCACGAAATTACTGGAAGATGGTGCTACCATCACTGCTAGTTGTTCAAATGCCACCGCTAGGGGAGGAATTGAGAGTAGAAGTGGGGGACTCGGGTGAGACGTAATGTTCCATTTTGCTGGTCAATGCATTGTAAATAAATTCCTCCACATTTTTGTTACTGTTTAATGCTCCCAATGCAATGACCCACAAAATGAAGCAAGTATGGGCATCTTTGATGAATGGGTGCATCAGGCAGGGGAGAATTCCGGACAGTTGAAGAAAATCTACGTTCAAGATACTACATAAGGGCAGAGGGAATGCTGAAGACCCAAATGCCTACAAGGGTTTTGCACTGGAGTGTAACCTCTTCAAGATCCTCGCCGGCATACTGCAGAAAAGACTGAGAGGCGGGGCGGTATCAGACACCAACAGGCAGATACCCATTTGGTAGAATATTTGGGGCATCTGGACTGTAAGCACCGACTGTTAAGTACGTTTAGCGCCTTTACTTGTAAATAAATTATTGTTATTATTAGGCCTATTATTGTAAATATTGTACTAGTGTTGGGAAAAACCAAATACAAGGTGCCAATTAAGCTCCTCCCAGTTTAGGGCCGGGACTATTTTAAACAGTGGGAGACATCTATTCAGCAATGGTGGAAGTAGTAGCAGCGCAGAGACATCTGGCAAAAATACTAGAAATACAGAAAATTTTAATTTTTATCTTTTATCCCTTTTCTCCTCCTCTTTTCCCTATTACCTCTCACCCTACCTACCTATTTGGGACCTATTCCTATCCTCTCACCCTACCTACCTATTTGGGACCTATTCCTATCCTAATAATTTTCATACCTATGGAGATTCGATCCCGGGACCGCTAGCGTTATAATCTATCGCTTTAACCACTACGCCATTAGTGAACGTTGCAATAAAAATCGAGAATTCTTCTAGCCTATCTACTACAGAGATGTGTAATACATGATAAATAGTAGCAATATTATAGTACGTCCTCTCTCGTATTTTGAATATTTGGTACAAGGGGCACTCTCGTATTTTGAATGTTTGGTACAAGGGGCACTCTCGCATATTGTAATCGTATTTTCAATATTTAATATAAAGGGTATGGAATATCGAGTGAGTCAGCGCGGGGCTCGGGAACGGTCGGGTGGTCGCCGGCCGCCAGCTGTTGTCGCCATACCAATGCAATGGGCGGAGCCTATTTGGCACCTTATATTTGGTTTTAGCCCTAGTGTTTGAGGTATTGTAGGCCTACTAATTTTGGGAATTCATTTTCAGGTCAAAACCCAGCATTCTATAAACAATGGTTTTCCGAAACATGTTTCACATTTTGGGACTTGAACCCATCTGCAGAACACATGTCTGGGGTTTTGGTGCATATATTGGCAGCAGTGACTTCAGATGTTGCCTCCATTCCTAGTCTTGGCACTTCGGGAATCTTTGCAGTTCATAGCATATCAACGTTAACGAAAGGACTTAGAAAATTTACGAGGGACCTAAACCAAATTTTATCCTGATACGATACAACACTATATGTACATTTGTGCGAACTTCTTTATTCATTCATAATGCTCCCTAACCTCAATATCTGCTGCATACTGTGTGCAGCTAAGTGATGCGCCCTGCAGAAGATTGCAACCACCAACATCACACTGTGGGTAGAGCTTTAAAGAATTGGGTTTCTGACAACCCCACAAAGTGATTCTAAGGTTTGGCCTAGAATATTTGTCCCGAATGTTTACTTACCGGTACTTCCTGCAAATCAATATTTGATTGCGAAGCATCTGGTGTCGTTGAGGAGTTCAGGAATGCCAACAGAGGATACCAGTAAGCTGTTGGCTTGTAGATGCTTGCCTCATCCATCCCACTTCTCTTGCTCTTTTCAATCTAAAATAACAATAACATCAATGTTGAATTTAGGGTTGTATTTTTTGTTTTGTTTTTATGCTGCACCCCAGCCAAGCTCTGCCGTTTGGTTAGGTTAGGAACGTTTATGTTAGTTTAGGAGCAATATACTAAATAGCACGAGGTTTATTATGTGTCACATTGAATTTCTTTTGTGACGAAACCCTAAACCCCACCTTCCCAGGCGGTCCTCATTAGACAGGAGCCTAGGGTGCAGCATAAAACTATTTTTTCCCATGGAATTCAATTTATTTATGTACTTGAATTATTGCAGAAAAATGGTATTCATTGGCATATAATAATAAAAAGTAAATATCTTAATAATTACCTTCATTTTCTCTGCCATGTACTGTGTCCTCAGACCATTAATTTTTTTCTTTACATCTTCCACAGACACTCCCGGCAAGTGCGATTTTAGGTTTTCTTGAAACTCCCCAAGTTTCTTAAGGCGCAAGTCTCGGTTTTTATAATGAATATGTTTAGAATTGTAAAGAAACTCATTTCCCTCGTACATTTCTATTAGTATTTTCACTGCAGCCACAGTCCACTGCACCTTTTCCGCCATTTTAACTGTGAATCTAACTGTTTTGGCGCCGTTTATTTCTCAAAACAGTTGACGTTTATCCGCCATTTTGGACCCCCTACGCTATGAACGCCGGGAAATCTTGATCCAATGTAACGACATGCAGAAAGTCATCAAATTCTCGTCCAATACGGTTTCCTTGAAGCAACGGGCGGCCATTTTCTTTTTTCTAGACGATTTGATCAAATAACTTGGATAGTGGAATACCGGCCTTATGCACACCCTAAGAAAAGGAAAGCATTTCAAATGTTACTGATGTGATAATCCATGAATGTATTGAGGCAGAAAAATGTACAGCTCACTTCTAAGGGGGAAAAGGTGTAATTTAAGTGCTGCAATTTTCAACACAATCACATCTTCTCACGAACTGTGATTAATATCCAGTTGGGAGTCATGTGAGCAACTATGATAAATACAGTTTTGAGTTAATTAGTTGTTCATTTGAAAAATATTACCATATCTTCGAGACAGTGCATTTCATTGCATTTATGATGCAGTGATTCAATTGTGTGCCCTAAAACCCTCCTTAAAATGATGGTGTAAAAATAATGCTTTGTTCATTAAACATTTAGATGTCAGGTTGCTTGAATAATAATTAAAATTCATATTATGTAAGCTTTTTCACTGTTTAAAGCCCATTAACTCTGAGCAGTCAAAAGTCCATGTCAATGAAACAGAATAATCACTTTCATGTTTAAGCGTTAAGTAACGTAGGATTAATCTATCTTAATGTTTCTGGAATAATATTTATTTAATTCAGAGGTTCACAAAACAACACATATATCAACTTATGGGCCTCTTTTGCTGAGGAAGTATTGCTCCAGTGCCCCACTACAATTTACAGAAACATTAATAGTGTCTGTCCTTATCTTTCATTTCTTGTAGTTTCTTCTTACTCTTTCTTGTCTGATACTGTGGAAATAATTCCCAAATCTTCTTATCTTAGGTCATCTAACAATTTATCCTTATCCAGCCCTCGTTCTTTACCAAACCACAGGTATAATTCAAATAGACTATCCTGCGTTGGCAGTCCTTTGTTCTTTAACCAAAGTTCACAGAATGCCTTTGACATCCCTTCAGTGTGTATACAATTTCCAACATAAAACACGGCTAGATATTTTCTAATAAATTCAAGTATCTTCTTATCTGTTAATCTGACAAACATGACATGTATCTTTCACATTGACATTTTTTGGTTAATTCAACAATTCTTGATTCTTTTAGTATTTCTTTTCTCTCTTTCTGAATTTTCGCTATCTGTTTTTTGGGTCTCCCAGTCAATATTTTTGAGATATGTCTTTCCTCCCCCATGTCTGGCCCATTTCATCTCTCATGATTTAATTACCCTTACTATATCCGGTGAAGAGTGCAGGTTATGAAGCTCATCATTATGCTGTTTTCTCCAGTCCTGGAACATTATCTTAAGGCCCCTGCTTTTGAACTCGCAGATAATGTTCTTCCCGAAGATTTAGGTACCTTTATAGTTCAGTATCGTGGTTTATAAGGAAACACATTACACTCAAGCAGAAACTGGAAATTTCAGATAAGTTGTAGAAAGTCATTGCTTCTGAGTTGGAGGAGCAACTGTTTATGACTCTCAATAATCCGGCACCCATGTGTCCAAAAAGATCCTTTCTGTATAAATTCTGTAATATCTTAAAGCTGGTCACAAAATTTACAACTGTGGAATAGTTACCTTCTAATGTCTTCACGCTCCCATAAACAATTTTCTCTTATTGATCTTTTTTCTATAAATTATTAGTCGACAAAACGTTGTGGAATGAGAGAAGAAGAGAAACAACTCGACACAGAGAGATCCTATAATTTATAATTACTTATAATCAGAACAAACACACCATTGCTGATATGAGATCAACAAACAATTAATGAATAATAAATTGCATTCACCAACACTGAGAAAATTTGAAAAGTATAGGAATGTAAATATCTAGGTAGCAAACATGAAATGTAAACAAAGTACAGATAATCCATACAATAGTCTCGCATATGAAAGTGAAATGAGAAATTACAAGTTTACCGATATATTTATCTGATGAAATTCGTAATCTCGAGGTTATTCGTGGAATAGTCTTAATAAATCCTACTAATAAACTGTAATGGATTTTGTAAATAATTATTTTCTTACTCTGTTGTCAATATTCCCATGAATTATGTTGAAGATGTTAAACTAACCTGTCCATTGCAGTTTCTAGGCGGGAGTAAAGTTCCCTTCTTTGTCTCCGTAAATAGAATGGTACAATTAATCTGTTGGTATCAGGATTTTTATTGGTGTCATTTGGAAGTTCGTAGGAGACAGCCCAGTTGAGTCCTGTTGCAAATATGTCCAGATCAGGTGTGAGCATCTTGTAGGTATTACAAAAGGCAACCTGAAACATAAAGATGTCACCATGGATTTGTCAATTTTAAAAAAAGGCCTAATTTTGGTTATTTATAAAAATTGGAAGGGTGAAGCCCTTACAACATCCAAAGATTTAGATGGTTTTAGACCTGTCTAACTCCGGTGTTGTTGTAAGGTTGTCAGACGTGGACTCTCACTTCCAAGTGTGCAAAAGAAATATGGTGAGAAAAATCCTAGGCATATCATTGAGGGACAGAGTTACAAACAAAACACTACAGAAGATGTCAGGAGTTACCGACCCAGCAATGCCACGTCGCAAGACTCAAAGATGACAGATGGACATACAAGGCCATAATGTGGGACCCTCGTACTGGAAGAAGATTTTGCTTTCATCAAAGATGGCATCATTCTTTGACGAAGGCATAAAAAACTGAATAACGGCGGTGTAAGGTAATGAATGATAATAAAGTATTTGGAAAATAATGTTCAGTTATTTTGACAATATTTTTTTAAAAACACGCCTCGTATTATGTGAAACTACACTATCAATGGAAATTGTAATATCCACATCACATGGTAAATAGAGTAGTTTTGTAAATTTGCATTAAACATGGGCCCCAACAGTAAATTCCTTGGTGTCCAACAATTTAAATGCTTTCTTCATTCAATCCATTCAAATGTATTAGGCATCCAAAATATTAAAGTGTGATTTTTTGTCATCTCAGAATACATGGTCCATCATTATGTTTCTATTTGATATTCTATCCAAACTAGAGGATATTCTTCCATTCTTTGAGGCATAAGGCCGCTATCCAACCTCTGAATTATAGGTAAATGTGGTCAGCAGATCTCCCTATTTCAGAAAAATCCAAGGATGTGCCGGGGTTTGAACACAGACCTGCAGATCCATAGTCAGCAATGAATTATTAAAGGAACTTTTCAGGAACTACAGAGTATTACATAAGTGTAAGATATCAGAAAATTCCACTTTTACAAAAGAGATGGGAAGATTTCCTCGGTACCAGTCAGCAAGTTTTTCTCTAAAATGGCGAGACAAACACGGACTCTATGCGAGGAATAAAGTTCCTTTTGTTCCTGCCTACACCTTCATAACTGTTTTCTGCTGCTATCTCTCGGCATTTTAGAGGAAACCTTGTTGACAAACTCCCCTATTGGTCTTATGAGCAGGCACAATCAAAGCCGGGTGAAGGGAGAAGCATGGAGGCACCGGTTAAACACATATTGAAGAAAAGCAAGCTCTTTTACGGGTCTACAACAGGAGCGTCAGTGTGAAATACAGTGACTTCGTTTGAATCGACCACCGACTCTAAAGACCGTGTGGAATGCTGTAAAAAAGTCCCAGATCTTCCTAATTTTAAAGAACAACACTGTACAGAATACTTCGAGACATGGGCTACGTTATGAAAAGAAAGTATGCGTGGAACGCCACGCGACAGAAGTCAAACTTGTTTTAATTTTTGAATTTTTTCAATTTTGGATTTTTTCAATTTTGGATTGTTGGACTTTTTAATATTGGGTTTTTGGACTTTTTTAATTTTGGATTTTTAAAATTTGTTATCTTTTAATTTTTTAATTTTGGAATTTTGGATCTTTAAATTTTGGGTTTTTTAAGTTTTGGATCTTTTAATTTTTTAAATTTTGGATTTTCGAGTTTTTAATTTTGAGTTTTTGGATTTCTTAAATTTTAGATAAGCCTAAACAATGAGTTGGTTGTTTTCTGTGCAGTCCGTTCCGTCACACCTCACTAATTTCTTGACGATTTTGAGCGTTACACAAACTCTCGATTTAACCCTACCGCGGTTAAAGAAGTTTCATTTAAAAAAAACCCCTTCTAATTGAGAGAGATGATACAATATCTTGGCGCCACAGATATTTGTCAGAAATTCGAAATATGAACATTGGAATCATGCACAAATTAAGACCACACACTGAGGCAGGATACCACGATTCGAAGTGCAAAAGATGCGTTCCGTTCAGACTGATGGTGTCAAAGTTCTTCACGACAAATCTCGCCCCCCCCCCCCCATGTATATTATTTGTAGCAGTGTTATTGCGTCGATAACTTATTATTCGCCTGTTCTTCATTAGAAAGAGACAACATGTCTCCACTCTCTGACTGCGGCAACCGTGTCGCATAACAGCAATTCTCTTTTCTGATGGTGGAATTGTCTATTTTAGTGAAAATATAATAAAATTCGTCCTTCAAGTCTAGAGGCAGTGCCAGCACGAAATGACGTCATTAAACTAGTTTGTGTTATGACTCGTGTGGTTGGGGTGGCAGCCCTGTTTGATATGGAACAAGACGTCTGAAGCGCGCGGCCGATCTTAAGTTTCGTGTGCGTGTCTGTGTGCTTAAATTAGTGTTTGTGTTAGTCCGTGTGTGTGTAGACTTTACTGTAGCGAGATTATGAAGACCACAGGACTGGAAGAAGGGCTCAGTTCGACTCCAGGTGAGTGAAAACAGCAGATTTCAACTACAGAAGTGGTCCATGTAAACTAGGTTATACTCGGTGCGGAGGTTACGTCAGCTATTAGCAACTAAGCCATGAAAATATAAACTGCTCAAACGTGTCTTAATATTTTTAGGGGGCCCTCGTCCCTTTCAAATAATAAGATTTCGGGGTTACATGTCTGGCCCTTGGGGCTGCGTGTATTGGAAGACTCTCTCACATATATTTTACGAATGTAGTGATCTAGACAGCAATGAACTAAACAATATAGCCAACCAAACCGAATACATTGCACTAGAAACGCATTCCTTAGGGTAATAGGGGATAAGTTTGAGTAATTAGTGAGTCATCTACAGCAGCCTACGTGAGTCACAAGTCCCAACGACGGCACTTGAGGGCGGAGTCCTTGTTTCGAAATAAAATTGGCACATAACCCTGTTCTAGTCACAGGTGACAATTTAATTCAGCATAGGAACTTGTAGAGAAAAGATTTTTTGAAAACTATTGTAAAGACCCACCCTACTCAAAGGAGATCGTTTAATAACCATCGTATTTGAGGCATTCACCCTTAACCCTTTTGTATTCCTATTCGAAGAATGAGAATACGACTATACATATTTCAGTTAAGTAGAACGGGGTTATTAGACAGTCACCCCTGTGTTAATGGGGTTACGTGCTATTATTTTCTGTACTAAATAATTATATTCGTATGGCAGAGAAAGTATGGTCAAAAATATTTCCACAGATTCATAGGCAAGAAAATAGTAAACATATACATAGGTAAGAGAAAACCGTGTGTGTGTATATATAACGGTACAATGACATCTAATCTATCTTCTATCTATATTAATAAAAGGAAGTGTCTGTCCTCCGTCTGTCTGTTTGTCTGTCTGTCCGCGATGCCCAGCGAAATCTACTCAACGCAGAGATCTGAAATTTTAAACATAGATGCACTGAAAGGTGGGCAAATGCACCTCGAAGCTGAATTTTTAATTTTAGCTTTCGTTCGCGAGTTATGAGTGAAAAACTGGCAGAAAACGTGATTTTAGCGCTGTCGAAGCATCAGATTTCAGTAATACATTTCAATGTCAAATCAATTGCAGTTGGCTTTGGCTATTTTTGTCATACCGTAAAATAAAAGCATCGCGATCGCTTGAATGTTGTAAGCCCACGCTGGTCGATTCATTTGTTTAGAATGTCAAGGCCCGTAGACATATGAAATTTTCAACATAGCCTACACGGAAGAGGGATAATCAACATAGACCTAAATATGGTCGAACATTGTTCTATTTTGACGAAACTCACTGTACAGGTGTATTCTGGGCCAAGGAACTCGAATCTGAGGTCGCTTTTACCAGGCGACGCTATCTAATCGTGGTATGTAGTCCACGTGATTTAGGTGTTAATAAATATAATGATTTAACTATTATGCTCTTAATTTTTAATTTTTGAAATAATTATCGCGGGCACATGCTAGTATTTATATATTTTAAGTTCTGGCTGGCCATATAGTGTTATTTCATTTGTTTCACTGCCTCCTTGATGAACATTGACTGGCGGCCCCTAACATAATGCACCCAAGATTTCCGTAATGGATTCATCTAGGCCACAGAGCGTGCCGATACTTCTATCATGGATATTTGGTCAGCATGTCGACTCTCACTAGACTCTGATGGTCTACTGAACCGGAGCCGCTACTTCTCAATCAAATAGCTCTTCAGTTTGTATCACGAGGCACAGTGCACCCCGTTCCAGACCTCCCTGCCTCAGAAAAATCTGATGAGGTACCTAGGATCCGAACCCAGACCCTCGGATCTAGAGATGTATAACTTAGTTATGAAGGTTAAGCATGGAACATGTAACAACAAAGACGTCGCACAGAGTAGGGAGGGAAGACAACTCCCTGGTAGACCAAGGATAGGTGGAGGCAGATATGAGAACCCTGGAGGTCTGTTTCCCAGAAAAGCTGTTGTTCGAGAGGCCAAGTTCACCTCGGGTTGTATTGCCAGTTAAATGAGATATTTTGTATAACAAGAGGAAATGTTTATCTACTTTTGTTCGATAGGCAGCCAAATCTACTGCACGCAGAGATCTGAAATGCTTAACTTAGATGGACTGAAGGATGTCCGAATGCACCTCGAAGCAGGATTTTGTATTTTCCTTTTCATTCGAGAGTTATGAGCAACAAAACTGGCACCATTTCTCGATAATACCCGAACTTTTCGTGTGACATTAATTGCAGGTTTGCCATAGCAACTGGAAAAGAAGAGCATCGGTGAAATAGAGTGATCATCATGAAAAGCCCAGAGGAACAATCATTTAAAATTTGTAGGGCTCTGTGGTCAACTGTACGTGGGTTGGAATTGCATGTTTATGTGAAAGTTTAATAAGGGACTTAAAAAATACAGTATATACTACCAGTTTTTTAAATATTGTGTCATCACTAACCCAGAGTGCTGTAGGTGTAGATATCTCGTCCTGTAGATCCTGTGTTGAGCGGGGCTCAAGGATATAGATCAAAATATACATGCATGTTATAACAATAATATAGGCCTACAGAAACTGCAAGCTGCCAAATTTATCCAAGCTGGAAATATTCCTCCAAATTGTAGAAGGTGAGAGTTATTAAAAATTCCTTGACAGCTGTTTTGAAAGGTTTGCTCTTTCTTTGAATACATAATAATTTAATGTTGTTTGGAAGCTTGTTATATATCTGTACTGCAGAATAATACGCACCCTTCTGAAAGAGTTTCAACGAGTTATTTGGTCTGTGTAGATCATTCATGTTTCTGGTAGTACGTCCATGTACACTAAAATTAGTTTGAAATTTATCAATATTATTCACTACATAACACATAACAGAGTATATATACTCCCCTGTAAGAGTGAGGACTTTTAATTTCTCAAATAGCTGTTTACAAGATTCCCTTTTTTTCTTTCCACATGTTATTCTTATTGCCCGTTTTGTAATCTAAATATTTTCTCCCTATGGGAAGAGTTGCCCCAGAATATGATCCTGTACCTCATTACCGAGTGAAAATATGCAAAATATACCATAAGTAATGCATCCTGTTTTAATATATTATTCAAAATTTCAATTTCAATTTATTTATTTTACCTGGTGTAGTAGAACTATATAGTTCTTTCTTCCACTACACCAGGGATATTATGATTGCATGACAATACACTTACAAGTAGAAATTACAATAAACATATAATACAACACAATAATTTACACAATTAGGCCTACAATATATACAATACAATATCTATAATTAATTAATATAACTTAAATCTACAAATCACATTACCGTAATCTTAATTTATTACTTATACTAATACACAATTTTTAGTAGGGCCTAATAGTTTTGATCATTTATTGTAAAAATGTCATCAATCCTGTAAGGTGCTTCATTTATGAGTATTGACTTCATTCTTTTAGTGAATGAGGTGACATTTAGTGCCTTTAAATGGTTGGGTGTACTGTTGTATACCTTTGTTGCCATATGTCTCCAGTTTTTTTTAGTTTTACTATACTGGCATAGTTCAACTCTTAAGTTATTTTTATTTCTTGTGTTGTGATTATGTATTTCGTAATTTTTTTAAACATATTTTTGTTTGTGTGTGTAAATACAAGAAGTGATAATATATAGATAGATGGTAATGTCATAATTCTTAGTTTTTTGAATATAGGTTTACAGTGAGCTTTCCATGTAGCATTAGAAATAATTCTGTCTGCCCTTTTCTGTAGTACAAGTAATTTAGAACATTGTGAGCTATAGCCCCAAATTATTATGCCATAGGAAAGAATTGAATGTAATCATTCACAATTCAAAATAACATACATAACAGATGACCAGGGCTCGGTCTAAAGTGCCCAAGTCAAGGAAGTTAAGAACGTCCAGACCATTGCTTTGTGTGGGTTGAGTGACCTCAACATGTAAACATTCAGTCATAGTACGGCAGATAATAATAATTATTGTATATATGCTATGTATTTCTAGTTTACGTATTTCTATTTACATTATAATCTGCATGCTCTAAAGAAAAGGAAATATATACATAGGCCATATTTTTTGGTCTCGCACCAATTTTCTATTCTGATTCAGTGATCGTCATAACAAGGAATTAAGGAATTTTTCTTATGGTCGACTCCCGATAAGCCATACTTTTTTCAATAAATTCTTTACAATATTTATTTTCGACCTTGTTGAATGTGATGTTTGTATATAAGTAAATGTCGATAACGTTCGGCCTGCCTTGAATGAGTAATTTAATATTTCTCACCTGCCTTCTGCTATCAAAGTGTTTCTCAAACAGTGGAGTTCTACCTGTCTGTGTATATTTTGTAAAATGCAATGTTGTTTCCTTTCATATCCGAATCTCTCTGAGTTCCTTCTGAAGAGCTCAATTTTCGGCATGTTCCTCTACACTGTGAATTCCAAAATAGCAGAATTAACAGTAATATGAATCCTGATATAATTAATTAAGTAAAAGAAATAGGATACAGTGGATTCTTTGCTTACAGGATCTCAAGTAAAGTATGTGCAGACCCAAGCCAAGCAGCAACCAGGAAGTAATGAACTTTGTAGTGAAACACACTGCACGCTCTCACGCCACGAGCCATGACGTCATTTATACTCCGTGCATTCCAAACGTTTGTCTCCTAGGTTTGTGACCCAAGGCAGAGTTCTGCTTATCAGTGACCTCCTTTCCTCTCCGTGCAACTCCTTATCATAGCTAAGGATTTTCTATTTTAGTTCCTTATTTGCTTTTCTATAACTTCAACAGAGATAAACATTTCTTTATGAAAAAATCACGATTTAGTATACTCAGGAAATGTTTCTGGAATGTTCAACTGTTTTCATATGTGATTTGTTTCAAGAGAATTGTTGCCAATCAAAAGAGCCTGAATTCAGCTAACACGAAATTACCAAAACATTTTTTTTTTTTTTTTGCTATTCTAAAAAAGCCAAAACAAACTGAAATTATTTTCCTGCTAAAATGTACGATTAAAAATCCAATAAAACGTCGTGCGATGTTCGACCGTTAACTTACAACGTAACTATAAATAGTTGCCTACCGGTTGGATTTGATGGTCGCACTTACAGTATCGTAGAGTGAAAGCAACACAATATAACATGACTTTATCTTGGCATGAGTGGTTGGTCATTGAGGTTAACAAAGTGTGAAAGAATAAAACAATCACGAAGCGTGAAGCGTGTTTTACTGATTGCCAGTACAAAGATTATTAGGTCATGTAAACATAGGGAAGATACCGGAACTGAATGTTAATAGTTTGCAGTGTCATTAGAAATTAAGTGTCAGAAAGGTGCTTTATGAGATTGTGTGTGGGACGGGAAAATGTCTGTCTGTCCGTGATAACTTGAATACGCTTTATCACATTTTCATGAAACTTAGTATAGGGTCATTCCATGTCAAGTGAACCAATTTTTTGTCAATTTTGAACATGACCATCTCCGATTTTAGTCATACTTGGTTGTCATGAAGTACCACCTGAGATATGTTAAAGTGCAAAATATCAGATTTTTATGTGTTGTAGTTTTCCAGTTATACCCTTCTGAAATATGGAAAAAAACCAAATTTTCTGCATAAGTGCAATCACAAAATGACGCATAAATCAAGCTGGAATTGACATAGATGAGTGGGAAAAGTATCAAAATGTAGCTTATATTATGAGCTTTAATTTGATACGTCACACGAGTACTTTCGAAAAAAAATATTTTCAAGGTTACCCAAAAAAAATTTGAAAACTGAATTTTTCAAAAACCTATATTTTGAAAATTTTGAAACAATTCTCATAGAAACATACATATTTCAGCATCATGTCCTACAAGTTTTGATAAGGGATCGCAATGGGATCATATTTTTTTACATTTATAACAAATACTATGCACGCTGGGTAAGAATATATGGCACCGTAATCTTGCACTTAATTCTAAAATTTCATTACAATCAAAAAGAAAAACTTACAGAAAACATGTTACCTTCCCTTCTTCAATGACAAAAACGTGAATTTATTGTCTACAGTAATTTTCTAGAGCCATGGTTGCCGCATCCATCTCTTCCTTCGAGAGGTAATAACTACGGCCAGTGGGACATGTAGGTTGCACAAGGGTGAGGATCTGAGAGAGAGGCACAGTCAGTTTATTTGGACAGTCACTTTTGAAAGTAAATGATGGAGAAGGACCTGCAGGGTGCAGAAACATCAGTTCCACTATCTGTGCTGTCTCATTTTTGTCCACAACTACACCAAGCCACCAATGATTGTTGTTCTCACATGTAACATATCCTTTTACTTCTGCTAGCTTCAGCCTCTGTTGCACACGTGGTCCTAACACTGAAAAAGTGGATGACTGTTCACTTCTTGAAAATACCTTTGTCAACAACACTTTATCTGACAATGGGATGAAACTGTGGAACTTCTGTGTGCCTGGTATTGCTTTTGTAGACAGAAATCTGTCTGCAAGTATTTTTTCCTCTTTGTTGTATTGTGCTTCATTGAAGAAGAAGAACTGCATGGAGTCGATGTTTTCCTCACTCCATGTAAACAGCTGTGCTGGTGTCATGATTTGATGCTCGTATGGCCGCTGTAGGCTTGCCTTTCCTGCAAGTCTTTTCACAGTACCACCCAGACCGTCACATACTCCTTTCCCATGGGCTGTTGCATAGAAATGCCACTCTGCCTCAATTCCAAAATCATGAACATGGTGGCATAAGTTTGAAAAGTTTTTTCTGTTTTTAAATTGCGCAGCTGCACCATCTGAGAAGTAGTAAATTTTTTTCAAATCTCTAATTACTTCCAACTTCAAATGAGAGATAAGCCTTTTCTGGAATAAATGAACAGCAGTGGTGTCATGCTGTAGACATTCAGAGATACATACAATACTTTTGTAGTGTATATTATGATCATTGTAGTAGACTGCTATAGGAAAAATAGTTGCTTGATCATTGTTCCAATGAAAAGACTGGGCTTCATCCTGTAGTACAAACGAATAATTTTCTGCAAAGTCCATACATACCACAGCTTCATTTACTCCAATATTCTGCTTCAAGTGATTATAATATTCTGCCTGTCTTCTTGCAATAAAAGAATGTCTCTTCAAAATCAACAACTGTTCACACAAAGTTTCTATAAACTCATCTGCAGTTTTGATGAAGGTTACTAAATTACATCTGTCAACAGAAACCCACTGCTTGTATGTAATGTTGTCCACCAGTTCATTATCTAGCAGCAACTGTAACTCATCTTTCAAATTATCTACACCTGGACATGAAGGACATTCATTAAGGTGGCATGCTGTGCCTGGCTCTTCACACATTAACTTCGCTAAACAGGAATTATAATTACTTATATCTGTGCCATCATTCAGTGTAATTTGTTTGGATTTCAACACTTGTAGCATTAATTTAACATTCTGATGCACTGTACAAACGCATACTGTGTGGGTACCACTTCCTCCAGCCAAGACGCAATGTTTAGGTCGTAAATCAGCAAATTTCGAAAATCCAATCTTATCAGTAGGATTTTTGTTTTTGAACAGCTCGTACACTTCCTTCAAGTTGCCCATCACTAGCCTCTTCTGTACATGAATTCTACTACTGTCACCCGTTTTCACAGAAACAAAATCTTTTTTTCCAGGCATAAGACGGCTGACATCATCACTGTTGTAGAACCCTATTACCTTCTCAATCACAGATTCATTTAAAACCTTTCCTGGTTTAGGATTTGGTGTTGCCAGAATACCCTTCGCTTTCACCAATGCTTTAGCTTTTCTTGCCATTCTGTTGCTAACCTGAAATTCATTTTGTATTTCACTGCATGACCAGCTTTTAGGTAGTACTGTTAAAATTTGCAATTTTTCACTAACACTTATATTTTCTTCTTGAAACTTTTCTTTTAGCTGACAAATGACTTCACATGATTCTGATTTATGGTCAACAGTTTTCTCTGTATTTGTACTTGCTGCTGTTAGTACCTTTTCTGTCAAACATTTTTTTATTTTACTGTATTTTTTATCACAGTATGATTTCATTTGCAACTTCCTCTTAGCAACAGGTGACTCCTCTAGAGAGCTTAGAGACTTATTAAGGTACTCTAAGGTAACATCTAAAGCTACAAATGATTCATCAACATTAGTAGGCCTAGTGGTATTGGCTACTGGTACTAAACAGTCATCTGTTGTATCTGTAACCTGTTTCTGCTTTGATAGTTCTTTCCTACAACTGTCACAAATTTTCATACCTACCACAATGGTGTCAAACATGTCACACATCCAGTCAGTAACAGGCCTCACACTTCTTTTCACACCCTGATGTCTGTCTTTCTTGAAAGGGTTGCAGCAGAAAATCTTTGCTGTTTCACTTACTTTTTCAGCCATACTGGGGAAATACACAATGCCTATTTTAATCACTGAACCCACTACTTTACATGCAGCAATACAGTCTTTGTACAGCCTTTGAAGAAAGGAAGCACACTGCATGAGAGTCAAGGCACAACTGAAGCCAGGTCCAACAGGTTACAACTTGCATTCCCTGGCTGACTCACATGCTTGCAGACTGTGTTTACTCATACCCATTTGACCACTTGCACAAGTTGGTATATGCATGTTGGTAAACAACTCCCTGGACAAAGGAATGGATTTTAGAATTAAGTGCAATATTCCTGTGTCATATATTCTTACCCAGCGTGCATAGTATTTGTTATAAATGTAAAAAAATATGATCCCATTGCGATCCCTTATCAAAACTTGTAGGACATGATGCTGAAATATGTATGTTTCTATGAGAATTGTTTCAAAATTTTCAAAATATAGGTTTTTGAAAAATTCAGTTTTCAAATTTTTTTTGGGTAACCTTGAAAATATTTTTTTTCGAAAGTAGTCGTGTGACGTATCAAATTAAAGCTCATAATATAAGCTACATTTTGATACTTTTCCCACTCATCTATGTCAATTCCAGCTTGATTTATGCGTCATTTTGTGATTGCACTTATGCAGAAAATTTGGTTTTTTTCCATATTTCAGAAGGGTATAACTGGAAAACTACAACACATAAAAATCTGATATTTTGTACTTCAACATATCTCAGGTGGTACTTCATGACAACCAAGTATGACTAAAATCGGAGGTGGTCACGTTTTTCCATTGGTTCACTTGACATGGAATGACCCTATACACGCTTATAATATCTTTAGGAAGAACGCTAGTGATTTTGTTCCTAAACGGTTGACAGGTATCGGAGTGACGCCCGATTAATTGTTTACAAATACCAAATCATCACTAAACCACAAAGCCGCGTTGCTAACTCCCTCTTTGATAGACTTTGGAGTTTTAGGTTGCTAAAATACAATTTTATATGGATAAAATAGGCTCTAATTGTTATGAAATAGGTTTTAAATATTGTAAAATAATCTCTATTATAAAAGTGCATTTTAGTAGCCAATTTTCTTAAATATCTCACTGATAATACAGAATAATATCATCATTATAGATGGCTCTACTCGTTGCGTGAGCATCTTTTACACGTCACTAACGTTCTCGTAAACTTTACCAAAGCGTCCCGTTCATGTAAACAAACACACTGGCTACGATCAGTGACAGTTTGGGCATTAGTTCATCACAACTGTGTTATTGTTTTATATGTATTCGATTTAAAATGCCGAAAAAGTGTTTATTCAGATGATTTCCTTCTTCCGTTCGATATAATATTATATTATGTATTCCTCTATTTCACTCTCATCGTTGCCAAAGAATTTTCACTTCTGTCCCGTGGCGTTCCAACACCCGATTTTTTTTTTTTTTTTGCATTTTTGGCTACTTCAGTCTTATAATTGTTTTAAAAACTCTGCGAAAAGGATTATACTTCAAAAATGTCTATGCTTTCAGATGTTTTTGCGAAAAATAAGGAATATTCTTGACGTGAGGAATTTGTTGTAAATTCGTTATGTGTAAAACTCAATAGCTTTTTTTAAAAAAGAATATATATATATATATATATATATATATATATATATATCCTATTAAATCCATCTGTCACTTTGTTTTCTCAGTAAACCTGAATTTATTTCTCACTAAGAGATTTCAGATTAAGTGCTATAATTATATTTTCGTAAGTAATCACACGACGGATTAGGAGTTTATCATGATACTCGTAATCTCGAGTGGAATTTATTGAGACTATTCCATGAAAAAATGTAATGAATAATTAATTACTCCCTGACTCATTCTCTCACATGTATCTGAGGCAACTTACTGAGAAGGTGCTGCCATCTGGAAACACGACGTAGCGTTTCCTACGGATTTCAGACGCAGTTTCGCTGTGATGCAGAACTTGGATCATCATCGTAATGAGATTTAGGCCTACAGTAGTTTTCATTCCTGAAAGTAACAGGCAGAGGCAATTAGTTTAAATATAATAAATGTGCAAAATATGTTGCACGAACGTTCTTGCATATACGTGTTAAATCTAGAACAGAAAAAATTAAATTATAGTAAAGAAAACATTTATTTTAATTTCCTCCACTGCTTTACTGTGGTAGGTTTTCATGTATCGCCCACTGTAATGGAGATAGTCTAGAAAAATTGAAAATGGATACGAGTAAAGTTTCCCCTAAGTCATTTTTGCAGAAAACGGATATAACCATTTTATTAGTTACCAATTTTAAATTATTATTAAAATCGTTAGAGCCAATTTTTCAAAAATTAAAATTTTGACAAACGTTTTCATGAAAAATCACCTTAAAGTTTCTGTTATAAAAAGCAAATTCTGTGCAGTAGGATGAAATTCCGAAAAGGTCAATAATTCAAAAAATTAAATAAATGAACCGTTTAACCGCTGTTCTTGTCCACAGACAGACGGACAGACACTTTTCTCGGTTTCTACGCATCGTGAAACACGTATTTCCGGTGTTGTCTCGATTCCGAAATTTGTCACGATCACGCGAGAAAGTAAAAACCATATGTCAAGATTACTGCCTCCTATTTACATACATATTCTGTTCTCGGTTGCTATCTTGATTCATTTGTTTACGATTCGCAGAGATCTGATTTTTTTTACATAGGTGGCCAGAGATGGATCATGAAAGCATGCCTGAACGGGAAAACATTGAAAGATTTGGACGAAACTCACTATACGGTTTATTTTTGTTCTTTTTTCTTTGGCTTGAGAATTCGAATCTTAAGTCGTTTTTTTCCCGCGCGGCGCACTTCAATCGTGAAATGCACCTCGAAGCCTTTTTTTAGCATTTTAATTTATCATCAATCGTTTTAATTGTGTATGAAAGATTTGGATAAGGTTCATGAGTCTGTGGTTCATATTAATTGTTTCATTTCGAATCTGTAAACCATTCGAGATATAAAGGTGGTATTAAATTTATAATAAAATTCAATTATCGTAGGTAATCACACGAGAAACTGATGAAACTCGTCAACTCGAGTTGGATTTATTAAGACTATTCTATGAATGAAAATGTAACGGATTGTACAAATAATAATTACTTTCGTGCTTTATTATATAAATTCAAAACTAACAGTTTCGAGATCACGGTATACTATAAATCGATTCGAGTTACCATGTTGTGACCAGTGCTACAAATGGTGCATATAAGACATAGTTAACTCAATTCAGTTAAGCTAACAGCAGAACAGAATAAAAGCACACGGACTATCTTGCACCGAATTAAAATTATGTTTTAATCAATGTACATTTGTATTATTTCATTTTACAAATCTAGTTATGTTGTATAAAATAATCTGTTTGATGCTGCTTAATGGCAGCATGTGAGGTATCATTCACAGCACATTGATGCTTACGTGTCCAGTAACGAGCAGACCAATTTATCAGGTAAAATCCCAAGCATTTTGTAAGATAAAGGATCGTGATTAGTCTATATCCGAGGAAATGCTAAACGTTATTGGTCAATATCAAACACACTGCGTATGAGTGGAATAGTCAGTAATTTTTTTCTCTTGAAGATTATTTGGGACAAAAAGAAGGTCGCATAGTGAAATTAGCTTCTCCCTGCATCAATTTTGTTTAATGGGTGATATTTATAAAATGAATTAAAAACACTTGTGTCCGCTTTTTTAAGGCTCTGTTTTAACCATCAGTAGGACTGTTGTGTGTAGATTATTTCTGCACAAATTTCACAGGAATCCGACCAAGGGTTAACTATAGTTTAATCATAAGATGTGTGTAAAAGCCGGAAATAGCCCGAGTTGGAAACGCGTGACGTCACCCCCACAAGCGCTGTGATTGGTTTATTCCGAAATACGCAACCTGTATGGAATCTTGAGAATTACCGGAAACAATAGAATCTAGTATTACTATTAGCACAGTTGAAAACAAGCAGAACACCAGACATGGATGGTTTCCCCTCCCAAGACAATCGGAATTTGCTAATAGTTGCTTAATCCCTATAATATAAAGCCACATGGCTGACTCACTCACTCACTGACATTAATGTTTGCCCACTTCCAGATGAGCTAGAAACTTGAAATTTGGTACACGTATAGCTTTTAGGCTGTAAACCACAGGAAGATTCCAAAAAGTAATTTTTTTTATTTTTAGCCCTAAAAACACCCCGAAAAAGGGCTTGGCTCGGCTCACTGACATTTATGTTTGCCCACTTCCAGATGAACAATAAACTTGAAATATGCTACACGTATAGCTTTTAGGCTGTAAACCATAGGGAAATTCCAAAAATTAGATTTTAAATTTTTTTATCCCTAAACCCCCCCAAAAAAGGGCTCGGCTCGAAACACTGACATTAATGTTTGCTCACTTCCAGATGAGCTAGAAACTTGAAATTTATAACACTTATAGATCTTAGGCTATAAATCACAGGGAAATTAAAAAAAGTTAATTATTTTAATTTTTAGCCCTAAAAACCACCCGAAAAAGGCTTGGCTCGTCTCACCGACATTAATGTTTGCCCACTTGCAGCTGAGCTAGAAACTTGAAATTTTATACACATATAGCTTATATGCAGTAAACCACAGAAAAAATCCAAAAAGTTAATATTTTTCAATTTTTAGCCCTAAAAACATCCGAAAAAAGGCTCGGCTGACCGACATTAATGTTTGCCCACTTCCAGATGAGCTAGAAACTTGAAATTTGGTACACATATAGATCTTAGGCTGTAAACCACAGGAAATTCCAAAAAGTTTATTTTTTAATTTTTAGCCCTAAAAAGTCCCGAAAAAGTGCTCGGCTCGGCTCACTGACATTAATGTTTGTCCACTTCCAGATAAGCTAGAAACTTGAAATTAGCTTCACATATAGCTTTTAGGCTGTAAACTACAGGGAAATTCCAAAAAATACGATTTTTAAAATATCTAGCCCTAAAATCCCCCCGAAAAATGGCTCGGTTTCCATGGCAACGGTATTCTAAAACTGTTCACGTATGGCTCTGGAAGTTTAGAAATAATAATTTCCGTAAACCTAACGGGGTGGTCGAGATAGTAACGTCTTGGACTCGCATTATGAAGTCTCCGGTTCATAATAATTAAATCCAATTAACATATTTTTGTCCAGAACTAACAAAATTTTCTTTTATATCCCAATATGTCTGTGTAAGCACATTGCCACTGCCTCGTTTTGAAATTAAATAATGTTATTAATAGCATCTCGTAAGCATGACTGAAACGGAAGATGTGGTATAGGATTGGTAGGTTTCTGTGTCGGTAAGCAGAAAATGCTGTTTGGAAAATGAAAATGTAAGCGAAACGGAGTTCTTATACATTTACAAAGTATAAGACAAATTGGTTGGTTGCCCCTAAGCAATAATCTTGTATTGTATTCTTGAATATACATAACTGTAATAACAGGAGAAAAGTGTCTTATTGCATGAAGAACAGATAAACAGACCTAGATAAGTAGGCTATTTCGAAGTATTGAAATCATTATAACAAGACTGAGATAGGCCTAAATTAACACATTAGGCACTAAATGAAAAATCTGACCTGAAACTCACATAACTTCCTCTGCCCAAATAAATGTTAGACTCTTAATTATAATGACGCTGTGTTCATGTAAATTGGTTGTAAAAATGAAGATAATATCTTTACATCATCACATCGCATCCTCGAAGGATTCACAACCCACATAAAATCTTATTTATCCAGTCACGTAACTTTCTTTTCCCTAAGCATGGCCAACAATATGTCTTTCTCACTTTAAATTCTGATATAAAATAAGAGGCCGTATTCAGTTGTTTGAACCTGTTGCAAGACTGAGTTCCTGCAAACAGTGGGTGGCTTATAACTACCCTTCTGAGAATTTTATCGAAACAATCTTCAAATAAAAGTTTAACTACATGTACAAAATTTAATCAAAATCGTTTAAGCCGTTTTCGAGAAAATCGCGATAAACGAAACCTGCACGCAAAGTCCCCTTGAAAGTAAGGAAAAACAATTTGATTTTCATACGGTTTTCCGTTAGACTGTTCACACACACAGACATGTTTGCGAAAAAAGTATTTTTGGATTCAGGGGATCTCAAAATGTGTATTTCTGGTAAAAACTCAACTTTTGAATTTGGGGCTCTTAAACAGTAATTCCTCTTCCCGTAAGCACCTCGGTTTCACACAATCTTTTGTATCCATTGTTTGATACAAAATGTGTTTGACGGTTTTATTAAAGTAATTGCAATATTGTTCCAAAGTTATAAAACATTAAATTTCCCCCCAAAAAACTAAGAAACATTCAGTAACCCCTTCACACGAGGCCACCAGGTGTTTTCATTATTTATTATATTTCCTGTATTGTTGAAGACAACAATGAATATTCGAATGGGGATATGAAGAGGAAGAACTGGGAGGAATTTGTTTCTAAGTCAGATATTTATGAGACAAAATATGTAATTCATTCGAACAAGATGAGAAATTCAAATATATATAAGCAACTAGCATGTGCCCGCGGCTTCGCCCGCGATAATTATTTCAAAAATTAAAAATTAAGAGCATAATAGTTAAATCATTATATTTATTAACACCTAAATCACGTGGACTACATGTCACGATTAGATAGCGTCGCCTGGTAAAAGCGATCTCAGATTCGAGTTCCTTGGCCCAGAAAATCCCTGTATAGTGAGTTTCGTCCAAATCGAACGATGTTTAACCATAGGCCTATTTAGGTCTATGTTGATTATCCCTCTTCCGTGTAGGTTGAAAATTTCATGTCTACGGGCCTTGACACTCTAAACAAATGAATCGACCAGCGTGGGCTTACAACATTCTAGCGATCGCGATGCTTTTATTACCACGGTATGACAAAAATAGCCAAAGCCAACTGCAATTGATTTGACATTGAAATGTATTACTGAAATCTGATGCTTCGACAGCGCTAAAATCACGTTTTCTGCCAGTTTTTCACTCACAACTCGCGAACGAAAGCTAAAATTAAAAATCCGGCTTCGATGCGCATTCGCCCACCTTTTAGCCCATCTATGTTTAAAATTTCAGATCTCTGCGTTCAGTAGATTTCGCTGCGCATCTTGGACAGACAGACAAACACGTCCTTTTATTATTTTAAGATAGCATGTGCCCGCGGCTTCGCCCGCGATAATTATTTCAAAAATTAAATAAATGGTTAAAAAATACGTTGCACAAACTTTCTCGCATATACGTGTTAAAGGCTAGCACAGAAAAAATTAAATTAAAGAGACGATTAAATTTTACGTATTACATTTTCATAAAACTAACAAGTATCTAGAACGGAAAGCATCAGGGTCGATCTTTATGTTCAATGCTTTTATCGTGAAATAATAATAATAATAATCAATGGCAGTAAAACTGCATATTATTAGTACTACTACTACGGGAAAATTCAAATATAAATCGCACCTTGGGATGAGTCGGTCCCACCCAACCTATCCTCACCGATGCAGTTTCTTTTATACCACGATCTAGCGAATTCTTCTGTCCTAGTATTATGAAGAAACTCGTGATTGGACGTTGGAGGTGTGACGTCTTACCGCTAGACGAGAGGTGGCAGGCTGATAAACATTGCGGGAGATTTAATATGCCACATTTTCGAAACCTACAAACAGTGTATCGTACATTATTCGAAAATGCAAGGGCGCTTCGCTACGGCTGCCGCCTCCGCTTCGCGCACTTAACTATGTGGTTAGTGTTATGCATTATTTAGCTATATGAAGAAGTGGATACAAGACACTTGCGACAATATACAAGGGCAGTTGGTCACTCTGCTTCGCTCAGAAACAAAATACATCGCACAATCCGTGCAAATGTGAATATCGAATGGGGGAGCTTGAGGGGCGACTTATATTTGAATTTCGCCACAACTACTACTACTACTACTACTACTTAGGTTATATTGCACGCTTTATCTGCATGTAGGTTATATCACGTGTTTAGTATGTTTGCGTGAACCATTAGTCTATATCAGCGTTTCTTAACCTTTTTGAACCCGAGGACCTCTAAAATGTATAAACAACTTTACGGACCCCTAATTTTACATCCCATTGTTAAAAGTAGGCTATATGTATTCCTATATTCTTAATATTTGGGGTATTAAATTATAGGTCGTTATAACGAAATACATTTTTTTTAATCCGACGGAAACACAGTTATCGAATTGGAATGAAACTATTGACAGTAAAATTATTTTTTGAACAGACTTTAATATGTATTACCATTTTGATAATATAATTAGGAATTATGTTATTACTCACTTTTAATGAGACGGTTGAGCTTGTCGCCTCTTGCATAGTTCCTGGATATTTGGCTCAATATTAGTCAAATTTAGTCGAAGATCTGCAGATACATTAAGTCGGTTCCTGTATTATGTTTTTAGTTAAACGAGCGATGAAAATCCCTTCTCATAAAGATAGGTTGTTGAAAACTGCATGGCGCCTCTAATAACAAAATTCCGACAAAGTCTTATTTTTTAGGGTTTTGAATGAAAGAGGGAACCATAGACGTCAGTGCATCAGGGGTTTGAAACTGTGGTCCGTAACTGCAAAAGTAAGGAAACTTGCAATATGACCTGTATTTTCGAAGTTTTTAAAAACTTTGACATAGTGTCCATTTTATGTGAAAAATTTCTACTTCTTTACTTCCCACTTGCTTTATGATATTTTTAAATCAATTATGTCTGCGGACCATCTGTACCGTGTTCGCGAACCACCAGTGGTCCGCGGGACCATAGGTTGAGAAACGCTGGTCTATATTAACAACTCATTCGCGTCATGTTTCTATTGTTTAGTGATGTCTTCTTATGTGATATTCAGTTTAAACGATTATAATATCCACTGACATAGCGGCGATGAGTTATGGAAAATAAGCAAGTCCTACAAACCCGGGATCGCCTTTGCGAAAGAGGAAACCATGAAAAACCCAAGTCAATTTGGGCGGACACGAGGTTTGATTTGAACTCAGGACCTCTTCCCAGTTTGCCTATACCACCACGGTGTAATTGGTTTTGGTGTGTTCATTGCGACTGAGCTAATCTGATTGCATTTCACAACAATAAGTACATTAGGCCTATAGTTTTCTTGTTACTAGGGGCAACAAAATGTCATTCATATTTTAATTGACATTTATGTTCTGAAATTCGCATTTAAGCTGTCCTTATTTCGTTTTTATCTTGATATCTATTACATGTACAAAGAAATGTGTTAAAAAAAATTTTCATTTTAAATTTCTCTACAACTTTACTGTGATAGGTTTTCATGTATCGCATACTGTAATGGATATAATCTAGAGAAATTGAAAATGGATACGAGTAAAATACCCCTTAAGTCATTTTTGCAGAAATACGGATATAGCCATTTTATTAGTCATAGATAAGAGTTTCCAATTTTAAATTTTTATTAAAATCGTTAGGGCCATTTTTTCAAAAATCAAATTTTTTTAAAAAGTTTTCATGAAAAGTCCCCTTAATATTTCAGTTGTAAAACTAAATTTCTGGGCGGTTCGACAAAATTTAGAAAAAGTGCTTAATTAAAAAAATGAAGTAAATACAATGAACCGTTTACCTGCTGTGCTTGTCCACAGACAGACGGACAGACGGACAGACGTCATTCCAAAAATACTTTTTTCGGTTTCTAGGCTTCATGAAACATGCTCTCCCGGTGTTATCTCGACTTCGATTTTTTGTCACGATCACAATACTTTCTCTATACTACGTATATGCGAGAAAGTAAAATTAAGAGCATAATAGTTAAATCATTATATTAACACCTAAATCATGTGGACTACATATCTCGATTAGATAGCGACCCCAGATTCGAGTTCCTTGGCCCAGAAAACCCCTGTATAGTGAGTTTCGTCCAAATCGAACAACGTTTGACCATATTTAGGCTAATATTGATTATCCCTATAATAATAATTATAATCCTCTTCGGTGTAGGTTGAAAATTTCATATTATGTTTGCGTGCCTTGACATTAAAAACAAATGAATCGACCAGCGTGAGCTACAACATTCAAGAGATCGCGATGCTTTTATGTCGAAGGTATGACAAAAATAGCCAAAGCCTAGTGTAATTGATTTGTATTACTGATAACTCATGCTTCGAAAACGCAATAAATACACGTTTTCTGCCCGTTTTTCACTCATAACTCACGGACGAAAGCGAAAATTAAAATTCCGGCTTCGAGGTGCACATTCCGACCCTTTAGTCCGCCTAGGCCTATGTATAAAATTTCAGATCTCTGCGTTCAATAGATTTCGCTGGGCATCGCGGACAGACAGACAGACAGACGGAGGACAGACAGACGGAGGACAGACAGACGGAGGACAGACAGACGGAGGACAGATACTTCCTTTTATTAATATAATAATAATAATAATAATAATAATAATAATAATAATAATAATAATAATAATAATGTTTTATTTTGCCTGGCAGAGTTAAGGCCATAGGGCCTTATTTTCCACTCAACCAGGATAAATAGAAAATACATTAAAGTAATACCTACAAAAACAAATACACTAGATACCATATATAATAGTAACGAAATGCTAGCAATAGAATATTAAAATATAAGAAAAAAATTAGTCAATAATGAAAAGAGAAAACAAAGAGAATTAAGAATTACATATATAGATTACATATATAGATTACAGATACAAATAATATTAAGACCGAAGTTTATGTGTAGACTCAAATCAGGAAATGTCTGTTTTCATGCAGTTCAGAAAATCTTATCGTCTCGTCTTTTGTCCAGAGAACTGAAAATAAAAATTTATAAGACAATTGTCCTGCCGGTTGTATTATATGGATGTGAGACATGCTCGCTTATTCCTCGGGAAGAACATAATCTGAGAGTGTTCGAAAACAGGGGGCTTAGGAAAACTGAACCCAAGTGAGATGAAAATGGGGACTGGAGAAAACTGCATAACTTCATAACTCGTCACCGGATATAGTAAGGGTAACTAAATCACGGAGGATGAAATGGGCTGGACTGTTGCACGCATGGGGGAGGAAATACATCTCAGAAGTATTGACTGGGAGACCCGAAGGGAAAAGACTACTTAGAAGACCTAGACGTAGGTGGGAGGACAATATTAGGATAGATTTAAGAGATGTAGGATTTCAGAGGGATGTTTGGATGGAGTTAGCACGGAATAGAGTTGTATGGGAGCCTCAAGATAAGCGCGGCAATTAATATCCGGGAACAGCACTAATAAGGCACTCAAGGCCCTTGTGAACAGTCGAGACATCCAAATGGCGCCAATCACGGCTACTCGATTGCATGCATAGCCAGTCAGTTACAAATCCTCTGTACTGCAACTGTACTTTGTATGTGATACAGAATGGAGCCTTTACTGAAGTCTGAGGATATTAAGATTGAAATTAAGGAAGAGATTTCTCCAATACAACCAAAGTGTGAACCTGTGCCCATTTTAATTGACACGATAGGGTCAAACGAAATCAAAAGTGAGAATACAGATTCCATAGCATGCAGCTCCATTCAAATCAAATCAAATCTTTATTTGCAGCAAACTCCTGAGTTCATCAGGAGCTCATACAGGTTATATATAGTATTATAAGTGAAATATAAAACATTCAAACATACATCAGCACTTCATCAGCTTAAGATTCATCACTAATAAAATCATAAAATTCATTAACACTGTACATAGGGTTTTTTAATATAAACTTTTTAATGGCCAATTTAAAACAATGGATCGGCAGCCTTCTCATGTTGTTAGGTAGAGAATTGAACATCCTAATCGATACATTTTGAGTTTTAACATAATTACAATGAGTTGTGACTATATTGTGTTTACCTCTTGTGTTATAGTTATGACACATAGCCTACCATGTTCTAGATGAGAATTATAATTTTCTTTTATATACAATAAGCACTGAAAAACAAATAGCCCTGGCAGAGTCATAATTTGAATATTCCTAAAACTATTTCTACAGTGACCATTTAATGGTAAGCCACACATCAACCTAATTGCCCTTTTTTGCAATCTGAACAATTTTAAACTATAAGTTTGATTCCCCCATAACAAAGTCCCATATGATAGGTGGCTGTGAACATGTGCAAAATACACCAGTTTCAAAACATCAAGACTAATGCAGGATCTTAATTTTCTCAGCATATAAATTCCTCTACTCAGTTTGTAAGCTATATTATCCATATGACTATGCCAGTTCAACCTGGAGTCCACCTTAAAACCCAGAAAATTTACAACATCGTTGTTATGATTTTTAACATTTAAGGAGATCCTGAGCTCCTGAATTTTATCCATATTTAGACACAAGAGATTGGCACTACACCAATCTTCAACCATTAAAACTGTGTTACTCAAATCTCTTTCTATTGGCTCACTGATACATATTGCAAAATCATCCGCGAATAAGTACCCCTTGGCTGATGGCCATAATATATTGGGTAAATCATTAATGTAGATGATGAATAAAATAGGCCCTAGAATAGACCCTTGTGGTACTCCATTAAGAACATGTAAATAGTCGGACTCTATATCATTAACATTAACCTTCTGAAACCTCCCTGTTAAGTAAGAGCTTAAAAGTAAAACAGCACTTTTTTCCAGACCGTAGAATTCTAATTTTTTTAACAGTATTTTATGGGATACAGTATCAAATGCTTTCGATAGATCAAATAATTTAGCCCTTGTTATATTTTTAGACTCAAGTGAGTCCAAAAAGTTTGTATACAGGGACACAGCTGCTTTGATTGTCCCCATTCCTAAACGATACCCATATTGGCAGTTGCTAAAAAGATTATTTTTTTCAAAATAATCAATTAATTGATCATTTAACAATTTTTCAAACACTTTAGATATGATGGGAACTAAGGATATAGGCCTATAACTGTTGCAGTCTGATTTACTTCCCTTCTTATATATTGGAATTACCTTGACAAGTTTTAAAGCATCAGGAAAAACTGATTCTATAATACAACTGTTTATTATATTGGTTAAGACTCCCATCAAAGATTCTTTACCTAGTTTAATCATTAACGCGTTCAGACCATAAACATCAGTACATCTACTAGCTTTTAGATTTCTAATAACTTTTTCCACCTCACAATTACTTACTAATTTAAATTTTAATGAGCAACTTGGTTTTACTCTAGATTCTATGTACTCCAATGCAGTTTTGGTACAATTCTTAGAAGCTACTGCAAGAATAAGTTCATTTATTTTGTCTATGAAAAAGTTGTTGAATTGGTCTGGTGAGAGATTATTCTGAGTCTGTTCTTGCTTAAGTACAGTATTACATTGTTTTTTTATTACATCCCACATGGCCTTACTTTTATTATTTGATGAATTAATTAGGTTATCATTTTCTAAGCGCCTAGTCTGTTTAATTAATGTTCTGAATTGTTTCTTATATCTGATGTATAATTTTTTTGCAGAGTCACTTCTTGTTGTTTGGTAAATATGATAAGACCAGTCACACAATTCCCTGATGTAATTTATTTCCGGACTAACTACCTTATTCCTTCTAGGTAATGTAGTCTTGGTTTTAAGTCTAATGTAAGGAAAAGCTAAATTTATAATTGAATTCAGTGTTTCAATTAATATTTGGGTTTTAGAACACGCAGTAGGTGAAATGTACAAACGGTGCCAATCTATATTACTTAAAATTTCTGAGAAGATTAAATAATGTTTCACTTTCATACTGCGTATTACCTTACTTTTAACAGATTGATTTGCTTTTGTCATGCTTTTAGATTTGTATGATAGCCTAAGAGCCCAGTGATCTGATACCCATGATTTTATAACATTACATTCAGTTGAGTTTACATCTAAATTGGTGATCATATTGTCAATACATGTACCTCCCTCATGAGTTGCATTTGGCCTAGTTATTGCATTATTACATGCTCCCATACCAAATGAAGTAAATAAATTATTTAGGTCTTTAACTCTCGCACCATCAGCCAGTTTAAAATCTATATTAAAGTCACCACACACTAAGATTTTTGCCTGTTTTTTACTTAAGAACTCTAATATAGAACTAAGCCTAGAGAAAAATATGTCCCACTCCCCACATTCAGTGCCGGGTCTGTACAATGATACAACCATAATGTTTTTTTCTATTAAGAGGACACCAGTCACTTCTATAATCATTTCTATAGACATATTGTTTATCACCTCTAAAGGTTTGTAAAGAATACCACTTTTTACATATATGATACATCCTCCATATGGAATATATGGAATATAGATCGACTTCCCCACTCTCTAGCCACGTTTCTACCATGCATAAAATCCCTATTTTATTTCTGTCAACAAAGTCTTCAATGGAGTCAAGTTTATTCCTTAGGCATTGTACATTCCAGTGCAGAATCTCAACGTTATTTGCAGCATCTTGCAAAGGCTCTTTGTTTTTTGAACTAAATTTTCCAATATTTGTTAGACTATTTTGGAGTTTAATTCCATTTAGGCCTACTTCACTTATTCTCTTATCTTTATCTGTGTAGTGTAGTGTTGTAGTATTTAAGTAACCCAATTTATTATCACAACTCAAGATCCTATGTTCTTCAACTTCAGGGGATTTTTGTCCCCTGTTTACTCTAAAAAAGGTGCATTAAGTGCAATGGGTTGACACTGTCCTAATTTCCTAAAATGATTATAAATACTTTCAATAATTTTATCACTTACATACTTCTTACCTAATGTATTTAGGTGTAGGCCATGAGTAGTGTGAAACCTTTTGCCGATTTTGCTAATATCAATAATGTTACAGTTTTTAAACAATTTACACACCTTCATGAGCTCCACGTTAGTCCTCTTAACCTTTTCATTCACACTTGACCACTCTGGCAAGTCGTGACGGTGGGGAACAGAAAAAACAACTACATTGGTCCCACATAAATCTGTAAGCCTCTTCCAAAGAATCTTTCGTAAATCTTTGGATTCGTTCCTACTAACATCATTAGTTCCTGCTTGAATAACTACAAATTCTTCTGGTCCTAAATCTTCCTGTTTTTCTGGCACTACATCCTGAAACTTGGCTCCTGGTTTTATAATGGAAATAATGTTAATGTGGTCAGATCTCTTCATAACTTCCTTGTACACTCCCCTACCTTGACTATCTGCAAAATGATGAACAGCAATTTTCTTGGACCAACTAGGTTGCGTCTCAAAGTGTTTAGGGGGTGCCAGGGGGCTTGCAGGTTTTTGACTAGTCTTGGTAACAGATTCACTACATTGTTCACCTATTGACTCTAGGGCTACCAGAGTTTGAAATCTATTTCCTAATGCTGGGAAATCATCTTCTTTTAACACAGGATTATGCCTACTACTTATCCTTTCTTTGCGAGTTCGTTTAACACTTTCCCATCCTCGCTGTGGGATGCTTTCTGGCCTTAGACCCAGGCCTACACAATTTTCGCTACCATTATTCAGTGTGCTCTCCAAAGCCATGATCCTCTCATGGCTATCATGGCTCATGGTTCACAAGTTATCGCAATTTCAGGAATTTCTGAAAGCAATAATGAAGAAGAGGATCAGCTAGTGCAATCACACTCGCCTGCTATAAACAGTCAACGCCGTACTCAGCATCCAGACAAACATTTCTCTTGTGATATTTGTAAAAAGACATTTAACCGAAAAGACACTCTCAAAACACATCTACTCACTCACACGGGACAGAAAGCATTTTCGTGTGATGAATGTAACAAGAAATTTACCCGGAAAGATTATCTGAAATCACATCTGCTCACTCACACTGGACAGAAATCATTTTCATGTGATGTCTGTAACAAGAAATTTAGCCAAAGAGGGCATCTCCACACACATCGACTCATTCACACTGGACAGAAAGAATTTTCGTGTGATGTCTGTAACAAGAAATTTGCACGTAAAGGGGATGTAAAATTACATCTACTCACTCACACTGGAGCGAAAACATTTTCGTGTGATGTCTGTAACAAGAAATTTAGCCAAAGAGGGCATCTCAACACACATCGACTCATTCACACTGGACAAAGAATTTTCGTGTGATGTCTGTAACAAGAAATTTACCCAGAGAAGGAGTCTCAACACACATCTTCTCACTCACACCGGACACAAACCGTTTTCGTGTGATGTCGGTAACAAGAAATTTACCTTAAGAGGGCTTCTCAACACACATTTTTTCACACACACTGGACAGAAATCGTTTTCGTGTGATGTCTGTAACAGGAAATTTACCCGAAGAGGGACTCTCAACATACATCTGCTCACTCACACTGGAGAAGAAGCATTTTCTTGTGATGTTTGTAAGAAGAAATTTACCCAGAGAGGGAGTATCAAAGGACATCTGCTCACTCACACCGGACAGAAACCGTTTTCGTGTGATGTATGTAACAAGAAATTTACCAGGAGAGGTTATCTCAACACACATCTGCTCACTCACACTGGACAGAAACCATTTTCATGTGATGTTTGTGCACAGAAATTTTCCCACAAACGGACTCTTATAAGACATGTGCTTACTCATGAGAGGAAGAGCCTTCCATAATGTACTTGCTTTGTCATGTATTAAGCTATTACAATTGAATGTGTAGAATCTGTTTGGCCACTGGACTGCGACACACATGAGAATGGGAAGGTCCATGTTTAGGATGGAGAAACTCTTGTAGGTAGGTCAGTGGTTTCTCATTGAAATTGTATGCATCCTCATATATATTAGTGTACCTTTTAATAAAGGTCATAAAACAAAAAATTGCAGATAGTTGTTATTTATACTGCATTAGAATGTACATAATGTCTGTAACAAGTGTGCTTGTTTGTGTTATGTTAGGAAGAGGACATACACCATGATCCATAGGTTGGTTCTCTATTCTAATTACGTTGATTTATATTTGCAACAGAACAGAAACCAATACAGTAGTGCTCATCATAATGTATTGAATTTGAGCCGGTATTCCATATGTATATGCCCTGTGGCTCTGCAGCGATCTGTCGAAGTGCTGGCGCTGCGATCAGTAAAGATGATGTTGCGAGCTATGGACATTGTAGTTAGGTGCATGGGGTGTGCGTTTCAAAAAATTGAATAACATCACGTGATAATCTGAAGGGTTAATTCATGTCACTTTCTGAATTATTTGTTTTTGTTTTGTAGGAACATAAAAGTTATATGTAACTTCCAAAAGGATATGTTTTTAATATCTAGTTTTTCATGGAGAACTCTTGTTTTAAGCCACCCAAAGATAAAATATGTTATAAAATGAGATAGAGCAATACCAAGGAGAGACAGCTTACACAAGGATGATGCATGTTTGTTGCTTTTTTTATAATTATCAAATAAAATATTGTGTTGATGGCAATACGGTCGTCATTCCATGGTTTAGGTGATGTTAGATGATGAAGCTGTACTCATATTTTCCCAAATTTGTCAACATTTTTCCCAAAGCACTGAACAGTTTGGAGGAGTCCTACCTAATAAGAAGAGAATAAGTCACACACCAAGAGAGCTGACTCTCGAACCTTTTCCATTAAGTTCTGATGAGGGTAGTTTGCCATATGTATCATATGAACAAGGCTTATAATCACCACTAGAAGGGGACTCATTAATTACAAACAAGGAGGGGCATTGCCCATGTGAAGGAGACAAAAATATATGAATAGAAATTTGACCAGAATTGAGTAGAAACTCTCCACACAGAATGAAAAAATTGCTATCTCGAAAGGAAATTAGTGAACAAAGTTAAATGTCTTTGTAAAATCAGAAGATAGGTTTTGAGTCAATGTTTAAGAAGTGCAATATTTGTAACAGTAAAGAGTTGACATACTCTCATGAGTTTATTTTAGAAAGTTTGTTATTCAAAATTATGCCTCAAGCCTCAAGGCTACAAACACTGACTCAAGCATGAGTTACTTCCTTTCCCTTTAGAAACGCATTTAACGATACTGTGTGAAGGATTGAAATGCTCATATGGTCTAACAAAGTTGCACTGAATGCCATATCAGATAACTTTCAATGTGAAAATGACGAAAGCAAATGCCTTGGTGAATAATTTGACTAAGAATTTAGAAATCGTTCATAATAAGTAAAAAACAATAATTTTCAAATTGAAATATAACTAATTTAGTTAGTGCAATAATTGTTTCTTTGAGCTATTAGCTTATTTTAGATACACCTATAATGTGAGTCCTGAAATAATCACAGATTGTCATTAAAACTGTAATAACCTGTAGAAATTTTATTAAGAGGTTATTGTATCAAATACAAGTGAAAACAGCTATAGTTTGAAAAATGTGAGAATCACTTATTTGGTTAAACTCTTTTGTATGTGTTAAAAAGCAGTATTCCCTTACGTCCCCATGGCTAATGCACAGTGTATTTTACAGTTCCTACTGTTTTCATTTCACTTGTATCGGTATTTTCATAATTAGGTGCCAGCAATCATCTTTACAGATGGAAGCGCCTCACAGCGGCGGATCATGTGAACTACGAGAGTGATCACACTTTTCCAGTTCTATAGGTTATGGTGCTCATATAGTAATTTCATGGTTTCAAATGTCACCTAATATTGAATTCAATTCAGAACAAATCATATAAGTATCTTAACCCTTATAATTTATTACCAAATGCAGGTTGTAGAAGAAATCAGGAATATAAATGTTTAAGATTACAACTTTTCAAAATCTTGACTGGAAGGCACACATTGAAATTGTAATTGCAAAACTGAGTTCAGTGAATGGAATAGGTGATGCTCCCCTAAGCCGGTTTGGGTTCTATTCAAAGAATCAAAAACAAAAAGTAGATTGGACTAGTGCATGACAAGTGGTTTCCGAACCACTGTATTTTGTGCGAAAGCTTTGAACCCAGATTCTTTCCATGGTTATGCACTATGGTAATTCACAGAAAATATTAAAAATCGGTGACTGTGTTCTTCATAAGCCATAGAAACCATACAGTGATTTATTTGATCTGGAAAGTGCCTGAAACACTGGGAAAATGAGGATCAATGTCTCATTTTTCTAACCTATAAAAGGCAGTCTCTGATCAGAAAATGGCTGTTGGAAGTTGGGAATTATGACTGGCAGTGAGTTACGCTTGTGGCACGTAATACAGAAACAGAATTATCAAGAATCAAGAACTTTATGCACCATTTACATTTTTGTTGATGCATGTATAGGTTTCCTCTACGTTCATTATACTTACAAGAGACTTAAGACACAATTAAAATTACACAGAGTTTGAAATTGGCTAAACTGATTACTTTCTAAAAGGTCAAATCAACCACATTACTCTCTTTAAATTCTTCTATACTGTCAAATACATTATTCCTAATCCAAGTGTAGAGTGTTTTTAAATTTAGTATCAGGCACAGTGAGAGCTTCTTTTGGTAGTTTGTTAAATAACTCTGGGCTTATATATTTGTGGCTGTTAAGCACTTTGGAGAGTCTAATACAGAATATCTATAGTGAGTCTATATCTTGCGTTATGGTGGTGTACTGTCTGTCTAAGGTAGACTCAAGTCAAGTTTCCTTTGTTATCAACCAAGCAGTGGGAACAGTGATGATGTTCAATTCTTTGAAAGAATCTCTGCATGTATTCCTAGGTCTTAACCCTGCAATACATCTGATTGCCTTTTTCTGAGTATTCGATAATGTAGGAGGGAGTGAAAGAAAACGTAGGCCTAGTAAGAATAAAGCGAATCTGTGAGCTTCCTCAAACTCAGTCTCTGATCAATGAATATGCCCAAGAGTTTTACACTTTTGTTTTCCTTATTTATGACAGACAAATCAAATATTATTTCTTCTGTCTCGCAGTCACTATATCCACAATATCTCTGTCTTCAACTACTACTCGTCTTCAACCCACTACGACATAGGGGCGATAAATTATTTTACTTCCACTCTCTTCAACTCTTCTCCTTACGGGGCACAGCATCTGCTCCCTCCTGACAGTTATTGACTGACTACTCTTTACCTGCAACTCTATCACCCCAATGACGCACGAGAACACTGTGTCTTCATAAACATAGCAACAAATCCAGTTTATTGAAGTTCTCTCAAATAATTCGTTAGTGCAAAATCCACAACGTTACAAGTGTGGCTATCACTCCTGGATGTATTTTCTGACTTTGATTACGTAGTATTTTCTAGAACATTCCCATTCCCAACAGAATGTCAAAAGGGGAGTGATGATTGAATTTTGGGTCAGCTAGATGCAGATGCTTTGGAATTTTCAAATTTCGTACCACAAAAGCAGTAGAAGGAATGCTGGATCCAACGTGATTAATGTCTAAAAGAATTAAATTTTACTTGAGTTTACAACTTGAGAATCCTTTAACCTTTCAAGACATTAACCTTTAACCTTTGTTTGATATAACGACATGCTTCAGAACTTTGTTTATGCTGTTACTGTCACATCGGTAACTAATCTTTCAGAAACAGAATCATGAGTAGCTGCTGAATCCAACATTCATCTTCCCGGAACCCATTGCCCTTGTGAATTTGAACATGGCCCATAGCATTAGACAAAAGTGCATGGAAGTCTTGGTGTTTTGGTTTAAACTCTGGACTATCGAGAGCTGGTCGTCCTTTCAAAGTAACAACTTTTATTGTTCTAACCCTAACCATGTGGATTGCTTGGTTTAAGGAGTCTGTATAACAAAGATTGAAGATGGACACGGGTCAATGAGATGTTTTATTTATTTGAACAAGTTTTCTACCATCATCTACAGATTTGTATTTAAATGAAGAACACTGATGAAGACAGTAGTTCATGTTACAGAGCACATTTCAGAATTCCTACAGTATTCTGAGCTGTAGGAAGATTAGCTAATGGAGAAGTAGGCCTAAGCTTTCTATCTTCAAAACCGTGTCTTAGAGAAAAAAGCATTTGGCATGTCCTATGAAGAAAGCCACACAAATTCTCATATGTCGGAGCATGTTTAGCAGCGACTTAAAGAGTCTAGCCCCTTAATTCCCTAAGTTGCCTCTTGAGTGTCTTAAAGCTGCATAGTAAGACGAGGGTTTTCATACCTTTGTTTTAGTAATGAACAAGCGGTGGTAGGAAAAGACTCTAGTGGTTGATAACGACAACCTTAAATAGTGATGTTTTTGTACTGGGGTGCACTAAAGAAGACAATGTTTCCCATTCTTCCTGTTTTCCATAAAATTAGTAAATTCTAGCTTGGAAAGTATAGGCATTTTCTTTAGGAATATCTTGACGGATATTGTTGGTTCAACATCACAGAACCATTTGATGTATTTAATAATGTCTGTTGCATCCACAACGGGTTGAAATTAAGACTCTTGGAACAAATCCTTACCCTTTGTTTGCTCAGGATTTAGTTGTTCTCATTTGAACTGAACATCTCCATATTTATAAAAAATCTGCTCTGCCCTCTTTAGTCTGAGTATTTACGTCACTGTGGTCCAAGCTTGTTAAGAAGTTACGTAATTGAGTGGCACGACTCTTACAATTAGCTCTAGCACCTCAACTGTTTTTTCATTAGTTGCTTTGGTTTGAGACATTATTGAGGGATTGTTGATCGATTAGATTCTGTGAGCTCACCCTCGTTGATTCATTTTTATTTCACGAGTTTTTCTCACAGAGTACTCATTTCCAAGCTACAGACATATATAGTACCATATCTCAGTTTTTGGCAAAGTTGGAAAAATCGTCATTGTTTGACCGTGGGTTTCGACCATACTACTTGACCGAATTATTACATTGTGGTATTTATTCGACGCAGAATTTAATGCTCTTTAATGAGTTATATCGTAATGTTTTCGCTAGGATGCACCGTTTAGGTGTTAGAGGTAGAAAACCAAAAAAGTCCAAAAATTTCAAGGTTTTTTTGCCGCCAAAAGTTTTCTTGAGGTCGCCCTTGTTAGCATTTGTTTTTTTACATGCTTGTATCGATATATACAAGTTAAAAAAATAAAAGCTTCTACCCCACCTTTTGCATCATACAATACCTCTACTGACTGGCCTAATATAGTTTCAGCAATTTTAATCCAGGCTTTTTTCCTACTAGTTTTGATTACCATATTGTAGAGTCTACACATATACAAATTGTAGCTCTCTTTCCAGCAGTTTTCATGACATCTTTGCCATAATCTACCGCTACACAAGCGAATATCTATTCAATTTTCTTAACAATTAGAAAACAGCTGAAAAGGCAACTGCATGCATGCATCATCTCGAGTAGTGTCGCATGAAATAAGTCCAGATCTATCTGAAGAAATGAATGTCACACTCTGCGAGCTGCACTATTGTCACGTTACTTCGGTGTGAAGACTTGAACTTGTTTATTTGGGATTTAAAATGAGTAACGTGGCATGCTACTTTGGTGTGAATGCTCCCTAAAGCCATGAAACAGTGGCGGCTCGTGGCCGGAAAATTAGGTGAAGAGGAAAAAAATGCCACATGCTTACGTTAATAACTGAACTCATCTATGTCTTGTATAGCAAATCAATCCTTCGATAGTCCTTTATGGCTGCAAATTTGTCGGTGATATCATCATAGGACGGCTGCATTTCTTCTAGCTGCAGTAAAGGTTCTTTCTGAATTGAAATATTCGCTAAACAAGATACTTGTCTGGCAACATTTTTGATCCTTCATTTAGTAGGCCTACGTCGTGATCTGACAGCTGGCACAATGATGATTTTATTTTAAACAATGCGGGTAAGAATATAGTTATTATTTATAAAATCTGATACATTTTATTCATGGAATACTCTTAATAAATCCCAATCGGGATTATGAGTTTCATTAGATAAATTCGATCCTGCTTTTCCGCCGCGAATCTATTGATGTTTATCGTAATTATTATTCTCCTAATCAGATTACTCAGAATATTCCATTCATGCGATGCGGACTTGAAATTGACTAATAATCTTTAGCAATGCCTCGGACATCGACCAATGACTGTTGTTTATCTTATAAGTTAATATGCTTGCAAGGGTCGGAAAGATGCAATTTTATCTGATAAACTTCAGCTCGTTACTGGATACTTCAAGGCAATAATATGCAGTGATTAATATGTCACATGTCGTATGATTGCCTATGAAAAAATATACATTGTAGGAATGAAACGTCGTGATTCAACGTTGTCGTCCTATGGCGTCCTATCAGTGACGATCTCCGAAGATGGTTCAGTGTTGTGACACGTGACAGTGGGCTTTCATCACAGTACACAGTAGTCTTGGTATATGGTGACACACATTAAATAAATTAACTTCTAGTCTCATCCCTATGCCTCACTTTTGTGCTATAGAATCGAACGCCTATGATTTTTTTTTCCGTTAATGATATTTAATTTTATGAGAAAGAATCCAAGCTCCTCTACCGTTCATACTTCAATGAAGTATATGGTTGTTTATAAACACCTTTTAAATAATTAATTGAAAATTGTTAAAAATAAAAATTCTAGCTCTTTAGCGTCTATGCAAATCGTGTGGAAAATTTAAACAAAATTGTTAGTTTTTTTTTATAAAATCGTGAAGAATGAAAGTCTGTTCTAGCCTCGCCCAAAGATGTAAGACTTAAAAGCCTGAGTTTGTACAAACGATAGCTGGCTTATAACTACCCTTCAAAGTATAAGGATACCGTATAAAAGTAAGAAAAAGTCGTCAATCTCCCCAGAAGATATCTAATCCAAATACGTTTTATTTATACACGATGTTTAGTTCTCAAGCCACACAGACACGTTCCTGAAAATATTATAGGACAGAGGAGAATTCAAAACAGGTATTTATGTTAAAAACATTGATTTCGAACATTTATTACCTTTGGTACGGGTAGAGGAAGTCAAATTGGTGCTTTGTTATTAGTGGACCAGACTACCCATGGAACAGGGGAAGTGAATGAAGGCTGCTTCGTGCTTCTTTGCAAGACTCGAGAGCTCTCTGGCGCCTCCTCCTTTAACATCACTCGTGGCGGGCAATACAAAATTACATAAATGCATTTATAGTAAAAACCAACATTCGTGATATGGGAAATAAACTTTAAAAATACTGGTGAAGTGCTACTTCACCTACTTCACCTGAATAGCCGCCACTGCCATGAAAGTTACCTACATGGCCTCTTGGAAACTAAACAGTTGTCTTTTAAAAGCAAACATTTTTTATTGTACATACTTTAAAGGAATTGTGAAGCATGCTGGACTGCAGTTTTAAAACAACTGGGCTTTTATTGAATGTAATGTTTCTGATATGTGTTTGATTATCTCGTAAAATCATTTTTATATTTGTAGCCTATTTCATGAATCCAATTTCTCCTCGGGATTGAATAGCCCACCGAGACGTTACTTTGTGATAAATGCAGGCATCTTGTTTCTTTTATTTTATTCTTTGCTACATTCGTTGAGAGGAACTATAGGAAGGACTAACTTCCATGAAGAATCATGTCGACTAAAGACACAGGGCAGGTTGGAAACAGTTCGGAACAATCATGTTTTGATAAGCCCCGGCGCTGTGCAGCATCATACACTTGGTACTCTGTGTCGTAATCATCGTCTCCAGCGATTGGAAATCTGAAATCAAATCATAAATGTGTTACTTTATTAAGTTTTTAGAGGAATATGAATACAGCATAGACTCTGTGGTTTGTATGCAGTAAGAGCCTCACAAAGAGAGTTAAACCTGTCAAGGGATTAGTGAGGAAGGACATTTTTTCATATGTTGGCAAACCTGTTAATATTGGCGACATCTGCTTTTACCTACGTGGTGAGTTTTATAATGCCTTGCACATTAAGAAAAAGAAATTCTGTACTTAAGTTTCTCTTCGGAATCAGTTTATGTGCTGTTTCACACAGTGATCGTTCAATACATGCTCGACCATCAATTCCAGCCCTGAAGGAAAACTTGAGCAGCATTAATGAATTTAATTTTCCATTGTGGGTGATATTATATTATATTTAAATATCCACCTTATACCCCTAATTAGTGATGATACCATTTTGTAGATTTGCCTATAATCTACAAACAGGTATTATCACGAATTGGGGGTGTAAGGTGTATATTTAAATATAATATTTATCAGAGTTATCATGTCTCTCTGGTCATAAGCAAGGCCCGGATTCTGATGACCTAAAATTGTTTGAAAAATGATCTTTAAAATGACCCTAAATTTTGAAGAAGATGACTTAATAATTATAAAAAATGACCTAAAAGCTGATATTTTATTTTTAAAAACCGATTATTGTACACACAAAGTTATAGAATAACTTGTACATAGTTGTAAAGACTGTAAATGACTGTAATGATATAAATGTACTTTTCTGACGGAAATTTATACTGGCACTGAAGCACTGGCAAGTCAAACTTCGGCATTTTCTTTTTTGGTCTGCCAGATTATGTTATTGTTTATTGAGGGTAAACAGTTCAAATCCAAGCAGGTGGCAGACTCTGGTGCCAAGACAGTCTAATAACAACAGTAATATAATACAAAATTTTGGCATTTCTTTGATTCTCATTTCCGACTGAGACAAGACAACACTTCAACACTGAGTTTTTCCTTCTTGCATTAAACAAAGAGCACTTCAAAGATAGCACCGCTAGTGACGAATAAAAAAGTTAATACACTCGATGTAAATGCATGAAAGTGACTAAATAGGGAAGCAAATGACACGAAAATTACAAAATAATGACGTAAATTTGAAATAAATGCCCTAAAATGTAAAATTGCATAAAATGAAAAAATGACATAATGAAAATGTATTTCCATAATCTAGAGACTATGATTAGGATTTATCCACAAGATGGCAAAGACCTTGTGCTGATTCCTCAGCTGTTGTGTAGCTAAGAGGGGAGTCTGAAAATAAGTTTCCTCTTTATTTTTCCCCAGGAAATCGTACAGCAATGGGAGAAATAATACACCCATACACCAATGGGTATTGTTCAACTGGGAATCAACTTCTCAGTAGCTATGGGGAGAAGATGCGTTTTGACATCGTGGACAAAGGAGGAAGTGAGAGCAGTTGTCGCTATGAATGGGCACGGGGAGTATCGGGAGCAGAAATCCATAACCGCCTCGTGAAAGTCTATAGGCCAGATGTGATGTCAAAACAAATGGTGTGGAGATGGTGAGGGGCATCAAACCGAGACATGGACAGACGTGCACAGCCACTACAGACAAAAATGTCAGGATGGTGGATGACATGAACCATTGATGAAGTAGCAGAAGAACTTGGAATCGAATGCTTCTTTCGTATGCAGAGCCCTGAGTTTTTCCTGGAGGACCTTTTTGAAGCTTCTAAAGCGGTATGACAAATGTCTCAATGTACGTGGCAATTATGTGGAGAAATAAAGATACGTCGTTTCTTTAATGTCTCATTCTTTGTGTTTCATCCACACCTCTGTACTTATTTTCGAAGTCACCCTCGTAATAATTTTTAAAAAATTTCTGTCCATTCAAAAATTGATGTTCCATAATGTGGATTTAATTGAGTTCAAGAAAGGTTTTTAATAGTGTCATTTGGAAGTTCGTAAATATGTCCAGATCAGGTGTGAGCATCTTGTAGGTATTACAAAAGGCAACGTGAAACATAAAGATGTCACCATGGATTTGTCGATTTAAAAAAGGCCTAATTTTGGTTATTTATAAAAATTGGAAGGGTGAAACCCTTACAACGTCCAGAGATTTAGATGGTTTTAGATCTGTCTAACTCCGGTGTTGTTGTAAGGTTGTCAGACGTGGGCTCTCACTTCCAAGTGTGCAAAAGAAATATGGTGAGAAAAATCCTAGGCATATCATTGAGGGACAGAGTTACAAACAACACGCTACAGAAGATGTCAGGATTTACCGACCCAGCAATGCCACGTCGCAAGACTCAAAGATGACATATGGACATACAAGGCCATAATGTGGGACCCTTGTACTGGAAGAAGATTTTGCTTTCATCACAGATGGCATCATTCTTTGACGAAGCCATAAAAAACTGAATAACGGCAGTGACTGTCTGAAGAAGTAGTGTAAGGTGTAAGGTAATGAATGATAATAAAGTATTTGGAAAATAATGTTCAGTTATTTTGACAGTACTTATTTTAAAAACACGCCTCGTATTATGTGGAAATTATAATATCCACATCACATGGTAAATAGGGTAGTTTTTGGAAATTTGCATTAAACATGGGCCCCAACAGTAAATTCCTTGGTGTCCAACAAATGAAATGCTTTCTCTCATTCAATCCATTCAAATGTATTAGGCATCCAAAATATTAAAGTGTGATTTTTTGTCATCTCAGAATACATGGTCCATCATTATGTTTCTACTTGATATTCTATCCAAACTAGAGGATATTCTTCCATGGCGCTACATCCCTTTGAGGCATAAGGCCTGCTATCCAGTCTCTGAATTATAGGTAGATGACAGGTTTGGGAACATTTGGTCAGGATGAGAAAACCCCTTGATGGCTTACTGAACCGGAGAAGCTATTTCTTTATTAAGCAGCTCCTCAGTTTGTATAGAATTGATGAATTTCATTTTCCAATGAGGGAATATATTTGTTAGAAAATATATTTCAAACCTCCTTATACCCTCAGAAGTTGTAAGTTAGGATAGAAACTAAGGAAGTGCCAAGAACGTTCATAAGTATTTATAATATTTATTTATATTATTTGTTCAGAGAAGTTATTGGTACAAAATGCTATGTAAAATATGAATTAAAATTAAAATGATAAAATTAAGATTACAATGAAATAATTGTCTGATTGATAAAATTCTTTTGTGTTAAAATTTGTCTTCATACCGGTATATTAAAACACACGTCGAGATCACATAGGTTTGTTAAACCCTGCTGGTCATAACTCATCTAACTTGAGTATTTGTATACTGTGTCCAAAACAGTTATGCTAGTCAATATTTGTATCACTTAAATATAAAAAAAGTTTACCATCAGTGTTCGCAAGCACTTGTATGCACCTGTAAAAACAATGTACTTACAGATTTAGTAAATTAAAAATGTGCAGTTTGTTGGGTTTTCTTCTAATCTTCTTTTTTCTTTCTCCTTACTGGTGATGTTTCGTATTGTTGTAGTTGTATATCTTCTTTCTTCTTAATTATAATGTTGTTCTTATGACATTGTTGGCAACTTCCAAGACGCTATCCTATAGTAGTTATATGGTATGCATTTCGACTTGAAGAAAAGTCATCTTCAGCCTGTTTAACAAATGTACGATAGAAGAGGAATTAGAAAAAAAATTTGTTTATGATAAGTATCATTGACGATTTTAAATTTAGTATGAGCTTACCTCTTAGCGCTGTCGTGCGGAGTGTAAATGTTGGAAGTGCCTCGCAGAGCAGAACATGCAGCCTGTATTTGTATGTTCACAAATTAAATCGAAAAGTGGGTTATTGTCAATGGTATCTTCGTTAAGAATATTTCGTTTATGTTTGTATATTTCTAAGTTTTCAAGTCTATTTAGTTTATTACTTTTATCTTGTATATGTATTATTTCCATCGTTTGTTCTATACTATTATGTTTATGGTTTTCGTCTAGCAAGTGTTTAGCATAGGCGGATTTTCTTCTTTTTTGTTTATAATCTATTGTTTAAATTTTCTACCCGTTTGTCCGATATAGACTTTTTTGCAGTCTGTGCAAGTTAATTTGTATACACCATTTGCAGAAAATTGATCTGTGTTGTTGTTCTTTATATTATATAATTTGTTTTTGATGTTATTATTTGTTTCATATGCAATTTTGAAATCTTTTTTGAATAGTTTTGTAATTCCGTGTATTTTCTTGTCTGTATATGTAAATGTTACGAATTTCTGTTCTTTCTTTTCTTTTATCGGTAATAAATTTGTCTTATTTGTTTCATTTTTGTTTTTCTGTATTATTTGTCTTTTAAGTATCTTATAGACAGTGTTTTCTTTAAAACCATTGTTTTTAGCTATAGTTATTATTGTGTTGAGTTCTTCTTTGTAGTGCTTTCTGTCCATAGGAATATTCAGTAGTCTATGTATCATATTGTTTAGTGCTGATGTTTTTTGACTGAAAGGGTGGTTTGATTTGTTGTGTATGATTGTGTCAGTGAAAGTGGGCTTTCTGTAAATGCTAAAATTTATTTTATTGTTCTTTCTGTTAATTTTAAAAGTGAAAGACAGGCTATTATGTATATTATTGAATTCTGTGATTATTTGCTCTAAATAGTTTTCTTTGCATATTAAAAGTATATCGTCTACATATCTAAGATATACTTTTATGTTGAATTTCTTAATTAGTTTTCAATTTGTTGTTCTTCTAAATTTTGGAGAAATATTTCTGCTATCGTACACGAAAGGGGGGATCCCATTGCTAGCCCATTATTTAGTATATAAATGTCATTATTAAATTTGAAATAATTTTGTTGGAGTATTGTTGAAGTTAATTTTATTATCTGCTCTGTAACTAGAGGATTTTCTTTGTTGTGACGTAAGTTATTTTCTATTATCTGTAAAGTTTCTTGTATTGGTACGTTAGTGTATAGATTCTTTATGTCTAATGACATGAGTATTTCGTCATTATCTATCAGATCCAAAAACTTCAAAATGAGACGTAGCAGAAAATGACCTGCTACACATTATTTACAACTTGCAATTTTAAACTATAAAGACAATTAAATATATCTCGTGAACGCTCCTCTCACGCAGCGGGCCAGGGTTCGATTCTTGGTCGAGACAAGTTACCTAGGTGAGGCTTTTTTCCGGGGTTCTCCCTCACCTATGAGAGAAATGTCTGGCAACTTTAGGCCCTTATGGTCCCCGGATATCATCTGGCCGTCATTATCATCTTCATCCCATCCTCGCCTTGTTCGGAGTGAGTGTGTGTGTGTGAATGGTGTGTCACGTCCTATGTGCTCATGTTGTCTCGGAGGTGGCCCAAGCATTGGGCTGATCGCTCATCTGGGGAGGCCCTCCATGTCCTTGTCTGGTGAAAAAAGTATGTCTGTATTGCGATCCTTAGTTCATTCCTCTCCCGACATGTCGCGGCCCAGTAAGGCGTGGGCCGCATAAAGGTCTCTTTGAGAGAGAGGTAAAACTACGAGAGAGAGAGAGAGAGAGAGCTAAATTTATCTCAAACGTAAATTCTACTCTCGGGAGTTTAATGGTGTCACACACACACCTGTAAATAACCTATAGTCAGAAATCTATTCTATATAAAAATCAAAGTACTGAAATCATTAACTAGAGTGAGATAGGTCTAAATTAACACATTAGGCACTAAATGAAAAATCTGACGTGAAAGTCACATAACTTCCTCTGCCCAAATAAATGTTAGCCTCTTAATTATTATGACATTTCTGTTCATGTAAATTGGTTGAAAAAATGAAGATAATATCTTTACAACATCACATCGCATCCTCGAAGGATTCACAACCCACATAAAATCTTATTTATCCAGTCACGTAACTTTCTTTTCCCTAAGCATGGCCAACAATATGTCTTTCTCACTTTAAATTCTGATATAAAATAAGAGGCCGTATTCAGTTGTTTGAACCTGTTGCAAGACTGAGTTCCTGCAAACAGTGGGTGGCTTATAACTACCCTTCTGAGAATTTTATCGAAACAATCTTCAAATAAAAGTTTAACTACATGTACAAAATTTAATCAAAATCGTTTAAGCCGTTTTCGAGAAAATCGCGATAAACGAAACCTTCACGCAAAGTCCCCTTAAAAGTAAGAAATAATTTGATTTTCATACGGTTTTCCGTTAGACTGTTCACACACACAGACATGTTTGCGAAAAAAGGTATTTTTGGATTAAGGGAAACTCAAAATGTGTATTTATGATAAAAACTCAGCTTTTGAATAGACCGGTTGTTTTAAATGGATATGAGACACTGTCGCTTACTCTTCGGGAAGAACATAATTTGAGAGATTTCGAAACCAGGGGAAAATATTTGGACCCAAGAGATATTAAAATGGGAACTTGAGAAAACTGCATAACGACAAGTTCATAACCTGTACTCGTCACCGAATATAATAAGTTAAAGGTAATAATTAAATCACGGAGGAAGAGATGGGCTGGACATGTTGCACGCATGGAGGAAGAAATACATCTCAGAAGTATTGACTGGGGTAGGTGGGAGGACAATATTAGGATAGATTAAAGAGATGTATTATTTCAGAGGGATGTTTGGATGGAGTTAGCACGGAATAGAGTTGTATGGGAGCCTCAAGATAAGCGCGGCAATGAACCTCCGGGAACAGCCCTAATCACGCACTCAATCCCCTTGTGAAGATGAACAGTCCAGACAACCAAATGGCGCCAATCACGGCTACTCGATTGCATGCATAGCCAGTCAGTTGCAAATTGTGAGTAGCGTCCAACTGCAACTGTACTTTGTATGTGATACAGAATGGAGCCTTTACTGAAGTCTGAGGATATTAAGATTGAAATTAAGGAAGAGATTTCTCCAACACAACCAAAGTGTGAACCTGTGCCTATTGTATTTGACACGATACAGTCAAACGAAATCAAAAGTGAGAATACAGATTCCATAGCATGCAGCTCCATTCACAAGTTAACGCAAGTTTCAGGAATCTCTGGAAGGAATAATGAAGAAGAGAATCAGCTAATGCAAACACACTCACCGACCCACTCACCTGCTGTATGTACAAGCACTTCCTCTGCTAGAAACAGGAAACACCGTACTCAGAGTCGTGACAAACATTACTCTTGTGATAATTGTGCAAAGCAATTTACCCGGAAAGACAATCTCAAAATACATCTACTCCTTCACACTGGACAGAAAGGCTTTTCGTGTGATCTCTGTATGAAAAAATTTACACATAAACGGAATCTCAAATTACATCTACATACTCACACTGGAGAGAAATCATTTTCATGTGATGTCTGTAACAAGAAATTTACCCATAAAGGGCATCTCAACACACATCTGCTCATTCACACTGGAGAGAAAACATTTTCGTGTGATGTGTGTAACAAGAAATTTACCCAGAGATGGCATCTCAACACACATCTGCTCACTCACACTGATGAGAAAGCATTTTCGTGTGATGTCTGTAACAAGAAATTTACCCAGAGAGGGAGTCTCAAATTACATCTACTCACTCACACTGGACAGAAAGGCTTTTCGTGTGATATCTGTATAAAGAAATTTACACATAAACGGAATCTCAAATTGCATCTACTCACTCACACTGGAGAGAAAACATTTTCATGTGATGTCTGTAACAAGAAATTTACTCTGAGAGGACATCTCAACACACATCTACTCACTCACACTGGAGAGAAAGCATTTTCGTGTGATGTCTGTAACAAGAAATTTACCCGGAGGGAGAGTGTCAAATTACATCTACTCACTCACACAGGACAGAAAGCATTTTCATGTGATGTCTGTAACAAGAAATTTACCCGGAGGGAGAGTGTCAAATTACATCTACTCACTCACACAGGACAGAAAGCATTTTCATGTGATGTCTGTAACAAGAAATTTTCCCGGAAAAACTATCTCAATAGACATTTACTTACTCACACTTGACTGAAGGCATTTTCGTGTAATGTCTGTTATATGAAATTTACACACAGATGTAGTCTCAACACACATTTCCTCACTCACAGAAAATAGATAGGCCTACCGTTTCATGTTGGTAACAAGAAATTTTCTTGTGATGTCTGTGCACAATAATTTTCCCACAAAGGGATTCTTAAAAGACATATGCTTACTCATTAGAGGAAGAACCTTTAATAATATACAGGGTGGCGCACGAAATGTCATACCATTTATTTTACACATAACACATATTAATTTTTATTATAACTTTATATAAAATACATAGAATAGATAATTAAGACATGGAAATTTGTCTTTAATGCAGAGTGTGTTCAATATGACCGCCGTTTTGCCTCACAATCTCTTGTAAACGAACCCTTATATTCGTCACCACTTTTTGACACGAGTCTTCAGATAACGCATGGCACAACTCCATTACATGCGCTCTGAGCTGATTCCCAACTCTGCAGAAGTCACGAACTTCGAGTCAAAGCAACGAAATCCGCTTCAATATTTTCAAGTGTACAAACACTAGTCCGTCGCGACCGCATTTTTTTGAAACACAAACTGCTCGGTTAGTCTGTAAATTATCTGTTTGCTAGGAGCCCATCTTGTATTAAAGTGAGCACGAAAATGTCTCTGAGTCAAAAATACACTCTTTGTTTCGGTGAAAAACAGAACAACTTTCACCTTTTGTTCACCATTCAAACGCCCATTGTGCGCCATTTTACAAACTAATGTCTGTGTTCGTTGTCATGGTGAAATCCGACATGTGATGACACCTATCGAAATTTCCACGAACTTCGGCTTACACTAGCACTGTTAGAAACAGCGAAACTGCTATATTACAATATTTATGAGATAATTAAATGGTATGACATTTCGTGCGCCACTCTGTACATGCTTTGTCTTGTGTGAAGCTATTACAATTGAATGTGTACAATCTGGACTGTGACACACATGAGACTGGGAATGTCCATGGTTAGGATGGAAAAACTCTTGTAATTCGGCCTGTAGTTTCTCATTGAAATTGTATGCATCTTCATATTTTATATGAGTTGTGAATCCTTCAAGGATGCGATGTGTTATTGTAAATACATTATCTTCATCCTTATAACCAATTTACATGAAGAGAATATCATACATAATTAAGAGGCTAACTTTTAATTGGACAGAGGAAGTTATGCGACTTTCATATAAGTTTTTTACTTAATGCCCATTTCTCTGTCTTATAATGATTTCAATATTTTAATTTCTATATATAGATTAGATTTCTAATTATAGGATATTTAGATATTTGTGTGTGGCTTCATTAAATTCCTGAGAGATGAACTTAAGTTTGTTTGTTTCAAAACTGCAAGTTGTAATTAATTATTATAGATATAAACTAAGTTCACTTCTGTAAATACAGTGCCTTTTTTTTGACTCGTGGCCGGGCGGTCGGCTGGAAGTAGCTGCGAGCGCACAGTGCTTCTCACCGTTCCTGGCTCCCGCCTTTCTCCCCGTCAGTGCATGTGCGGTTGTTGCTAGCGGAAGTTCTTTTTTCTTCTTTGTGGTTAAATTGTGATAGTTCTGTTATAATGCCAAGAAGTGTGTATACTTTAGCACACCGCATATTCATGTATGATTCCTATGTGCAAACAGAGTTCTGTAGAGAAGTGACACGGCTATTTGTAGACAGATTCCCTGGTATTCCTGTGCCTCACAGAGAGACAGTTCGTAAACTTGTAGACAGATTCAGAGAAACGGGTTCTGTTCTTGATAAGAAATAAAAATAATAAAAATTCGCCGTGTGCTTACAGAGAGAAAACTCGATGAGATAGGACAGAAGTTAGAACGTAGCCCAAGAAAATCTCTGAGTAGGTTATCACAGGAAACGGGGTTTTCACAATTCTCGGCTTGGAAAGCCACTAAACTTATGAAATTAAAACCATATAAGATAACCATAGTTCAGGAACTGCAACCACGCGATACTGTGAGTAGAGTAAATTTCTGCAATTGGGTGTTGGGTAAAGTTAATGATGGCTCTATGGACCCAAAGTTAATTTTTTTCACAAACGAAGCATGGATTTATTTACATGGTCATGCATCGACACAAAACAACAGATACTGGAGTGCAGAAAACCCCGATATTGTACACGAAATGCCATTGCATGACCAGAAAATTGGTGTTTGGTGTGCTGTGTGTGTGCACTGACGGGGAGAAAGGCGGGAGCCAGGAACGGTGAGAAGCACTGTGCGCTCACAGCTACTTCCAGCCGACCGCCCGGCCACGAGTAAAAAAAAAGGCACTGTATTATTGTAATATAGAAGTGACGTGTACGATGTAAGTCCTAGGATCATGAATTTGCTGCAATTAAGCCAAACTGATATTTCTTTCCAATAATTTTTTATACAGGTCATAAAAGTAAAATTTGGAAATAAAATATTTTATGTGATAGCTTTGAATCCAAATGGTCAACTTACCATTTGAGGGAATCATCTCTCTGTAAAACACAATAATAAAATATGGATGGGTTTCATGATTATGCACTAAGTTAATTCACAGTAAATGTTAAAAATCGGCGACTTTTAGCTTGCTGTGTTCTTCATAAACCTTAGAAACTTATAGTGATTTAGTTGATCTGGAAAGTACCTTAAACACTGGGAAAATCAGGATCAATATGTCATTTTCTAACCTATAAAAGGCAGTCTCTGTACAGAAAATGCCCTTTGGAAGGTGAGAATTATGACTGGCAGTAATTTACGCTTGGGTTTCATAATACAGAATCAAGGCTGGTGTCATAAACTTGATGGTGATCAACACCAATGTCTAACCTAACTGCCACCAACCTATGTCACGGACACTAATATCAATATTCCTAACGTAACTACCACTTACCTAGGAATTAAACCCAATAATACTGTAATTGAATAAAGTAAGTTAAATGATGCACCAATGCCCAATTAGGCACCTAATTTGTGAAAATATTCGATATATGCAATTTATTTCTCATGACAAAAATGTTTGCAGAGTTCATATACGTATTTGGAAGTTTCAATACACTTTGATAAATAACACTATCCACATATTCCTTAACATATGCTTATCAACTGGGGCTTCTCTAGGAGTTTTAAATACTTAAATAATTTTTTCTACTAATTATGATAATTACACTTATCACATATTAAACAAAAGCATGATATGTAAAGTAAGGAATACAAGACTTCATCTAGGAGTTACTTACTTACTGTAGATCTAGATGTAGATATCTCGTCCTGTAGATCTTGTGTTGAGTGGGGCTCAAGGATATAGAACAAGTCAGATCAAAAAGTACATGCATGTTATACCAATAATATACAGAAACTGCAAGCTGCGAAATTTATCCAAGCTGGAAATATTCCTCCAAATTGTAGAAGGTGTGAGTTATTAAAAATTTCTTGACAGTTTTGAAAGATTTGCTTTTTCTTTGAATACATAACAATTTAATGTTACTTGGAAGTTTGATATATATCTGTACTTGCATGTGCCCACAGCTTCGCCCGCGATAATTATTTCAAAAATTAAAAATTATGAACATAATAGTTAAATCATATTTATTAGCCTAACACCTAAATCACGTGAATTACATACCACGATTAGATAGCGTCACCTGGTAAAAGTGATCTCTGATTCGAATTCCTTGGCCCAGAAAATCCCTGTATAGTGAGTTTCGTCCAAATCGAACGATGTTTAACCATATTTAGGTCTATGTTGATTATCCCTCTTCCGTGTAGGTTGAAAATTTCATATGTCTACGGGCCTTGACATTCTAAACAAATGAATCAACCAGCGTGGGCTTACAACATTCAAGCGATCGCGATGCTTTTATTTCCACGGTATGACAAAAATAGCCAAAGCCAACTGCAATTGATTTGACATTGAAATGTATTACTGAAATCTGATGCTTCGACAGCGCTAAAATCACGTTTTCTGCCAGTTTTTCACTCATAACTCGCGAACGAAAGCTAAAATAAAAAATTCGGCTTCGAGGTGCATTCGCCCACCTTTCAGTCCATCTATCTTTAAAATTTCAGATCTCTGCGTTCAGTAGATTTCGATGGGCATCGTGGACAGACAGACAATCAGCATGTGCCCGCTTGTGCCCGCGGCTTCCCTTGCGATAATTATTTCAAAAATTAAAAACTAAAAATTAAGAGCATAGTTAAATCATTATAATTATTAACACCTAAATCACGTGGAGTGCATTCCAAGATTAGGTAGCGTCCCCTGTTAAAAGCGACCTCAGATTCGAGTTCCTTGGCCCAGAAAACCCCTGTATAGTGAGTTTCGTTCAAATCGAACAATATTTGACCATATTTAGGGTTGATTATCCTTCTTCCATGTAGGTTGAAAATGTCGTCTGTGGGCCTTGACACTCTAAACAAATGAATCGTCTAGGATGGACTAACAAAATCAAGCGATCGCATTGCTTTTATTTCCAAGGTATGAGGTATGATGACAAAAATAGTCAAAGCCAACTGTAAGTGATTTGATATTGAAATTTATTACTGAAACTTTTTCTTCGAAAACTCAAAAAATTCACTTTTTTGCTCATTTTTCACTCATAACTCACGAACAAAAGCGAAAATTAAAATTCCGGCTTCGAGGTGCACATTCCGACCCTTTAGTCTCCCTATGTATAAAATTTCAGATCTCTGCGTTGAGTAGAATTCGCTGGGCATCGCGGACAGACAGACAGACAGACAGACAGACAGACGGAGGAAGACAGACACTTATAGCACAATATAACCTAAAGTGCCTTCAAGATATTCTTTATTTAATATAAGGAACACTGGCAACAGCTCTACAAATTAACTTGTTTTCAAGCTTAATAGAAAATATTTAGTAGCAATAATCAGCTTAGGCTTCAAGTTTTCAGATTACACCTTGCTTCAAATGCAATGGCATCTACTAATTCAATTTCACTTGAAAAATAATATGAAATATCTTGCAAGGGCTCAATACAAAATTAATTCTCATAATAAATATGTATTAAATCGGAATATACATTAATGTGAACTACAGTAGGCATCTATAGTGATACTTCAAACCAGTCGGGAATTTGGACATAACAAGTTAATGAAGGGGGCCATCTTTTATTTCCTCTAACATCACGTGACTCAGGTCCTGGAGCAGAAAATCTCAAACGTAATAACTAGGCCCAAGACAATAGATTTAACTACACTTCAAAATATGAATAATTAACTAACCTCAACATTTGAGTGGATTAATTGTGAGCTTGATAGGTATACTATAACTTGATACAATTAACCTACTTGTCATTTTAACATATGTAAATCGCATTTAATACTTCCAAAGCAAACAAAGCGTAACTTTTCCAAAACAGGAAATAGTCCTCAACGTCCCCTATATATTACTAACAAGACAGTCTTATAATAAATCAACCCTACATGAAATTGAACTGACTAGTTTATCTGGCACCGAAAATTCTCATCATAAATCACAGGTTGCACTTTCTGATCATAATTCGTTCGACATCAGCACAATATGGCTATTAGTTACGGTTATACAGGCTTGGTACAATACACATGGGATGGATTGCTTGATTCGTCGATATTAATTTGAATGGGGCAATAATGCCTAATAGAATATACCTCAGGCACACACTGCACATACCTTCCCAAGGTGAAACCGGAGGTCCAAGGACACTAAGCACAAACCACCACTCACTGAAAAACTCGAAACGGTTCTGCTGCAACGCTGAAGGCATGCAAGCTCGTAACCAGAACGAGACACAGAGCATGCGCAGAAACACAAAAGCGCAAGGAGGAGAGCAAAAGTGAACTAAACACTCTACACGTCATAATGTGACGTCAGTCACAGTCTCCCCTAGCGAAAAAAGAAACAGAAAAGGGGGGAATTACTGATATCGTCAAAGTCTGATCAGAATTACAACCACAAGATACTAAAGAGGAACATAACCCATACACATACAATAACACTAGTCTAAACACACTATGCAAATATATGGAAGACTATAATTATTCAGTTCTCATACTTTGCTCTTCAGGTCTTGAAGTTATCAAGTCTTTTCAAATAATGTCTTAATTTAATGATTGAAAGTAATTAACCTTAATCATAGAAAACAGTCTCAATAACATTTATGCAGGTAATAATTTCTAGAATGTTTATAGTATAAGGTTCAAATATGTCACAATTTATGAACACATTAATTACATAATAAATAATTAATCCGAAGACTAAAATTACATGTAATAATTTTGTTTTAATTCTAATGAGCAAATTCAAAATAACCACAAAATAGGGTAGAATTATGGCTTGCCAAAGGAATCAATGCACAGATAACTCATGTAAGTCATAATTTGCAAGCGATTATTCTTGATTATGGTTCAAGAAATATAGATCATTTCTTCCAGGAATAGCTTACTATGGCATAAGAGAGACCAAAGCCATTTAATAGCATATGAGGGGAAACAGAATCACTAGAAGAGTGGGTCACCACTCTCACTCACTAATACATGGTGAAAATACGCAATCTTCCACACAGATCGAGAGTGCTGAGATGCCCCAGGATATCTGTTCTCAGACGACAAGAACTGCAACAAGGAGTGGCTCCGGCCACCCATTCGGGTGACAAAACAAGTAGAGGTAGCTTTCCTCATGAGCCAGACCACAGGAAACATCGAGGAGCGCGCACACGATGCAACCAGGAGCACAGGAACAGAAGAAGACATCCATCGCATAAGCCAGCATAGGAACATCATGGCGCAAGAATGCACCAGTCTATAGGCATTACTACCATCCGTGAGATCAGTCACCATAACACATGTCAGTATAAGATGATTGGACCGAGCTCAAGTCCAGAAGTTCATAGTTAAAGTAGAGAAGTGTGAAGTCTTGTTCAAATATAGTTTTTGTTTTTCTTCTTTTTATTATTATTTTTTTTTTTATGCAACTTGTCGTCATAAGAGATTTCTTGTCATTTGGACAATAATATGTAGAATCGGGAATAACCCAAATAACTCATATTGCCTTGTATATAGATTGGGCAATATGCCAACTTTAATTAGAACCATTTCATTAATTGTTGGCTAGTCAAGTCCAACTAGGTGGGCACTCTAGCGCCTCAAACCTACCGGGATCCCCCCCAAGAGGCGTGCAGCGGTACATGAGATATATTAAGAACAAACTTAATTCTTATAAGATAGACGAATCACAAGCAATACCAGAATTTTTTTATTTATTCAAATACACTAATTATGTACCAAGCCAAAAAAAGCTAATTAAAATAAGATGCGTGTGCTACGCACCAACTCACAACACTTATAATCTATATACACAATTCACCCAAAAAAAAAAAAAACCACAATTATACTATACCGATGAAGCTCAAAATATTTACTAGAGAAACATAATCAATTCTCTACATTAACAAAGGGCTTTAACTGGGTAGCATGGGCTCTTTTCATAACATTACTGGCCAAGTCTTGAAGCAAAAATGAAAGGCCATGTTCCAGAACCTGAACAATCTTAACAACTGGCTCCAAAAACTGACCCACCCATCCTTCCGTAACAAATCCCACGACAAGGCAGGGTGGAAGATCATTTTGGAAGCAATGTGGACCAAACAAATGAAGAGAAAATAGTCCAAAATTGATAAGCAGGCAAAGAGTGTGGACGTATAAAATACGTCAACCCTCCCTCCAGCGACAAAAATCCAAAAATCCAGAGTTAGAAGACCGGAGATCAATGCTACCACTGAGGCAAGTTTTAGTTTGCTGGCTAAAAGCAAATATCTGACAGGATCTGCTGGGTGAGAATGAAAGGGTTTTTTTATACAGGAGACACACCTGTACCGTTGAACTAATCTTCATCAATAGAAAGAACTTCACAATATCTAGCGTGCTGGGGGAGTGTACTAAAGGAAACACCACCTTAAGTTCAAAGATTTATAACCATGAAAAAGGGTTTACAAGAATAATATACTTTATCACACAACGTTTCACAAACTAACAAGACATGGGTGCAACCCCACCCAATATACAGAAATGTGAGAACAACAAGAATAACACTCGTTATACACTTGCAAAACCCAAGAAGCTAACATACCATAACTTAGACAGACTACCCAAATCTGCCTTGAAGCAGCCTATATTTTAATATAGAGGTAATTAATCCCAAGTATATAATTGCAATTTACTTGAAAATCAATATAGAAATATTTTAAACATACTATAAGTGTTCGACTCCCTTAAGGCACCCTATATTTTAATATAGAGGTAATTAACCTTACAGAATGCTTAAAGATTAATATGGGAATATTTTATGAATAGCAGAATATAACCTAAAGTGCCTTCAAGATAATCTTTATTTAATATAAGGAACACTGGCAACAGCTCTACAAATTAACTTGTTTTCAAGCTTAATAGAAAATATTTAGTAGCAATAATCAAATTAAAATTCAAATTCAAATTCTTTATTGGTCCAGAATAATCACTATGTACAATGTACAATTGATATTGGACAAGTCAACTTATAATTAAACTAGACTAAGCTAAAATAATATAAGAAATATTTTTGTAAATAATATTTGGAAGATGGTTCTAAAGTACATATGCATTTTTTGTAAGATATTCCTCAACTGAATAAAAGCAATTTTCAATCAAATATGCCTTAAGGGATTTTTTAAATGCGGGTTTTTGATGGATTAATTTAAGCTGCTTTGGAAGACTGTTATATAATTCTATTACAGAGTAAAAGGTTCCTTTTTTATATAGAGTGGTTCTGTGCTGTTGTGAGTGAAAATCAGAACGGAGTCTAGTGTAGTGAGAGTGTATTTCATCGTTTTTTACAAATGGAGAGCAGCCATCTATTGTAGTTTTACTAATTAGCATTAAGCTTTGATAAATGTACAAACATGGTAGTGGGAGGATGCCAAGATTTCTGAATAGGGGTTTACATGAAGCTCTTGGATTTTGCCCTTCCATTATTCTAATTATTTTCTTTTGGGTTCTGAAACATTTAATAGCTGCAGATGATCTTCCCCAAAATGCTAATCCATAAACAAGGAGAGAGTGGATGTATGCAAAGTAAACTGTTCTGAGAGTTTCCTTTCTTGTACAGTTAAATAAGATTTTCATTAAGTAGGTGGCTTTACAGAGCTTTTTGTTTACTTCATCAATGTGAATATCCCAATGTAAATTATTTTGTATCCATAGTCCGAAGAATTTTGTGCATTCAACTTTCTTAATTGTCTGATTGCAGAGTGTTATTTGAGTGAAGTATTTATTGTTTCGAGTAGAGTGGAAGTCCATACAGACGGTTTTATTTAGGTTAATAACAAGATGGTTAAATGAGAAGTAGTTGGTAATTTGGTGTTTAGTGATGTCTATGGAGTTTAGAAGGGTGCGTTCTTGAGGAGCTTTAATCAGGATATTTGTGTCATCTGCAAATAAGATTGAGCTAGAGTTGGGATCAGTCAGACAGAAATCATTGACAAAAAGTATAAATAGGATGGGTCCTAATATTGAGCCTTGTGGAACACCAAATTTCGTATTTAATAGATTAGAGCAATAGCATTGTCTTGTAAATGCTTAATTTCTGTTAATTGAAGGCGGTTGCACAGGTATGATTCAAGCCATTTGTTTGGTAACCCCCTGATTCCAAAATTATCAAGCTTTAGTAGGAGTTTCTTATGGTCAACTAAGTCGAATGCTTTGGAGAGGTCTAAGAATATGGCAGAAGAAAATTCTTTCTCGTCAACAGCTTTAAGGGCATCATACAAAAATTTGAAGATGGCTGATTCTGTAGAACGATTTTTTCTGAAACCATGTTGTGACACAGATAATAGATTGTTTTTCTCTAGGAAACTTAGTAAGCGTGAGTTAAAAAATTTTTCTAATATTTTAGAGAATACTGATACTAATGCTATGGGCCTATAGTTTGAAATATCATCTTTTTTACCTTTTTTAAACAATGGTTTTATTATAGATGTCTTTAGACATGACGGAAAAATTCAATTTTTGAGGGATTCATTGCAAATATGAGTTAAGGGCTGAATAATCAGTTGAGAACATTTTTTGACAAGAGAGTCAGGTATGTCATCGATTCCTGAAGAGTGTTTAGTTTTCAAATTTGTTATAATATTGATGATTTCACCTTCATTTATTGGGGCTAGAAACATTGAAGACTGATTTATTGGAGAAGAGGATGGAATTGTGTGTGATGCTCTGTTGTGAGTATTTTTTGATATGATGTCTTCGGCTATATTGGCAAAGTATGTATTAAAGAAATTAGCAATATTGTAGGGATCAGAAATACAGTGTGAATTGTTTTTAAGGGTTCAATGTTTTAATGTTTGATTCAACCCCTTTCCTGATGTTGGTAGTTTCTTTTTTAACTACGTTCCATGACGCTCTCATTTTATTGTTAGAGTTTTTAATGTATTCATCATTTGTTCGTTTTTTTGCTTCCCTTATTACACTAGCCAAAGTTGATTTAAATTTCTTGAAGAAGTTGTTAAAGTCAGGATTGTTAGTAGATAATTCATACAGATGACGTTTTGTTTTGCATGACTTTCTTATGCCTGATGTGATCCACTTATTGTAGCTGGCATTTGTATTGACCTTTACAAGCTTTTTTGGAAAGGCAATGTCAACATAGTAGCGAAGGGTGCTAAGAAAGATTTCAAATTTTTGAGACGTGTCTTCATTTAGGTAGACTTCAAACCAAGTTTCTTTCTTTAGCAAGTATTTGAAATACTCGATTGTTTGTTCACTAAATATTCTTTTTTCAATAACTTCTGTTCTTTTAGGATTTTTCAGTGAAATAGGAAGGGTTAGCAGTTGAGCATAGTGGTCACTGAAACCAGTGTTTAGAATTTTAATTTGAAAGAGATTCATATCTGTATTTAATATGATCTGATCTATAGTTGATGAGGAGTGAGGGGTTGTGCGAGTTGGAGAGTGAACGGCTGGTTTAAGATTGTAAGCTAATAGTTGATCCAATAACTCTGCTAAGGTTTTAGACTTTTTGTTAAAATCTATGTTGAAGTCACCGCATAATATAAGCATTTTATAAAGAAGTTTAGTTTTATTGAATGCAATTTCAAGATTGTTAAGAAAATGTTTTAAGTCACCTAATGGTGATCTGTATAGACATATAATGGCAATATTGTAGTCTGGTAATGTTAGGCCTGAAATTTGAAAGTCTTTTTCAATGTTTAGATTGTTCAAGATATCAAGATTAGCAAAAGAAAGAGAGTTCCTTATGAAGATGCAGTTTCCCCCATGAGTAAATGTTTTTCTGCATGAATTAGCTGCTAGAGTGAAGTTAGGTATTACTGTGAGTTGCAGGGCATCCTCCCTAAGCCAATGTTCAGTAAAACATAATACACTTGTATCCAAAAGTTTGGATGACAGTAGGATTTCAATTTCATTGATTTTGTTATTAAGAGATTGGACATTCTGATGATAAAGGAGTATATTAGTGGGGGGCATATTTGAAAGATCACTTACTTTTATTTTGGATACTTTCACTTCATCCTGATGTGGAGTAACTAAAAAGTCTCCTGCGATACTATTATTTGAGATAACGACAGGATGATCAGTTACAGTAAAAAGTCAGTCGCAAGTTTAGACGGAAGTTTTGACAGTCTTTTTGATTTAGTTTCTACTATAAAACTTGAAGAGTCCATATAGTATTCGCCAACAGAATTTTCCTTCTGCAATGGTGGTGCTGGGAGCTCTAAATTAAGCTCTATGCAGGAGCCGGGAATATCAGATGATTTGCATACCGATGTAGTAGTTATTGTAGAATTCGCAGTACCCACTTCAGTTGAAGTAGACTTCTGTGATGCAGGTGCTGGTAGCGCGACGATATGCCCTATGGTTGAGTCGGGAATTCCAGGTGAATTGCATTCCACTATAGTCAGTGGTGTTGCAGAAATCTCGATACTCACTTCAGTTGAATTTGAATTTGACGATGCTGCTGGTTGCTTCATGTTGAGCTTCTTAGCCATCTGGGATACTGGTTGCTCCATGATACACGATATAGGTTCATTAACACTGGAGATGTGTGCCATTGCCAAAGTACTTCTTGTACATTTCTTGATTTCCTTTGCGGGTTGCCACTTATTAGCAGACAGTTCAGTTAAGATTACGTTTGACAATAGTTGCCCGAACTTATGGGAGCCAATTTTGTTTAAGTGAATACCATCTCTTGCTATATCACTAGGATTTAACCAGCAGTTCCCATCTACCAACGTAATATCTTTAACTGAGCAAAGCCAGTCTAGCTCACTGTTAATTCTATTTATTCTTTTTGCACTGACATCTTTTCTCATTAGTATAGAACTAACAACAATTTTAGAACCTGGAAATTTGTTTTGGACACTATTCACTAAATCCATGGTTTCCCCCATGATTTCTTCAGCCATTACATCATTTCTGATATTGTTTGTGCCAACATAAAGTACTACAACTTTAGGAATGCTTTTTGGCAAAGGGATTTTTTCTACTCTGTGTTGTAATTGTTCAATGTTAATTCCTGGATAACAGTACACTTTGAATCCTAGTTTCTTACATTCATCACCCGAATATTTTAATAGGGAATCACCAAGTATCACTGCGTCACAAGAGTCACAAATGTGGTCATTTAGGCCTGAAAGTGCAATTTCTGCTTTCATTCCTTCTTTCGAATGTTGGTCTATTGCCGGACTGACGACTTCATCAGGTAGCCGGAGGTTAGAGTTGTACTGTTCATTTTCATTTATCAGAGGAAAGAATCTATTCTTGACCTCAATCTCATGATTTACTTGAGAGGTTGGTTTAGAATTACCATTACGCCTACAATCTCTAATACTGGTCCATGGCGTAGCATTAATGGCGTCCTTGTTGACTGCTGGATCTGCTTCCGTTGAAATTCTACGTTCATCCTGAAGAATTCGGATAGTTTCCCACGCAGTACTCAACTCTTCGCACTTCTTATTTAATTCTCTAAATAGCGATTCGCAAGATCTACATATATTATCTGTATCTGTATCTGTTACCCTATGATCCCCAGGTGGGGCGAAGGGGCCTCCAATGGAGGTTTCATTACCTATACTAATTTTGATATGCTTATTTTCCGAGAGAGGGTAGAGGGACAGGTGGTAAGCCCATCGCCTCGCAACCCCCCTCTGGAAACTAAGTATTTCTTGGACGTGAAAGGGCCGAGAAATTTTGTCCAGAGGCTCTAATTTAGGCTTGGAGTTCTTTTACGTGCCGTAAATCTACGACACGGGACCCCCAGCTTAAAGTCCCTCCCGGAGGACTCCGTACATATATTATGGTTCTGAATATTAAAACCATGATGAAAAGCAGGACCGTTAATTCCGTTGTAACATACGCCAGCCGCCATCTTGGTTTTTAAAATCAGCTTAGGCTTCAAGTTTTACATGAGAATATGCTAGCTGTAACAATATATGAATGCTTAAATGCTTTCAGATTACACCTTGTTTCAAATGCAATGGCAACTACTAATTCAGGTTTACTTTAAATTAATACGGAATACTTTATGAATACCACAATATAACCTAAACTGCCTTCAAGGTAATCTTTATTTAATATAATAAGCACTGGCAACCTCTATGCAAATTAACTTGTTTTCAAGCTCAATATAAAATGCTTGATACCAATAATCAGCTTTGGCTTCAAGTTTTATATAAGGAATGCTAGCTACAGCAATATATGAAGGCTCAAATACATTCAGAGTACGCCTTGTTTCAATGCAATGGCAACTAGTAATTCAGACTTACTTGAAATTAATATGAGAATATTTTATAAATAGCACAATATAGGCTAGACTGCCTTCAAGGTAATCTCCACTTAATATAATGAGCACTGGCAACAGCTATGCAAATTAACTTGTTTTCAAGCTTAATATAAAATATTTGGTAACAATGGTTAGCTTGTACTTCAAGTTTTATATGGGAATATGCTTGCTGCATCAATATATGAATGGTTAAATGCTCTCAGATTACACCTTGTTTCAAGTGCAATGCCAACTACTAATTCAGATTTACTTTAAGTTAATATGGGAATATTTTATGTATAGCACAAATATAACCTAAACTGCCTTCAAGATAATCTTTATTTAATAATAATAATAATAATAACAGTTTATTCGTCCATTGATCAAAATACATTGATATAGGACACGTCTTACAAAATACAGAACTTACACAATTTTTCTCACACACACATGCACACTCATACAAAGTTTTTGATTATGATACAATACTAAAATTTTTCTATTATCTATAATGTTTTTAAAATAATGAAGTTGTACAGTAAATAAAAAAAATTTATATCATTTTAATGACTACTTGAATTTAAACATATATACACAAAATACATACACATATACAAAACAACTCTAGGGCAACATCTTTGACTTAACATATTATGAGTTAATTCGTTTTTTTTTTTTTTGAAAAAAAGTAATGACTCAGTCGGATATTTTAACATGGAAAATTATCAGTCACAAAAATTATAGGAAATTTGAAGGTTGACAACACTCAAGTGAGTTTTTGTTCCTCCATAAAACTCTTCTACACTATAAAAACATTATTTTAACAAGAATTTTTTTAAGGTTTTGTTAAATTGAGTAGTGGGTAGGTTCTTTATATAGGCTGGTAGAGAATTATACATAGATAGACCAGTATTCATAAAGCTTTTATTATACAGTTTGGTATTGTGGGATACGGCGTGCAAATTATTTTTTGTTCTTGTATTGTGGGAGTGAAAATCTGAATTTGTTTTATAGTCCTTTATACTAATCTTGACAGATTTTAATGTTTCAAAAATATAGACACATGGAACCGGTAGAATTTATAATGATTTAAAAAAATCTCAACAACTAGTACGCATGCTTACCTGCATCATTGCTCGAATAGCTCTTTTTTGTAAATTGAACACTAAGGGAGTGTGTGATGAATTTCCCCAAAAGATGATACCATAAGTTAGTATAGAATGGAATTGGGTAAAATATAAAATTCTGGTAGATTCTAACCCTAGTGATTTCCTAATAGTAAGTATTGCATAGCATGTTGAACTCAATCTACTTATTAACTTCTGAATGTGAGATAACCAATTTAAGTGTTCATCCACCCATAGACCCAGAAATTTTATGTTCTGCTTGTATTCAATGATCTTACCCTTCAGTCTTATCTCTGGGTGTTGTGGTTGTCTATTTTGTACATGGCAGAAGGATATGGCTATTGTTTTGTCCAGATTATCAGATAGTCTATTTACATCAAACCATTTGGAAAGATGAAGAGAAGTCTCATTTATTTTGGGGATTATATCATTGGAATTACGGCCTGATATAAACACAGTAGTGTCATCAGCAAAGAGGGTAGGTTTACCAAGTTTAATACACTATTCCAAATCATTTATATATACAAGAAAAAGAACAGGTCCAAGGATGGATCCCTGTGGTACACCATACTTTACTGATTTCAGGTTAGATAAACGAGTAACATTTAATTTACAATTTGCATAATTATGAGAAATTTCTACTAATTGCTTCCTATCTGTTAGGTAAGACTTGAATCATTTATGAGCTAATCCTCTTATTCCGTATGACTCAAGTTTCCAAAGTAGAATATCATGGTCTACAAGATCAAAGGCTTTAGACAAATCCAAAAATAAAGCCACGTTTAATTCCTTTTTATCCATGGATTTATAAATATTCGAAATAAATTCTATTATCGCTGTATTTGTTGATTTAGATTTTTGAAATCCATGTTGACTATTTGCAAGAATTTTATGTTTAATTAGGAATGAGACTAGTCTTTTATGAACTACCTTTTCAATAATTTTAGAAAAAACTGATAGTGAGATTGGTCTATAATTATTTAAATCAGTATTTATTCCTTTTTTAAATAATGGTTTTATCTTTGATATTTTTAAGTCATCAGGGAAGTGGCCTGTGGCAAATGAGAGATTAATTTTATAACATAAGGGAGTTGCAACCTGCATAAAACATTTTTTTATAAGAAAATCAGGAATCTCATCAATTCCAGCTGATTTCTTATTTTTCATGTTTTTTATTATATCAACTATTTCAAATTCATTTACCGGGGTCAAAAACATGCTATTGTATACATTAAAATTTTTTGTAGGTAAATCTGTAGATTTGCCATTGTCATCGAAATTGTTTTTTATTATATTTGCAGCAACATTTGCAAAGTAATCGTTAAATAAATTAGCAATTTGTTCTGCATCAGTTATACGTGTACCATTTTCATTTATTTGTATGTTACTTGTATTAGCTTTATCTTTTCCTAGCTCATAGTTTAGAAGGTTCCACATAGCTTTGGATTTATTTGCTGAATGTTTTATGTAGTTATCATTGTGCAATTTCTTTGCTGCTTTTATTGCCTGATTGTAAATTTTCTTGTATTGGTGAAAGTAGTTTTTGAGAACATCTGATGTGTTAACACTCTTAAAGACCCTACTTAAAAATCTTAACCTGTCACTCGACTTTCTTATCCCAGATGTAATCCAGTTACATTTGGGTTCCTTAATAGTAACTGTAATTTCAGGCAGAGCAATTTGGAAGTAATGTTTAAAAGTAGTAATGAATTCCTTATACGCAGAATTTGCTGAATCTTTATTGAAAACATCTTCCCATGATTCGTTTCCTAATAAGAAATTTAAATAATTTATATTTTCTTGTCTGAAAGATCGAAATGCTTTAGCATTTGAGCATGCGTTCTTTTTCTTTATTGCTTTCAAATCCAAAATTAATGCAAAGTGATCAGAAAAACCAGACTCAAAAACATTGTATGAGAAATTCCAAAGTGATTCATTTAGTATGATTTGATCAATAGCTGATTTGCTATTCAGTTTGACCCTTGTTGGAGTATTTACAATTGCTTGCAAACCATATGAGTTAAGTAACGACTGAATTAGAAAAGATTCTTTGTCATTAAAAAAATTTATGTTCAAATCACCTACAAGTATAATTTTTTTTTTCTCACTAAGAGATTTTGAAAAATAATGTCTAAATTTTGAAATAAAATTTGTACATTGCTATCAAGGGATCTGTAAAGACAGATTATTACTGTATTTAGATGTACGAGCTCAACTATACTTGACTCAAAATGTTTGTCACAATTTAAAAATTCAAAATTATTGTACGGTTTAGCTTTCAGTGCTGTACTGACATAGATACAGGATCCTCCATGTATTGTATTTGTCCTGCAATATTTAGATATGAGTGAAAACTTTGAAAAACTGTAAAATTTGATTTCATCTTCTCTAAGCCAATGCTCAGTGATACATAAAATGTCTAGGTCATGGAAAATGTTTGACAATAACACTTCAAAGTTCAGTTTTTTGTTACTCAAGCACTGCACATTTTTATGATATATTTTGAGTGATTCCTGAAGGTTTCTACTGGACATACATGTTTCGAGATTATGTTTATTTATAAAAAACCATCTTTAAGCTTAGTAGATAGCTTCTTATTCCTCGTAGATTTGCGGGTTGTGCTAATGATAGTTACTCTAGCCTCTACTCTAGCCTATTACTGAAATCTCATGCTTCGAAAACGCGAAAAATACACGTTTTCTGCTCGTTTTTCACTCATAACTCACGCACGAAAGCGAAAATTAAAATTCCGGCTTTGAGGTGCACATTCCGACCCTTTAGTCCGCCTATGTATAAAATTTCAGATCTCTGCGTTGAGTTGATTGCTATGGAAATTGCTATTCACACGCAGTAGTTCTAATGTATAATTATGTCGTGGCATTTTTAAAACACTTCAAGCAAAACTAAAAACTACTTTAACCATAAAAAACACAAACACTGCTGTAATAATTATTCACGTGTGAACGCAATCAGATCACATGCTAGACTTCAGCGGTGAGACAACGAGGCATCACTTGGGCGCTTGATGTATGAGTCACGGATAGTCGGCCCGTGCGATTGCCGGCCAAGTCGTACAGTGAAAGCACTGTAATACTAATGGTCGAGAACTTCATCCCACGAGGGGACAAGGCCTACTATCCATGTTGCATCTTCTTCCTCCATTCTTCTATATTGGCAGATGGTGGTCTTCATGACTGAAGCCGCTATTTCTTTATCAAGTGGCTCCTCGTCTTCATGAGGCTATGTGCACCCTGGTCCAGAATTCTATATCTCAGAAAAATGGTGATACATGGTATAACATAAGGAAAGAATCTTGGCTATAGGCTAAATAAAATTCAGAGAAATGAATAATGAATAGTTTATTGTTATTGCTGCTATACAAGTTATGGATAAGTCAGATATATATATATATATATATATATATATATATTATGAACTACATAACATGTATTAATAAACTTCATTTTTATGCAATGTGACAATAGTTGATTTATGTAAGTTGATCTTTCCACCTTATGCCCTCAATATAGTCTAGGAAATCCAAGAATGTTACCATTAACATTTACAATATTATATGGTGTTAATCTTTATATTCTCATATAAGTAACAATGTGCAATTTTTTAGCCTACTGTGATTACTTAATTTGTTATCCAGCTGTCTTGTGACCAGTTATAGACTCACCATTATTAGGCCTATACGTTAGAAATATAATCAACTCTATCAAGTAACTTCCATTCTATTTGCCTGTATAATTTAAAAGACATAGTTCATAACAGGGTTAAAAGGCGTATTTACATTATGTTTGAAAAACAGTCTAATCTGATTAGCTTAACCTGTAAGAGCTTTATTTCTAAAATGTTGTTCCATCTATTCCTGTAGACCTATGCACTTAATAGATTAGCTTATTCATTATCAAATAATATTTAAAAGACTTCAATATAGGCTTAAAAAAGCTTTAACAATTTGTGTAAAATCTCTTCAAAATTCATAATAATTCTATTTATTATATTCTTAATTTACATTCAATTACAATTTTGATTGTAAGATGCAGTTTGTAACATAATCTGAGTGTGTTCGAAAACAGGCTGCTTACTAAAATATTTGGGCCTATGGGAGAGATGAAAATGGGGACTGGAGGAAACTGCATAACGACGAGCTTCATAATCTGTACTCGCCACCAGATATAGTAAGGGAAATTAAATCACAGGGAATGAAATGGGCTAAACATGTTGTGCGTATGGGGGGGAAAGACATCTAAAAAATGCTGAGTGGGAGACCCAAAGGGAAATGACCACTTGGAAGACTTGGACGTAGGTGGAAAGAAAATTTTAGGATGCAGATTTAAGGGAAATAGGATTTGTGGGGGATAGTAGGATGGAATTAGTACAGAATTGGGTTGAATGCCAGGTGCAAGGGTATTTTATTTTTATTGTGAAATATTAGGTGACATGCCAATCGCAATTACGCATTACCGGCGTTGAGCAGCGGCTACAGGCATGATGGCATGACCTGCAGGGAAGCGTGGCAGGTGGCATGCGGGAAGCAGCCAGGCGAGTGGAAAGGGGAACGCGTGGGGCACAAAGTTCCATTATTCCCATTTTATTCCATAATCTAGTAATATTTTACTTTTACAAAGACTGATGTTAAGATCATTAGCGAAATTGATTAGGCCTACACACAACATTTTAGAGTTCATTTTAAATTGAATTCTACAAACTGTAGCCTATTGGGGTTATAACCAAAATTGTGACTGAATGTAGGCCTAAATTAAGAATAGAACAGACAGAATTCTTTAAAAATTTGAAGAGATTTTACACAATTTGGTAAAGATGTTTTAAATAACCTAATCTATTAAGTGCACATATAGGCCTATAGGGATAGATGAAACAATTTGATGGAAAAGCATTCTAGCAATCAAGTTAAGCTAATCAGATTTAGACGGTTATTGAAACATAATGTAAATGCATTTTTTAACCCTGTCATGAACTACGTTTTAAAATTATACAGGCAAATAGAATGCAAGTTACTTGGTAGAGTTGATTATATAACTAACGTATTAGGCCTAAAGCTCTATCCACAATGTGCAGTTGGCAGTCTGTAGTCGGTAGTCAAAGTAAAACATGGTGAGTAATGTACGCCATTCACAAAGTACAGTTACTGTCAGCAGTCGAGAAATTCATCTTCGACTACCTACCCCAACTGCAAGTTACATATTACGAGATTGAAAATTATTTAGGCCTACTAGTGCAAAGAAATAGATTAGGTTACTATGAAAAGCAAGATGTATTTATTATAGCCTACATATTATGCACTATAAATCGATTCCTTCCCATTATTTGTACGGTAAAATGTTTCCCTAACCTCAATGTTCACTTCATATTTTTTAGACTATATAATGAGGGCATCTACATTTTAATAATAAATCAAATATTTATACCTTAACATTTTTACTTGATTCTGACAAATAATCATGCATGCTCCATGTAGGCTACTTGCAAGTTTGAAATCTTGAAAATCCCGCAATTCATGTAGATTTTGAACTGTAGAACTGCTGATCTTGAACTGCGTTTCAATTCAGTTGGAATTTCGTTGCTTATATGATGCTCCTTCTCTGCTTCCTTCTGCCTTTGTTTATGTAAATCATCTGAAACAAATTTGCAATAGGAAATTACAGTAGGCCTACTGTAACGTTGAACGAACCTTCAATTATAATATGAATGCAACACTCATAATACAGTATTGTGTAAAAATGATAACGTTATTTTAAGAGAACAACCAAAGGGCTTACCTAATATTATGTATGAAATATGAATGAGAATCAAAACAGTGTTAACTTCTGTACATATCAAGATGGCGAATGAGGAATGACCGTTACGGTGCTGTGCCGAGACCTACGAACACGCCGGAAATTGCCGAAGACTGGTGAGGAGATAAATGCGATCATATTCCAACGTTGGGCCAACAATCATAACCCCAACAGTAGGGCGGTAGGTAACGCCAACCAACAAATGAATTGGCCCAAAGGAAGAAATTACAACGAACCTTTTCCCAATATATCCCTACCATGCCAACCAAATCCCTCCGTTGGGCCAACGAAGTGTGCTACTAGGGGAGTTAATGAATTTCATTTTCCATTTTGGGTGTTATTATATTATATTTAAATATCCACCTTATCCCCCTAATTAGTGATGATACCTTTTTGTAGATAGAATTAATAATGAGATGGATAGTACACTGACTTCACTAAAATTGCCACTAACCTGGACTGCAGTTTCGTTTAGGCATCCCTAAACATCCTCAGCTAGATTCCACAGATGGAATAAATACTTCACTGTGTAAACTTCCTGATTATTAGGACCTTTTTGTAGATTTGCCTATAATCTACAAAATGGTATTATCACTAATTGGGGGTATAAGGTGTATATATAAATATAATATTTATCAGAGTTATCATGTCTCTCTGGTCATAAGCAGGGCCCGGATTCTGATGACCTAAAATTGTTTGAAAAATTACTTATAAAATGACCCTAAATTTGAAAGAATATGAATTAACAATTATAAAAAATGACCTAAACACTGATATTTTATTTTAAAAAATTATTATTGTACACAAAGTTATAGAATAATTTGTACATAGTTCTAAAGACTGCAAATAACTGTAATGATGTAAATGTACTTTTCTGACGGAAATTTATACTGGCACTGAAGCACTGCTGACTACAGATCCGTCGGCCCGGGTTTGATTCCCGGTACCTTCTCGGATTTTTCTGAGGTAGGGAGGTCTGGTAGGGGTGCACTCAGCCTCGTGATTCAAATTGAGGAGCTACTTGATAGAGAAGTAGCGGCTCCGGTCAAGAACACCACCATTAACGTCCGTGGGTGTCGGCATGCTGACCACATGCCCCCAATCCTGCCATCTGCCTACGGGAGATGATGCAGTGGTTGGGTGGTAGGCCAAGTTCCTCCAGGGATGTAGCGCCACGGAGTTTTTTTATTGAAGGTAAACAGTTCAAATCCAAGCAGGTGGCAGACTCTGGTGCCAAGTCAATCTAATAACAACAGTAATATAATACAAAATTTTGGCATTTCTTTTATTCTCATTTCCGACTGAGACAAAACAACACTTCAACACTGAGTTTTTCCTTCTTGCATTAAACAAAGAACACTTCAAAGATAGCACCGCTAGCGACAAATAAAAATGTTAATACACTCAATGTAAATGCATGAAAGTGACTAAATAGGGAAGCAAATGACACGGAAATTACAAAATAATGACGTAAAATTGAAATAAATGCCCTAAAAATGTAAAATTGCATAAAATGAAACAAAATGACATAATGAAAATGTATTTCTATAATCTGGAGGCTATGATTAGGATTTATCCACAAGATGGCAAAGACCTTGTGCTGATTCCTCAGCTGTTGTGTAGCTAAGAGGGGAGTCTGAAAATAAGTTTCCTCTTTATTTTTCCCCAGGAAATCGTACAGCAATGGGAGAAATAATACACCCATACACCAATGGGTATTGTTCAACTGGGAACCAACATCTCAGTAGCTATGGGGAGAAGATGCGTTTTGACATCGTGGACAAAGGAGGAAGTGAGAGCAGTTGTCGCTATGAATGGGCACGGGGAGTATCGGGAGCAGAATTCCATAACCACCTCGTGAAAGTCTATGGGCCAGATGTGATGTCAAAATAAATGGTGCGGAGATGGTGAGGGGTGTCAGCAAGTGCTGGAGACACCGAGACCTGGACGGATGGTGGATGACATGATTAAAGTGAACCATCGATGAAGTAGCAGAAGAATTTGGAATTAGATGCTTCCGTATGCAGAGCCCTGATTTTTTTTCTGGAGTGCCTTTTTGAAGCTTCTAAAGCGGTATGACAAATGTCTCAATGTACGTGGCAATTATGTGGAAAAATAAAGATACCGGTACGTAATTTCTTTAATGTCTCATATTTTTTGTGTTTCATCCACATCTCTGTACACAGTCGCCAGAGGAAATTTATTTTTGGACTCACCCTCATAATAATTTTTATAAAATTCCTGTCCATTCAAAAATTGATGTTCCATAATGTGGATTTAATTGAGTTCAAGAAAGGTTTCCAACCTAGAACAAACATAATTAAGGACAATGATGGCACTATCCTCGCGGCCCTGTGTAATATTTTGAATAGAATGAAAAATTTATTTAACATTATTAAATGTAGCCTACATGGAGATTCCTGAAGTGTAGAAAGCTAAATAATCACAGCCGTTGTTTGCTGAACCGACTCCAGCAGAAGTGGAAACAGCTACAGGCAAAGCAGAAAATACAAATCTTTAGGCATTGACCGAATTCCAGCTAGGGAAAATTCTGCAACATTACTGACAGAAGTGTTTGCAGTTAAAGTCACTTTCAACAGTTTTTATGTCTCCTATTAGAAGTAGTAGTAGCAGTATGAAAACTTCCTTACCAGGACTTACTCAAAATGGCAATAGACTTCCTAAGCAATCTAAAGGAATATTATTTATTTTATGGAACCCGAAGGTTCATTGCCGTGCTAACCTGAGCCCGGAATTCAACCCTATTCTGTGCTAATTCCACCAACAATCCCTTTAACCCTCAACCATTTATGTGTGGTCAATTTGACAGCAGCAAAAACATATAACCGCTGTTTTTGTATGGATATCATCTTCACGGATGTGTTATTTACACTACTTTCCCTTCTTAACTTCCCTTACTACCCCATGTGTATCACTTACCCGTCAGTGTTTGTGGAGCCATGCTAGAAAACATTTTATTTTTGTAGCGGTCAAATTGACCACACCTCCATGAATGCGTGAGTTTTTTCAGCAGCTGTTGCAGGTTGATCAACCCTGCAGATCAGACAATCACGCTAGTGTACCTGCTGCTTCTAAATGATCATACTCGTTTTCAAAATAAATTAAGTAATATGTTGAAATACACCCTCTGAAAGCCATCTTCATGGGCTTTTATGCTACTCTGGGGAAGTGCCTGTTCATTGTCATCCAACACATATTTTATAAGAACTTTTACAACAGTTTGATGTCAGGTTGTGAAATTTATAGCCCCTAAATACATTGAATAGGGCATTTCATCTTCAGAATACTCAGAAACACAACTTTTTTGCTCCATTTAATGTTTACTTCATAAATGGTTTGCTTATTTTAGAGCCCTCACATATTTATTACATTCAGTATTACTAAGAACATCTGCAAAATGATCTGCATTCAGTATAATTTCTGTATTAATAATTTCATCATTGCACAAGGCCAGTGACAAATACTGTTTGTCTGAGAATCGCAAGAGGAACATGAAAAACCATCTGTAGAATTCTAGGTAAGGGAGTATAAAAACTTGGAGAAGAGCATGGGCATACGGTGAAATATTGTTCGGGAGGGGTTCAATGTAAAGACGTCTCAGCTCTATTTCCTTGTGAACATGGTAATTAAATACTTTTTAAAAAAACTAAATAGTTGTATTGTGATGAATACACACTATAATTAATATGAGGTTTCTGTCCACTTCTCGTTTAAGCTAGAGTCTATAAATAAAATCTTTCTTTTGACCAAATATCATAATACTGTATGGTGTATAGGGCACTTTTTAAAGTCATGTAAAAATTCACCGGTGGAAAAGACCCATCAGGAGCTCCTGATTACTATTACTGTTGACTTTACGATTAGGTTGATGGATTTCAGCAGGAGAATTTGAGTCTATAATAATTATTACATCATGGATTTGGATGAAGTGGAAATTATAATATATGATGACAGAGAACTAATAACTCAGCGCTACCATTCTTATAAATCATGTTATAACATATTAGAATTCATCTTACATTTTGTATATTTAAATACAGTACCTGAATCTTAAATAAATTACGATTGGTCATAAATAATGATTTGATATGTATGAAATTGTAAAACATGTAACAAGTGAATCAGTGTATTTTTATTTCATTACATGAATTTATGATCTTAGAAATACTGCAGATATTTCGGGAGAGGTTTCAACCCCCTGAACCCCTCCATACCGTACGCCCATGGAGAAGAGAATGTCTTGTCGCTTATGCACACCCTAAGAAAAGGAAAACATTTCAAATCTTAGTGATGTGATGAGCCGGCAGTAAATATATTGAGGCAGAAAAATGTACATCTCATTTCTAAGGGGGGAAAAGGTGTAAGTTAAAGTACTGCAATTTTGAACACAATCACATCTTATCACGAACTGTGATTAATAATTAGTTGGGAGTCATGTGAGTCACTATGATGAATAAATTTTGTGTTCATTAGTTGTTCATTTGAAAAATATCAACAATTCTTCGTAGACAGTGCATTTCATTGCATTTATGATGCGGTGATTCAATAGTGTGCCCTAAAAACCCTCCTTAAAATGATGGTGTAAAAATAATGCTTTATTAGTTAAATATTTAGAAGTCAATTTGCTTGAATAATAATTAAAATTCATATTATGTAAGCTTTTTCACTGTTTAAAGCCCATTAACTCTGAGCAGTCAAAAGTCCATGTCAATGAAACAGAATAATCACGTTCATGGTTAAGTGTTAAGGAACGTAGGATTAACCTATCTTAATATTTGTGGAGTAATATTTATTTATGGAATATTTATTTAATTTAGAGGTTCACAAACAATATATAGGCCTATGTCAACTAATGGGCCACCTTTGCTTACCGATTATTGCTCCAGTGCCCCACTACAATTTACAGGAACATTAATATTGTCTGTCCTTATCTTTCATTTCTTGTAGTTTCTTCTTACTCTTTCTTGTCTGATACTGTGGAAATAATTCCCCAATGTTCTTATCTTAGGTCATCTAATATTTTATCCTTATCCAGCCCTCGTTCTTTACCAAACCACACGTATAATTCAAATAGACTATCCTGTGTTGGCAGTCCTTTGTTCTTTAACCAAAGTTCACAGAATGCCTTTGACATCCCTTCAATGTGTATAAAATTTCCAACATAAAACATGGCTAAATATTTTTTAATAAATTCAAGAATCTTATTATCAGTTATTCTGGCAAACGCGTATCTTTCACATTGAAATTCTTTTGTTAATTCAACAATTCTAGACTCTTTTAGTATTTATTCTCTCTCTTTCCGAATTTTCGGTATCCGTTCTGGAATCCTTAATATTGTCCTCCCACCTACATCTAGGTCTTTTTTGTTTGGGTCTCCCAGTCAATATTTTTGAGATATGTCTTTCTTCCCCCATGTCCAGCCCATTTCATCCTCTGTGATTTAATTACCCTTACTATATCCGGTGACGAGTAAAGGTTATGAAGCTTGTCGTTATGCAGTTTTCTCCAGTCCCCATTTTCAACTCTTAGGCCCAAATATTTTCCTACGCCCCCTGCTTTCGAACACTCTCAGATAATGTTCTTCCCGAAGAGTTAGGGACCATGTCTAACATCCTTTACAGTTCAGGATCGTGGTTTGTAAGGAAACATATTACTCTCAAGCAGAAACTGGAAATTTCAGATAAGTTGCAGAAAGTCATTGGAGGAGCAACTGTTTAGGTGTCATGCAGATTGGCACAGTCGCATTTTCATGCATGTCGGCTTAGTACTTTTATCTTGTAATATTTTTATGCTCATTGGGGGTAGGGGTGGACATAGAGACTCAAACCTACAGCCTCCTTCACCACAGCTCCAAGGCAGTACCCCTTAGCTACCGCAGCTAAGGAAACCAGCCGTTGATATCATAGATAGGTTAGGTTCGGTTAGGTTAGGTTAATTCAAAGTCTCATTCAATCGCAGGCAGATACTTTATGAATGATTTCTAAACAATACAATTATAATATTAATGTACACAGTATGTATCTATAATAATAAAAGGAAGTGTTTGTCTTTCTGTCTATCTAGCACAGGCCTGTCCAACCCGCGGCCCTTGGGCCGCATGCGGCCCGCTCTCACAGTTTTGTGGCCCGAGGACAAATAACAAAGAATTTAGAAGATATGGTTGGAAAATGCAGCTACATTTCACTTTGCTTGGATGACAGTGTCGACCAGACTGACACCAGTCAACTCTTGATTTTCATACGAATGATCAACAATGAATTTTCAACACAAGAAGAAATTCTTCAATTATGTTCTTTACGTGGATAACCAAGGGTGAAGATATATTTTAAACAGTAAATGAAACGGTGGAAAGGACTGGTAGGATTAATTAGGAAAGCTGGGATAAGTTTCCTCATGTTCCATTGCATAATTCACCAAGACGCATTGTGTGGGAAGTCAGTGAAATAAAGCGATGCAATGAATATAGTGGTTACAGTTTCCATCAAGATACGTGGTGGCACTAAGACACAACTTCACTGCAGATTCCGGGAATTTTTGGATGAGAGATCTATCACTCCACGCAAATGTACGCTGGCTGAGTGCAGGTAGTGAAAATCTTGTTCGACAGGTTGAAGATCCAGACTTTCTAAGGCAGCTTGTTTTCATGACTCACCTGACACAATACTTGAATGAGTTGAACCAGAGACTTCAGGGAAAAATCAAAGTGTTTGAGTGTTAGAGGTCATGTTAATGGTTTTAAAATTTCTGAAATCAACCTTATCAAGAAATGATTTAACACACTTTCCATGTTGTCAAGAGCTGTCAGAAGAAATTGAAGATGGTAATTTTTCTGAGTTTTGTGAAAATTTTGAAGTTATTATTCAAGAATTGAATGAAAGATTTTCTGACTTTGAAAATATTAAAGGTAAACTGCTGCTTTTTAATGACCCTTTGAATATGGATATTGAGAATCAGCCATCCATGTATCAACTGGAGCTCTGCGATCTTCAGGCTGATCCTTTTCTTCAAACCAGGTCTGAGAGAGGGCTCAACTTCTTCAGAGGGCAGGTTTTCTCAGCTTGGAGATTTTGGTTTGCAGCTTTCCTCAATGTTTGGAAGCACTTTATGTGAGAGTGCTTTCTTCAACACGAAATTCATAAAAAATAAATATAGGAACTGTCTCACTGATGATTCCTTGTTACACCTAATAAGACTGGCAGTTACTAACATAGAATTAGACATCCATACTTTAGTGAAGCAATCTGAAAATCCTCAGTGCTCACATTAAGTTCTAATTTCAACCTACTGGTAATGAATCCTATTTCAACAATTTGGTCTGCTGTACTTTACTGTTATATTATTTTATGTGAGTTAAACTTTTACTGTTTGGCCCTCAGCATAAATTGTCGAAATATTTTGGCCCCCAGTACTTATGAAGTTGGACAGGCCTGATCTAGCAGTTACTGTGAACCCTATTGCATTCAATACAATAATGTAATTCCAACTTTGTCTCTATGTCCACCCCTGTGGCGATGAGCATGATGATCTTGCCAAGATAAAAATACTATGCCGATGTGCACACAACCACTGTTTATGACTCTCAATAATCCATTACCCATGTGTGCAAGGAATAGCTCTCTTAACCTCAGATCCTTCTTGTATTAATTCTGTAATATGTTAAAGCTGGCCACAATATTTACAACTGTGGAATAGTTACCTTCTAATGTCTTCACGCTCCCATAAACATTTTTCTCTTTAAATTATTAGTCGACAAAATGTTGTGCAAAGAGAGAAGAAAAGAAACAACTTGACACAGAGAGATCCTATAATTTATAATTACTTATAATCAGAACAAAGACACCATTACTGATAGAGATTAACAAACAGTAGTTTTTTACTGCTAATGAATAATAAATTGCATTCACCAATACTGAGTAAATTTGAAAAGTATAGAAATGTAAATATCTAGGTAGGTCACTGTAGCAAACATGAAATGTAAACAAAGTCAAGTTAATCCATACACCACTCTCGCATAAAGGTAATCTCACGAGAAATTACCAGTTTACCGATATATTTATCCGATGAAACTCGTAATCTCGAGTTTATTCGTGGAATAGTCTTAATAAATCCTACTAATAAACTGTAATGGATTTTGTAAATAATTATTTTCTTACTCTGTTGTCAATATTCCCATGAATTATGTTGAAGATGTTAAACTAACCTGTTCATTGCAGTTTCTAGGCGGGAGTACAGTTCCCTTCTTTGTCTCCATAAATAGAATGGTACAGTTAATCTGTTGGTATCAGGATTTTTATTGGTGTCATTTGGAAGTTCGTAGGAGACAGCCCAGTTGAGTCCTGTTGTAAATATGTGAGCATCTTGTAGGTATTACAAAAGGCAACCTGAAACATAAAGATGTCACCATGGATTTGTCGATTTAAAAATGGCCTAATTTTGGTTATTTATAAAAATTGGAAGGGTGAAGCCCTTACAACATCCAGAGATTTAGATGGTTTTAGACCTGTGTAACTCCGGTGTTGTTGTAAGGTTGTCAGACATGTGCAAAAGAAATATGGTGAGAAAAATCCTAGGCATATCATTGAGGGACAGCAGGGACGTATCCAAGATATTTTTTCGGGAGGGGCTATATAAGTCTAACACTGTTCTCACTAGGGCCCGGAAATTTATGAAAATCATATTTTTAATAATGCTAATTATTACAAGGTGTCAAAGAAATATTAAGAAATTGATGGTTTAATTTTGCATATTTTGTTAGTTTGGCAATGATGCATCATATTTGCTCAATATTAAAATATTTGTGCATATTTAACCAATTTGTGACATTTATAACAGCGAGAGATGTCAAATATTGTGCATATCTCTGTTAATTTAAAAAAAAAAAAGCTATTTGGCTAAGTGAATGTTTTGGAAACCGACTATAAAATTTGTTGATAGTATATAGACTATATTTTTTTGTAACCGATTATATAATATTAAAGCAACGTTATATTAATTATTTTTCAATTTACTAAAATTTATTGCAGTAACTTAACCTTGTTTTATTTTAATTTTTATTATGTAATTCATAAGACTTATACTATCTTTTAAAATTCGTGATGTAATTCAGCCAACAACAGAACGTCTCGTACAGTATTAAATTTACTTAAATAATAGAGCATACCTCATTTTTCCGGAGCATATTTCACAAATTTCAGGTAAAAATTCGATGTTACGCTGAATTTTGTCAGGATGTGCAATTAAACTGTCTACTAGATCTATTTGTCAAATTAAAATGTTCTTATGTGCAACATATTAGCATTACTTAACGTTTCGGGGGGGGGGGGCTGAATACGCCCCTGAGGGACAGAGTTACAAACAAAACACTACAGAAGATGTCAGGAGTTACCAACCCAGCAATGCCAAATCGCAAGACTCAAAGACGACAGGTGGACATACAAGGCCATAATGTGGGACCCTCGTACTGGAAGAAGATTTTGCTTTCATCACAGATGGCTTCATTCTTTGACGAAGGCATAAAAAACTGAATAACGGCGGTGACTGTCTGGAGAAGTAGTGTAAGGTGTAAGGTAATTAATGATAATAAAGTATTTGGAAAATAATGTTCAGTTATTTTGACAGTACTTATTTTAAAAACACGCCTCGTATTATGTGGAAATTATAATATCCACATCACATGGTAAATAGGGTAGTTTTTGGAAATTTGCATTAAACATTGGCCCCAACAGTAAATTCCTTAAGCATGTGCATGGTGTCCAACAAATGAAATGCTTTCTCTCATTCAATCCTTTCAAATGTATTAGGCATCCAAAATATTAAAGTGTGATTTTTTGTCATCTCAGAATACATGGTCCATCATTATGTTTCTATTTGATATTTTATCCAAACTAGAGGATATTCTTCCATGGCGCTACATCCCTTTGAGGCATAAGGCTTGCTATCCAGTCTCTGAATTATAGGTACATGACAGGTTTGGGGGCATGTGGTCAGCATGAGGAAACCCTTTGATGGCTTACTGAACCGGAGAAGCTATTTCTTTATCAAGCAGCTCCTCAGTTTGTGTCACAAGGCACAGTGCGCCCCGTTCCAGATCTCCCTACTTCAGAAAAATCCAGACCTGCGGATCCAACGTCAGCGATGAATTATTAAAGGAACTTTTCAGGAACAACAGAGGATTACAAAAGAGTAAGATGTCAGATAATTCCACTTCTAGAAAAGATTATTGGTCTTATGGGCAGGCACAAACAAAGCCGGGTGAAGGGAGAAGCATGGAGGCAGCAGTTAAACACGTAGTGAAGAAAACCACATCACATGGTAAATGGGCCCCAACAATAAATTCCTTAATTGTCTCTGAAATGCTTTGTCTCATTCAATCCATTCAAATGTATTAGGCATCCAAAATATTAAAGTGTGAATTTTTGTCATCTCAGAATACATGGTCCATCATTATGTTTCTATTTGATATTCTATCCAAACTAGAGGATATTCTTCCATGGCGCTACATCCCTTTGATAGCTTACTGAACCGGAGTTGCTATTTCTTTATCAAGCAGCTCCTCAGTTTGTGTCACAATGCACAATGCGCCCCGTTCCAGATCTACCTACTTCAGAAAAATCCAAGGATATGCCGGGGTTTGAACCCAGACCTGCGCAGCGATGAATTATTAAAGGAACTTTTCAGGAACAACACAGGATTACAAAAGTGTAAGATGTCAGATAATTCCACTTCTAGAAAAGAGTATTAGTCTTATGGGCAGGCACAAACAAAACAGTGCAAGGGAGAAGCATGTAGGCACCGGTTAAACACGTAGTGAAGAAAACGGGTCTACATCAAGAGTGCGAGTGAAAGTGAAATACAGTGACTTCGATAGAATCGAACGACCGTTTGGAATGCTGGAAACGATGACCCAGATTTCCTAATTTTTAAAGAACAACACTGTACAGAATACTTCGAGACATGAGAGAGATATGTGGCGCCACAGATATTTGTCAGAAATTCAAAAAATGAGCACCGAAGGAAGGAACATTGGAATCGTGCACAAATTCAGGCCACACAATGAGGCAAGTGCAAAAGATGCCTTCACGTCACGCACAAGAAGAGTGCGTGGAACGCCACGCGACAGAAGTGAAACTTGTTTTAATTTTTTGAATTTTTCAATTTTGGATTGTTCGACTCTTTAAATATTGGGTTTATGGACTTTCTTTGTATTTTGGATTTTTTAAATTTTTTATTTTTAAATTTTGGATCTTTTAATTTGGAATTTTTAAAATCTTTGAGCTGTTAATTTATTAATGTTGGATTTTTTAATTTTGGTTCTTTGAATTTTGTATTTTTTGGATTTTTTAATTTTGGAATATTAGTTTATTAAATTTTGGATTTTTAATTTTTAATTTTGTATTTTGATTTTTTTTAAATTTGGATTTAATTACTTAATTTTGGATTTTTTATTTTTAAATTTTAGATCTTTGAATTTTTTAATTTTGTATATTTTAAATTTTGTTTTTTTAAATTTTGGATCTTGGAATTTTTTTGTTTTTTAGATTTTTAATTTCGGATTTTCGATAGTTTAATTTTGGATTTTTAAATTTTGGACCTTTGAATTTTTTATTTTTTGAATCTTTTAATTTTGGGTTTTCGATTTTTTCATTTAGGATATTTAGAGTTTTAAATTATAGAGTTTCGATTTTTTAATTTTGAATGGTTAGATTTGGATTTTTTTAATTTTGGATTTTCTAAATTTTCGACCTATGAAATTTTTAAATTTTTTAAATTTTGGATAGGCCTAAGCCTAATCATTGAGTTGATTGTTTTCCATGCAGTCCGTTCCATCACAGCCCCACTAATTTCTTGACAATTTTGTTCGTAACGCAAGTTTGGGTTAGCTCTCGATTTACTCTTAGCGTGGCTAAAGAAGTTTCACATCAAAAATCTAAGCAATACCTCCTCAATAAATAACTCATGTCCATAAGAACAATACTAATTTGAGTAATTGAAGCAAAAGCCCTTAACATGCTGGAACTATATTATTTGTAGCAGTGATATATTGCGTCGTTAATTTATTATTCGCCTGTAACTGGTTAGAAAGAGACAACATGTCTCCTCTTGCAGGCCATGAATCTGTCTCTCTCTGACTGCGGCAACCGTGTCGCATAACAGCAATTCTCTTTTCTGAAGGTGGAATTGTCTATTTTAGTGAAAGTATAATAAAATTCGTCCTTGAAGTGACATTTTGTGACATTAAAATAGTTTCTGTTTTGACTCGTGTGGTTGGGGTGGCAGCCCTGTTTTATATGGAACAAGACGTCTGAAGTGCGCGGCCGATCTTAAGTTTCGAGTGCGTGCTTGTGTGCTTAAATTAGTGTCTCTGTTAGCCCGTGTGTCTGTAGACTTTACTGTAGCAAGATTATGAAGACCACAGGACTGGAAGAAGGGCTTAGTTCGACTCCAGGTGAGTGAAAACAGCAGATTTCAACTACATTAGTGGTCCGTGTAAACTAGGTTATACTCGGTTCGGAGGTTACGTCAGCTATTAGCAACTAAATGCTCAAACGTGTCTCGATATTTTGAGGGGGTCCTCTCCCTTTCAAATTATAAGATTTCGGGGTTACATGTCTGGCCCTTGGGTCTGCGTGTATTGGAAGCACCACAGATATAGAGGAATAGATCGGCAGCGCCGTATCCTTAACTGCAGGTGGCAGTGAAGCCGAGTCAGGGGCGAAGAGGGGCAAGGGAAGCAGAGCCGACGCCATATTGGTATCACCAAAGTGTCCGCTTAAGTAGCACGTATTCATTACGGAAAATTGTTTTTCTTCCTACATAATCCCGAATTTATAGTGAAATGGTGAACCACAGGGTTGTTTGGGAATCCCTGTAATTTCAAATACGTACTATACCACTACATTTGAGGTCAAATTAACATTCAATTATAAGCTGGCCAAATTACTATAGCTTAAACTGGGTCTATTACAGCTATTTTCATTCAATACTGGTTTACGGAATATTGTCTGGGGAAACTGCAGCGAATGAGAAAGCATCTTAAAAATAAAAATAAAAAAAATAAATAAAAAAAAAAAAACGTACGAATTATGACCCATTCATCATATAGGGAATCATACAGGCCACTCTTTAGAGATCTATAAATATTAACATTTCCTTCAATATATTTACTAGAGCTTCTAACTCATCTACACATTAATTTTGACCAATACAACACACAACATCTTGCGAACACAACACCAGAAACCGAGTTGTTAAAATTCTGTTCCCATAGATTAACCCTCACAATACATGGGCTTAAAACATACAATAAAATTTCAAACGAAACAATAGCATTAAATAGCAGACAATTCAAAATTAAAATTAAAAACTGGTTTTGCAAAGAACATACTACTCAATCAGAGAATTCCTTGAATATGAGGTTAACATATAATTATAATAAATAAAAAGAAGTGTGCGTGGAACGCCACGCGACAGAAGTGAAACTTGTTTTTATTTTTTTATTTTTTCAATTTTGGATTATTAGTTTTTCAATTTTGGATTGTTGGGCTTTTTAATATTGCGTTTTTGGACTTTTTAATTTTAGATTTTTGGAATTTTTAAATTTTTTATCTTTTAATTTTTTTAATTGAGAATTTTTTATTTTAAAAAAATGGATCGTTTTTATTTTTTGGATTTTTTAATTTTGGAATTTTGGATTATTTAAATTTTGGATCTTTGTTCTTTTATTTATGCATTTTTTAATTTTGGATTTTTTATTTTTTAAATGTTGGATTTTTAGATTTTTAAATTTTGGATTTTTTAAATTTGGATAAGCCTAATCATTGAGTTGATTGTTTTCTGTACAGTCCGTTCCGTCACGGACCCACTAATTACGTGACGATTTTGTCCATAACGCAACTTTAGGTTAGCTCTCGATTTACTCCTATCGCGGCTAAAGAAGTTTCACTTCAAAAAATAGTAAAAGAAATCATCCCATTTTCAAGCACTCATTAATAGCATTAGACAAATAATTACATTAGTATTAGATTTTCCTTATTTTTAATCGTGATATACAAATAATATTGTGTAGGCCTAAGCTAAAATTTTCCGGAGGGGTGTTTAGAGGCGATGGGCTTACCACCTGTCCCTCTGCCCTCTCTAGGAAAATAAGCGTAACAAAATTCACATACGTAAATAGAAACCTCCACTTTGAGGCCCTTCGCCCCAACATGGGGGCATATGATTCGAGAGAAAAAGAAGCTAGAATATTCCTAGTTTGTAACTTTACCAAGTAAATTCAAATTGACGAGTCACCAATTTACCAGCCAAAGCTGAAAAAATGTAAAAGATATGTGACTATAAATTAACATTAATCCTATAGAAGCATCTTCTTTATACAGACTTAAGACTATTAGGTTCTACATGCACTTTGGCACTTTTGTTATATCAGTTTACCTGAGTTTATTATAAGTTAGTACATAAGTGTGACGTCTACTGCTGTAATGGCCGAATGACAATAAAACTGTATTTATTAATTTATTTACTGGATTGTGAAATCCAATTAAAAAAAAGCTTTAAAATGTATTTCTTGTTTGATTCCCGCGCCCGCTTCCCTTCCTTTCGTCAGATTGTTGGTGATCGCAATATGGCGACGCAGCGAACGCGTTGGCTTCAGTCCCTCCCCTCACGCTGCCGATCTATTCCTCTATATCTGTGGGAAGCACAGATATAGAGGAATAGATCGGCAGCGTCGTATCCTTAACTGCAGGTGGCAGTGAAGCCGAGTCAGGGGCGAAGAGGGGCAAGGGAAGCAGAGGCGACGCCATATTGGTATCACCAATGTGTCCGCTAAGTACAACGTATTCATTACGGAAAATTGTTTTTCTTCCTACATAATTCCGAATTTATAGTGAAATGGTGAACCACGGTGTTGTTTGGGAATCCCTGTAATTTCAAATACATACTATACCACTATATTGGAGGTCAAATTAACATTCATTTATACATTTTCCAAATTACTATTGCTTAAACTGGGTCTATTACAGCTATTTTCATTCAATACTGGTTTACGAAATAACTGTCTGGGAAAACTGCAGCGAATGGGAAAGCATCTTAAAAAGAAAAACATACTAACTATGACCCATTCAACCTACAGGGAATCATGAAGGCCACTCTTTAGAGTTCTACAAATATTAACATTTCTTTCAATATATTTACTAGAGCTTCTAACTCATGTGCACATTAATTTTGACCAATAGGACACACAAAATACTCACGAACACAACACAAGAAACAGAGTTGTTAAAATTCTGTTCCCATAGATTAACCCTCCTAAAGCATACACCACAATACATGGGCATAAAAACATACAATAAAATTTCAAATGAAACAAAAGCATTAAATAGCAGACAATTCAAAATTAAAATTAAAAACTTGTTTTTGCAAAGAACATATTATTCAATCAGAGAATTACATATAATTATAATAAATTAAAAAAAAAAGTGTGCGGGGAATTAATTTTTGGGTTTTACAATTTTGGATTATTAGATTTTTCAATTTTGGATTGTTGGACTTTATTAATATTGGGTTTTTGGACTTTTAAAATTTTGGATTTGTGGAATTTTTAAATTTTTGATCTTTTAATTTTTTTCATTTGGAATTTAGGAATTTTTTGTTTTTTATTTTTTAAATTTTGGATCATTTTTATTTTTTGGATTTTTTAATTTTGGATTATTTAATTTTTTTAATTTTGGTTCTTTAATTTTTTATTTAGCATTTTTTAATTTTGGATTTTTTATTATTATTTTATTTTTAAATTTTAGATTTTTTTATTTTTTAATTTTGGATTATTAGATTTTTCAATTTTGGATTGTTGGACATTTTTAATATGTGGTTTTTGGACTTCTTTAATTTTGGATTTTTGGATTTTTTATATTTTTGATCTTATATTTTTTAATTTGGAATTTTGGATTTTTTAAAATTGTAAATCTTTTTTTCTTTTATAATTTTGGATTTTTAGATTTTTAAATTTTGGATTCTCGATTTTTAATTTTTAATTTTTTGACTTTTAAATTTTGGGATTTGGTTTTTTTATTTTTTAAATTTTGAATCTTTGAATTTTTAAATTTTGGTATTTTGGATCTTTGAATTTTTTAATTTCGGAATTTTTAATTTTGGATTTTTTTATTTTTTTATTTTGGATTTTTAGATTCTTAATTTAGGATTTTTTAATTTTTGGATAAGCCTAATCATTGAGTTGATTGTTTTCTGTGCAGTCCGTTCTTTCACAGATCCACTAATTTCGTGACGATTTTGTCCGTAACGCAACTTTGAGTTAGCTCTCGATTTACTCCTACCGCGGCTAAAGAAGTTTCACTTCAAAAAATAGTAAAAGAAATCATTCCATTTTCAAGCACTCATTAATAGCATTAGAAAAATAATTACATTAGTGTTAGATTTTCCTTATTTGTAATCGTGATTTACAAGTAATATAGTGTAGGCCTAAGCTAGAATATTCCTAGTGAGTCACCAGTTTACCAGCCAAAGCTGAATAAATGTAAAATATATGTGACTATAAATTAACATTAACAACATTAACATTTATCCTATAGAAGCATCTTCTGTATACAGACTTAAGACTATGGTACTACATGCACTTTGGCACTTTAGTTATATCAGTTTACCTGATTTTATTATAAGTGTGACGTCTAGTGCTGTAATGGCCAAATGACAATAAAACTGTATTTATTAATTTATTTACTGGATTGTGAAATTCCAATTAAAACAGCTTTAAAAAGCATTTCTTGTTTGATTCCCGCGCCGGCTTCCCTTCCTTTCGTCAGATTGTTGGTGATCGCAATATGGCGACGCAGCGAACGCGTTGGCTTCAGTCCCTCCCCTTACGCTGCCGATCTATTCCTCTATATCTGTGATTGGAAGACTCTCTCACATATATTTTACGAATGTAGTGATCTAGGCAGCAATGAACTAAACAACATAGCCAACCAAACAAAATACATTACACTAGAAACGCATTCCTTAGGGTAATAGGGGATAACTTGAGCCTACGTGATTCACAAGTCACAACGACGGCACTTGAGGGCGGAGTCCTTGTTTCGAAATAAAATTAGCACATAACCCTGTTCTACTCACAGGAGATCGTTTAATAACCAGTTTTTTCTTTAGCCATACCCATATTCGACCAATGATAAGATAAGATAAGATAAGATAAGATAAGATTTATTTAGTCCAGCTGAACATGTACATGTTATGGGACGCGTCAAAACAATTACAAACAAATTTATATATTACATATTTACAATTATTAAAATATTAATTACAAAATATACCATTTAAATATACAATTAGAAACATAATCAGAACAGTTTTGTCTATAATATTAGGTTAACTTTGATTAATTTATCCTGGCAAAACTGGCCGACGTCTTGGGAACCTGAAACAAGGAAACAGAGATCACTGTCTGAATAACTCTTATGTTGTAAATTGTTGGCATTCATCAAAAAATTCATTAATAGTATAAAAGCCAGTAGCGGCTCGTGGCTCAAAAGGAGAGTGTGCTGCAAATACCATTTCATACAACAAACTTAAAATATTTAATAAATTAGTAGGCTTACTTACATAATTACCAGGGCCCAGATTCTGGTGACCTAAAATTGTTTGAATAACTACCTATAAAATGACCTTAAATTTTAAAGAAAATGACTTAATAATTATAAAAAATGACCTAAAAACTGACATTTTATTTATAAAAAATATTATTGTTCACACAAAGCTATAGACTAGTTTGTGCATAATTGTAAAAACTGTAATGTTGTGAATGTTCTTTTCTCACGGAAATTTATACTGGCACTGAGGCACTGGTGAGTCAAAATTCGGCACATCCTATTGTGGTCTACCGGATTATATTTTTGTTTATTGAGGGCAAACAGTACTTTGCACTCTCAGATCCAAGCAGGTGGCAGACTCTGGTGCCAAGTCAATCTAATAACAATAGTAATATAATACAAAATTTTGGCGTTTTTTTTTTATTCTCACTTCCGGTTGAGACATGTCAACACATTAACGCCGAATTTTTCCTTCTTCCATAAACAAACAACACTTCAAAGACACCGCCGCTAGCGACGAAAAAAAAGTTAATGCATTCAATGTAAATACATGAAAATGACTAAATAAGGAAGCAAATGACACGAAAATGACAAAATAATGACCTAAAATTGAAATAAATGCCCTAAAAATATAAAATTGCATAAAATGATAAAAAATGACCTAACAAAAACGCATTTCTGTAATCTAGAGGCCATGATTAGGATTTATTTACAAGTTGGCAATGTCTATGCAGCATCAATAAAAAGATGACATCTCATTAAAATCCGGGCCTTGATAAAATACTGTCTCAGAGTGAAGTCCATGCGACGTTCCTTCTTACTACAGAAGTTATCGATGACTTTCGTGTTGAATCCACCCATGTTTGCAACTATCTTTTTCTCTATGGAAAGCATTGCAAGAGCTGTTCTTGTGACAAGATATTCCTCAGGAATGTCTTTATCCTCTTCAGGGTAGAAAAGCATCTTTCTGGTTCTGCTGTGGTCATAGGATTGGTGATTATAATCCTGAGAAGCTTTGTTATTTCGGAGAATGTTCCTACCAAATTTAAGCTCGAGTAGTGGAACAACTCAATGAATAATGCTTTTAGTGGCTAAAACCAGAACTACAGTTCCATCTATATTCCAGCAGATGTCGCAAGTGTCGTTTTGTGTCAGCGAGATCACAGCGCGCCAGTGAGACGTAAGGAAACCTCAAAATCTTGTGAATACAATTCAACCGCAGCCCGTTCCTCACGTTAAAACCAGCTTACACGTCACAACGGCAAGCGTAAGCATGACGTCACACCCTAGGAATGATGAGCTGCTTGACAGATGCATTCACGAATACGGGAAAGATAATATTCACATTACCGACTTCCATTCTCCAACGTAACAGCTAAGGATTTCTCGCGTGGACGCGCCAAGTTCAAAATCCAAGTAAAAGAAAATATAGTATTGCGTTTGAAAATAACATTATACGACGAGCAGAAAAGAAGCTGTGTGCTGTAGCACTGCAGCACTATAGGAGAAACCGCCACTGATAAAAGCAGTGTTCCAACAAAAAAGATAGTAAGCCCCTTTTAAATTTATGGAGGTAACCTGGCAAAGAGTTATACATTTGGAGGCTAGTATAAATGAAGCTGTTTTGACACAAGGTGGTATTACAGTGAGGTTTATAAATATCATTCTTTCTCCTTGTATAATATGAGTGCTTATATTTTGTCAACCAATTTCAAATCGGAACACAAATTGTTTATCACTAATCAATCTTTATCTTCAAAAAAGCATATATAAATTTATATATAATTGCAATATTTGATGGGATATTATATACTGTATACATATGGAAGGGATACGATACAAATAAGGTTTTTTACTCCACCATGGACCGATGGATAAGGAGGTATTCCGATAAGGAAAGGTGGGTCGCCAGCTCAAAAAGGTTGGGAACCTCTGATCTAGTCCATAGAGCGTGCCTATACTTCTATCATGGACATTTGGTCAGCATGTCGACTCTCACGGCCTTTATTGATGGTCTGCTGAACCGGAGTCGCTATTTCTCAATCAAGTAACTCCTCAGTTTGTATCACGAGGCTGTGTGCACCCCGCCTCAGAAAAATTCGAGATGTCAAGGATCGAACCCAGACCCTCGGATCTAGAGATCTATCATAATATAATAGTTATGTTGGTTAAACACGGAACAAAGAGTTAGCGACTGTAACAACAAAGAAATAGATGCCAAGAACATGGAGGGAAGACAACTCCCTGGTAGACCAAGGAAAGGTGGAGGCAGATATGAGAACCCTGGAGGTCTGTTTTCCATAAAAGCTGTTCGAGAGGCCATAGCTCACCTCGGGTTGCATTGCCAGTTAAAGGAGATATTTTGTGTAATAAGAGTAGCCTAAATGTTTATCTACTTTTGTGCGATAACCAGCCAAATCTACTGCACGCAGAGATCTGAAATGTTTAACTTAGGGTGTCCAAATGCACCTCGAAACAGGATTTTCAATTTTCCTTTTCATTCGAGAGTTATGAGCAACAAAACTGGCACCATTTTTCGATAAAACCCGAACTTTTCGTGCGACATTAATTGCAGGTTTGCCATAGCAACTGGGAAAGAAGTGCATCGGTGAAATAGAGTAATCATCATGAAAAGACGAGAAGAACAATCATTTGCAATTTGTGGTCAACTGTACGTGGGTTGGAAATTCATGTTTAGGGCCTATGCGGAAGTTTTGTAAGGAATTTAAAAAAAAAATTATCGTCATCAACCGGAAGTGCTAAAAATTGAAACTTGCATTACAAATAAAAATAAAATGACGTAATTCCTGCAATTTATGTCAGGGTTAACACATAATGGTCTAGTTATTCTGCTGTCAAATACGTTTTCAATCGCATTTCACTCTTTAAAAGAACTCTCCGTCTATTAAAGTTTTATTTTACGGGCTGGACTGTAGAAAAGGTGCAAGGATGTTAGGGTAAAGAAATAGGTGATAGCACGTTAAAGCGACTATCGTCGTTCTCTTCCCTTTCCATTTCCTTCATTTTAACCACTACAATAGTATATTGCGACACAAGGGCGGAAAGGCACGTTTACGGGTCGAGGAAACAGATTGAAAACCCTCGGCTGCGCCTCGGGTTTTTAAGTTTTCGAGACCGTAAATGCCTTTACGGTCCGTGTGTTGCATGCTATTTTTTGCACGACGGTTACTTATATCAATTTAATTATATTAATTGTGATATTACCTGAAAATAGTATGTATATACACTATTGAAGATTTATGTTTATTTGAGAAAGGGATTCGCATTTGTTATTGTTTATGGCAACCGAATATTTATAAAGCGGGGAGGCCTTGGTCATTTCTGCTCGCAAATAAGCATTTGCGGGCGGTGAAGTCACTTTCCGCCCGTCGCCCCTCAAGGCTTGTAAACTACAGAGGTAGCGTATTCCGGCGAGTTTATAGAACAGGGGGTTGCGGCGAGCAGGCGAGTGTGTGACGTCACAAGATTCCAGATCTCGCAATTCCCAGTTTTTACTCTGTTTAGAAAATCTTACACCGTGTGATTAAACTCGTAACCTTTAATTAACCCTTTGTTGGATTCCTGTGAAATTTATAGGCTACAGAAATAATCTACACACATCAGCCCTACTGATGGTTAAAACGGAGTATTAAAAGAGCGGGCACAAATGTTTTTATTTCATTTTATAAACATCACCCGTTACACAAAATTCATGGAGGGAGAAGCAAATTTCACTATGCGACAATTTTTTGTATTTTTGTGTCCCGAAAAAACTTCAAGCTAGAAAGTTTTAGTGAAATAATTGAATTTTAATACAAATGAAGTTCCAGCCCCATATCTAGAATGGTTTACGAGTAATTGAGTGGTAATTATTCCGGGCGCTTCCAGCTGTCTGAATGATTTGGCGCTTCGAGCAGGACAGTAGAGAGGATGGTGCCGCTGACAAGGCTTTTGTAGCTACTGATCTCGGCCGCTTGACCGTAGTCTTTTAGGATAGAGATTACCAATACATATTGTTTTTAATAGTACAATTAGAAAGTGCTTTGGAATGTGCAGATAACTTAACCATTATGCCGGGCCAGAGATGTGCTGCGGCAGTGTGTAACAGTAATTTCTCAGATTGCAAGAAGCTTGACTGTAACATTTCGTTCCACGTCTTTCCACAAATCAAAGCTGTTCGCAAGCGATGGATTGTTGCTTCCGAAGAAATGATTCTTGGAATCCTGATACAAGTAGAGTTTGTTCCTTGCACTTCACGGAGCAGGATTACGAAAGGGATTTCAAAGCTGAACTGCTAAATTTACCAAGGGAAAAAAAACTAAGAGAAAAAGGTAAATAATATATTATACTATTCTTATTAGTATTATTATTGTAATTGTTATTAATCATATTTACATGGGGTTTTAGGACTACAGAACTTTGTTTGGCTTTATATGCGCAGCTATGTCGGGATGACTAAATAAAAAGGTACCTCCGAAGAATATCATTATTGAACATTAATTCTTTAATTGCACTGGAAAGCGTATTTTTATTGAAAATAGAAATTAGTCTGCAGCAAGGCAATATTTGGCGTTTCTTCTGAACGAAATTATTGAAGATTCACAGCTCTCGATAGATCACGGAATAAAGGGCCCATGGATTTAACCAGGCTAAATTATATTTTATTACATTTTTTGCGACTATTATTCACTTATATTGTTATAGGTATTCATGTCGGCACTCCTTTTATAATTTAATGATTTATTAAAAATGATTAATTATAAGTATTTAGGCTTTCACGGCCGGCGTCTATTTAGTCTTCCAAAATAATTTAATTTCAAAGGGTCAATCTTTCAGTATGGGTAGAAGTAGCCAGTTAATATCCTTTATTATTGAGTCCACGACTAAAATGTTTAAGGATTTTTACGTATTTGCTAGTAGGTCTATTTTATTGAACAAAAAGACCTCTGTACCGTTCCCATAGCTTTAGTGTCTGAAGTAATTACCACTCTATTACTCGTAAACCATTCAAGATATAAACGTGGTACTTGATGTATAATAAAATTCAAATATTTCCCTAAAGCTTATATGCTTGAATCATTTTCTGGTCACAGAAATAAACAAAATTGTCGCATAGTCAATATGCTTCTTCCTGAACATTTCACGGTCGTCACAAATCATTCCGACAAGTGAAGCGCCCGGAATAATTACCACTCAATTACTCGTAAACTATTCGAGGTATAGGGCTGGAACTTCATTTGTATTAAAATTCAATTATTTCACTAAAACTTTCTCGCTTGAAGCTTTTTCGGGACACAAAAATACAAAAAATTGTCGCATAGTGAAATTTGCTTCTCCCTCCATGAATTTTGTGTAACGGGTGATGTTTATAAAATGAAATAAAAACATTTGTGTCCGTTTTTTAAGGCTCTGTCTTAACCAACAGTAGGGCTGATGTGTGTAGATTATTTCTGTACAAATTCCACAGGAATCCGACCAAGGGTTAATTAAAGGTTACGAGTTTAATCATGCGGTGTAAGATTTTCTAGACTGAGTAAAAACTGGGAATTGCGAGATTTGGAATCTGGTGACGTCACGCACTCAAGTGCTGCGATTGGTCTATCCCGGAATACGCAACCTGTATAGTTTACTGATCTTGGTCGCCCCTAGCAACAAGATTGCGTGTGGTAATGTCAAGTTACGATCCATGTAAACAACTTTCGTAAGTAACACTTACTAGCTAAGGAGTGCAAAAATACTATTATTCCTACTACTACTATTATCATGTATGTATTAAATCATTCACAGTTCAAAATAACATACATATATGCATTGCATTTCTAGTTTATGTATTTCTATTTACATTATAATCTGCTTCCTTTAAAGAAAACCCATATTTTCTCTTCTTGCACAACTTTTCTAATCTGATTCAGTGATCGTCATAACAAGATATTAAGGGATTTTTCTTATGGTCGACTCCCGAGTCAAATGTTTTCAAGAAACTCTGTACAATATCTATTTTTGACCTTGTTTAAAGTGTACCAACATTATACGTAAATGTCGATAACGTTAGGTTTGATCTTCAATGTCTGATTTTGTTATTGAATGATTAATTTAATATTTCCCAACCGCCTTTTGCTGTCACAGTGTTTTTGAAACAATCGATTTCTACCTGTCGGAATATCTCTTGTAAAATGCAGTGTCGTTTCCTTTCACACCCGAATCTCTCTCAGTTCCTTCTGAAGAGAGCGCTTCGTGCTCTCAACTTTTCGTCTCTGTACTTTGAATTATAAAATAGCAGAAGTAACACTAATATGAATCCAAATATAACTAATTAAATGAAAGAAATATGATCGGATGGATTCTTTGCTTACAGGATCGCAAGTAAAGTATGTAGGGACCCGAGCAGAGCAGTAAAGAGGAAGTAATGAACTTTGTTATGAAACACACTGCACGCTCTCACGCCACGAGCCATGACGTCATTCATACTCCGTGCATTCCAAACGTTTGTCTCTTAGGTTTGTGACCCAATACCTGCTTATGAGTGACCTTATTTCCTCTCCTTATTATAGCTAAGGATTTTCTATTTTAGTTCATTACTTGCTCTTCTGTAACTTCAACAGAGATATACATTTCTTTATAAATAGATCATGACTCAGTATTTTCAGCAAATGTTCAACTGTTTTCATACGTGATTTGTTTCAAGAGAATTGTTGCCAACCAAAAGAGAATGAATTCCGCTACACACGAAATCACCAAAACATTTTTTTACTATTCTAATAATAGCCAAAACAAACTGAAATTATTTTCCTGCTAAAATTTACGATTAAAAATTCAATAAACGTCTGACTTAACTTACAACATAATTTGTATTGGATTTGTATCGGTGATGGTCGCACTTAACAGTATCGTGGAATGAAAGCAATACAATATATCATGTTTACTTGGCATGAGTGGTTGGTCAAAGTGTGAAAGAATAAAACAATCACGAAGCGTGAAGCGTGACCGACACGTCACGTAAACATAGGGAAGATACCGGAACTGAATGTTAATAGTTTGCAGTGTCATTAGAAATTAAGTGCCAGAAAGGTGCTTTATGAGATTGTGTGGGGGACGGGAAAATGTCTGTCTGTCTGTCCGTCCGTGTGTCTGTACGTGCGGTAACTTGATTACGCTTTATCACATTTTCATGAAACTTGGTAGAGACACTTGTAACATTCATTACAAATTACTTCAGGCATTTAAAGGTCTTATAATTGTTTTAAAAACTCTGCGAAAAGGATTTTACTTCAAAAATGTTACTATTTATTTACTGAATATTTGAATGATTGTTTATAAACTGTGATTTCTGTGTTGTTGTTATTATTATTATTATTATTGTGACGTGTATACCCATGTTGTGCATATTCCACTCTACACTTTCAGATATTTTTGCAAAAATTAAGGAATATTGCTGACGTGAGGCCTTTGTTGTAAATTCGTTATGTGTAATATTCAATACCTTATCCTATATATATATATATATATCCTATTCAATTCATCTGTCACTTTGTTTTATCAGTTAACCTGATTTTATTTCTCACTAAAATATTTCAGATTAAGTGCTGTAATTATATTTTCATAAGTTTTCACACGAAGGATTAGATGTTTATCATGATACACGTAATCTCGAGTTGAATTTATTGAGACTATTCCATGAAAAAATGTAATGAATAATTAATTACTCCCTGGTCCACCGCTGTGGCTCAGGGGATGCGTTCAATCCTCTCACGCAGGAGGAGGTGAGGTTTTTTCTGGGGTTTTTCCTCACCTTTGAGACAAATGTTGGGTAACTTTAGGCCCTTGTGTTCCCCGGATATCATCCAGCCGTCATTATCATCTTCATCCCCATCTTCGCCTTGTTCTGAGTGAGTGTGTGTGTGGATGGTGTGTCTCGTCCTATGTGTTCGTGTTGTCTCGGAGGTGGCCCCGGCATTGGGCTGAGCATTCATCCGGGGAGGCCCTCCATGTCCTTGTCTGGTAAAAAAAATTATGTATGTGATCCAAATATAATCCCTCTCCCGACAGGGCGCGGCCCTGTAAGGCCCGGGCGGCTTGGGTCGCTTAAATCCTAAAAGGGAGAGGTGAAACTACGGTAAAGAAAGAAAGAAAGAATTACTCCCTGACTCATTACGTTTACAAGGAAATTATAATTCTCTCACATGTATCTGAGGCCAGTGGTGATATTCAAACAATTTAACAACCGGTTCTCATCAGGGTATTTTATGTTGATTCAAAATAGGCTAGTATGCTATTTTGTCTTTTTATACTCATACTAAACAACCAGTTCTCATCACTATCAGGGTATTTGATGTTGATTCAAAATAGCCCAATGTGCTATTTTGTCAAGTGGCGCCAACTTATATGGGCCCGTGGGGCTCAAGCCCACCCAATAATTTGCTGTGAATTATCTTAAATATTTACTATAATAATTATAGTCCAGTCAATGAATGCTCAAAAAGGGGTGTAGAGGGAAATGGAAGGAACACAATTTTTGACTTTGGGACATTGTTTGGACTAGTAAGGAGGTAAACATACTAAAAGTCCCCACTCCTAGGTGGTGAGCGGGGGGCCCTTAGAATGTCCTTTTTTTTTGGTTTTTCGCTTATATCTCGGAAACTATGGGTCCTAGCGATAAGATCCTTCTATACAAAATTAAAGATGACAAAATGCTCAACAAGATTGATTCCATTCATGTTTTCGTTATCGCACCTGGTTTTCGAGATATCTGCGCTCAAAATAAGCTAATTTTGAAAAAAATAAAATTGCCTCGCGTTTTTTGCCTTATTTCGTTAGCTAACTCTTCGGCCCTTTGTCCAACGAAAAAGTCATAATGAAGGAAGTTGTAGAGCATTAAATTTCCTTCAAGAATATATGATAGTGTACTTCTTTATCTTCAACTGTTCAAAAGTTAGAGCAATTTAAACTTTATATGTAAATTCCGGGATTTTGCAGAAAAACTTAACTTTCGTATTTTCCATGATTTCACTGCTCTAACTCTGTATCAAAACCAGTATTACGTATTTATAAGTATAAATAGTATGTACTGTATATAAGTTGTACATAAATGAATCAATATATATATACTGTATGTATTTTGTAGTATACTTTCAAGTAATATATATGCTTATGTACAGTCCAGTCAATGATTGATGAATAGAGGGAAATGGTAGGAACACGGTTTTTGACTTTGGTAGGGCCTACTTTGTTTGGACTAGTTAGAAGTTAAAAATACTAAAAGTCCCCACTCCTAGGAGGTGAGCGGGAGGCAGGGGGGGCCTTAGAAGGACCCTTTTTTCGGTTTTTCGCTGATATCTCGGAAACTATGGGTCCTAGCGTTAATACCACTCCATACAAAATTAAACCTGAAAAAATATTCGATCAAGACTGATCTCTTTCACTTTTTCGCTATCGGAAATGTGATTGGAAATTTATTTTCAAGAATAACTATTTTTTTCTAGAGTTTGAAAATAAGTATCAAACTGTCTCGGAAAGATCGAATGTTAGCTCGTCAATCAAGATTAACGACGAATGGGTGTCTGTGGATCCTTTTTTGCTATTCCAGCGCAAATCCATAAGTAAGAAAACCGACGAAGATTTGAAAATTTATTTGCAATATGAATTAGCTCCTTTCCCTTTGGCCTTCTTCAATGAGGGTGGGATGAGGAAATCGACGAAGTCAGTTTTCTCTAGAAAGATCTCAATCCAACTATCAAAAATGTACGTGTGACACACTTTGACATTGTTATGGACGGAGGACTTCTCCTGCACAAAGTTATTTGGCAAAGAGGTTCCACGATATCTGGCATTTGCTCATCCTCAAGTGCAAAGGTCGCTGAGCAGCAAAGGCGGTACCGTCTCAGTAAGTCAGCGAACATGCATTTCAATCAGGAGACAGTCATAACTGTGAAGCAGGAAGACTTCCTGTCAAATGTCTGCAACAAAAGTCTGCTGATTAACATGCTGAAAGTCACACTACAGGCACATGTAGTCAGAACCCTGCAAGCACGGAATGTTGCGGATATCCTCATTGTAGACATGGCTTTGGAGTTCTCACGTACCACCGCTGTTGCAGTTATTGGTGAGGATGTCGACCTAATAGTCCTGTTGATGGCCAAAACACCTAGTGACCAGAACATAATTTTCGTGAAACCTGGACGAGGAAACATAAAACCTACATTGTTTTCTACCCAGGGGCTGCGAGACATACTAATTCTACATGCGTTCACTGGGTGCGATACCACCTCAGCAGCCTTCCGAAAGAGTAAGCTGGGATTTATCAAACTGTATTTGAAGTCTCCAGATGTCCAGGGAACTGCTAGAGTTTTCTCAGACCCTTCCTCAACCAAGGATGATGTAGAGGAAGCTGGGGAAAAGTGTATTTTGAGGTTGTACGGGGCCCCACCTAAAGAGAAATCTCTAAACGCTTACTGTAACCAATCCTATGTAAAATCGATAGCCAATATCAAGCCGGACATCTCGTGCCTCCCACCAACTGAGGGGGCAGCGAAGCAACATTCTGAGGACATATGACAAAGTCGAGATGTGATTGGGACATGAGTCGCCTCTTCAGATGTATGGGTGGGAGTTAACTAACAAACTCCGGTGCACAGTGAGCAGCAGGCTGCACCGGATGAAATATTTTTTTTTTTTTGTCGGTGCACAAAGGATTCTGCCACCACCAAATGCGAATGCAGAAAGGCATCTCTCAAGTGTTCCCCTGCGTGCAAAAACTGCCAAGGGAACTGTCTTAATGGGGGCCTCCTCTTGGTCAATGATGATGAAGAACTCGACATTGATCCTCTACCAGTTATCCTAGAAGATGTATCCCCTTTCTCAATGGGTGAAGAAGAAAACGAAGCAGAACAATATCCAGGACCAAGTTACCATGACGAGGAAGGACCTCCGGCTCCAAGTGAGTCAGGAATTTTTAATAATTATTGCTGTTCAATTGTACTGTAAGGTGTAAATATATTATTAAACTGAATGTAACACAGTTTCAAAAAACATTTACGAGTTAATGTATTTAAAAAAACGTTATGTACAAATTGTTGTTGACTCTGGAATCATCCTACCCCAATGTCTTTCCGGAGCGAATGTGTAGTTAATATAGGCCTATATATTATATTAACTGTACATTATATATTGTATACATTGAATACAAGTATTATTGCCTATGTAGAGGGCAATTATGGCTCCTAAATAGCAATAAAGATTCAGCGATCCTCGATAAATTGTCAATTTTGAGTATTATCAAAAATTTTCATCATATATTATAGTAATTGTATTTCTGTGGGGTAAATAATGGAGCTCTCAAAGTGGTTCCACTAGGTTCGGGGTTCGAAATTAGTATTAAACGACACCAAACAATATTACATTTGAAGAATTCCATATATACTTGAAAATATATTATAAATACATAGCCTATATATATATATATATATATAGGTCCTATATATATATATATATGCATAATTTCTTTATGTGCCATTTATATATATAGTACATACTATTTATACTGGATTTTATATAGAGTTTCAGCAGTGAAAGAACGGAAAATACGAAAGTTAAGTTTTCTGCAAAATCCCGGAATTTACACATAAAGTTAAAATTACTCTAACTTCTGAACGGTTAAAGATAAAAAGTAAACGAACATATATTCTTGAAGGAAATTTAATGTTCTACAAGTTCCTTCCTTGTGACGTTTTTGTAGGACGAATTACCGAAGAATTAGCTAACGAAATAAGACAAAAAACACGAGGCAATTATATTTTTTTTTCAAAATCATCTAAATTTGAGCAGGGATATCTCGGAAATTAGGCGAGATAGCGAAAAAATGAATTGAGTCAATCTTGTGGATCATTTTGTCAGCTTTAATTTTGTATAGAATGGTCTTAACGCTAGGACCCATATTTTCCGAGATATAAGCGAAAAACCGAAAATTGGGACCTTCTAGGGGCCCCCCTGCCCCCCGCTCACCTCCTAGGAGTGGGGACTTTTAGTATGTTTACCTCCTTACTAGTCCAAACAAAGTCCCAAAGTAAAAAATTGTGTTCCTTCCATTTCCTTTAACAACTTTTCATTGACTGGACTATTATTAGGCCTATTATTACGAAAAAATCACGTTTAGTCGGTGCAAAACCAAAATCAGGCTAGCCTATAGGTTTATACAAGCGTTGACACAAGTAACATGATCTCCCTTGTTTCAATTAACTTAGCCTACGGTACGATCGCGATCGTTTGCAATTGTTTCTGAATCCTTCAAATTTACTCTGTTAATGCCAGTTTTCCCAGCATTTTCCGGAATATTTTTTTTCCGCTTTGAAAAGACTGAAGACGTTATTACGTTGGACAATATTATAGAGAAGAGTTAATTTCACACATTGCTTTTCTAAGTGTAACCCTACATACGAATAACGGGGAAAAGTTGGTTTTCGATTTTGCTCGTTGAAGAATTTATAGGGAGAAGTACTGTAGGCCTACAAAATGCAGAGCTACTCAATAGTTATTGCATGTTTTACTTTATTTTAATTTATTTTAGTTGTTATCTAATATCTTTCCTCCAAAGGTCCCCATAATTATAAACTTTGAAGAATTAAATTAGAGTCCCACCCGGGAGGTGTTGGTAGCACAGTAGGTTGCCTTCCACCTTGTCGACCAGTGGTTAAAAATTTCCAACTTAACCCCACGCCCGCTACCTATGGTAGTCCACTATGGTAGTCCACCGCTAGCGAAGATAGCCTAAATGGCGTGTTTTGTTTCTAGCAAATTTGTATATGTATTATCACAGTTGTGGATTGGCGTGAATCTGATCTTGGAAAAAGGCAATCACTCATTGTGAAACTACCGGTTCGGAGAACCTACAAGATATTTAACAACCGGTTCTCGCGAACCGGCTGAATATCACCACTGTCTGAGGCAACTTACTGAGAAGGTGCTGCCATCTGGAAACACGACGTAGCGTTTCCTACGGATTTCAGACGCAGTTTCGCTCTGATGCAGAACTTGGATCATCATCGTAATGAGATTTAGGCCTACAGTAGTTTTCATTCCTGGAAGTAACAGGCAGAGGCAATTAGTTTAAATATAATAAATGTGCAAAATATGTTGCACAAACTTTCTCGCATATACGTGTTAAATCCAGAAGAGAAAAAATTAAATTATAGTAAAGAAAACATTTATTTTAATTTCCTCCACCACTTTAGTGTGGTAGGTTTTCATGTATTGCCTACTGTAATGAAGATAATCTAGAAAAATTGAAAATGGATACGAGTAAAGTTTCCCCTAAGTAATTTTTGCAGAAATACGGATATAGCCATTTTATTAGTTACCAATTTTAAATTATTATTAAAATCGTTAGAGCAAATTTTTCAAAAATTAAAATTTTGACAAACGTTTTCATGAAAAATCACCTTAAAGTTTCTGTTATAAAAACCAAATTCTGTGCAGTTCGATGAAATTCCGAAAAGGTCAATAATTCAAAAAATTAAATAAATGAACCGTTTTCCCGCTGTGTTGTCCACAGACAGACGGACAGACGTCCTTCCAGAAACACTTTTCTCGGTTTCTAGGCATCGTGAAACATGTATTTCCGGTGTTGTTTCGATTTCGATATTTGTCACAATGACGCGAGAAAGTAGAAACCTTATGTCAAGATTACTGCCTCCTATTTATATACATATTCTGTTCTCGGTTGCTATCTTGATTCATTTGTTTACGATTCGCAGGGATCTGATTTTTTTACATAGGTGGCCAGAAAGGGATCATGAAAGCATGCCTACATGGAAAACATTGAAAGATTTGGACGAAACTCACTACACGGTTTATTTTTGTTCTTTTTTCTTTGGCTTGAGAATTCGAATCTTAAGTTTATTTCTCCCGCGCGGCGCACTTCAATCGTGAAATGCACCTCGAAGCCTTTTTTTTGCATTTTAATTTATCATCAATCGTTTTAATTGTGTATGAAAGATTTGGATAAGGTTCATGAGTCTGTGGTTCATATTAATTGTTTCATTTCGAATCTGTAAACCATAATAAAATTCAATTATCATAGGTGATCCCACTAGAAACTGATGAAAATCGTCAACTCGAGTTGGATTTATTAAGACTATTCCATGAATGAAAATGTAACGGATTATACAAATAATAATAATTACTTTCGTGCTTTGTTATATAAAAACAAAACTAACAGCTGCGAGTTCACGGCATACAATGAATCAACCATGTATGAATCGATTCGAGTTACCATGTTGTGACCAGTGCTACAAATGGTACATATAAGACATAGTTAACTAATTTCAGTTAAGCTAACAGCAGAACAGAATAAAAGCACACGGACTATCTTGCACCGAATTAAAATTATGTTTTAATCAATGTGTATTATTCATTTTACAAATCAAGTTATGTTGTATAAAATAATCTGTTTTGTGCTGCTTAATGGCAGCATGTGAGGTATTAATGACAGCACATTGATGCTTACGTGTCCAGCAACGAGGAGACCAATTGATCAGGTACAATCCCTTCCACATATTAATCGCAAGCATTTTGTAAGATAAACGATCGTGATTAGTCTATATCCGAGGAAATGCTAAAAGTTATTGGTCAATATCAAACACGCGGCGTATGAGTGGAATAGTCGGTAACATTTTTTCACTTGAAGATTATTTGGGACAAAAAGAAAGTCGCATAAGTTTAGTTAAATTCTCTTCTACCGCCATCAATTTTGTTTAATGAGTGATATTTATAAAATGAAATAAAAACATTTGTGTCCGCTTTTTTAAGGCCGTAGGACTGTTGTGTGCAGATCATTTCTGAACAAATATCACAGGAATCCGACCAAGGGTTAGCTATAGTTTAATCATAAGATGTGAGTAAAAGCCGGAAATAGCCCGACTTGGGAACGCGTGACGTCACCTCAACAAGCGCTGTGATTGGTTTATTCCGAATTACGCAACCTGTACGGAATCTTGAGGAGTACCGGAAACAATGGAATCTAGGGTTGAAAATAAGCAGAACACCAGGCATGGATGTTTTCCCTCCCAAGACATTCGGAATTTGCTAATAGTTGCTTAATCCCTATAATATAAAGCCACATGGCTAACTGACTGACTCGCTCACTGATATTAATGTTTGTCCACTTCCAGGTGAGCTAGTAACTTGAAATTTCTTACTCGTATAGCTTTTAGGCTCTAAACCACAGGAAAATTCCAAAAATATATTACACTTCCAGTTGATATAGAAAACTTAGACTTGGCAAACTGATACCTATTAGCTTCCAACCGACGGGAAAATTCCGAAAAAATCCCAAAGTCTTCCCACATTTATTTTTTCAGGTGTAATGTGGCAAAAAATGTAATAGCCAATACAGCAGACTAAATACACGCACTGTAACTCCCATAGATCTTTTAAAAAACCTTTCCCGAGTCACTGTATGGAATCATTTGGTTGCTTATTTCCTCTCTGGCGTGTATTGGTAGCTGATATGTTCGGTACACAATTCTAAATAACAATACATAACCGTCATTAATGAAGCCTGATGGATTTACTCGGGTGTGTTACTGGCAGATATAAGTGGTGTACTTACTCATACACTTTGCAGGTCTGACTCCTCATACACACGTCACACTCAGGTCATTCACACTGACAACAACTTGATTGGACTTATTTACATAATATACTATGCACACATACATACAAGTTACTCACTATAGTTGTAAAAACAGTTGACTAAATGCAATTTCTTATTTCTTTACGGTGATGTAAGCAGTGGAGTATACGCTGTATACATTCAGCATATACGTATATTTTAGTTATATTCTGCTTGGGCTGTGTTGACATTTCCGCCATTCACTCAAGTGTAACCTGGTGAAAAGCCGAAACCAAATCAAAACGGTGTAGATAAAATGTTTTTTTTAAATCCATCCCAATATGTCTGTGTAACCACATTGCCACTGCCTCGTTTTGAAATTAAATAATGTTATTAATAGCGTCTCGTATGCATCACTGAAACCTAGACTGGATGGATGATGTGGTATAGGATTGGTAGGTTTCTGTGTCGATAAGCAGAAAATTATGTTTGGAAAATGAAAATGTAAGCGAAACGGAGTTCTTATACATTTACAAAGTATAAGACAAATTGGTTGGTTGCCCCTAAGCAATAATCTTGTATTGTATTCTTGAATATACATAACTGTAATAACAGGAGAAAAGTGTCTTATTGCATGAAGAACAGATAAACAGAACTAGATAAGTAGGCTATTTCGAAGTATTGAAATCATTATAACAAGACTGAGATAGGCCTAAATTAACACATTAGGCACTAAATGAAAAATCTGACCTGAAACTCACATAACTTCCTCTGCCCAAATAAATGTTAGCCTCTTAATTATAATGACGCTGTGTTCATGTAAATTGGTTGTAAAAATGAAGATAATATCTTTACATCATCACATCGCATCCTCGAAGGATTCACAACCCACATAAAATCTTATTTATCCAGTCACGTAACTTTCTTTTCCCTGAGCATGGCCAACAATATGTCTTTCTCACTTTAAATTCTGATATAAAATAAGAGGCCGTGTTCAGTTGTTTGAACCTGTTGCAAGACAGGCAAGACTGAGTTCCTGCAAACAGTGGGTAGCTTATAACTACCCGTGACTCCAGAGCCGTGACGTAGCTTCGTAGGGGAAAAATAGCTCGACCATCCCAGGTGATGACGCAGACACAAACAGATGACGTAGGAGCGAAAATAACACGAATGAACGTGAGAACAGCTGAGGATCCATGGACGAAGTTTGATACGGCGAGTGCGGGAGAAGAAAATGCAGACAAAGCAACAGGCATTGGAACGAGAACCAGACGACGTTTGCAGTCTTTTAACTTGGTTACTAATCGACAATAAGCAGGGAGATCAACAAAAGCAGTCAAAATTATCACAAAGAAATAATTATTTTAGCCTACGTCCTGTTTCAATAATGGGGAATGATCAGTGTACAACATTCAGTGCAATTAAAGCAGTGCGAACACAGCCCGGAAAATTAAATAAATTAATATATATATATATATATATATATATATATATATATATAGGCTATATATATATATATATAAATTTAAAAAAAGCGCAAGCTAATGCCAATATCGTGTGTAATGTAAGGTAACTCGATTCAGTGCGCTATGCTTAAAGACTCGGAGTATTGACAAAAAGGCTAATTTTCAAATATGATAAGGTTTATTTAGAAAACCAGTTCATTGTTTTTGCATCCCATAAAAATGCAGATTATTTATTTAGCGACTTTTTATGGCTTAGGCAAGAGTAACAAGAATATAAAATGGTTACATGATGTGAAGAGAAAAAAGACATACGAACTTAGCTTTAAGGAAAGCACAGATGAAACTTACGCCATTTATTTGATTTTGATTTTTATCTTAAAAAGAATTTCTGAAGTTTCCTTCTGGAATCCAGTTATATTGTTTAGTAGCCTTCTATGCTTTCACACACACTTCCACGAAAAATGTGTAAATTGTGTTTTAAGATTGTCTACCGGTAAAACGACAAACGTCGAATCCGGTAACTCTTTTGTAATTTTTCTTAGTACAATAAACATCATATCATATCATATCATATAACTACCCGACTGAGAATTTTATCGAAACAGTTACAAATAAAAGTTTTAGCACATGTACAAAATTTAATCAAAATTATTATAGCCGTTATCAAGAAAATCGCGATAAACGAAACCTGCACGCAAAGTCCCCTTACTAAGAAAAAATTGATTTTCATACGGTTTTCCGTTGGACTGTTCACACACACACAGACATGTTTGCGAAAAAAGTACTTTTGGATTCAGGGGATCTCAAAACTCAAAAACTCAACTTTTGTATCTGGGGCTCTTAAACAGTAATTTCTCTACCCGTTTCCATTGTTTGAGATACAAAATGTGTTTTACGGTTATATTAAAGTAATTGCAATATTGTTCCAAAGTTATAAAACATTAAATTTCCCCCCAAAAAACTAACAAACATTCAGTAACCCCTTCACACGAGGCCACCAGGTGTTTTCATTATTTATTATATTTCCTGTATTGTTGAAGACAACAATGAATATTCGAATGGGGATATGAAGGGGAAGAACTGGGAGGAATTTGTTTCTAAGTAAGATATTAATGAGACTAAGGACATTTGCTCCACAAAATATGTAATTCATTCGAACAAGATGAGAAATTCAAATATATATAAGCAATAATTACAGATACAAATAATATTAAGACCGAAGGTTATGTGTAGACTCAAATCAGGAAATGCCTGTTTTCATGCAGTTCAGAAAATCTTATCGTCTCGTCTTTTGTCCAGAAATCCAAAAATAAAAATTTATAAGACAATTATTCTGCCGGTTGTATTATATGGGTGTGAGACATGGTCGCTTATACCTCGGGAAGAACTTGATCTGAGAGTGTTCGAAAACCGGGGGCTTAGGAAAACTGGACCCAAGTGAGATGAAAATGGGGACTGGAGAAAACTGCATAACTTCATAACTCGTCACCGAATATAGTAAGGGTAACTAAATCACGGAGGATGAAATGGGCTGGACTGTTGCACGCATGGGGGAGGAAATACATCTCAGAAGTATTGACTGGGAGACCCGAAGGGAAAAGACTACTTAGAAGACCTAGACGTAGGTGGGAGGACAATATTAGGATAGATTTAAGAGATGTAGGATTTCAGAGGGATGTTTGGATGGAGTTAGCACGGAATAGAGTTGTATGGGAGCTTCAAGATAAGCACGGCAATAAATATCCGGGAACAGCCTTAATAAGGCACTCACGGCCCTTGTGAACAGTCCAAACATCCAAATGGCGCCAATCACGGCTACTCGATTGCATACACAGCCAGTCAGTTACAAATCCTCTGTACTGCCACTGTTCGTTGTGTGTGAGATACAGAATGGAACCTTTACTGAAGTCTGAGGATTTTAAGATTGAAATTAAGGAAGAGATTTCGGGTTCCATTAGAATTCAATGGAATCGTACCCTTGCACCACCAATATTAGCGGTCACTGCCTCCCTAATAATACGTGAGGTGGAGATTCTATCATCATTACTAATGATAGGTAAATTCTAAGTCCGTGACAGGTTTTGTTAGGTTAGGAACGTTTATGTTAGTTTAGGAGCACCGCAAAGAATTCTTGGTCGCGCTATTTAGTATATTGCTCCTAAACTAACATAAACGTTCCTAACCTAACAAAACCTGTCACTGATCTAGATTTTATTGGAGGCTCTACGACGTATTATTCGGGAGGCAGTGAGTGCTGTCTCCATTGAATTCTAATGGAGTAAGTACACAAAATAGTGCGTCTTTATTTCGTCGATTTCTCAGTTATTTACCGTCGGTTCACACTTTTAATGACTGATATACAACTGGAAATGCCTAGTGAACACTGTAATATAGTAAGGAAAGTTATATTTTCACCACCAATTTCGCTGCTCTACCCGAGATTTCTCCAACACAACCAAAGTGTGAACCTGTGCCTATTGTATTTGACACGATACAGTCAATCGAAATCAAAAGTGAGAATACAGATTCCATAGCACGCAGCTCCATTCACAAGTTATAGCAAGTTTCAGGAATTTCTGGAAGGAATAATGAAGAAGAGGAACAGCTAATGCAATCACACTCACCTGCTATAAAAAGTCAACGCCGTACTCACCATCCAGACAAACATTTCTCATGTGATATTTGTAAAAAGTCATTTAACCGAAAAGCCACTCTCAACACACATCTACTCATTCACACTGGACAGAAATCGTTTTCGTGTGATGTCTGTAACAGGAAATTTACCCGAAGAGGGACTCTCAACTTACATCTGCTCACTCACACTGGACAGAAACCGTTTTCGTGTGATGTCTGTAACAAGAAATTTACCCAGAGAGGGAGTCTCAACTTACATTTGCTCACTCACACTGGTCAGAAAGCAGTTTCGTGTGATGTCTGTAACAAGAAATTTACCCAGAAAGGGAATCTCAGATTACATCTACTCACTCACACTGGACAGAAATCGTTTTCGTGTGATGTCTGTAACAGGAAATTTACCCGAAGAGGGACTCTCAACTTACATCTGCTCACTCACACTGGAGAAGAAGCATTTTCTTGTGATGTTTGTAAAAAGAAATTTACCCAGAGAGGGAGTCTGAACACACATCTTCTCACTCACACCGGACAGAAACCGCTTTCGTGTGATATCTGTAACAAGAAATTTACCCGAAGAGGGCATCTCAACACACATCTTCTCACGCACACTGGACAGAAACCGTTTTCGTTTGATGTCTGTAACAAGAAATTTTACCAAAGAGGGAATCTCAACATACATCTAGTCAGTCACACTGGAAAGAAAGAATTTTCGTGTGATGTCTGTAACAAGAAATTTACCAAGAAAGGGAGTATCAAAGGACATCTGCTCACTCACACCGGACAGAAACCGTTTTCGTGTGATGTCTGTAACAAGAAATTTAACCGAAAAGGGCATCTCAACATACATCTAGTCAGTCACACTGGAAAGAAAGAATTTTCGTGTGATGTCTGTAACAAGAAATTTACCCAGAGAGGGAGTCTCAAAGGACATCTGCTCACTCACACCGGACAGAAACCGTTTTCGTGTGATGTCTGTAACAAGAAATTTGCCCGGAGATGGAATCTCAACACACATCTTCTCACGCACACTGGACAGAAACCGTTTTCGTGTGATGTCTGTAACAAAAAATTTACCCAGAGAGGGAGTATCAGAGGGCATCTGCTCACTCACACTGGATAGAAACCATTTTCATGTGATGTCTGTGCACGGAAATTTTCCCACAAAGTGACTCTTAAAAGACATATGCTTACTCATGAGAGGAAGAACAATTAATAATATACATGCTTTGTCTTGTATGAAGCTAGAGTGGGTAGTAGGTAGAAAGTTGTAATTTAACTTGTTTATTTTGATGTATTGTGAAGTTTATGTACCTTTTATATGTATATTATTTTTATGTTGGTGTACCTTGTTTATCTTTGACGGCAACTTCACAAGTCAGACTTGTAATTGGTTGAAAATAAATAATTCTAATTCTAATTCTAAGCTATTACAATTGAATGTTGGAATCTCAGTTTGGCCACTGGACTGTGACACACATGAGAATGGGAAGGTCCATGATTAGGATGGAGAAACTCTTGTAGGTAGGTCAGTGGTTTCTCATTGAAATTGTATGCATCTTCATATTGAGAAGTGTACCTTTTAATACAGGTCATAAAAGAAAAAGTTGGAGATAGTTGTTATTTATACTGCATTAGAATGTACATAAGACCACTCGTGCTAGTTTGTGTTTTCTTAGGAAGAGGACATACATACTTCTCTATTCTACTTACGTTGATTTATATATGCAACAGAACAGAAACCAATACAGTAGTGCTCATCATAGGGTGGCGTGCACCATCCAGGAGTAAATCTTACTAAGGTAGTAAATTTAAGACGGAGACCTGGAGTATACAAGAACCAGTACATCTCTCTCACTCTTTAAGTCATACGAGTAATGTGCTAGAGTGAGACAGACAAACCGGTTTTTGTTACGCAAGGTTCCCTTCCTAAATTTACTACTTTAGTGCTACTCTTTTAGTAACTTACTCTTTTGGTTGGTGTTGGAGAGCTCCATTAATAGTTACTTCTTTAGTTGTTACTAAAGTAGTAAGCGATTTTTACTAAAGAAGTAGTCGAATTCTGCGCAGAACAGAGCAGAAACGTTAGTGCAACGCAGCAGAACATGTGCATTTCAATTGCCAGTATTATTCAAGTGCCAGATAATGAAAAGGAAAGGTTCGCTGAAACAATGAATATGAATTTGGGTTGTTCCAAATATTACTAATGACAATCTTCATGTTTTAAAATTGGTCTAATAGTAATGTTTTATTCATTACTAATTTTAATTCCTTCAATTGAGTATTTTCAGTTTAGTAGCCTACGTATGGGTACTGTGATTACAATTTTTGTGCAAACTATTTCTGTATTATAATGCAAACAATTGGAATTTCCAGTTGATTTTCATAATTGATTCACTGTCAATATTATAATTATTTCTCTCATAATAATAATAAAGTTCTAAAATATATTAAAATATTTATACTTCCTAAAGTTACATATTCTTCCCCAAAAACGATAAATCAATTATTCTACAGTTGTTTATCATAAATCTCACTATAATGAATTATTAATACTTATTGACTGTTTAACAATATTAATAAGAAGTATTACACAAAATCATGAAAAAGGGGGGATAAAAAGGATAACAAAACTAATAAGGGGCATTATGTTTCTGTCCTTTTTCAAATGCACAGAACATTTACTTAAAAAATATTACCTTATAAAAATAATAATATTACAACTGAGAAATGTAATATTTAAACAAAAAATGGCGGTACAATATTTCGGAAGCTATGAACTCCAATAATAATTATGTAGATGGTTGTGTGTTTAAAAATAATTTCAGTGACTACTTCTCTAGATCCTGTGCAGCTTCAACCTCCGGGCCCCTCCTTAAAATTTTCTTTCGGCACTCATGTTGGCATTTTTTTCCTATATAGTTTATAATGCTTCTCACTTTCCTGTCCACAGGGTTAATTAAATAGTTAGCAGCATACTATAGACCTGCAGCATCTGATATAGTTTATTCCCAAACATGAAAGTCTCGTCTCACTCCACCATTCGAGACTTGGGGGTTCTTTAAGGAATGGTTTTACAATGTGTCCCCTTCTCAATGTACGCTAATCCCAGAGTCAGTCAAATTTTCTTCCGATGTGGCCTGTTTGGACATTTTTAAACCTGGGTTAGAAAAAAGGACATATTATTCATTAACACTGCGGGTGCAACTATTGAACTTTTAGCTCTTATAATTATTATTATTATAATCTGGCATTCGCAATGTTGTGCTTTAAGTTAAGCTATAGAAGTGTAATGTAATAAAATTAATTTACAATAATTACATTAAATCGTTTAACAATGAGAATCACCTATTGTTCAGTAATTCTATGGTTAAGTAGCAGGGGGAATTGTTTTCTGAGTAGCTCCAAGAACGGAGGCTTTCATTTATTGGAATGTACTATACCTCGCCGATATCTGTATCCATATGATTAGCTTGAAATACATCGTCGTTTTCTGACCCAAAGTTAGGGAGAACTGCAACATCTAAAGACCGATCCAGCTGGGAAGATATTTAAGAGCACATGAGCTCATTGTACCGTGCAATGCAAACGTCCCTTCCACTCACTCTTCCCCTCACCTTTGGTGGACGTCTTCCTAGTTGGATCGCTCTCCGCAATGATATTTCCACATTTGACTGGCTGAAATCACATGGATGTAGTGAGAATCTGACATCGTTTCTTCCAAACGCCAAAATTTCATGTAAGGATTTATGAGCTTAATTATTTACGTTATTAAATGCCCTACTAGGTATGGTTCGCTTAATATTTATTAAATCACCTGCCACAACTCTCATTTTTGGTATACAACCTTCTTCATCTCAATAACTTATCCTCAGTTTGAACTATGTAATCCATTTAATGTGATATGTAACTCATAACTCACGCAAATGCCACAGAACACACTTACTCCACAACTTTACTCCACCCCCTGAGTAGGAGTAAATATTGGCCTTATTTACTCCACAACTTACTACGTTAGTAACGTACTCCGTGTTGGTGCTCTCCACCCCTTGTGGAGTAAGTTCATTTACTCTGGGAGTAAATAAAATTTTTACTTCTTTAGTACATTCCTCTATGTTGAAAGTCGCCGAGTTTAGTTTACTCCTGGTTGGTGCACGCCGTCCTTACTAAAAGAGTACGGTTACTAGAGTAGCTTACTAAAGTAGTTAGAACTAAAGAAGTAAGGCTTACTAAAAGAGTAAATGGCATGAGTTTGGTGCACGCCACCCATAATGTATTGAACTTGCGCCACCATACGATATGGATATGCCCTGTGGCTCTGCAGCGAACTGTCAAAGTGCTGGAGCTGCGATCAGTAAAGATGATGTTGCGAGCTATGGACATTGTAGTTAGGTGCATGGGGTGTGCGTTTCAAATAATTGAATAACATCACGTGATAATCTGAACGGTTAATTCATGTCACTTTCTGAATCATGTGTTTTTTGTTTTTGTTTTGTAGGTACATAAAATTCATACCTGTATGTGACTTCCAAAAGGATATGTTTTTAATATCTAGTTTTTTATGGAGAACTCTTGTTTTAAGCCACCCAAAGATAAAATATGTTTTAAAAATGAGATAGAGCAATACCAAGGAGAGGGTGATTCATTTTGGTTGGCTTTTCCCAATCACTACCCTCAAAGAACCAGCTCCTTCAGCAGTGCTCTCGATGATATCGTGCAAGTGTAAAAAGGGTTGAGCCATATCTGACATCAACTGTTCCACAATTTGCAAAGGGCAAGCTTGTACCAACTCTCCGGAGGATGATGACATCACTGCAAACTCATCCAACCAAGAGGATGAAATAGATATTATGGAGGCGGTAATTTCTGAGGAAGTTGATTTACTGCAGGAAGAACGTGAACCGGTGCAAGTGGACAAAAGTGACAGTGAACACACTGACATTGATGTTTATAACACACCTTCCTTCAACACCCCCCAAAAAGTAAAATCTATGCAACCACTCCTTTAATGTATGTAACATCATTTCAGCTCCATTTTTCTCAATATATCCATAATAAACGCCTGAAATAATGACAAAAACATCGTGAAGGTCTCAATAAATTAAATATATGATGATATATGGTTATATGTAATTATATATAATTACATTTATATTTTTAACAGTACCTGTAATTATATATAGTTATATACAATTATATATATACACATGTGACATATTATAACTGGGCGCAAGGTGGACTGGTAACTTGGTACATTCTGGCTCGAAACGCATGATTAGCAATTGAAGCAAATCTTGAAAAAAGATTTGTGACCTTAATTTTCAAAGAAGGTATTTATTCAGAATTTCAAGCTCTACAAAATTTGTATGATCAGTGGTTTTGATAGCATTGATTGTTTTTGAGATATTGTTATGTTTGTTTAAAAAAAACTTGTATTCCGACTATAAATCACTACGCTACAGCTAAAGCTCACCTACCAGGAGGAGGAAAACTTAGTATGTTCATTACAGACCTAAACTGAAGGGATTAAAACAATTTCCAGCTTTCCCCTAATTCATTCCGAATTCAACACCCCAACCACTGGGCTATAAGACGACCCTGAATTTTTGAAGGGTAGTTACGAAAAAATAAATAACTTAGCTTATTAGTACATTTTGCTTTACATAAAACAGAATTTTGAAGTTCATGTCGTAACTTCTTTCTCCCCTTTATTTACGGATTGAGACAATGAAGATGCTTTCTTTTCCACATGACTAGTGGTCAAACAAAAGCTTTATGCGTAGAGAATAGAGACGCCAAGCTAGTAACAGTGCAGTCTGGACCAGAAGGTCAGGTGCAGCACAAGCAGAAGCCGAATTCGGGATAAATTAAGTTCGGTGAATTTCCTTCGTATCAGACGCGTGGGGATACTCGCTGCATTCATGAATGGAGAGTTGGAGTCTTAGGCTGCGCGTATAAGACGAGTATAGTTTTTAAAAGCACATTTTCGGGGAAAAAACATTGTCTTATATTCGGGCCAATATGGTAGTTAACTAAATACCTGGTTTTCTTGGGCACCTATCAGAAGGGGCGAATTGTGACAGATTTGCATGCGGATTTACTAGTCATTCTAAAATTGCAGTTGCTGATGTAAATATTTTATTAACTACCTAATTCTGACAAAATAAGCATGAAATCAAGACAAAGAAAGCAGAACCCAATGGAGGAATGTAGGGAAATCGTTGGATTTTGGTTGGCTTATGGACGGAATAGAATGTAGGGCATTTGTTGGATTTTGGTTGGCTTATGGATGGAATTATGTTGGAATTCGGATGGCAACAGTTGGCATTCTGTTGGCATTACAATGATGTCTCAACAGATCACCAGCAAACTTTCCCAACTGTTGGGATTTTGTTTATATTGGTTGGCACAGTTGGCATTTGGTTGGGTGGGACGCAGTCAGGCCAACGGAAACCCGGCGGAGTGGCGGACGCAGAAATTTTTTCGGGGGGGATTTGAATAGGTAGAAAGAATACTAAAAAAAATAATCAACTTACATATACAATTAGTTTATAAAACTTGTCACTTAGAGTACTTTTTTCAAATTTCGGGGGGATATAGCCCCCCTAACCCCTCCTGCGTCCGCCACTGCGGCGGACATTCCTATCCGTTGGCCAACGAAAAGTGGCAATCATTTCCCAACATTGGCCCAACGATTTGTGCTACTAGGGTTGAACTGTAGAACTGCTGATCTTAAACTGTTTCAATTCAGTTGGAATTTCGTTGCTTATGCTCCTTCTCTGCTTTGATTTCCTTCTGCCTTCCTTTCAGTAAATCATCTGAAACAAATAAATTTGCAATAGGAAATTGCAGTTGAACGAACCTTCAATTATAATATAAATGCAACACTCATAATACAGTATTGTGTAAAAATGATAACGTTATATTCAGAGAACAACCAAAGGGCTTACCTAATATTATGTAAATGAATGAGAGTCAAAACATTTGGCTTCTTCTTACCGATAATACAATCAAGATGGCGAATGACGGTTATGCGATGTTGTCGACGCGTAGGTGCCGATGACCTACGAGCTACGCCGGAAATTTTCTGAAGAGGACTTGAGCATCTAGCGCGCACGTGAAGCTTGAATAATTAATTAATTAACACGGTTTTATTTTATAGGAAATAAACATTTAACTCTTATAATGTTATTTCAACACTTTTTAATTTTAATATAAATGCGATTATATTCCAACGAAATAAACAGGAGGCTTAGCCAACGAAAAGGACGTTGGCCGAACCGAGGCAATTCCAACCAAACTTTTCCCAACATATCCCCTCCATGCCAACCATAACCCTCCGTTAGGCCAATGAAGTGTGCTACTAGGGCGACTGCGTTCCTTGTCACACATATCGAGCGTCATTGATCAACGGAAATATTATAGGTTATGTGCCTATATGATTTTACAAGGTCTACTCATCACTGTACATTAGAGGTAAAGTATATTACTATACACTCTTAAGTACAAGTTAATAACTAGAGTTAAACTTAGAATTATCAGCAATATATATTTTATGTGTTGTAAAAACAATTGTCTAAATCAGTGTGGTCACTGCCTTCTTTATTTCTTACAAGCCATGCTGTTAAACCTGGCAACATCACATCGGTAGTTCTATCGGCTATCAACATGCCGTAAATAAAGCAATGAACTCCATCAGAATCATTGCAAATTATGCATATTTCAGCTTAAAGTAATCCCAGTCATCGCCTATGGTTTGGAGAGCATAGAGAAGGTATGTATGTATTTGGCCCTTAAGGGGGAAGGCGGCCCCTTGTGCCAACCTCCAGAATGTAATGATGTGCAAGACCAACGGTCCCACGACAGCAGGCCTCACCACGAGCCCCACAGAACTCCCCTACATCCAACAGATACCTCTACCATGCCACGTGTGCTGCTGCCTCGGTCCCTCTTATAGAGGCCCCAGGTTGGCAGCACAAGCCACGGGGAGAACGGGAGAGGCCAACAGCAGGTGCTGGGGCGAGGGAAAGGAAGCGGGATGATTATGAGGAGGAGTTTGAAGATGAAATGAAGAGCGTTGTTGGAATGAGAGGGGGAAATGGGAGGATCACCGAGGAAAACCCCCAAAGGTCAAGGCTTCGTCCACTACGAATGACATGCCCGCCAGGCCCGAGGATTAAACCCAGGATTCCTAGCATGCCAGGCCCACACGCTAAGCATGAGCCACTGTGACGGCTATAGAGAAAGTAAAAACCGGGTACATAAAGAGAGATTTATATACACCATCACCTCTAATTGAGTAGGCCTACACCAGAGAACAGTTTTTCATAGAAGATTTTCGTGTTCATCAGCTGTTACCATCTGCAAACGAATAGAAGAGAGAGGTACAGTATGATATTAGTGTCCTTCAGGAAGAATTGGCTGGTATTAAACAAGAATTGAAGAGAAATAGAGTCACTTTTACTGGTATAAACTTTTATCAATCTGCTCACAGTAGGCCTAATTCATCTCAATATGGCAGACTCCAAATCGTAGTATAACTTATGCAATCTCCTATCCTCCCTATATTAATACTAGAAAATCGATTCAGCATTTTCCTACAGTTTGGTGAAGGTAATTAACAGGATTCAAACCTTAACCTCAAAAGTATTGGCGAATCAACACAGTTCACCACCGGAGCCAAGGAGCCAAGAATGAATTACTTTAGAAAGCAAATAACGGAAAGCTGAATGTTCCCAAGGAATTAGGCAAAATTATTCTTTTCAGTGACAGTCATGGGCGTAGTCTTCCACAAAGTGCATGTGACAAGAAGAGAGATATCAGTGCTCTAGGTTATATTAAACCCGGGACAAAATGACCCAGAGAAGTGTAGCAGCTTAATATAAGATGACTGTTGTGGGTCAAATAACAGAGCTCGTAGGCCAAACAGGATAAGTGAGGTTATTACCAATAAAATAAGAAAAAAAGTAACATCATAACCTTCAATGAGGAGACACTGAAAACTACGAATTCCTTCAGATATGTGGGAGTCACCGCGCGTTACATTATTATGTACATCACAAGTATAGGCTATGTAATATAGCCCTACTGATTTAGCCTAAATAAAGTCAGTATTTGTGATTAAGAAAATTATCTGCATTAAAAACATATTCAAATGCTTCTCACAGACCGTCACAGATAGGACTACCTCCTGTGTTGAAAAACTTCAAGCAGCATGGCTTGTAAGAAATATAGAAGGCAGTGGTGTGGTCCAACCTTTATTTACCCGAGGGAGAATCAATATGTAGTATAGGAATGCGAAGGCCAGAAAGAAAATGAATTACATGAACGAACTGCATGTTGATGTGGATGTAGATGTAGATATCTCGTTCAGTAGATCCTATGTTGAGCGAGGCTCAAGGATATAGAACACGTCAGATCAGAATAAACATGCATGTTATAACAACAATATACAAAATTGTAAACTGAAAAACTTATGTAAGCTGGAAATATTCATTCATATTGTAGAAATTCCTTGAGAGATCTTTTGAAAGATTTGCATTTGCTTTTAATACACAATAATTTAATGTTTCTTGGAAGCTTATTGTAAATCTGTATTGCAGAATAATAAGCACCCTTCTGAAAGAGTTTTAATGATTTAGCTGGTATAACTTATGTAAATCATTCATGTTTCTAGTTGTACGTCGATGAACACTGTAATTAGTTTGAAATTTATCAATATTATCTACCATATAACACATTACCGAGTATATATACTTCCCTGTGAGAGTGAAGACTTTTAATTTTTCAAATAGCAGTTTACAATATTCTCTTTTTTCTTTCCACATATTATTCTCATTGCACATTTTTCTTATCTAATCATTTTCTCCCTATGGGAAGATTTGCCCCAGAATATGATTCCATACCTCATTACAGAGTGAAAATATGCAAAATATACCATGAGTAATGCATCCTGTTGTAATATATTATTCAAAATTCTTAAAGCGAAACATGCTTAACTCAATTTTGGACTTACCATGTCAATGTGTGCCTTCCAGTCAATATTTTGGTCGATTTGTAGTCCCAAGAATTTTATGCTCTTAATTTCTTCTATGATTTGTGTTTGATAATTAATTATAAGGTTTGAGATGCATCTATGTTTTGTTCTAAATTAAATAAAGTGGGTCTTTTCAATATTAAGTGTCATTTTATTAGCTAGAAACCATGTAATTAATTTGTGAAAAGCCTTTGTAGGTATTCTTGATAAATGTTCTTGTGACTTTAATGTTACAAGTACACTAGTATCATTTTGCAAAAAAAAGCAATACCTTTGATTCGTCACTTAAGTTATATGGGAAGCCATTGATGGACATTAAAAAGAGCCGAGGTCCCAGTATCGATCCCTGTGTTACTCCATTTTTAAAAACGTATAATTTAGATTTATTTCCATTTGAGTTGTATGAGACAGATATGCTTGAACCACTTTAGTGTTAAATTATCCAATTTCAATTTTTTAATTAAAATATCATGAATTATACAGTCAAACACTTTAGCTAAGTCGCAGAAAATTCCCAGAGCGTACTTCTTTTTATATAACGCTTCCAATATTTTAGTGGTGAGTTGAAATGTAGCATTCTCAGTGGACATGCCACTTCTAAATCCAAACTGAGATGAAGTAAGAATGTTATTCAAATTAAGATAGTACATTATGTGGTTGTACATAACTTTTTCAAAAACTTTTTAAACTGAGGCTAATAGCGATATAGGTATATAATTTGATGGTAGGTTTTTGTTGCCTTTTTTAAACAGGGGCTTAAAAATAGCATGCTTCAATCTTTCTGGAAAAGCTGAAAAAGCCTCAATATGTTGGCGCCGTCTCGAGTCGCGTAGCATAAAAAAGTCCAGATCCACCTGAAAAAATGAATGTTGCACTCTGCAAGTTGCATTACTGCCTCAGTACTTCGGTGTGAATATATTGATTGTCATCTGAGAATTGTCATGTTTATGAAATAGGGCCCTCGACTCACTGGTCGAGGTTGAATACCGGTTGGACATTTCCCCTGCCACTAATGGAAGCCATGTTTAGATAACAAAAATTCCAAGCTTTCACTGTTTGTAGCAATAATTGGTTTCATCTACAGACTCGTTCAATAGTTATACTTTCTTCAACCCTAAAGTTTCCTCAGAGGGTAAAGACGGCAAATGCTATATAAGGTACTTCTTCATTAACCAGAGTGCTGTAAGTGTATTTTACAAGTCTGTAAATCTACAGACATGGGAATGTAACATTTATACACACATAAATACATCTGCATGGGCCAGAATCGAACTCGTGAACTCGAGGACAGAAAGATAGTTCCTATCCAACACTCTTGTGTTTACTTATTTTATTGAAGGCCATAAAACCTTCTGTAACATTGATCTAGAACATTAGTTACACCCTGTAGAAGCCTGTTCACACTTGCGTGTCAAGTTTGTCTTTCTCGTTAACCATAAGTAGCCACACACGCTGAGTTCACAGTGCAGGGCAGTGTTCACAAGTGAGTGGTTCATTTCTTGCTTTTTCATAGTAAAATTGGCGTATCTATATTAATAAAAATGAATTTCTAAAATGTATGACGGAGCATCACTTGAGACCGATTTGCCTGATTCTTTTTTTGTTGTGTTTGTAATTGTCAGGACAAGGTTTGTATGAAAGAAAATTTTTGGAAAACCCACGGGAAAAGTCGGAAATATGAATGAGGTCAGTGATTGAGAGCTAAATAGTCTAAGATGTAAACGTCTATTGTTTTGTTACAATATTATTGCTAATGACCAGGAAGAAACTTTTACAGATGCAAACAAAGGAATTCAAATCTTGTCTCTCATCTGTATCTCTCAAATAAGTTGGGTCTCCTATACATGACAAAAATATCCAATTGTTTGAAGTTAAACACATCGAAACAAATAAAATGTTTAGATATTGTTGACTATTTCATTCAAACGAGGTGTGTATGATATTGACGAAAGCAACAGATATTTCACAGGCTTCTAACCAGTGGTAACGTGGATAAATTCCGACAGTTCAGGGACAATTGGAGGCTCCAACGAACAGGGACACAGCACTAGAGGATACAGAATACAGCACGCGCAGATAGTGGTGAGTGAGGAGAATGAGGGGAGAGGTGGTAGGGTGACACTTTGCTGTCTACGTTTTGAACAGTGGCGGCTCGTAGGTAAAATTATTGGGGGTGCTACTCCAGAATTTTTTTAGCTTTTGTTTTAAAATTGTGTAAAAGTGAACATAGATGTATAAAAAGTAATTTTTTTCACAAACTTGATAAACCCCTAAAAGAACAAAATCAACTTTCTTTCTTACTTTAATGTAAACTATTATAGTTCAAGCTTGATCTATTTGCCTAAAAATGAAATTCATTATTTTTTAATTTCCGCGAAAAGATCAATAATTTTCTCCTTGGTTAAAGTTTTCGGGAAAAAAATGTTATTAGGTCTATAATATCAAGTGGAAATACGGGTGCTGCTGTTCCACGAGCCGCCACTGAATTTGAATAGGTGACATTCCGATAAAAAATGTTTTTAGTTCGACTGCTGCACAGCCAGAACACTACTGAAGTAAACACCTTTACTCATGGACTCGTCCAAGCTACGGAGCATCATTTATAAATTGTTCACGACTATCTGCATCGATATAGAATCGATATTATCAGCACTTCCAACCTGCGAACGGATCAAGAATATCTTGCTGAATATCTTCAAGAGAACGCTCCGTTGTGTTAGCTGACAAGACTCCTTGTGGCTAACAAGACCTATTGCAGATAGGGTCTTGCGTTTGTACGAAAGAACAAAAGAACCAACAGAAGAACTTAAAGCCATCGTGCAGTTCTTGTTAGAGATCTACACGTGTGTAGACTTCTCTGCGCATGTCTATCCCGAGGGGGGATAAGGATTTATTTCGAAACTGAGTGAGCATATCGAGGTATCGAAATATTCGGTTTTCAAGATGTTTTGGTTCTACAGACCGTACGAGAACTACAGGCTACAGGATGTTTTATACATAAGAGTTGATTAATAGTTAAGGAATCGTTCAATGGTCAAGCCGGGGTTGGTAAGGGTATTGTCTGTGTGTTTTCAGACATGTGTACACGGATGCTGATATTGTTTGTATTATTGAATGAGACAGTAGCCAGAGGAAATGTGACCATGACGAGAAGAAAGAGGCACTTGAACTTCCCAGAAGGAAGTTCTGTTGTGGTGAGTTACAACAAGTCCCTTTAAAATAGAAAATAAACGATTAGTTGCAGATATAAGTAGATTTTTATTATTATTTTATTTTATTACCAACACATCGAGGTGTTTACGTTGACGAAATAAACTGGTATGTACCATTCAAAAATGTTATTATTATTATTCTTATTATTATTATTGCTTAGCTTCGCCATTACTTACTTACTTACTCCATGGCGCTACAGCTCTTGGAGAGCCTTGGCCTCCTTGATGAAAATCGCCCATTCTGCTCGGTCCACTGCCTTCCTTCGCCATCCTCGGATTCCTCTACATCATCCAGCCACCGCTTCTTTGGTCTTCCTCTACTTCTTCGTCCTTGTGGTTTTCCAAGGAATACCTTTTTCACAGGATTGCTGTTCTCCATACGCTGGACTTGTCCCAACCACCTCAGTTTACTCCTTTTAAACTTGGTCATATCACCTGGTTAGAATTTATGGGTTTACCAGTAGTATTCTTGTTCTGAGGGAAATAAAAGAATAGCATCAATCGTATTTTAAATATGTGTTCTAATACTGTGCATTTATTTTGTTTCTGTCTTGATATCCATTAATTGTATAAAGAAATGTGTTTAACAAAAATTGTTCATTTTAATTTTCTCTACAACTTCACTGTAATGGAGATAGCCTAGAAAAATTGAAAATGAACAGGAATAAATCTGCATTTTAATTAAAATATTTCGAGCTATTTTTTTACAAAATCAGAATTTTGAAAAAAGAAGTTTTCCGTAAAATCACCTTATTATTTTAGTTATAGAAGCCAATTTATGGACGGTTTCGCGTAATTTCAAGAAAGTCTTAATTCAAAACATGAAGTAAATACAATGAACTGTAGTCGCTACAGATGTCCATTTCTAGGCATCGTCAAACATGTTTGAGAAAGTAAAAGCAGTTATACAATTGCGTGGAATATTTGTGTAAGTACAACGCAATTTCTATGACTGCACATTACACAGTGCGTGTAGATTTCATATGGATGGACACTGACAAGTCCCAACTTTCACAAACATTTAGTCGTTGCGATTCTCAAGCATCATTTGTCAAAAACCCTGTAGCTTTAGAATTACTTATGAGATCTAGCACCCTGAGAACGTAGAAAACATAGTCCCTAGAACTTTTAAGACAACACGCACCAAGACGGGAATGAACAAAAGCTATAGCAACTATTGCTATAATCTGATGAAATAGGCCACAAGACCCGACAATTACTAATGATGGCTTATTATGCTTATCTTCGGGTCAGATGTCCCAGTTGGCTAATAATGTCTATTTACGTTTCTATCTGAATACAGCAAGTGAAGAGTTCACACATCGGGAAGATGTATGTGGCCGTGCATTGTGCCGACACTGGGACCGTATTGTACAGTTTAGAAACTCTTAAATAGGACATTGCTGTTACATATCACTTTCCTTCCTGACTTATTAGAGTTCTCTGACTTTCCTATTGGTCCCCACTCCACCCACCCTTTCTTCGGCTTTTGTATATAACACAGACAGTTTCCCAATTAGTTCACTTGTCCCAGAAGATGACAGCAGAGCAAGCAGCCGAAAGCTGTGAAACAATCCTTCATTAACCCGGTTGGAAGCACGAGCAGCCATTATACATATCATTTCAGGATCCATGAAATGATTTTTTAAACGATTTTTACAGATAAATCTTTCAGTTGCTCATGCACTGGTTTGGGAATACACCAATCCTCCATTCCCTACGTGGAATGGTTTACTAGAGTGGGATCTAGGATTCGGTCTGGCTAATTCAACATGGATCCACCCGCACAGGAAACACAGAGGAATTACTCAATGGGATCCCCGTCAGGAACTGCTCCTCAATATAGAATCCTTCCTTTTTCAGTACGTATTAATTATATTTAGCTTCTGTAGAAGGATGTACTTCTTTAAAATAGTTTGTAATTGGACGTAAGAACAGTGGATTATGTGTTTCTTCCTTCTCAAAACTTCACGACGTTTCGGTCCTATCCACAGGGCCTTCCTCAGGTGACTGTACGAACCTTGCATCACGCCGAGATCAGTAGCCTACATTATCTCATTGTTGGTTCACGGAAGCGATCGTAGTGGCACGGCCAATGAGAGAATGTACTCGTTGCAAGGTTTCTACAGTCACCTGAGGGCTGAGGAAGGCCCGGAGGATAGGACCGAAACGTCGTGAAGATTTGAGAAGGAAGAAACACACGTGATCCACCGAAGTCTAATTTTATTTTAATTTTGACTACATATATATTAAACGGCGTAAATCAGGACCAAATGTGACAGGAATTCAGTGAATGCCACGGTGAAATGTGTTTTCAGGTTTGGATTTAATGGACATGAATGCATAACCCGGGCGCTCTGCGAGACAAAGAAACATTTGAGAAGCGGCAGGTCTCTGTTGGAAGATCTTCTGGCTGCTATTTTCAGGTGATGGCATTTTCATTGCAGTACAAGTTAAAGGCCATGTTACCTTGAAATCAGAAAAATACAGCAGTGGAAACCCCATAACTGATGCGGCTCCCAAAGGAGTGGCGTCACAGATCCCTAGCAACTTCTGTCAGTCTGTTGGAAATGCTCAAACACCACAAATGTAGATTTAGGAGAAAGTGTTCATAACCTACCATCAAAGTAGACCTACATCGCACTTAATCTCATTTTCATTTTTTTTTAAGTTGTGTACAACCGCATAATACACCATCTTAATTTGAATAACATTCTTACATCATCTCAGTTTGGATTAAGAAGTGGCATGTCCATTGACAATGCTGAATTTCAACTTACTATAGAAATATTGGAAGCGTTAGATAAAAAGAAATGTGCCCTGGGAATTTTCTGTGACTTAGCTAAAGCGTTTGACTGTATAAATCTTGAAATTTTACTTAAAAAATTGGATCATTATGTGTTGGACAATTTAACACTAAAGTGGTTCAAATCACAACTGTTGGATAGAACTCAAAAGGTAATAAATGGAAATGATTCCAACTTAGGAATTGTTAAAAATTGAGTATCTCAGGGATCAATACTGCGACTTTTCCTCTTTTCAATTACCCTTTGAGTTCTATCAGAAAGATATGATTTGAACCACTTAAGACTAGACTGGTTCAAATTATACCTCAATACAATACCTCGGATACAACTCAATAAATGGAATGAATCTAACTTAGGGTTTTTAAAAATTGAGTACCACAGGGATCGATACTAGGACCTTTGCTCTTTTTAATTTTCATCAATGACTTGCCATATAACTTAAGTGACGAATCAAAAGTATTGCTTTTTTGCAAATGATACTAGTGTACTTGTAACAGGAAAGTCATAAGAACATTTATCAAGAATAGCTACAAAGGCTTTTCACGAATTAATTTCATGGTTTGTAGCTAATAAAATGACACTTAATATTGAAAAGACCCACTTTATTCAATTTAGAAGAAAACATAGATGAATCTCAAACCCTATAATTAATTACCAAATACAAATCATACAAGAAATATAAAAGCAACATAAAATTCTTAGGCCTACAAATTGATCAAAATCTTAACTGGAAGACTCACACTGAAATGATAAGTCCAAAACTCAGTTCAGCGTGTTTCGCTTTAAGAATTTTGAATAATATATTAAAACAGGATGCATTACTTATGGTATATTTAGCATATTTTCACTCTGTAATGAGGTACGGAATCATATTCTGGGGCAACTCTTCCCAAGGGAGAAAATATGTAGAATAGAAAAATTTCCAACAAGAATAATAAGGTATGTGGAAAGAATAAAAGAGAATCTTGTAAACTGCTATTTGAAAAATTAAAAAGTCTCCACTCTCACAGGGGAGTATATACAGGGTGTTAATGAATTACACCGAAATATTTTACCTGTGTTTAGAGGGGACATAGACAAGCAACTTTTATTAGGACATTTTTGCAATTGTTTTACACTAAATGTAACTAAGCATTAGTTTCTAGATGCCGGCTTCTTCATTTAACTGACATCACAACATACGAGTACAAGACAGGCCAAGTGGATGGAGTAAATTTCAACTACTGTTAATTTAAATGGATATGGTACAAAATGAAATGGTGAGGATGATTCATGGTATGTAAATATCCATTTCGGTATTTGCCTTTACGAGTGGGGAAACCATGAAAAACCCATGTCAAATTGACTGTCCATGGGGTAGCGCGTTTCCATATTATCCGTGTTTTCAATCATACCATGGATCCATGGTCCATGTTCGCTCGGATATTAAAAGTTTTTCTGTAAGAAGTAAAAATTGAAAATAATTCATTTGTTTATGTTGTTTTACAGGGCACAGGAAGTTGAGGAAGTATCGGACCCTATAGTGTGTCAGAATGCATTCAGATTGTGTCCATTTTCGTTATTGGTATTTGCACTTCAATAAACAAATATAAATAATGTTACTTAAGTCTCATAATTCTTACCCCGTCCTTACCTGGTATCAACCAATTCAACTTTTACTTCCTCTGCTGGTACCATAGGTACAATAGGTAGTCGACCCCCAAATTCGAAGTTGAATTTTTAACATAACTTAAATACACGTTTTGTGGTTCCCTGAATCCAAAATACTACTTTTGGAAACTCGTCTGTGTGTGTCTGTGAATGGCTTAGCTCCAGAATTGAAAAATGTATGAAAACGAAATTTTGTATTTGGGTTAGGTACGTTCTGAGGATTGGACACCTAGATTGCCGACAACTTTCTCTTATTTTTAAAGGGGCTTTCTCTCTCTCTCACATCTTATGCCCCCATGTTGGGGCGAAGGGCCTCCAAGTGGAGGTTTCTGTTTACCGATGTTACGCTTATCTCCCTTGGGAGGACAGAGAGACAGGTGGTAAGCCCATCGTCTAAAGGAACTTTACAGGAAGAAAATTTCGTTGTTCGCGAAATTCTTTAAATTTTGTACATGGGGTGCTTATACTAAGACCTAAAACTGTTATTTGAAACATTTTTTTTCGAAAAATTTATCTGAAGGGTATTTTATAAGCCACCCACTCTAAATAGGCCTACATGCTCTTTGCAATATGGCCTCTTGTTCTATATCAGAAAAAGTGTATTGGCCTTGCTTAGGCCTAGTGTAAAGAAAGTTATGACAGTACATTAATCAGATTTTATTTTGGTTGTGTATCCTTCGGGGATGCGATGTGATGTGGTAACTTCATTTTTCAACCAATTTACATAAAGGGAGTGTTAAACAGAATAATTATATTAAGAGGCTAACATTTATTTTGGCAGAAGAAGTTCCATATCACATCAGATTTTTTTTAAATTTTCCCACTGAATAGATAGGCACATTCAATATGAGTATGACAGACTGGCAAAGCTTTCTCAGTATTTGCACTCATATTCCTTTTCTTGCTAAAAAATAAAATTCAGTTTTCTAAATCGTACAGTAATAGGATATTATGTCGATTTAATAATTTCGAGCTACTTTTAAGGAAATCCACATAATACAAATGTTTTACGTCTTAGCCTAAGTTTCTGTATTACTTTTTCGAGTATGCTTGGAAGTTTTCAAAATTACTATACGAATAACAACAATATTAGCATCTACTAAATATCTTTGTAAATAAAACCAAGTCACATTTCTTAAGCAAATATTGAATGAAGGGAATACAGTTACTATGCAAACATTTGACTACCTGGCTCATCAACTAAATCTGGAATACAGCATTGTCTTTGCCCGCTTTCAAGGTTTGTATTTAGGAATAAGCATTTGCCTTAGTTACGTTCTGTCAAGTGTCACTAATTTCACAGGATACGAAAAAGGTTAAATTAGCGTGAGTTTGTGTCAATGTTATTATTCATCACTTCAGGCGACTTCCTATGCATTAGCTGAGAAATATATAAGGCAAGCATGTAAAAAGTAGTTCTTTGTTCACAGTAAATTTTTGTGGAAGCAAGTGGGAAAGTGATATTAATTTTCTTATGATTTTAGCCTCAGAATGATTGATTGGCAAAATGAAAGTGGTATAAACAATTTCCTTTATAGACAGTAAAATGTTATGTTACCGGAATTTGTTTCTTCTTATTCCAACGCTAACCAGGAATGGTGTGTAGAAGTAATGGGTTGCAAAATTCTAAGTCCTGTACGAGCGAGATAAATCTATATCTAGCATTTTATGAGGGAATAGCCCTAATTTGAGTGTGATAAGTCATTGATTTTCGCTTCAAAATCTAGATAATATATAAGGACATAAATTTTGAAAATCGAAAGTCCTCCATAAGTGAATTTTGAATTACAAATTACAAAATACAAGTGATGCCGGGCGTTTTCAGCTACCATTATTTAAAAATTCACTAGTAATTTTTTTAAGTGATCATTGAAGAATGTCACATAAAAATTCACATTTATATTTTAAATTTTAATTTTATTTAAAAAAAAGAAATTAGGTCTAACCATTTCAGAGCTGAATTTAAGTGAAATCATGAGTGGGCTCTAAGTTTAAAACCAGTGACAATCCTGACTTGTGTATAAAAAGTCCTGACATTTGATATAAAGCAGTACTCTACTGATCTATATCTTTGCTTTTATAACTTTTTGGTTTCAAGGTGACGAGTTGGTCAGTAGCAAGAAGTGTAGTTATTTTTACGATGAAGATTCCAATTATGTATGGGATAATAATTGGTTAAATAGACAAGTAACAAGCCAGTAGGAAAAGAATTGTAAAGATAATCCATTAAGGAATGGTGAGAAAACAAAACTGTCGAATGTTTTCAATAAACTTATTCAAGCATATCCAACTGTCCTTGTAAACGACATCACAACACACTGATGGGCCGAGTGCACCAAGCTTGGTATTCAGAATACAGCGGTAAAGTTGCTTAGTTTACCCCGGTAAAGTCATACTTTCGTTGTACCGTGCTCGGTTTCGACTTTTACCGCGGTAAGATGAAAACCGGCCGTGAATTAGCTGTAAAGTGAGAAAACCGCGGTTTTCTTTCCAAGATCAGCGTAATGTATCATATTTATGATATCTAGGCCAAAAGCTAATTGAACATAAAGAATAATGAGAGACAGGTGGGATCTATTTGAAGAATGAACGATGGTGCATATCTTTGCAAATACTGTGCTGTAACATCGATTGAAATGAGCTTTCTTTCTCACCTCAACCAGAGCGAAAGCAACTCATTTCACGTTTGGTACAGTATCTATGGTGGTTTAATTCAAAGTCAGACATATACACTGCCAGTCAAAAGTTTCCGGACACTTGCTTATATTATGTTCTATATTGAATTGCTGCCTGGATGGTGATTATACCTCCAACATATTTTGATTCTTTCATCTCCCAGATATTAATCTATAATATATTTAGAGGGTTTTATCTTCTTTTATTGTTAAATATTTAGAAAAATGCTTTTTTTCCTTATTTTTGCCATTTTTTACTTTTTACCGATTTTTACATTTTGATAATATCTTATCTCTCACGGTCGAATGCAGGTTGTTTTTAGTTTAAGTTCTCCTCTGCATTGCATTATGTCAAAGTGCATATTAAAAATTATTCTACTGTGATTGTGAGAAAAATGTGTGAGTACTGTCTACTGTGAAATTCTGTTTATCATTGGTGGGACACCAATTTAAAGTGTTTATAGTGAATATTTTTTTGGTAATTTGATTCAAAATTAGAAATGGCTCCATCCCTGAGCACTGAACAACGTTCTGCTATTAATGCACTTCATAATGCCGGATTTTCTGTTTGTCAGATAGCTCTGGAACAGGGATTGAAGCGAACCACGATAGCTGATGCTATAAAACGTTTCCGTGAAACTGGATCTAATATGAAGCATCCAATTCCAAAACTGTCTCAATCCAGTTTTAACAATTTTCAGGAAACGTCAAAAACTGATAACTTTTTCCTAACTGTTTGCAGTGTTCCAATTTTTTTAAATTTTACAGTTGAGAAACACTCTTCTCATGAGTGATATTCCTGAAAATCAGGGATCAATATTTCAGGAGTTATTTCATATTTTTGGTTGGATTGAGAGAGTTTTGAAACTGTAGGGTGAAACGAGAGAGTCTTTTTTGTTTCTAATATTTTAGAAGAGGCTTCTTATTAATGTAAATACAATAATCTATTACTTAAATTTCTATTTTGTCTATGACATTGAATTCAAATATTAAAGTAATGGTCATACAGAATGAATAGATTATTCTGTTTGGTTATTACACTTCAGTTCAAATTTTTAAGTCTTCTTTTTCCATAAATAAATCCTCATTTGCATTTTCTTCTCTGTTTAACCTTGAATCACCCTCTATTACGCTCTTGTAAAATGATAAATCAGTCATTTTTCTCCACTCGGAACCAAAGTGTTGAGATCGGATAGTTTCTCTTCCTTTTGATTCTGAGATTCTGGGGTCATCTGCAAAATGTTTTTCCTCTCTTTAACACCGATTTGAATGCTCCTATGTCTATTAATTTATTTCCCCTCTTACAATCACATTTTTTCCAGATGCAGTTTTCTTAGAATGATTCGCTTAGCTGTGGAAAAATGGAAATGCCCCACTAGGTTTGAGAGTAGCTTGCACTATTTTCTTCCAATCAATGATAACAAAATCCTCTCCCAGTTCCTTCAGATTTGCACTTTGTGCAATAATGTCTCTATATTCACATGGTTTAATAATAGTATCCCTCTTCCTAATGATATTTCCTATTCTCACAAAAACTCTAATGGCTGGGAGAAAAGAGTGGCCGACAATTGGGAAAATAACATGGATTTCTTTACAGTTGGTATGCTATTATAGAGTCAAGACATTAACATTCCCATTATTGTAGTTTTTTTATTTTGTCCTGGGCACCCGTCTGCATACACTTTCATGACCTTAGTTTCTCCCCCCCCCACTTCTTGCGTTTTTCTTTATTTCCCCCCCCCCCCCCATTTCGAAGGATCTTTCCATTTCTTCCGTCCTTTACCACTAGGTGATATCAATATAGCCTATTACTATCCATTTCTTAATAATAGTGCTTAATTAGCTTGTATTTGTGAGCAATGCATAGAAAACACTATCTTCTTATTTACAGAGTCTGTACTATTTGTTGCCTTCTAACAATGGGTATATGAGAGTTACAACGTTCATAATTATAATTTGTGCTAATACACTGCTGACAACAGCTGGAAACATAAAATGAAAGGTTATTTATAAGGAAAAAGAAATTCATGTATGGAACGAGACAGTTTTGTAACAGTACATGGGATGCAATGAGAAAGTTTTGGAACTGTTTGTCTTTTCTGAAGCTTAATTTTGGAAGGAAAGAGGAAGTTTAGGCACAATATTCATTACTACATTGTTAGAGATATGTAGGTAGATGACGAAACCGCCATTATCTCAATTTTTTTAAAAAATGGATTGAGACAGTTTTGGAATTGGACGCTTCATATAGATTGTAAACGTTCTGGAAGACCTAGAGTGACATCCAGAATGGAGTGATAATGAGCAAGAGAAATAGGAAGCTGACAGCACTAGAGATTCAGTCACAGTACAATAAGTCTCACGAACGGAGCATATCTGTCAGCACAGTGCAAAGGAGGTTTAGATTTGCAGATCTCTTTGGTAGAGTTGCTGTGAGAAAGCCTCTTCTAAGGAATGGAAATAAACAGAAGAGGCTTAAGTGGGCAATGGAACATAAAAATTGGTTAGTTGAAGAGTGGAAGAAGGTTCTTTGACGGATGAGTCGAAGTTTGAAATTTTTTGTTAGAGCCCTCGTGTTTATGCTCGTCGGTCTCCCTCAGAGAAAATGCACCCAAACTGCATTACAGCTACTATCAAGCAATATACGCAATATAATATTCCATTTTATCCTGATGAACATTTATTATTGAATAATAAGGCAACAAACAAATGAAATATGGAAAACCAATAGCCTACGCGAACCACCGTGACTAGCAGACGTGCAGAGAGAGAGAGAAACTAGCGGTCATGGAATTAACCAACACAAAATTTATCAATGGGAATGGATTCGTAGCAGAGTAACCGCGAAATATTCGGACGTTTGGAAACCGTAGTATTGTAGCAATGGTGCACAGGTTTTCTTAGAATACCCCGATATTGCTTTTAAAGAGCTGAGAAAACTGGAGAATGGTGCACTCGGGCATGCGAACACGAGGGAAGAAACACAATGCAAGTAGATTATTATATCATCTATTACTCTGCCTTGTTTTTCCCTTCCGTGCTCTGAAATAGCTCCCGTCACATACAAGCTTTTTCGCTCGGGTTTAGGCAGGTTCGTTTAAACATAAAGGCAATAGACAAACAAAAGAAACCGTTTGATGCGTCATTCGTGCACTCTTTCGCACGGAAGCATGTTCGTGTGTGAAGGCAGAAGAGCACATCAACTCCTGTGTACTAATTTTTAAACAATATCACATGCTCTTAGCTGGCGTGTACAAAATTTAGACACTCCACGCGCCGTTCTTTTGAGAGAGAATTCGCACAATCTTACGCGCGTACTCTTTTGTTGACACCCTTATGATGCGACGCAGGGCCGTAGCAAGGTCCTTCTGCGCCCTTGGCGAGTTTGATTAATCTGCGCCCTCGAATAATGGGGAGTCTGAACAATTTTGTAAACTTTCTGTATAAAATTGTTTATTATTTTAATATAAAAACACTTTTATTATCAAAGAAAGCCTAAACCTCAATTTGAAGATGAACTTAGTGTTGGACTTTCAAGGTACTAAAACCTTATTTTCAGACGATTGAACTACTTAAAAAATAATTAAATCATAAAATCTAGCATCAAAAGTAAAGTACATAATAGGCCTGATGCCTACTAAAATGTTGATCCCTGGAAAGGGATTGAGTTGAACCACTTTCATCTCAATAATAACGTACATTTCAATTTTTATTGCCATATTGTTCATGATTTATGTTATCTGTCAATAAGAAACATGTTAATTAAAGAACGTTGCATGACTGCTTCCATGTGAAAGAGTGCAGCTTTGCACGAATGACGCACCGCACGCTTTCTTTTGTTTGTATATTGCCTTTACAAGCCCATGTTTTCACAAGCCTGCCTAAACCCAAGCGATGATGCTTGTATGGGGGGGGGGAAGCTATTGTGTTGTTTGTGTGTAGCCTGGTTCTGAGGTTGGTATTTGGCTGGTATTTGCGTTAGCATTTTACTGTAGGTATAATTAATGCGCTTGAGTTGTGTTCAATAAAAAAAAAAGTTAGTTAATATCTAACATGCGAGTGATGGCGGGTTCATATAATAACCAACTTGTGCAGTAAATAGAAAAAAGACGCAGGTAGGTTAGGTGTAGGGACTGAACACTGGTCTCGTTACAGGCATGACAACAGCAGCACGGTTGGCACTACTGGTGGCGACAGCTCACATTTGCATGTGCCAAATAGTCCACGATGGACACAGGAATCACTATACTAGGAAAACAAGATATCTCAACTTCCCATATGGCAGTACAGCTGTGGTAAGCCAACATAAGTAATATAATCATATAAGAAATTAGAGGATCTTAAGCTGCGTTTACACTATGTAACTTGTTTAATATAACTTGAGTTATATAACATGTTTTCCAAAATTGTTACAAATACATGTAACTTGTTACAGATAACATTGTGTTACATAACTGATTTTTGTGTTATATAACAAGTTATACCTTTCCCGCAGGGGATGGGAAATGTGTAACTTGTTACATGCAACCTGCACATTTGCATTTTGCTGCGTATATATACAGTAGTAACAACAAACAGATGCAACAGACAATGGAATGATAGTGCACAGCTTTTAACCTAACCAACCAATTGTTATACATGATATATAAATTTAATACAATTTTAATTATTTTAACAATTTCTAAGTGGTTAAGTCAACATTTGCTAGTTTTAGTGTGAAATTGAGTACAGTTTGATCGACAATAGCTTTTACTACTATATATTTTGTGATAATATTTGGACATGTCCATTTATACGGTATATCAGCGCCATTGTCCACCGCTGTGGCAAAGGGGATGAGTTCGCTCCTCTCACGCAGCAGGCCCGGGTTCGATTCCTGGTCTGGACAAGTTACCTAGGTGGGTTTTTTTCTGGGGTTTTCCTCACCTTTGAGACAAATTTCGGGTAACTTTAGACCCTTGTGGTCCCCAGATATCATCTGGCCGTAATTATCATCTTCATCCCATTTTCGCATTGTTCGGAGTGAGTGTGTGTGTGTGAATGGTGTGTCTCGTCCTATGTGTTCGTGTTGTCTCGGAGGTGGCCCCGGCATTGGGCTGATCACTCATATTACATATGAGAGTTTTGTAGAGGGGAATATATGTGAGATTAGGATATATTATTATTATACTATTGTACATCTGAAAAGCATAGTAAAGGTTGCATAGATTGAACTTTTGGATAAATCTAATTATTTGTGGTTAGGTGAAGAGTTTCTTTATACAAACAAACTGACAGACAAGTTATGTCATATGCAGTAGGCCTACTGTGAGGCACACTAATTAGTGATTTTGTTACCGGGCTTCCACTGTTATTGTACAGTAACATTCAAGATAGATATATCCATGTCCATTTATGTACCACAGATTCTTGTCTCTGTTGGACATTAAATGATAATATTATAGGAGAAAAATTCCTCTGACACTGGGACTTGAACCCAGGACCTTTGGCTATCCTTGCCAATGCTCTTACCAACTGAGCTACGCCAGAGTTCAATTCACAGTGCCATCTGGCGGCAACCTAATCTCGAGGAAATATTTCCAGGGAATGTTCCCGGAAATGTTCCAACAAAGGGAATTTATGATTTACGAGTAAGGTAACTCAGACACCTATTTGTTACTTAAATTTAATCATGATTAGGTTAAATAAAACTAAAAACTGTCATAAGTTCAAAGATTAATATATAATTAATGAAAGAACACAAAAAACATTAATTATTTACGTATAAAATATTGTAATACTGGGTTTTCACATAGTTAACAATGAAAATAGGTTAATTAAAATTTGCCCTGGTTCTTGAAGGTCAATACAGAAGATTAACAAAAGAGTTCATTGAAGAGATTGACTATGCCGCGGATTATTTCTACTCTCACCTGGGTTGATGGGAGTCCACTTAACAGGTGAGTAACGGAGGTGTCTCCTCACGACGGTCTGTGGTCAGCATCACGCCGAGAGTGACCTACCGTGTTGATGTTGGGCGCCAATGCGAGGAACACGCATGTACTCCGCTGGGTTCGGCTAGTGAGTCGGGTTCGAACACTGAGAACCTTGTCGGGGGCAGACAACTAGGAAACGTCACTAGGTTTCTTTTCAAAACTACATCACTGATACAAACACAGATACAAATAAAACTGATGCAAATTTTATTGGTCGCACTGTTTACACCACACAATGGGCCTACTCATAGTACCCTTGTAATAATAGGTAAGTCCTGTTACTCGGACTGTGTGATTGCACCGACCAACAGCGAAGGTTTCTAAATTCTTACTCTCCCTTCTGGATTCGCAACCATTACTGTTCTCACACTGACATTACTACCCCCTCTTTCAAAGATGTCACATTTTAGTGCTCCACTTGAAAATGACTTATAATTTAAAAGCTTTTAGCAAAGATATTCGATACATGTGAGATGTTACATTTTTGTGTGACTGCACTTGAGATAAGTTATTAGTTAGAAGCAGGGAAAAGCCAGACATGGGGTAGCGAGGGTGTGAGCACAGTGCAGGCGGTCAATCTGCAACACTCATATATCTAACTAACTAATATTACATTACTGTATTATACCTGCAACACATAGATATCTAACTATTACTGTGGTCAATCTGCAACAACTATTAATTAGACAAAAATTACAGTAATAATCATAAACTGTACGAACCCAAACAACTTTTAGGAATATGCCTACTTGCTCTCTTTAAATGTGTGACCTTGACTTCATCTTAGAAGTTGGCCCAAATCACATCCATTGAAATCCATTAGATTTTCTTCATCATCATCCTCTTCTTTTTCTTCTTGATCAGAAAGGATGCCAATATCATCACTGTCATCATGATCTTCATCATCATCATCTAGGTTTTCTTTTTGGTCCTTCCCTTCATCTGGATCGTCTGGATTACCAGCACTTTGGGTTTGAACTTCAGTAGATTCACTCTTCACTTTCTTCTTCTGAGGTTGAGCATTCATCAGTTTCCCGTTGTATAAAAGATAAGTGAGTTTAGGTGCTCGCTCAGATGATAGGCGGTTCCTCTTTTTAGATTGCATCCATGAAAACTTACTGAATGTACGTTTTGTTGCGGCAGAAGTGACTGCAGCTCCTAAGATTTGGATGGCCACATCTGCCTAGTCGCAGATTCCTCTTAGCCCTCATAAATAATGATTTTTCCCCTAAATACAGAAGGATTAGCCTAGACCGTGGGACTGATGTATGATTAATTATTAGGCTCTAAACGATTTATATTGAAATTTGTGTTTGTGTAATATTGAAGGTGTTAGTTTCTGGCATTTTATTTTAAATACCTACACCATCTATTAACAATTACGTTAAATTACTTTTCTTTAATCGTGTTTAAATACGTGTGAGGTATCACTGTATAACATACTAGCGTGTGCCCGCGGCTTCGCACGCGATAATTATTTCAAAAATTAAAAATTAAGAGCATAAAAGTTAAATCATTATAGGCTATTTATTAACACCTAAATCACGTGAATTACATACCATGATTAGATAGCGTCGACTGATAAAATCGACCTCAGATTCGAGGTCCTTGGCCCAGAAAACCCCTGTATAGTGAGTTTCGTCCAAATCGAACAACGTTTGACCAAATTGAGGCCTATATTGATTATCCCTTTTATAATAATAATAATAATAATAATAATCCTCTTCGGTGTAGGTTGAAAATTTAATATGTCTGCGTGCCTTGACATTATAAACAAATAAATCGACCAGCGTGAGCTACAACATTCAAGCGATCGCGATAGTTTTATGTCCAAGGAATGACAAAAATAGCCAAAGCCTACTGTAATTGATTTTACATTGAATGGTATTACTGAAAACGATGCTTCGAAAACGCAAAAAATACACGTTTTTTTCCCCGTTTTTCACTCATAACTCACGAACGAAAGAAAAAATTAAAAATGTAATATGCCAGAAACCTTCCCGGGAATGCACTCAACAACTTCCCAAAGTTTCATGGCGATCGGATGAATGGTGTAGAAGCTCAGTCATTTCCGTAACGTCTATGAGTGATTCCTATTAGCAGCTTCGTTGCGAGTTACCTACTAGCTATCACCACGCCTACGTGGTGGCTAGACTGGGTACTGGGAGTCAGCTTTTACTCAGACTAGAAAATCCTTACACCGCGTGATTAAACTCGTAATCTTTAATTAACCCTTGGTCGGATTCCTGTGAAATTAGTGCAGGAATAATCTACACACATCAGCCCTACTGTTGGTTAAAACAGAGCCTTAAAAAAGCGGGCACAAATGTTTTTATTTTATTTTATAAACATCACCCGTTGCACAAAATTCATGGAGGGAGAAGCGAATTTCACTATGCGACAATTTTTTGTATTTTTGTGTCCCGAAAAAACTTCAAGCGAGAAAGTTTTAGTGAAATAATTGAACTTTAATATAAATGAAGTTCCAGCTCTATATCTCGAATGGTTTACGAGTAATTGAGTGGTAATTATTCCATGCGCTTCAATTGTCGGACTGATTTGTGACGACCGTGAACTGTTCAGGAAGAAGCATATTTGACTATGCGACAATTTGTTTATTTCTGTGACCAGAAAATGATTCAAGCATGTAAGCTTTAGGGAAATATTTTAATTTTATTATACATCAAGTACCACGTTTATATTTTGAATGGTTTACGAGTAATAGAGTGGCAATTACTCCAGCGCTAAAGCTATAAAATATAAAATATATAGGCTATAAAATAGGCCTACTAGCAATTACGTAAAAATCCTTAAATATTTTATTCGTGGACTCAATAATAAAGGATATTTACTGGCTACTTTTATCCATACTGAAAGATTGACCCGCTGGGGAAGAGAATGAATTAAACTTTTTCCTAATCTTGTAAATCTGCACTACTTTTATTTAGATATTTGTTGAATTATTTATTTTATATTTTGATCCTTTTTGCTAGTAACTTTTATGTCTAATTACCTTATCAAATGCCTTATTAGTTTAATATCTTGTTACGCCCTTTTCATATGTTAATATAATTTATCAACATGAAAACGTATTACAGTTAAAATGGGCGGTGAATTGCCGAGGCTTTAAGAGCATGCTATCCGGTTATAGATAGGGCAAGACGATGGTACTTTTTAATGAAAAATTCATGGAAAAATCCTTTGAAATATTGTGTATTTTATGTAGAATGCATTGCGAAGCAATTTGTGCGTATGTGTGTCCTTTTTTGATGTTGAGACGCCGATTTTAAAGATCCTGCGCCTCTTTTCGTTGTGCTGCTCATGAAAGTTTCCCTGCTCTGCAATTGACAAACCATCCCTTAGTTTATTAGGTCTATATTATCTCTGTTGTCACATAATTTGTATACAGATCTACACTTTTGGCCGTGTTTCACCAATCATTACCTACATAACTTATTATTTATTATTTATATTAATGTATTGCTATGATGACAATATTAATACAAATTAATAATCTACAATAGTCTACACAATGTAATAATAATATTAGTACTGTACATATTAATATTAATATATAAAAATTCCCGTAGTTGTTTTCTACCCTTATTATAAGGTGTAATTGCTATACAAATATAGGATACATACTTTAACAAATTTTCATCAAATTATACTAATATAACCTCTAGAATGAGAAATATTTTCTAGGCAACAAAATATTAGATCAAATCACCCTTTAGTTGTTGTATAGGCCTGCCTATATTATATAATTTCTATTCAAATCTAGATACTTTGAGAGATTTTTAAAAGATTTTAAAGACAAATGCTGTAGAATCAGAAGAACATTTTAAGTAACTTGAATAACAGAACAGTTCACATCTTAGCTGTTTTCTACCCATACGTTGTGATGTCTGTACAAATCTACATTCTTCGAACAGTTTTCTACCCTATTACATAATCTATACATAAGTATAAATACTTCGAAAGATTTTTAGCAGATTTTTAATAGATTCTGCAGAATCAAAAGACAATTCAAGGCAGCAATAATAACAGAAAAGGATCATACCTTAGCTCTTCTCTGCCCCTATTTTCCAATCCCTATACAAATTTAAATTCTTTGAAGGATTATACAAAACCAGATCCTATAGAATCAGGAGAAAATTCTATTCAACAATACTATCCTTCCCTTAGCTGTTTTATACCGCTAATATATAATCTCTATACCCGTCTACATTCTTTGGTTAATTTTTATGAAATCTTACACACAGATCCTTCAGAAACATATGAATTATGACACAACATAAATATCACTTGAGAACGGCTCTACCGATTTGGCTGATTCTTTTTTTGTTGTGTTCGTAATTGTCAGGACAAGGTTTGTATGAAAGAAAATTTTTGGAAAATCCCCGGGAAAAGTCGGAAATGTTAAATGAGGCAGAGTTAGAAAGTTCTGCTTTCAATTGTTTACATAACGAAAGTTTTGTTTACGGTGTTCGCATAGGGCTTTGGAAACTATATTATATTACTGGGCTTTAACAAATTCTGATACAATCGATGTAAATGTGAAAATAATTCTTGAATAATAAAATCCACGAAAATAAAGCAGTCACAAAACTTTCTCTACCCTCGACATGGAAAACATCATTTTTTCACTTCACATTTTGATGTAGAATAAGCGGTCGTATTACAGGGACAACTTAGTTGCAGTGAGTATGCTATATCGGAAGTCGGTAACAAATTCTATCCACTGATACGTCACTCATAGCTCTAGGCTTTGTATTAGTTGAGAAATAGACCTAGGGATGTTTATCAGAGGCCCTAAGCAACTAAAAGAAGACAAAATGGGATGGAACATTTTCAGTCCTACGCGCGCAGTATATTATGTCCCAGGTTTTTGGGAAGGAAAGTATGAAAGTGATATTGAATTTATTTTTTACTTCAGCCCCGAAACGGTTGTATGGTAATATGAGAGTGAGAAATACAATTTTCTGTCAAGACAATACAATATTATGTAACCGGAATTTCTTTTTCTTCTTATTTGCACTCCTCTCAGGCATGGTGTGTAGAAGCAATGGAATGCAACATTCGACATCCTCCGAGAGCCATAAAAAGCTATATCTAGCGTTTTCTGAGGGAATTGTCTGAGTGTCATATGTCGTTCTTCCTCATTTCGAATTCTACATACATATTATATAAGGACCTAGAGTTTCAAAATCGAAAGTCCTCCATAAGTTAATTTCATATTACAAAATACAAAACCCGGGCGACGCCGGGCCTTTTAAGCTAGTATATATAAAGTTTATGTAATTCCTGCCATTTCTGTAAAAACAACGTGAGCGTTAATAAATATAATATTTTAATTATTTTAATGTTAAATAAAACATCTAGCAGTTGAGTAAATAATCGCGAGCGAAGCAGCGGGCACGTGCTAATATAATATAATAATTATATTCCTTAGGCGGATTCCACTGGTTGACAACAAACGTTCACACACAGGTCTAAACAGTGAATGACTATGCGCACACAATGTCGCGCTTCCCCACCACTACCAACCAGGGCAGGGCAGGACAGAACAGAACGCGCGCAAACTGCGTCATTTCCTAGGTCTGCTGACTAGCCCCCCATAGACGTTCCGAATCTGTCCGACCTCTAGTAATGCATAAAGGACACACACACACACACACACACACACACACACACACACACACACATACATTCATTTTTATATATATAGATAAGTTTATTAATAAAACCTAAGAGATTATCACGAATAATTATAATTTTTTTTAAAGAAGATGATTTAGGGTACATTGTTCTGACAATAAGTGAAAAATTATATCATAGGAAAAGGTAATACTTCCCTAGACGGTTCCTTGATAAACATGTGGAATTTTACTGAAATAGTTTCATTTTAAGGTACCTGGACCGTTAATAAGCAGTAAAACATTCAAAACTAACGATTTTTATAAATGCTCACTTTTGGGAATATTTCCTGCCCAAGGAAATTTTATAAATTCCTTCCCACTGGGAATATTACTGTGCAGTACAAATGTCTCTTTGTCTCTATAAACTTTAGTTATATAAAAGAGTTATATAACCTGATTTTTAAACACGTAACATGTTACATGTTACGTATAATTTGTTACAAGTTACATATAACTTGTTACATGTAACAAGTTTATTAAACAAGTTACATAGTGTAAACGCGGCTTAAGGTTTCCAGGAGGTTGAGACTCCCAGATTTTAAAATATTCGGGACATAAAGGTGGTAAGGTTTTAGCCTTACAAACTGGCCACCTTTACCTAATGTTGTAAGTCCGTCCTGGACGATTCATTTGTTTAGAATATCAAGGCCCGCAGATATATGAAATTTTCAACCTACACGGAAGAGGGATAATCAATATAGGGCTAAATATGATCAACTGTTGTTCGATTTGAACTAAACTCACTATACAGGGGTTTTCTGGGCCAAGGAACTCGAATCTGAGGTCGCTTTTACCAGGTGACGCTATCTAATCGTGGTATGTAGTCCACGTGATTTAGGTGTTAATAAATATAATGGTTTAACTATTATGCTCTTAATTTTTAATTTTTAAAATAATTATCGCGGGCGAAGCCGCGGGCACATGCTGGTAAAGGATAATTTGATTGCAGCTGCAAATATCGATGTCAGTAGGGCTTCTCTGGGAACTGACTAACAGCCCGCTTCCAAGATGGAATTCCATAATGGCACTGGATCTCGGCTTCAGACTACCTAACAACACAGCTATTGCGTTTGCATCGAGGCCTAACTCAAGGAATTACCACAATCGCCTGCACAGAAGAGAAAGGAGGGCGCTGTATCGGAGCTTTGAAGAGCTGTTCGACATGTTAGTATTGCGTTAGTTTCGTTTCTTTTATTTTGGAAGGTTTTGTTGTTGCGAGGAAAGTGTACTTGGTACAAACATTTAGGCCTCCCTCTGATTGCTACAACGATCTAATCGACATAATGCTAAAAACTGTGTTTATTAGTCATTTCAATTTCTTCAGTTGAATATTTTCAGTTTAATAGACTATTATTGTGGTTATAAATTTTTGTGCAAGCTATTTTTGTATTATAATGCCAACAATTGGAATTTCCTCCTGATTTTATGAATTTATTGTCTCTCTGTCAATTATTGCTATCATAAGAATCATAAAGTTTTAAATTTATTTTAATATTTATAAAGCCTAAAGTTACCATATTATTCCCTATCACGTTACACCAGTTCTACAGTTGTTTATAATCATGGGCGTCTCAAGGGGGGGCCACGAACAAATTACTGCCACCACCACCATGATGATGCTACTAGTACAACCAGTTTAATAATAATAATAATAATAATAATAATAATAATAATAATAATAATAATAATCCTTGATTTAAGCCTACTGTAGCTAGTCTTATGACTACGGATACGAAGAAAAACATAGGACATTTACAAGTCTGTTTCTACCCTTTACAATTTCACAGGTACTGTTCATATAAAATGAAATACTTTTATTGCTTTCCCTTCATTATAATGAAATTTTGGCTATAAATGATTTCAAGTTTGGGGGAAGTAATTATTCCTACTTGCTCATATCTTAAGGAGTCAGAAGTTACAACTCCAACTTCACTTCACATTAGTTTATGGAGATCTATCTGTAAACAAAATTTCCAGCAGCCCTACCCTGCCCCCCCCTGCCCCCCCCCCTTCCGGACGGCTATGTTTATAATAAATGTGAATAGAATGAATGATCAATACTTGTGGATTGTTTAACAATATTAATAAGCAGTAGCACAATTGTATAAAATCCTGGAATCGAGGGGAGTACAAGAGGAAAACAACAAAAAATAATTTCACTAGTTTTGCCATGTCGCCCATTCTCTAGGTCTTTTGAAAATTCAGCCTCCAATGCACTGAAATTGACTTTCGGCACCAAGTTGTGCGTTGTTTTCTCGACTGCTCTGCGTTGACAAACTATTGATCACGTTATTAAATGCTCTACCAGCTATGTTTCAAATGAATATTTATTAAATCTTCTACCAAAATTTGAAAAAAAAAATCGGGTGAGTGGAACGCCACGCAACAGAAGTGAAACTTCTTTGGCAACGTTGAGAGTGAAATAGAGGAATACATATAATTATATCGAACGGAAGAAGAAAATCATCTGAATAAAATAAGAAATTAACTTTTTCGGCATTTTAAATGGATTACGTATAAAACAATAACATAGTTGTCCAAACTGTCAATGATCGTAGCCACTTAGTTTGTTTACATGACCGGGACGCTTTGATTAAGTTTTCGAGAACGTTAGTGACGTGTAAACGATGCTCATGCAACGAGTAGGGCCATCTGTAATGGTGAAGGACTCACCACGCCACTAGCTCGAAGCAGTAATAGCCCCAACTCAATGCGCGCTCCCGTGGCCCCACTCTTTCGATAACAACTCTATGCTTACTACTTACCCCCACGACTTTCGTGACGATTTTGTTCGTAACGCAACTTTGGGTTAGCTCTCGATTTACTCCTAGTGCGCCTAAAGAAGTTTCACTTCAAAAACACCTGTATGGAAGATTTGCAGTCCACAAAGAAATTAAAGTCTTGGGGAAAGAATTCCTGTCAGAATTGTGTTTAAGACAATATGGTTCCACCATTTGAAGCTCCATTTCTACATTTCCTTATGGAACCTAAACCTTTCTCTGAATTCGTACACCTTAACCACTCTCATTCGTGGTATATCACCTTCTCTCTCCATCTCAATATAATCTATGTCAGTAACGCAGAATGTGACTGAACACAATTACTAAGCATCTTACTCTACCCACTGAGTAGGAGTAAATTTTGGCCTTAATTACTCCACAACTTACTACGTTAGAATATTATAGGAGAAAAATTCCTCCTGGGACTTGAACCCAGGACCTTTGGCTATCCGTGACAATGCTCTAACAACTGAGCTAAGCCGGAGTTCAATTCACAGCGCCAGATGGAACCTCTCTCCCATGACTGATTGCCCTAATGGTCTACCTCACAGACAGACAAGTTATGTCATATGCAGTACTGTGAGGCACACTAAGTAGTGATTTTTGTGACCGGGCTCCCACTGTTATTGTACAGTTAACATTCAAGATAGATATTAGACCATTAGGGCAACCAGTCATAGGAGAGAGATTCCATCTGGCGCTGTGAAATGAACTCTGGCTTGGCTCAGTTGGTAGAGCATTGGCATGGATAGCCAAAGGTCCTGGGTTCAAGTCCCAGTGTCGGAGGAATTTTTGTCCTATAATATTCTCATGTAATGTCCAACAGAGACAATAATCTGTGGTTCATGAAAGCTTATATATATATCTTACTACGTTAGTAACGTACTCCGTGCTTGTGCTCTCCACCACATGTGGAGTAAATACAAATTTTACTTTTTAGTTCATTACTCCAGATTTCCTTCTTATCTACAGATGTACTACTTTAGTACGCTTATCAGAACATTGTAACATTCCAGGCATGGGGTCGATGGCCGCCACTGCATGCAGAGAATTCTGTGTGAATCCAAAGTTTCTATACGACCTGGGAGATCACTTCTGGAAGATCTATTGCATATTATATTTAGGTAACAATCTAATACATTCTCAGTCATTGAAAATTTTTAATCAAATCAGAATGCCAATAAGCCACTCACTAAATAATTTTTAATTGTTATGAATTTTGTGTTACAGTCCATTCTGAAGTTAACATTAATGGAAATTTTTAATATTTAAGTAGCTTCTCAGTTTGAATCAAGAGGCTGAGTACACCCTGTACCATACTTCCATACCTCAGATAAATCCGAGGAGGTTCAGGGCCTGAGAATGCCAATCAGTTGGTTTTATAATAAACCCCCCCCCCCAAGGCTGCTAAATCCTTGGAAAGTGCTGTCAAATTTAAAGCCTCCCTTAAGGCACGTCTAGTAGATCCGTGAATAAGGCATTGGCATAATCATTATTTATATTATGTTTAAGTGCAATCTTCATTTAAGTAGACTACAGTGTGAGTACAGTGATGTTTGTGAAGTGAAATGAACATCTATATAAATATCTCTCTTCTGTAAAAGAAAATCCAAAATTATTTAATTTATTATTAATTCTATATATTATTGACATTTTATTTTGACTATTCCACTCATATGCCGCGTGTTTGATACTGACCAATAACGTTTAGCAATTCCTCGGATATAGACCAATCACGGTCGTTTATCTTACAATATTCTTGTGTGAATTGCGAGGATGGTATTTTATCGTGATAAAACCGTCTGCTCGTTACTGGACACGTAAGCATCAGTGTGCAGTGATTAATACTTCATATGCTGCGATTAAACAGCACGAAAAAAGATTATTTTATACAACATAACTTGTTTGGAAATTGAAATAATAGAAATGTACATTGATTAAAAACACAATTTCGATTCGATTCAAGCTTTTATTCTGTTCTGCTGTTAGCTTACCTGAATGAAGTTAACTACGTCTTATATGCACAATTGTATCACTGGTCACGACATGGTAACTCGAATCGATTCATGGATGGTTGACTCATAGTAGGCCGAGATTTCGCAGCTGTTAGTTTTGTTTTTATACAATAAAGCACGAAAGTAATTATTATTTGTATAATCCGTTACATTTTTATTCTTGGAATAGTCTTAATAAATCCAACTGGAGTTGACGAGTTTCATCGATAAACTCGTCGACTCTCGTGGGATTAAGTGTGATAATTCTCAACTTTGTATATTTCCAGCACTCCACATGGAGGACGAGATGGCTTTCATAACGACTCCTGTGTGTCTCACACATCGCCATGTCCATTTTCATTATTCCAACTATTTGACTAGACCGTCCACTTAATGACCACTCTCTTCACCTGTGGTTAAGTTTGCATTTCGCTCTACTCGTAGCTGCGGAGTGACTTCCCCATGGCATTGTGTAATGTATTATGTATATTCTTGGAAATAACCATTATGAGACAAATAAATTGTGTGGTGTGAAGCCAAAAGTTATGTCCAGAATCTTCAATCTTTAGGTTGAAACATTCTGCTAGTGCTCATAGTACTTTATATTATGTCTACCTCCTGTAGTACTGAAGTAAATTATGTTTTCTCACTATATTTTATAGTTTCCCAAACCTTACATGTTTGGCATAACATGAAATTAGTAATAAACTTATTTGTGAAAGAAAGATTCCACACTATGAAAGACATCATTCGAGGTGCCTTCTTACTTACTCAATGGCAATAGACAATTCCTAAGTTAGCTAAAGGAATATTATCTATTTTATGGAATCCGGAGGTTCATTGCCGCGCTTACCAGAGCCCGCCATTCAACCCTTTTCTATGCTAACTCCATCCAACCATCCCTCGCAAATCCTACTTCCCTTAAATCTATCCTAATATTGTCCTCCCACCTACGTCTAGGTCTTCCAAGTTGTCTTTACCCTTAGGGTCTCCCAGTCAATACTTTTGAGATATATCTAACCTCCTCCATGCGTGCAACTTATCCAGCCCGTTTCATCGAAGGCCTTTTTTTAACACATGCATCATAAATAACTATTTTAGATAGTCGAAGTTCTTTTAACTTTGAGAATGTCTCATGTTGACATACAACAGATTACCAAATTTAAAGAACATTCCAGAAACCGAAACACCCAGTTCTGAACCCGGGAAAGGGACTTTCACTACTGAAGAGTCTTTAACCCGGCCGGGAATTGAATCCGGCCTGCGTTTTTGTGTGCGATTTATTCTGGCATAATTTCAACATAATTTCAACAATGCTAGTTTTCAACCAAAATACAATTCTACAATATGAAGAGGCCAACGACTCTCTACAGACATGTCTCGTTTTGCTTCAGGTTTTCCAAAGTAATAATAGTCTGAGAGCGAGGAAAAAACTGTTTTAAAATTCGAGGAAGAAGGTAGAACCCCATAATTCTAATCAATACGTAATGTGATCTTTGATGGGAAAAATAAACTTATTACTTCCTCTGCCCGTACCATAGGTACTATAGGTAGAGGAAGTATTGTTTTCGACCCCAAAATTCGAAGTTGAGTTTTTAGCATATATACACGTTTCAAGGCCCCCTGAATCCAAAAATAATATTTTTGGAAACATGTCTGTGTGTCTGTGTGTCTGTGTGTGTGTCTGTGTGGAATATCTGTGAACAGGCTAGCTCCAATACGGAAAATCGTATGAAAACAAAATTTCGTATTTGGGTCAGGTACCTTCTGAAGATGTGAGGATAAGATTGGCGACTATTTTCTCTTATTTTTAAGGAGACTTTACATGAAGAAATTTTCGTTTTTCGCGATTTTCTCGAAAACGGCTCTAACGATTTTCTTTAAATTTTGCACAAGTGTAGCTTATAGTGAGAGCTAAAACTTTTATTTGAAACTTTTTTTTCGAAAAAATTCTCTGAAGGCAGTTACAAGCCACCTACTGTTCACCCACTGTTTGTAAAAAGTTTGTGTTGTGTGGTTAACAATTGAATACACACTTTTTCACGGCCTCTTATTCTATATAATAATGAAGTGAGAAAGACATATTGGAGGGAAATATTCTATAAAGTTCGGAAATTATTCTTAACGACGGAAGTTTCAATAAATGTCTGCAGTCACTTGTTTTTGTTTGCTATATAGTCTGCATTTTTATTAGTCGCATCATTTTCAAAGAAGAGGTTATCAGGTATTTATCGTATAATTAGCGTTAAATTGTGTCTTGCGTTTCTGTACAAGGATATGTGAATACTCCTAAGTTTTATTTGGGCAGAGGAAGTTATGTGACTTTCACATCAGATTTTTTTTAACTGATACAACTAAATGTATGCATCAGGCTTGTGTTGGTAATCTTGAATTGGTCAATGGTCACCCCTAATTCATTACGACGCCGTTTGTTCACACCAATTAGCAACTAGAAGGAAAACAAAGTGCAAAGAACTGTTGAGTAGGAAGCCATTAACAGGGAGTAGTGTGTCTTATTTTGTGTCTTGTTAAGAAAAGGATACATCCAAAAGGTTTATAAGAGGTTTAGTCTATTATAGATCTTTATTACGCACATTTTCATTCTGTAAAAGGATTGGTTGTATATGGAGCATTACCAGACTACTGAAGAATATCTGAAGGATAAGTATCAGCTGACAGGTGCTCGCGGAAATATTCCACAGTTTGTTACTACTTCAGAGAGGAATTAGACCTACCAGCATCCTTGAGGAGCACCATTGTTTTAGGTCAGCGGTTCCCAACCAGGGAAGGGTTACAGGTGGGTCGCGACTCGATTCTAAAACTATCAGAAACCATCGAATAAACAATCAGAAAAGATAAAAAAATCTAAACAAATCAAATTGTGTTTGGTTTTCCTAGAAAACAAATTACAGAAATCAACAAGATTAAAAAATCTTCATTCAATCATGACATTGACATGTTAGTTCAATCGAAAAAGTCCCAAAAATCTCATTAATATAGTATTCTTACTTAACAACAGCAATTTTGCCTGAAAAATTAAAATGGTCTTTGTGTACTTTCATAATTGTAGTTTTTATCTTCACCTAGGAACATTTGTTAGTGAGTATGAAAATACTTGTTGCATATATTGCAAACATATTATTTATTGTTAAATAAATAACTGATTTGCTACAAAGTGCTTATATTTTGTCAACCATTTTCAAATCAGAACACAAATTGTTTATCAATAATCAATCTGTATCTTCAAAACAGCATTATATAAACTTATAATATATTTGCAATATTTTATGGTAAATTGTATATACATAAGGAAGGGATACGACACAAATAAGGTTTTTTACTCCAACATGGTCGTGCAGGTATTCCGATAAGGAAAGGTGGGTCGCCAGCTGAAAAGGTTGGGAACCACTATTCTAGGTCATGCACAATTGTGCTTTTCAACGATTATCTAGATTACTTTGTACATTTCTTATATCCAGATTTTTCCACGTATACCAGGAAATAGCTATTTTTAGTTATGATTCTCGAGACCTCACAGCGCTGCAATCAGGAAAACAAGTTGGTGAGTTTGTTGTGTCCATTTCCTCTTTGCTTCAAATTGCATTTATTTGCACTAATACTGCTACACATGACATTGTGCAGTTTTTTCTTGTGTTAAATTATATGGGCCTTTGTAAAAATTACTCCACTTACAGTAGGGAGCCCGGGTCTAGTTGGCACAAATTTTAAACTTTTATTTTTATGAGCTATAATATAGTTCATATTATTATGTAAATTTATCTATTGAATAGTTTCATTATTCAGGTAGGTTTATAAAATAAAATATAACAATATTTCAAAAGGGTAACTAAGAAATTGCAATTTATTTGAACCTCGACACGTGTGTCAACTTACCCCATCGTCGGGGTATGTTGGCACAAGTTAAACAATAAATTGTTGTAACAAAAATAACACAAAATCTAAACACAATGAAGCAATAACTCAAACATATAAAAAAGGTAATGTCATTTGCATTCAATATACACAGTCTAAAGTAACAGTTATCACAAACATCACTTAAATATCTGAATCTGACATGTCAGAATTGCAATTCAGACAAATAAAGTTCTATTTGACACCACGTGTATAATTGGTATATTTATAGCTTCTAAAATACGGATAAACAATTAAATAAACCTCTTGTTGGAAAATGTTAGACGTTTTAATGGCAAGGCTGGTAAGCTAAGTGAATCAACTTACCCCGTAATGAATGTGCCAACTTACCCCAACGTATGCCGTTGAAAATATGGTTCGGTTTTGTGCCAGAAAATACACTAATATAAACTTTAAACTGCTCAGACATGTAGTTACTAGTCTTCACTACTCACCGACACCACAGAAGCAAATATTTCTTAGGACCGGATGTTGTAAACTTTCATTTTACAGAGGGATAAATATTTACTTGCAGGTACTCTGGGAGTACAAAAGCACGCTGCAGGAACAGAAAAGCTCCAAATACAATAGAAATTTGTAACAAAGGCTAACGGTAGATGACCAAATAGATATCTAATGCCCGAGTGCACCATTCTCCGGTTTTCTCAGCCGTTTCGTTACCGCGGTAAACGTAATACCGGGGTATTTTCAAAATCTCTGTGCACCATTGCTAAAATATCGCGGTTTGCTAATGCTTGGAAATATCGCGGTTACTCTGCTATGAATTTCTCCCATGGAGAAATTTTGTGTTGGTTTGTGTTGGTTTCTTCCATGGCCGCTAGGTTCGCTCTCTCTCTGCACGTCTTCCAGTCACGGTGGCTCGTCTATAGGCCAAATTTCATTTATTTTTGCCTTATTGTTCAATAATAAATGTTCGTAAGGATAAAATGGAATATTATATTGGGTATATATGTCTGACTTTGATCTCAAACACCATAGATATTGTAACGATCGTGAAAATCAGTTGATTACGCCTACTGGATGGACCTGGTTTGGATGAGGTCATTTCAATCGATGTTACATACAACATTTGCAAATATATGTACCATCGTTCATTCTTCAAATAGATCCCACCTGTCTGTACATTTCAATAAAATAACATTTACGTTTTAAAGAATAATTCTCACACCTGTGCAAAGAAACACCATGAAATCTCTGTTCTCAGTTCGACATAGCCTCACTTTTATTCCCGTTCGACTAGTGGAAATTTTAGGTGCAAAATCATCTACATAGCCATGAAAGGGCTGTTATAATTATGTTCGTGTGTGTGTGCAAGTATGATAAATTGATTACATACACTATATACCGGTACGTAGGCTATATCGTAATGCATGTAGCCATTCATTGCAAAGTTGGCCTAGGCCCACAGGTTTTCCATATTTCATTTATTTCTCTCCTTATTGTTCAGTAATAAATGTTCATAAGGATAAAATGGATTATTATATTGCGTATATATGTCTTCTGAATTGAAAGTTTGAATTCAAACACCATAAATACTGTACTAATCGTACTAATCGTGGTTACGCCCACTAGCCTACTCGATGGACCTGGTTTAGTTGAGGTAAGAAAGGAAGGTAATTTCAATCGATGTTACAGCACAGTATTTGCAAAGATATGCACCATCGTTCATTCTTCAAATAGATCCCACCTGTCTCTCATTATTCTTTATATTCAATTAGCTTTTGGCTTAGATATCATAAATATGATACATTACGCTGATCTCCATCTTGGAAAGAAAACAGCGGTTTTCTCACTTTACAGCTCCTTCACGGCCGGTTTGCATCTTACCGCGGTAAAAGTCGAAACCGAGCACGATGCAACGAAAATATGACTTACCAGGGTAAACTAAGCAACTTTACCGCGGTATTCTGAATACCGAGATTGGTGCACTCGGCCATAAGTGTCCTTGCACAAAAACGCAGGGTTGCCAAGTTATTAACAGTGTGCCAACTAAACCCTGTAGCCAACTAGACCCGAGCTCCCTACCCCTTAAACTTTTTATAGAAAAAAGCACTGCTTACATCAATTGTAATTGTGAGTGCCCGGAGTCCTTTGGCTGCCTCCGATGGGAGGCAGTATGTTTTTATTTTTAAAATATTTAAATTATAATCTGCTAGGGCTCAAGTTTTCATTTTACTATTAGTTAATACAATTTTTTATAGAGTGAAAGAAGAAAGATTTTTCCTAGGAGAGTGCATAAATCTGCAATTTGGTGAAGAGTTATCAGAAGTCTCAACAGTTTATATTATGAATTATTTCACTCATATTTAAGTAATAGAACACAACCATTTAAAACTTATGGATAATTTAGTAAAATGAAAACTCTAATAAATTGTAGGTGCATCTCAGAGTACAGTGTCTGGGCCCATTCGTAATGTACAACAGTAATATACTATGCATTCATTTTCCACAATTTAATGTAGTGTGTTTTCTTATGAAGAAAACATATTGGCTTTTAACAGTTCGAATTGGGACTTAATGTTTTTATAACAAATCATTTAAGTCAAGTCGCAGGAAACACCTTGGAATTCAAATGTACAATAAACGTATCTGGAGGAAACTCTGACACTAGAAGAAGAATCTCTTCGGACAATAATAAAATTCACCAACTGTCTCCAGTGCTGGTTGTACAAATCCTACCAGTGCAGTGGAAGCAAGGCAAACAATGCTTCATTTAGTTCATTACAATTACTACAAAAAGTGGATTTGAACTCTTTTGATGCCACATGCTGATAAGATCGATATCGACCCCACTGTCAGCCTCTGCCTGCTCAAAAGTGCCACGGCTTTCTACATAAAAATGTTAAGTTGTTGAAATTATACGTAAAGGACGGACGGACTTTTGCCACCCTGGGGGTTTATTTTTCCAATTACTGTATAATAACGGAGTTACACATAATTTAGGCATCATATGGCATGTTTCTGTTACATAATATTGGTTTGATCATGATGTCTTTGTCACTGCTGCTATCAGATAAATCACTATCACTGTCACAGGGTAAGTCAAACCACACTATTTTAAATACTCTGATATTTATTCATCATCCTTTTCGCCAATCTTCCTGCAAACATTCTCCCATTGATATACAACGCCACACAAAGTCGTCCCTTTCTGAAGTCTGCGTGGGAGGACGAGATTTTTGCACCACGTGGGCAAACACGTGTGAGGGGCAATTGCATAGTACTGCAATTAAAAGCTACACTTTGTACAGTATTTCAGAATGGCTGGTTGGCATTTGGCGCTACTCACTCTAATAATGATGGGTGGAATAACTCTGTCAGATCAAGAAAACGTTGAGAAACTGGCGAGGAGAAGGCGTTATATCGTGTTTCCGGAAGGAGCTAGTTTCTCAGTGAGTAGCCTATGGTTTTATTTATTAATGTTTAAGAGAAGCAGTATTAGCAGTATCAGCAATCTCGAGTGTCCAGATTTTCCCTTTTATTAACGGGTTTGTCAACTTTTAAGGTTTTGGTTCCTTCGTCCCCTTTCCTAGAAAGTGCTGCCTTACTTTATTCCTGCGCCCTCCCAGAGTTTATTTTGATATCATACATGAACACAAATTATGAAAAAAGTATACTTTTACAGTTGGCCTAATATTTTAATTACCCTATCTTAAATTTATTATATTTCCATAGTCATCAATTAAACCGGTTTTACTCAAGAGGAAATTGAGGTTAACAACTCTTTAGCTACCGAGCGAGGTGGCCGAGATGGTAACGTCTTGCACTCGCATTCGGGAGGCCCCAGGGTCGGCTAATTCGACATTAATTTTTTCATGGTTTTCCCTGTCGTTAAGCATACATACATACCATGAATCATCCTCACCATTTCATCTTGTATCATACCCATTTCAATTAATATCAGTTGAAATTTACTCCATAAAAATACACCGATAATAGAAACAATTGTCAAGCAATAATTCCATGGCCTCCCCTATTATACAGGCACAGATCTCGAACTCCTGATGTAGCCTCGAAGCTAAAAGGAGTATAAACAGCTGAAATAAAAAATAAAAAAAAACCTTTAGCTAGGTAACTCTGACAGTATCAAATCGATCTTAAAATAAAGTACGGAAAGTAACTAGACATTAATTAATGGTCGTAGAATTGTTGATATCAATGGAATCGTAACGAAGATAGTGTAGGCCTTACACATATTCGTCATTAAACAGGATTTGAACATTCGCGTCGTCACAAGTGGGCAGAGTAATCAAACAATTCAATCTCCAATCAAATTCATTTATATATGAAAACTAGACTCACATTCCTGTTGGATACATTTCAGCGTCTACAGGCATAGCTACGAGAAAAACTAATTGGGTGATGTTTAGTGCCTGGAGTTGATAAAGTCATCTATCTGGATATCTACTCTTATACAATTCAACGGCCCTAAATAGCGTGCTTGCTCGCCCGCTTCGTGAGACATCGGGTATACTCGGCGATGTTCGTCTCTCGCAGTCTAAACTTTCATGACGACTACAAAATTAGGAAGGAAACCCGTTTCTTTATTATATAAGGCCTAAGTGAAATAAACACAATGATCAAATATTCTAATTTTATTTTTACTTACAATTTTCATAGCTCTGAACCACAAACATTTTTAATAATCTACCAGTGTAATTTTCTTAAAAATCCTGGAGTCAATGAATAATGGCGGGCGAAGCCGGGGGCAACAGCTGTAAAATATTGATGGTTTTATCTCTTGAAATATCGCTGATAATAATAATCCAAACAAACCATTCCTTCCCTTGAAACATTATATAATTTCTGAAAATTACACTGAATTTATAAAATAAAATTCACATCATATTCATGTCCATAAACAGCTGAGAAACAATACGTATTATGTGTTCACAGGTTCTTTGGAACTGCATAATCAATTCTGATATAGTTTTCCCAGGGGGCGCTTTCATGTCGTGGAATGTACTCTAAAGCAGGAATTTTAGCTGTTTCATTAATTATTAATGGCTTAGTTTATGAATGATCCGCGTGAAAATGTTAATAAATATAATGCTTTAATAATTATTATACTCTTAATTTTTAATTTTTAAAAGAATTATCGTGGCGAAGCCACGGGCACCTCCTAGTGTTTATACAACCACTCAAAAACAAGATATGTCTAATCTTCTGTGGAGGCAAACTCCCGTAGCTAAATGTGCGAGGACCAGGTTCATTTAAGATATTAAAACTATATAACGATCTTCTAGATCGCGTTCTGTGTTACATGGAGGATGCTGTATGAGAGGACAGACATCTTTACCATGGCAGTCAACTGGGCTGTTTCATATGAGTTACCAAATGAGACGCTTCATCATCAACACAGTGTCCCGTCAGTTCTCGTAAAAAGACATCAGAGGGAGCTTTACCAGCAACTTGAGGTGGCAATGAATGCGTAAGTAATGTAATAATAATAATAATACATGTTTATTTTTTCTGGCAGAGTTAAGGCCATAGGGCCTTCCCTTCCACTTAACCAGGTTTAAGTCATTTTACAAGAGACAGAGAAAGAAAAAACTAAGACAACTTGACATTAAACGAGATAAATATAAATTAGTGATAGGATTTTAAGATTAATTTCTCAATATAATGTCAAACTTTAACTTTACAAAATAAATAAATAAATATCAGAAGGTTACTAACTTAATGTCAGATCTGATTTGAAAAGTTGGCGAGGGACACAGAAAAGAGAGAACAAGGCTGGAGAGACATTTTTTTGCTGTAGGGCTAATGTCTGCTTGTAAGGCAGCTATGTTGTCCTTAGAAACTGCTTCTTTAATTCCACATATGACAATGCTAGTACGAGCATGACCTTTAGCAACGAGAAACTGAAATATAGCCTAGTCCCAAGTGCATACGAGAACTTTATAAGTTTGAAAATATGAATCCTACGACAAAAATGAATTAAAATTTCTTGTAGAATATTTTATTTTATTTAGTTTCTTATGTGAATAATTTTTGCTAGGATTGATGGTTAAGGGCGTAAATGCAGAAAACTAACTTTAAACGCCCCCCTCCAGTACTTTTAGTATGACTTACTGTAGGTACCGACGAACCACCTTCCAAATTTCAAAACTCCGTGACATTTTTTACTCGATCACCATTTTTTTCTTTAATTTGACTTTGGTAGTAGGTCTAGGAGTTTTATAATGATTTTTTTAAATTTAAGTTATCTTTTGGAACCTTTTTAAAATGTAGGAATTTAGAGAGTTTCTGTACCAACACCATTAGTGTTTTTAAGACAGCATTAGTAAATATAATTCTAGGATTGAAATAAGATATTACGGAATTAAAAATTATGGTTAATCATTTATTTAATTGGCTTTTTAAGATCCCTAGGGTTGTATTATTATTATTATTGTTATTATTATATTATTACAATGAAAGAAATATGGGGATTGGAAAAGTACGTCTCAGGTTGCTCCAGGAAACAACGAATGGATTTAGCGGGTTGGGGTATGGAAACTTAGGGGCATAAGAAAGGACGATGTCCTCTATGTCTAAATAGAGAAGACGCTGAACACATAATTTTAAAGTGTCCAGAAACCGGAACGATCAGACAACTGTTTTTGAATAGAAATTAATGTTGGTTGCTAATGCTCTAGGAGTTGGAGGATCTCCATTTTCCTTCTAGGAATTAATGTAGAAATAACATATAAGAAATTAACAACGACAAAGAATATGACAACTTTGAAGGAAATGAGGAACTTTTTATACACTGTTAAAAGAAAATGGGGAAAACGAATCCTAGAATTAAGTGAGCGAGTGTGTTAATCCATTTGCTTTGTACATAAGTAAGGCAAATCAGCAAGACCATAACTTGTAAGTTCTCAAGGCTTTTATGTTAATATTAGTGTGTAATGGTAGGAGGTACACCCTATGGCGAAAACCTTTGTAACGCCAAGGGTGTAAATATTATGGCACAAGAACAAATTACATTAATTACATTTAGAGTAGGATTACTCCCACAACGTCTCTGGCCTTGAAGACTAACCCAGCCAGCGAGCTTCTCGTTACGTCTCTATATCAAGATGCGCGAATTCGCTGCGCGTAAGATCAGTGAGCCACTGCTAAGCAGAGAGTAAAGATCATGCTGCTGTAATAGTTGAGTGGAGGGATAATGCCGCAGAGACAGACAGAGACAGACAACACGTGGAGTGGGATAGCCAATCAGGGTGCAGCTACCTCCCCTAGGAGGGAGCTCTACGAACGGTGAGACTCGCTCCTGAGGTATATACGTAAAAACTTTGTGGAGATAATCCTACTCTAATTGACTTTTTGTTGACTGTTTATTTAGTAAAGACTTGGATCAGTTTAAAATAAGACTCCATTTTTACTTTCGTACTTTACGAAAATAGTTTTGACATGATTCATAATGCAAATCTAATACAAGCTGGACTGCTCACAGGGATCGAGTGCGTGTAGAAATTAAACTACATATGTTGGTAAACAAAAGCAGGCTTTTTCACACTTGCCTATATATCTTCATCATTACAAAAATGTGAGACAGTTCATGAAGCAATGAATGGAAATACACAATAGCTAAATTATGCAGGATTCAAACCCACGACTTCTTTCGTTGACCAAACTCTAAGTTTGTTGTCTTGAACTGGTCGGCCAATCTAATGGATGTGAAAGACCGACCAATCACAGTCCGTTATTCGGTTAACAGGAATTAGCTATATGTCACGCAGGTCGTTTTGTGAGGAAAAATTTTACTCTGGAGCCATTGGTGAAGGCCCACCCAAATGTCCGTAGCAGCCAAGCGTTATGTGCTATTATGCCATTGGTAGAGATATAGATAGGGTTCGTGACCTAAAAGAGTGGAAAATATGACCGCAATTTGTACTCTTAAAAATGACTAAATATGACCCAAAAATCCTAAATATGACTTAATAAAATAATGTATTTTCAAAAAATAAATGTTCCAATTTAAAAAGTTTAAAGACAGTAAATTCTTACATCACATGAATTCAATCAGATAATCACTTTTTAACAATTTCGGTGATTTACAGCTTTACTTGAGATGAACTTTTATTTTTAAAGAATTTGCTTCTGTTTGCTCGCTTCATCAGCTCCAAATACTCGTAATATTTTGTAAACATTGAGTGTCCATATAAAACATGAACAACTGCATTAATTTTAAAATTAAGTTACCATTTATTTGGCATAAACATAAAATTAATTAAATAAATTTCAAACTTAACTCGACCATGTAGTACATACTACTGTAAAATTGTGCTCCTTTACCGAATTCGTAACTGAAATATTTCGATAAATTACAAATATGTGTAAAATATGACAAAGACCACAAAGGAGCCCAAAATATGACATTATAGGCAAAATAAAAACAGTTCGATTAGGGTAACAAGCGTGCAATTCGTGTTTAATTTGTGTTTGCGACGAGAAAGGAGGTCAGGATAAAAAAAAATGACATGTCATAAACATCCGAACCCTAGATCGGACTAATATCTGCAATTTTTCACATTTAGACCATTTAGGGAGGACATACAGCTTTCGGTGAAATTCATAGGTGAGAAATAAACCACTGTGCATCATGGCGGAGACTCGTATTTGAAATGGCTTGCATTGTATTCCAGTTACATTTGTGAGGTGCACCCCATAGCAACCACGTGTCTAGTGGTCCTCACCCGCAATATCCGGAACCGTGTCTATTAATGAACCTACGTAAGCTTTCACGGCCGGAGTCATCATGGTCTACAAATTCCGGGCTGTTATGCCGTGGTCCTAATATTTGTAACTGCCACACTTCATTCTTGTGTCCGACTTTAGCGCTGTGTAACAAATAGTTGAATAAAAACACTTTCTTCAACGCACTTTATTCAACGACACTCTGCTGATGATGCAGGAACACCACCTGCGAAACGGCCGTCCGGAAGTTTACTAAGGTAAATAAAGTGCGTTGAAGAAAGTGTTTTTATTCAACTATTTGCCACACTTCACAGCCTGAATTATAGTAGTTTTACTTTTTACACTCCCGTTGTGCAATGGTAAGAATATTAGTCTATTTTCAAATCTATACTGATCGATGTAATAAGTTATGTACTTACGAGAACATGATACGAAGAATTTCTTCTACCATTGTTGCCTTTTGCGTAAATCTCTGAGCTGCTTCACATAACGTTCTCTTAATGCATTCACGACCATCCAATCCAGATCTGTCAACAAGAAGAGAAAACCAATTAATAACCATGCCGAGAGAACTTAGATACCATGAGTACCAGAAGCACAATATCACAGGCTATGGATAACATGTAAAGCTAATAGACACGATCATGGTCTACAATTTCCGGGCTGTTATGCCGTGGTCCTAGGTTTTTACGACCTGACGTTTCGCTCACGACTGCGGTGAGCATCCTCAGAGGCACTGCTGGAGCGACGTGCTTGTCTAGATGGCCGTTGACAGACTGAGCTCTGGTTCTGTGTTCCTCCCATATTTATACCCTGGGCACTGTTTGGATTGAAGTTTATGCAAGAACTAGCCAACAGATCTGCAGAACAAGAAACCCTGAGGAGGGTACAATGACACCGAAAGGCATAAGCAAGTAGAGAAAAGCTATCATTTATTACTTTATGAGATTGTATGGGGGAAGGGAAAATCTCTGTCTGTCTGCCTCAACGCGCGATAACTCAAACTCATGAAACTTGGTATATACATTTATAACGTTTATAGCAAGAAGCAGCTTGTTGATATTGGACCAAATCGGTTGATCGGTACCGGATATGTCCAATTTAGTGCCTATTTTGTGGTAATATATTATAAAGAATTTATCAAATACAAATCAGTTCTCAAGACAACATATTGTTTTACAGTGTTCATAAACGGCTTTGGAAGTTGCAATACAGTTAGCTTTGACAAATAACACCACACATTCCTTCATATATGCTTATCAAACTTTAGACCTTTGTTCTTAAGTACTGTTTAATGAATAGATCTGGAGTTTAACTCTTAAATTGACTTAAAAAAAAACTTATTTTCTGAATAACATATTTGCATTTATAACTGATTAAACAAAAGCATGCTGGCACTTTGTTACATCAGTTTACATGATTTCATTATTTTTTTGGCAATGAAGTGAAACCACATCGACTTAATATAAGTTTTGATCGACCATATTACGTGTGACGTAATACCATTATTACTTCGGTTATTCGGTTATCCGAACACGGAACGATGTTGAGACCTTGAGAGCAGCAGCTGCAAACTGCATTAATAGGCTAAATAGCCTGAATTTAAAGTAAACTCTAAAAACTAACAAAAATAAATTCGTTTCGTGTTGTCAAGATACGTTGGATTCAAGAAAGCGAGCAAAAGGGATCTTCGATTTCACTGACGCTGTAAGCTGCCATCTGTCGTAGAAGTACAACAGCCAGCAGTTGATAAGGACAGCGCGGGATTTTTAGTGAATCTGATATCTCAAAATTTAATGATTTGTACATATGTATATGCGTTCATGAACCACAGATTATTATCTATGTTAGACATTACATGGGAATATTATAGGAGAAAAATTCCTCTGACACTGGGATTTGAACCCAGGGCCATTGGTAGAGCATTGGCATGGATAGCATTTTTTAATTTTGGATTTTTTATTATTATTTTATTTTTATTTTTAAATTTTAGATTTTTTTATTTTTTAAATTTTGGATTATTAGATTTTCAATTTTGGATTGTTGGACATTTTTAATATGTGGTTTTTGGACTTCTTTAATTTTGGATGTCTGGAATTTTTATATTTTTGATCTTTTTTATTTGGAATTTTGGATTTTTGTTGTTGTGATTTTTTTAAATTGTAGATCTTTTTTTCTTTTATAATTTTGGATTTTTAGATTTTTTAAATTTTGGATTCTCGATTTTTAATTTTTAATTTTTTGACTTTTTAAATTTTGGAATTTGGTTTTTTTATTTTTTAAATTTTGAATCTTTGAATTTTTAAATTTTGGAATTTTGGATCTTTGAATTTTTTAATTTCGGAAATTTTAATTTTGGATTTTTTTATTTTTTAAATTTTGGATTTTTAGATTCTTAATATAGGATTTTTTAAATTTTGGATAAGCCTAATCATTGAGTTGATTGTTTTCTGTGCAGTCCGTTCCGTCACAGATCCACTAATTTCGTGACGATTTTGTCCGTCACGTGACTTTGGGTTAGCTCTCGATTTACTCCTACCGCGGCTAAAGAAGTTTCACGTCAAAAAGTAGTAAAAGAAATCATTCCATTTTCAAGCACTCATTAATAGCATTAGAAAAATAATTACATTAGTGTTAGATTTTCCTTATTTGTAATCGTGATTTACAAGTAATATAGTGTAGGCCTAAGCTAGAATATTCCTAGTGAGTCACCAGTTTACCAGCCAAAGCTGAATAAATGTAAAATATATGTGACTATAAATTAACATTAACAACATTAACATTTATCCTATAGAAGAATCTTCTGTATACAGACTTAAGACTATGATACTACATGCACTTTGTCACTTTAGTTATATCAGTTTACCTGATTTTATTATAAGTGTGACGTCTAGTGCTATAATGACCAAATGACAATAAAATTGTATTTATTAATTTATTTACTGGATTGTGAAATTCCAATTAAAACAGCTTTAAAAAGCATTTCTTGTTTGATTCCCGCGCCGGCTTCCCTTCCTTTCGTCAGATTGTTGGTGATCGCAATATGGCGACGCAGCGAACGCGTTGGATTCAGTCCCTCCCCTCACGCTGCCGATCTATTCCTCATCTGTGGTGGAGACTCTCTCAAATGGCACCAATCACGGCTACTCGATGGCATGCATAGCCAGTCAGTTGCAAATTGTGTGAAGCGTCCAACTGCAACTGTTCTTTGTGTGTGATACAGAATGGAACCTTTACTGAAGTCGGAGGATATTAAGATTGAAATGAAGGAAGAGATTTCTCCAATACAACCAAAGTGTGAACCTGTGCCTATTGTATTTGACACGATACACTCAAACGAAATCAAAAGTGAGAATACAGATTCCATAGCACACGGCTCCATTCACAAGTTAGCGCAAGTTTCAGGAATCTCTGGAAGGAATAATGAAGAAGAGGAACAGCTAATGCAGTCACAATCAACTGCTGTAAGTGCAAGCACATCCTCTGCTGGAAACAGTAAACACCGTACTCAGACTCGAGACAAACATTTCTTATGTGATATTTGTACTAAGAAATTTACCCTTAAACACAATCTCAAAACACATCTACTTACTCACACAATTGAAGAAATTCAAGAAACTGTGCAGCGCGTTGTAAAGGAAGCACTGCAGGACGCCAACTCGTTGCAGGTTCTCGTGCAGCTGGTAAAGCAAACTCTCATGGCGGACCTGCAAGCCACCATAGAAAAAAACAATACGGTGATAAAAGAACTGAAGTGCGCTCTCCAACAGAAAGATGAAAAAATCGTTGCATTGGAAAACCGCATCGATGATTTAGAGCAGTATCAACGGCGCCAATGCATACGCATATTTGGTGTGAAAGAGGAGGAAGTAGAAGACACCGATAAGATCGCAACTGAGGTGGCGCGCAAGATCGGTGTGCAGCTGGATGTCAACGACATCGACCGGAGCCACAGGGTGGGAAGACGCGACACTGAGAAGCCCCGGCCCATCATCGTAAAATTTGTGAGCTACAGAAAAAGGAGTGAGATGTACATGAATAAACGCAGACTTAAATCGAGTGGAATTACAATTAGAGATGACCTCACTAAGGCTAGACATGCTCTCCTGCGAGAATCCATTATCAGATTTGGGCTTCATAATGTCTGGACGATGGACGGGGTCGTTATTGTCAACCACGAGGGCACCAAAAGAAGACTGACAAGAATGACTGATCTAAACAACATGTGATGTCAGGCGATGACACTTAAGGTCTAGTTCTGTTCTATATTTATTCACGTTATCTATAGTTTCTTTTTAGTTTAGAATTTTCATTGGTTTATTTTCATTAACTCTTTAGAAAAATTCAAATCTGCTAATTACATCACATTACAATATTTAAATCATTATTTTAGTAAACGTAGTGTCGAGTATTTCAATATCGAATATTATTTCTAAACTTGTTTCTTTTGATTGAATTCTTAGTTTACAATATTGACGTAAATAATTCTAGAAATGTTTCCCCGACTGCCCCTCACTGTGATAATGAGTCCAGTAACCCTTTCTCTCTCTACCCCCTTGCACCTAACGGGACACAAAGCTCTGAAAAGGAAAGCAGTCATCGTCTCTCACCCCTACCTCCTTCCACCGCCGATCTGTTGAAGTCGTCTTTCTCAGGTAGCTCCACCACCCTAAAGGTTGCTCACGTTAATGTTCAAAGTCTTATTGCCCATTTCCAAGAACTGCACAACATCGTCTCTTCTCTAAATCTTCACTGTATTCTGTTGTCTGAATCCTGGCTTAAACCGTCCCTCCCTTCTTCACTTGTTGAATTGCATTCTTATTCTCTCCTCCGTAATGACAGAATAGGGAAGGGGGGAGGTGGGGTCGCTGCTTACATAAGAAGTGACCTCCAGCCTAAAATTGTATCGCAGTCTGCCTCTCAATATTCAGCCCGTCCTGAATTTTTGTTTATTGAAATATCCGCTGGTACACAAAAATGTCTTATTTGCATAGTTTATAGACCACCCAGAATCGGTTACCTTTCAGATCTAGAAAATGCATTGATTGACTTAACCCCCTATTATGAGCACACACTCCTCCTAGGTGATATCAATACAGATCTTATTAAGGCTAACTCAACAGATGTATTGAAGCTAAATTCTATATTCCAATCCTGCAATATGACCATTCTGCCCCTTCAACCGACACACCACACTGGCACTGCAGACACTTTACTTGACTTAATAGTGATCTCGCAAACAGATAGGGTTATAACGCATGGACAACTACCTGTACCTGGAATTTCAGCACATGACCTAATTTACGTCGAATACTCGTTGCAGTGCCCGAAACGCGAATCCAAATTCATTACATACAGAGACATTAAAAATATAGACGAACTGCAACTGACTGAAGACGCCCTGCAACTGCCTTGGCACTCCATATGGAATCTGCGCACTGTTGACGAAAAAGTACAAGCTCTCAATGACCTGATAATACAGCTATATGACAAACACGCACCGTTACAGACTAAACGAGTAACCCGTCCCCCTGCACCATGGATGACTGAAGAAATACGTGAATATATGACAAGGAGAGACGCGGCATATCGTAAATATAAACACAATAAATGTGATGAAAACTGGCAACACTATAAGCGTTTCAGAAATAAGACGACCCAAATGATACGTAATGCTAAAATACAACATGGACACAAACTTGTTGTGCCAACTATGACGACTTGTGACGTATGGAAAAACTTACGTACAATGGGACTATGTAAACAAAAAACTGACTGTTCTTTTGACAATTTATCTCTCAACGAACTGAACGAGCATTTTACGTCAGTGCCTATCAGAACCTTAGACAATGCAACTAAACGACAAGCTATTGCTGAACTGACAACCTTACCTACACCAGATCGTGAAAAATTCTATTTCTCTCACGTATCTCCCATGCAAGTAAAGAAAGCTCTTCAACGGGTAAAAACTAATTCACAGGGCATTGACAGAATAAGTATAAGAATGCTAAACAGAATCATAGATATCATCCTTCCGACCATAACTCACATATTTAACGCTTCACTTGTTACATCCACATTTCCTCAACAATGGAAACATGCAATCGTTCGACCTATTGCTAAAGTAAATCGGCCAAGCACTCCTACAGACTACAGACCTATTAGTATTTTACCTACTTTATCTAAAGCACTAGAACGTATTGTTCACAAACAACTTACTGACTATTTACATACTTACAACTTGCTCGATCCACTCCAGTCTGGCTTTAGGACTTATCACAGTACCTCTACTGCACTCCTTAAAATCGTTGAAGATACTCGTGAGGCCATGGACAGACGTGAGTTGACTGTATTATCCCTTCTTGACTTTTCCCGTGCATTTGACACAGTCGATACTGACATTCTTATTGCAAAGTTGAAATCTTTGTATCTGTCTGACACTGCAATCACGTGGATGGAATCCTACCTTCGCGGCCGTCAGCAATGTGTTACTGATAACAAGCGCTCTTCATCGTGGCGATGTGTGAAGGCAGGCGTTCCCCAGGGGTCTGTATTAGGGCCTCTCTTATTCTCCGTATTCATAAATGATATATCTAGTCACATAAGACACTCCCAACACCACCTGTACGCAGATGACCTTCAGATCTATATTCACTCACCTCCCGATGCAATTAATGACTCTGTAACATTCCTTAACGAAGATCTACAATCAATCGGTAACTGGGCAAACAAATTTGGCTTACAACTTAACCCAAGCAAAACCCAAGTTATTGTATTAGGACAGCAAAGACTCGTGTCATCCATCAACAAGGCTACATTGCTACCAGTGACACTGAACAACACAATTATCCCTTACACAGAAACAGTAAAAAATCTAGGTATCTTTCTCGACTCAAACATGAATTGGAATTCCCAAATCAAGCATATATGTAAAAAGGCTTTCTCTATCATGCATGCTCTAAAACGACTGAAAAACTTCCTTCCTACTAGAATAAAGCAAACCCTCATACAGACCCTAGTGATGCCTTATTTCGACTACTGCGACATCTTGTATGGAGATCTGAGTGTTGAATTGTCACAGAAACTTCAGCGTGTTCATAATACTTGTGTTCGTTTTATCTTTAACATTCGTTTCCACGATCATGTCTCAAAATATTTCAAGCAACTGTCTTGGCTTCGTTTGCATAATAGACGTTTGGTCCACTCCCTGTGCTTATTATACCAAATTCTTAAGTTTTCCATACCTCTTTACTTGGCTCCCCGATTTACATTTCTATCCTCCTACCATAATCATGGTACACGCTCGCAGCACAACTCTCTGTTATCAATTCCTAGTCATCATACAACCTCATACTCTCATTCATTCACCATAGCCACAGCCCGTTCTTGGAATACCTTGTCACAAGATATTAGGGGTAGTCGGAGTGTACACTCTTTCAAATCTGCGCTTATTAAACAATTATTGGCCACTGAACAGAACTAGCTCTTTGTAGTCACTCCATCTTTCACTGTATATAACATTACTTAGTCTCCTTATAACGTATCTACAGCTAGACTTAAATTTCCATTATAACATAATTTTACATATTCCTTGTTTTACTTGTAACATTATTACTATTTTCTTTTATGACACTTACGCTCTCTATGAAGCCTGTGCTTTTTATGAAACCTATGCTTTTTACTTATTTAATTTATTATTATGATTAGCCTTAACCTTAGTCTTAGTATTAGTCATAAGTCTCTTATTCACTAATTTGCTATTTATGTAAACCTACATTGTATATATTTTCTGAAACCTGGTTGAGTGGAAGAGAAGGCCTTATGGCCTTAACTCTGCCAGGCAAAATAAATCATTTACTACTACTACTACTACTACTGGACAGAAATCATTTTCTTGTGATGTCTGTAACAAGAAATTTGCCCGGAAAGGGCATCTCAACACACATGTACTCACTCACACTGGACAGAAAGCATTTTCGTGTGATGTCTGTAACAAGAAATTTACCCAGAGAGGGAGTCTCAAATTACATTTGCTCACTCACACTGGAGTGAAAGCATTCTCGTGTGATGTCTGTAACAAGAAATTTACCCAGAGAAGGAGTCTCAAGTTACATTTGCTCACTCACACTGGTCAGAAAGCAGTTTCGTGTGATGTCTGTAACAAGAAATTTACCCAGAAAGGGAATCTCAGATTACATCTACTCACTCACACTGGACAGAAATCATTTTCGTGTGATGTTTGTAACAAGAAATTTTCCCAGAGAGGGCATCTCAAAACACATCTGCTCACTCACACTGATCAGAAAGCATTTTCGTGTGAATCAAGAATCAAGAATCAAGAATTTTTATTTGCCATTAAATAAATAGATTACAATAGGCATCGTCAAATCATAAAAATATATACATAATTAAAAAAATACACATAATAATAAAAATAAAATACAAGTTCTTATCTTACAAATTTAAACTATTTTCATTTAGGAAATCCTCAATGGTGTAGAAGGCCTTATTCTTAAGCCATTTGGACATAGTCTTACTAAAATTGTTTGTAGGTAAGTGTTTAATTGTGTTTGGCAGTTTGTTAAAAAACAGTAGTTGTTGATATTTAAAACTTTTATAATACTTATCCAGTCTAATACTAGGTTTTACGAGGTTTGATTTTTGTCTTGTATTATAGTTGTGTTGTGTATTCTGCTCTTCGAAATCTTCTATATTTTCTTTAATAAACATTAAATTATAGTATATATAAATACCTGCCAGTGTCATTATGTTTAATCGTTGAAAGGCTGTTCTACACGAGTCTCTAGGCCCTAATCCATCTATAGTTCTAATTGCTTTTTTTTGCCATATGAAAACCTTTAATGCTGAGGGTGAGTTGCCCCAGAGACGGATCCCATAGATTAAGTGAGTGTGGAATAGTCCAAAGTAAATCATCTTTAGTATTGCTGGACTTATACAGGTTTTTAATTTTCTTAGAAGGAAGACGACCCTAGCCAATTTTTTACACAAATTGTTTATATGCTCATCCCATGATAATTTCCTATCTAGATAAATACCCAGCAGTTTGACTGGTTTAAGAAGTTCATCATTTAATTCTAATGTTTGTTTTAAGGAAAATATGATATGTTCTGTTTTATTCTCATTTACAATTAATTTGTTTGCTGAATACCAGGCTTTTGCTTGCTCTAAAGATCTATCTAGCTCGGTTCGGACATTTAAGATGTCATTATCTGATTCTATTATAGTTGTATCATCTGCGTAAAGTACCGAAAGTGAGGAAATATTGCAACTAAAATCGTTAACAAAAATCAAAAACAACAAGGGGCCCAGCACGGATCCCTGCGGAACTCCTACGTTTAAGTTTGCTATATTTGAAAAGTTATTGTTTAAACTAACCATTTGTTTTCTATTATTTAGATAACTTACAAGCAGTTTCAGTTCGTTGTTTAAAACTCCATAAAATTCTAACTTCTTACTAACTATAGCATGTGATACCATGTCGAAGGCTTTACTTAAGTCTATAAGGCTCATTCCAACTATATGTTTATTTTCAAAGCCTTTTAGGATGTGGTCTACAATGGTTTCAACCGCCTTAATGGTGGAGTGGTTCGGTCTGAAGCCAAATTGGTAAGTATATAACAAATTGTTGTCTACAAAATAATTATATAACTGGTTGACTATACATGACTCAATTATTTTACTTAAGATGGGAACTATTGCGATTGGTCTATAATTGTCAGGTTTATTTATATCTCCCTTTTTAAAAATAGGGGTAACTTTCGCAATCTTTAAACAATCTGGATAAATGCCCTGAACTAGAATAGTATTAATAAGAAAAGAGAGTGGTTCCAGAATTGCATCACCAACATTTTTAATTATGTAATTTGAGATCCCGTAGATATCTTCACTGCGTGAGTTACTCATATTACCAATTATCAATTTGACTGTCCTCATATCAATAGATTTCCATTTAAAATGGCTTGTAGGTTTGTGAGAACATTCAGTTAAGAAGTCATGATATGTAGAATTATTTATGTTAGATTTATCTTGATTAACATTAGTAGATATATTCGTAAAAAACTGATTAAATTCGTCAGGAGATATATGTATGTTAGGTTTACTGGCTTCGTTTATTCTACATTCCATTTTCATAACCGACCACGCTGCTTTACATTGATTTGCCGAGTTACTGATGAATTTGTCGTTTGCAGTTATTTTCGCCTTCATAATCATCTGACAATAAAATCTTTTAAATCTTCTATACAATTCCTTATCTTTTGCACTTAATGTATTTTTCCATTAAGTGATGTCTGTAACAAGAAATTTACCCAGAGAGGGCATCTCAACACACATCTGCTCACTCACACTGGAAAGAAAGCATTTTCATGTGATGTCTGTAACAAGAAATTTTCCCAGAGAGGGACTCTCAACATACATCTACTCACTCACACTGGACAAAAAGCATTTTCATGTGATGTCTGTAACAAGAAGTTTGCCCGAAAAGACATTCTCAAAACACATCTGCTCACTCACACTGGAAAGAAAGCATTTTCATGTGATGTCTGCAGCAAGAAATTTATCCATAAAGGAAATCTGAACTCGCATCTTCTCACTCACACTGGACAGAAATCATTTTCTTGTGATGTCTGTAACAAGAAATTTGCCCGGAAAGGGCATCTCAACACACATGTTGTAACGACGCAAATAGCGACGTGCATAATCAACGATAGGAGACCATTCCTAAACAAAGGAAGGGTTGGGGGACCGCAACTAATCGATATTGAACATTTTTATGATTATCGATACTGCCCTGAATTTTATTTGAATTACAGAAAAGGAGAGGTGCGCATGCGTCGACGGTGAATCGACGAGGCAGACGTGCGGAACCTAAAAGACGGTTAGTAGTACGTGCCTGACCACGAGAGAGAGAAGTTGAAAAGGCAGAAGGGAGAAGACGAGATTGGGATGTGTGACAGCGGTAGAGGCGTTCTGGCATAATGGTGTGTCAGATTTTCATCTAAAGGAAATTCTGGTTGTGAACTTCCTTGACACGGCTATATGGAGATAGTCATTAATCAGAAGAATACACCAAGTCGGCCAGTACGAGACACCGCTACAGCGAACACCAGCTGTGAGAGTGAGTCGTGACTGCTCGCTCTGAATAAGAGCAGATATGGACATCAGGAAGTAATGGAAGACAACTCAGGATCGGAGGATAAGTTGGACATCACTGGTTGAGTATAAGCGTCTAGACTTTTTTTCTTATTGTTTGGGGAGTGAGAAAATTGAGATATCCTTTTTTTTTAAGGATGGTTTCTAAGTCATGTATGGCGATTAGACACCGTATGGAATAATAGAATAGAATAGAAACATAGAAGTGAGAATTCTAGAAGTAAAGTGATGAAATCCAGTAATCCAACTATTTTCTATTTCTGGTCTAAATTAATTATAAAAGAGCAGTCTAGAGCCTAACAACTGAATGCCACAGATATATCTCTTCACTTTAAGTTTTTTTTGGGTGATTGTTCCACGAATGAATACATAGCTAGGGGCAATTGGTGATGCTCATAGAAACTTTGTTATTTTTGAGACAGGACGCGAGGGGAGTAAGGAAGAAAAGTAATTAAGGGGCATGCGTAGTACTTCTTACGAGGGCCCCTCCCTCTTGGGTTTCTTTCAGGTGACGGGTGACTATCTATAAATAGATTTCATGCTGGCCTGTAATGTTAAGTTATGTTTTTTATAGAGATTTATCTACAAGCGAAGGTGTATGGAATATGGTAGAGGGGGATAAGAAGTGGAAAGATTGAAGGGCAAAAGAAGGCCTACGAGTGGTAGTGCATTAGGTGTGTACCATTGGAAAATTTACATGTTAGGGTAGAAGTAGAAGTCACTAAAGGGGTTATAGAGAAGCTTACTAATCTGGGCGTGAATTAGTTTCAGTTAGAATTCTAGGGAATTTAGAGACAAAATAAGATTGGGTGCCCATGCTAAAGAGTAGTAACGTAAGAAGTAGGAAAACTAGAATAACCACCGAGTGAATTAAATCAATGGTATAAGCTGAAGGGAACTCTACTTAAAGAAAGAAAGGGGTTAAAAGATAATAGCTGATGACTGGTCAGGTTAGAAAGAGGAGAGTGAGTTGAAAGATAACAACAAATGATTGGTTAGGTTAGAAAGAGGAGAATAGGAAATTGCGAGTAGTGTACTGATGATAAGTAGTTTATTAGCAAGTACTAGAGATTGTAAGGGTGAGGTGAGGGAACGCCGGAAGTATCCCGAATCAAACAAATAAAATCTGGTAGTAGGCAAGGCCTATACCAGTAACATATAAAGAAAAGAAATTTATGAGAGATTGTGGAAGCCATCGATGTTGGAGGCGAACAACGGCCCCACGTGCCTCTAGGAGAGAGTGTCAGGGACCTCTGACGTCGATTTACAAAATTGTATTTTTGTTTGCGGCCCATTAATATTTTCCCGGTTGCAGGAGAGGAGTCAGATTGTTTGTAACTCAAGATCTAGACGTCGCTCCTGTATCGGTGGTCTATCGCCACAGTCACTCTGTGGGTATAGGCCTAAACTTCTATTTCTTTCTTCATGAGACTGTCTTTTCTATTTATCTTTAAATACAATTCTTCATGGACTAAGCTGACAAATAGACTCGTATAGGAGACATAGGTGGGATTATTGAATGTAATCTGTAGAGTTAAGGATTGGATTATAAATTGAAAACCTTTATTTATTCTAAAGAGAAAAAAAGGGGGTATAATATATATATTGAAACATCTTGAAGTTGCAAATGTAAGTGACTATACAAGTTAATAGTAAATAATACGAGACGTTCTAGTAGATACCTGGAAACAAAAAAAAAGAAAGAAGGTTAAAATAATTAATTAGGAATTTGTTATTGTTGAACAGAGAACGTACTTATACAGTTAAAATTGGGTATACTAACCTTGAAAAATTAAGTACTATCCTACCAATAAAAGTGTTGAATGGTTAATGTAGTGTAAATGTAATTTATTGTATATAAGATTGTTATTGTTGAAAGAAAAGAAAAAAAAAATATAATAAATTAAATAAATTATGGTTATAGTTATGCAAAGTAAATTAACGTGAAGTTCAGATTTTTGACCCTTATCCTTGTAATGGTTTGAGAGTCGCTGATTTTTTTGGGCTAAGTTATATACCTTGGTAGTGAGTATTAAAAAAAAAAAAAAAGGAGAAAAAGAAGAAGCAAAATAATAAAAGAAAGATAAACCCGAATCCATTCCCGTCTCCACTGTTAATTTAAAAGCTAGTCGAGAGGCATGTAGATACATAGCCTGTGTATCTATAATTTAATTTGTGACTGGGCTGATACATAAAAAAAGAAGAAAAGAGGAAGCGTATTGATGATGGCGCCCGTTAATATAAATTTTCATCAATATTATCAAGACTGGGTAAATTGTTAAAAGAGAGAGGAAGTAGACTGAGAGTAGGAAGTTTGCAATCACCCGGTGTCAAAGGTAGTTGTACTGAACGTTGGAATGTGGACTATGCAGGCAGTGTTATGATGACACGACAGGTGCATGAGTGACCTTGTTTTGTGGGAGTTCAGTAAACTTATATACTACGATTAAGAATAATCACATATTAGTCGTCACAGATTTTGGCGAAGAATTTTGGCGAAGATTTAATCCAAGAAGTTAAGGAACTTTATAGCATAAAGTAAGAAAAGCCCGTCACAAATTTTGGCGCCCATACCGTGGGGCGAGTTGTGTTAAAATCACAGATTTTGATAGCCCATATCGTGGGGCTGAGTAGTGTTAAAACAAAACAGTATTGCTAATTGTTGCAACTTAATTTAGTTAAAATTGTTAAAAAAAAAAAAAAAAAGAAACCTTTATTCAGTTGAAGTTCCATATTATGATAGCCCATAGCGTGAGGCAGTGATAGTTTGATATCCTAACGTGAGGCGAGATAGGGTTAAAAGAATTTTGGGAGTTAGGTTAGTATAACTGAAATTTATTCTCAAAAACAAATAATAATAATAATAATAATAACATATTTTTGGGAAAAGAATAATGACTATTGACAAGTAAGGACTTCTATAGATGACTAAGACAGACGACTGAACTATTGTGTGTTCTAATCTTTTTTTTTCCAGTGGTATTGTTAATATATAAATATGGCTACTTATGTTGATCCGTATGCACAAATAAGAGCAGCTGAGCTAACCCAAGCTATTAGGAAGTTGAGGAAGGCGGATTTAGAGGCAGAATGTGATAGAGTAAAGTTACCGACCACAGGTACAAGGGATGAGTTAAGACAACGCTTGTTAGATTATGCCCGTAAGAACCCTCAGTCATTTCAAGTGTTAATTACGGCTTTTGCTCTGAGTCAGGAAGTTTTGGAAGAAGATTTAGTTGAACATAATATAACGGTACCACAAGATTCATATGGAGATGTAGTGTATACATGGGTTAAGTTAATGCGTAGGAAGGCCATGGCGGTAGCTGATTCAGAAGAAGTTGTACCAGTAGTACCATCGTTTACAATTCAGTTAGAGCCACATAAACCAAATACTTTGGATCTGGTTCGTAAATGGAACATTAAATTCAAACCTGGGGATAGTATTTACTTATTTTTGGAGAGATTGGAAGATTTAAAACAAAGTTCTAAGTTACAGGGTGCAGAGTTATTGTCAGTATTACCCGAAATTTTACAAGATTCAGCTTTACTTTGGTACAGGAACAGATTAACAGATTGGCCTACATGGGAAGCTTTTTTGAAAGAATTTAGAGAATATTACTTGCCTATTGATGAGGAAGACTCGCTTTTGGATGAGATTAGACAGAGAACGCAAGGTCCTAAAGAATCGATTTTTGATTATGTCAATGCTATTCAAACGTTAATGAGGAGGCTGAGTACTCCAATGAGTCCTCAACAAATGATGAAGACTGTTATCAAAAATTTGCGTCCTGATGTAAAATTGTACCTTAGACCTGCAGAGATTCAAACTATAACAGATTTAATACGTGTAGGTAGACAGTATGAACAAATATTGTTAGATTCTGAGAGATATATTCCTCCTCCAACGCAGGTTAGAGCTACAATTAAAGAAACGGCTTATAAACCTCAGAGACAAGTTGTTATACCTTCAGTTCATACAGCGCTAGGAATTCAGGGAAAACAGGAACTTCCATCGTCCGAGTTACAAAAGAAACCCAATGTTAGTTTTTCTGCAAAGACGTGGGATAAGGAACGGAATTCAAGTCCTGTAAATGATTCTAGAATGGTTAAAGTAATAGAAAATAAAGAGAGACAGGATGAGTCGAGGGATAATGGTAAAAACACCACTTTGCGTTTTTCAAATAATCAGCGATGTTGGAATTGTGATAAAACAGGACACAGGCAGTTCGAGTGTAAAGCACCTCGTAGAGTTACTCCACGCACTACGATTAAATGTTATAATTGTAATAAGCTTGGACATAGGTCTATTGATTGTAGGATGCCCCAAGAAAGAAAAGTTAGGCCTACAAATTCTTTAAGGCAATTAACTAAAAATCAGGCTTGTGTGATGTTAAATATAAATCCTACAGATTTAGTTAATGGAGATAGATGTTTTGTTGAAATTTTGTTGGAGGATATTACATTTATTGCTTTAATAGATTCCGGTTCAGATAAAACTTATGTGGGAGAGAAGGGTGATTTTTTGTGTAAAATGTTAGATTTAGCAGTAGAAGAATCTGAAGTTAGGGTGGTGCAACTAGCAGATAAAACTTATAGTTCTATAACAGGAGAGAGAACTTTTGAGATGAAATTGCAGGACAGGATCTTTCAGATAAAATGTAAAATTATGCCAAATTTAGCAGTAGATATGATTCTGGGCATGGACGTTTTGAAACAAATTGGGTTAGTAGTAGATTTGCAAGATGGGACTTGGTATTTCAAAGATGAACCAGCAAAAATTTTTCAATTTGTTAAGGCTATAGATTTAAAAGAAGAAGATCAACTACATAATATTCTTACTTTACCTACACCTCAGGAAAGGGACAGATTGAATGTGTTTTTGGAAAATCAGTTACAGAAATTTGATCAGTGTACTGGACTTACAGACTTGATTTCTCATGTTATTGATACAGGCGATGCAAAACCTATAAAACAAAGATATTATCCAGTATCACCCATTTTGGAAAAAGTTATACACGCGGAAATAGATAAAATGTTATTGGAAAAAGTTATAGAGCCTTCAAATTCACCTTGGTCGTCTCCGGTAGTTATGGTAAAGAAACCAGATAGAACATGGAGGTTCTGCGTAGATTTCAGAAAAGTAAACAATTGTACTAAAAGAGATAGTTATCCTTTGCCATACATTGAACATGTTTTGAGTAAATTACGACATGCTAGGTATATCAGTACAATAGATTTGAAAAATGGGTATTGGCAAGTTCCATTAGATGAAGCAAGTAAAGAAAAAACAGCATTTACCGTACCTGGTAGAGGATTGTATCAGTTTCGAGTTATGCCTTTTGGAATCCATAACGCACCAGCCTCGTTTCAAAGATTAGTTGATACTATATTAAGAGAAGAGATAGGAGAGAAATGCTTTTGTTATTTGGATGATATAGTACTTATTAGCGAGACATTTGAAGAACATTTGTCCTTGTTAGAAAAAGTCTTAGAGAAATTAAGAAAAGCTAACCTGAAAATTAATAGGGAAAAATCAAAATTTTGTAGAAGTGAATTAAAATATTTGGGTCATATCATTACTCCATTAGGAATTGCTGTAGATTCAGATAAAATCTCGTGTATCCTTGAGTATCCAGCCCCTACAAAAGTCAAGGAAGTACGAGCATTTTTAGGATTGGCATCTTGGTACCGACGATTCATTCCATTTTTTTCTGAAGTTGTAAAGCCCCTCACTGCACTTCTGAAAAAGAATCAGAAATGGCGTTGGACTAAGGAATGTCAGGAATCTTTTGATGAATTAAAATCGAAATTATCTAGTAGTCCTATATTAACTTGTCCAGATTATACTAAACCCCTAGTGTTACAGACCGACGCTAGTTTTTCAGGACTAGGAGCAGCATTAATTCAGACAGGAGAGGAAGGAGAGGAAAAAGTAATAGCTTATGCTAGTAGAACTTTAACGGTAGGTGAGCAAAAGTGGGCAATAGTTGAGAAGGAATTGTTAGCTATATTGTGGGCAGTTCAAAAGTTTCGTCCTTATTTGGAAGGTTATCATTTTAAAGTATATACTGATCATTTTGCTCTGAAATGGTTAAATACATTACAGAATCCGACCGGACGATTAGCTAGGTGGAGTTTATTGCTCCAGGAGTATGATTTTGAAGTAATACATAGGCCTGGTAGATTACAAAAAGTTCCGGATGCTTTATCTAGAATACACGAAGGGAAAGTTCAAGAGAAAACGGTAGAAGAAGAATTTTGCCTCTTGTTGACTGATAACTCTGAAGTAGTGGAATGGGAAAATATACAAGATGCTTGGTATATTAAGCGGAAAGAGCAAGTACAAAGTAAACCTAAATTTTGGCCAGATTGGAAGGTCGTAGATGAGAAGTTGTACCATTTAAGATTAGATCAGTTAGAACAAACTTTAGAGGGAACAGTGAATAGGTGGAAATTAGTTATTCCGCAAGATTATAGGATTAAAGTATTACAGGAATGTCATGATGCACCGACTGCAGGACATATGGGAATAGCTAAAACTTTCTTTAGGATAGCAAACAAGTATTATTGGCCGGGAATGTTTAGAGATGTTGCTAAGTATGTTACTGCTTGTGAAATCTGTCAGAGACAGAAAGTGTTACAGACGGCTCAAGCAGGACCAATGCATTTTTACCAGAAAGAGAAACCTTGGATGACTGTAGCTACTGATTTGTTGGGACCTTACCCACGTTCCAAAAAAGGGAACCGCTACATTGTAGTATTTCAGGACACCTTTACCAAATATGTAGAATGTAAAGCGTTAAGGAAAGCAACCAGTAGAGCAGTTACGGAAGCATTTTATGAATTGATTATCCTTAAATGGGGAATTCCGGGATATTTGCTGATGGATAATGGACCGCAATACACTAGTAAATTAATGCGAGAGATAGCTAAAGCTTTTAATATAACTCCTTGTTATTTACCTGTATATTCGCCACAAGGAAATCCAGTAGAAAGAGTCAATAGAGTATTGAAAACAATGATTTCTAGTTATATTCAAAAGGATCAGACAGTTTGGGATGTGTATTTGAGAGAATTTAATTTTGCTATAAATACGGCTAAGCATAGTTCCACTGGATGCACTCCTTATATGCTAAATTATGGGAAGGAGCCTGAAATTATCAGTAGGATTGAAAAGGTGGAAAACCAACCGATTCATAAAGAAATTCCAAAACTTTGGGTGGAGAGACTCAATAAATTGAAAACGGTACGTTTAATGGTTAGACATAACTTAGAAACCGCCTATAAGAATTCGAGTCATTATTATAATCTTCGGAGGAGAGAGATGAGATTTCGTCCAGGAGATCTAGTGTTAAGAAGAAACTTTAAATTAAGTGATGCCTCACAAGCTTATACAGCAGGTTTAAGTGCAAAGTTTGTCGGGCCCTATATTATAAAGAAAAAGTTCAGTGAAAATAGCTACGAACTGACAAACCGTTTTGGTAAAAAGTTGGGGAAGTGGCACGTCAAAGACTTGAAACCCTTTGTTCCTGGATAAACATTCTTTAAGGCTGGTAAAAGAGACACGCACAAAAAAAAAAAAAAATGAATGTGACCTGTGTCAACATTATTTTTTTTTATGGTGAGTGAGGGAAGAATGTAACGACGCAAATAGCGACGTGCATAATCAACGATAGGAGACCATTCCTAAACAAAGGAAGGGTTGGGGGACCGCAACTAATCGATATTGAACATTTTTATGATTATCGATACTGCCCTGAATTTTATTTGAATTACAGAAAAGGAGAGGTGCGCATGCGTCGACGGTGAATCGACGAGGCAGACGTGCGGAACCTAAAAGACGGTTAGTAGTACGTGCCTGACCACGAGAGAGAGAAGTTGAAAAGGCAGAAGGGAGAAGACGAGATTGGGATGTGTGACAGCGGTAGAGGCGTTCTGGCATAATGGTGTGTCAGATTTTCATCTAAAGGAAATTCTGGTTGTGAACTTCCTTGACACGGCTATATGGAGATAGTCATTAATCAGAAGAATACACCAAGTCGGCCAGTACGAGACACCGCTACAGCGAACACCAGCTGTGAGAGTGAGTCGTGACTGCTCGCTCTGAATAAGAGCAGATATGGACATCAGGAAGTAATGGAAGACAACTCAGGATCGGAGGATAAGTTGGACATCACTGGTTGAGTATAAGCGTCTAGACTTTTTTTCTTATTGTTTGGGGAGTGAGAAAATTGAGATATCCTTTTTTTTTAAGGATGGTTTCTAAGTCATGTATGGCGATTAGACACCGTATGGAATAATAGAATAGAATAGAAACATAGAAGTGAGAATTCTAGAAGTAAAGTGATGAAATCCAGTAATCCAACTATTTTCTATTTCTGGTCTAAATTAATTATAAAAGAGCAGTCTAGAGCCTAACAACTGAATGCCACAGATATATCTCTTCACTTTAAGTTTTTTTTGGGTGATTGTTCCACGAATGAATACATAGCTAGGGGCAATTGGTGATGCTCATAGAAACTTTGTTATTTTTGAGACAGGACGCGAGGGGAGTAAGGAAGAAAAGTAATTAAGGGGCATGCGTAGTACTTCTTACGAGGGCCCCTCCCTCTTGGGTTTCTTTCAGGTGACGGGTGACTATCTATAAATAGATTTCATGCTGGCCTGTAATGTTAAGTTATGTTTTTTATAGAGATTTATCTACAAGCGAAGGTGTATGGAATATGGTAGAGGGGGATAAGAAGTGGAAAGATTGAAGGGCAAAAGAAGGCCTACGAGTGGTAGTGCATTAGGTGTGTACCATTGGAAAATTTACATGTTAGGGTAGAAGTAGAAGTCACTAAAGGGGTTATAGAGAAGCTTACTAATCTGGGCGTGAATTAGTTTCAGTTAGAATTCTAGGGAATTTAGAGACAAAATAAGATTGGGTGCCCATGCTAAAGAGTAGTAACGTAAGAAGTAGGAAAACTAGAATAACCACCGAGTGAATTAAATCAATGGTATAAGCTGAAGGGAACTCTACTTAAAGAAAGAAAGGGGTTAAAAGATAATAGCTGATGACTGGTCAGGTTAGAAAGAGGAGAGTGAGTTGAAAGATAACAACAAATGATTGGTTAGGTTAGAAAGAGGAGAATAGGAAATTGCGAGTAGTGTACTGATGATAAGTAGTTTATTAGCAAGTACTAGAGATTGTAAGGGTGAGGTGAGGGAACGCCGGAAGTATCCCGAATCAAACAAATAAAATCTGGTAGTAGGCAAGGCCTATACCAGTAACATATAAAGAAAAGAAATTTATGAGAGATTGTGGAAGCCATCGATGTTGGAGGCGAACAACGGCCCCACGTGCCTCTAGGAGAGAGTGTCAGGGACCTCTGACGTCGATTTACAAAATTGTATTTTTGTTTGCGGCCCATTAATATTTTCCCGGTTGCAGGAGAGGAGTCAGATTGTTTGTAACTCAAGATCTAGACGTCGCTCCTGTATCGGTGGTCTATCGCCACAGTCACTCTGTGGGTATAGGCCTAAACTTCTATTTCTTTCTTCATGAGACTGTCTTTTCTATTTATCTTTAAATACAATTCTTCATGGACTAAGCTGACAAATAGACTCGTATAGGAGACATAGGTGGGATTATTGAATGTAATCTGTAGAGTTAAGGATTGGATTATAAATTGAAAACCTTTATTTATTCTAAAGAGAAAAAAAGGGGGTATAATATATATATTGAAACATCTTGAAGTTGCAAATGTAAGTGACTATACAAGTTAATAGTAAATAATACGAGACGTTCTAGTAGATACCTGGAAACAAAAAAAAAGAAAGAAGGTTAAAATAATTAATTAGGAATTTGTTATTGTTGAACAGAGAACGTACTTATACAGTTAAAATTGGGTATACTAACCTTGAAAAATTAAGTACTATCCTACCAATAAAAGTGTTGAATGGTTAATGTAGTGTAAATGTAATTTATTGTATATAAGATTGTTATTGTTGAAAGAAAAGAAAAAAAAAATATAATAAATTAAATAAATTATGGTTATAGTTATGCAAAGTAAATTAACGTGAAGTTCAGATTTTTGACCCTTATCCTTGTAATGGTTTGAGAGTCGCTGATTTTTTTGGGCTAAGTTATATACCTTGGTAGTGAGTATTAAAAAAAAAAAAAAAGGAGAAAAAGAAGAAGCAAAATAATAAAAGAAAGATAAACCCGAATCCATTCCCGTCTCCACTGTTAATTTAAAAGCTAGTCGAGAGGCATGTAGATACATAGCCTGTGTATCTATAATTTAATTTGTGACTGGGCTGATACATAAAAAAAGAAGAAAAGAGGAAGCGTATTGATGATGGCGCCCGTTAATATAAATTTTCATCAATATTATCAAGACTGGGTAAATTGTTAAAAGAGAGAGGAAGTAGACTGAGAGTAGGAAGTTTGCAATCACCCGGTGTCAAAGGTAGTTGTACTGAACGTTGGAATGTGGACTATGCAGGCAGTGTTATGATGACACGACAGGTGCATGAGTGACCTTGTTTTGTGGGAGTTCAGTAAACTTATATACTACGATTAAGAATAATCACATATTAGTCGTCACAGATTTTGGCGAAGAATTTTGGCGAAGATTTAATCCAAGAAGTTAAGGAACTTTATAGCATAAAGTAAGAAAAGCCCGTCACAATGTACTCACTCACACTGGACAGAAAGCATTTTCGTGTGATGTCTGTAACAAGAAATTTACCCAGAGAGGGAGTCTCAAATTACATTTGCTCACTCACACTGGAGTGAAAGCATTCTCGTGTGATGTCTGTAACAAGAAGTTGGCCCGAAAAGACATTCTCAAAACACATCTGCTCACTCACACTGGTCAGAAAGCATATTCGTGTGATGTCTGTAGCAAGAAATTTACCCAGAGTGGGACTCTCAACACACATCTGCTCACTCACACTGGAAAGAAAGCATTTTCTTGTGATGTCTGTAGCAAGAAATTTATCCATAAAGGAAATCTCAAGTCACATCTACTCACTCACACTGGACAGATATCATTTTCGTGAAGTTTCAATACGCATGCTGACTTGTAGAAAGTTGTTAAGCTTATTTCATTGTTTGTTGTGTTATTATTTTCTTTAAATTCCCTTGAGCGAATTTTTACTTACAAAGACACATATTTATTTTGCCCCCCCCCCCCCCAGGTGATGGCACTTGCACCCCCCTTCCTATGCCACTGCCTCAAGGGCCAGTATTAGGTTCCTATCTGTTTATTCTGTATATCAAAGCCCTTTCCATATAATTCACATTAGAATGTAGAGCAGCTGTTAAAGAACTTGTATCCAAACTTCTTCTTGAAATTTTGCTCACAGAACTCAATAGGCATTCATGTAGCCTATGGAAGGAACTCAATATTGTCAGTCCACCACAATGGATGAGTTGGTAACGCGAGTGCTTGGCGCCTGGGTTCGATTCCCGGATTTTAAAGATATGCAAAGTTTCCTTCCTGGAAGAGGACTGGGTGTTGTGTCCTCATTCACTTCCTGCGAAAGTACCTGGCCACCTTACGCGGTCTCATCTGGCCTATTATCCCTTGGTCGGGCCATGCATAACCCCCACGGTCCCAGGGCTGTACATTTCATCATCATCAATATCGTCAAGTAAAGCACCTAGCCAGTAGCATTTAGACATCAGTGACTAGGCAGATAGAGATGAGCCCACTATGCGCAACTCACAACTGCTTTACTCGGAATATGTCAAGAGGAGCGTGAAAAAAAAAAATCCTCCACAGAGCAAAGAAACAACTTATTTTCGGAAAATAAAAATTCTTCTGTGGCTGCATAAATAAAACTGCAATTAATTGTATTTACGATTAAGACCTGATGGACAATGATTGTGCTGTAAAAATTTCTGAGATTGGGAGGTCAGCCTCAGAACTATTGAGGACTATTGAGGAGCCTTTTGCTAAAGAAGATTAAGACCACCAATATAAGTCATTACATGCCTCCCATCCTGCCATCTGCCAATGTCCAGGGGTGGTCTTGTGCCATAGAGTTAGAGTTGTTTTGCAGCAAACTTGCAGACACTAAACAATTTTTTCAATTTTTCAAATGTTTTTATAGCCTACCTGAATGTCGTACAATACATTTTAGGTATAATTTTGAAATAATATAAGAATAATTTATATTGCTTTAAAAAGCTTAAAATGAAGGCAACAGATGAATAACTACCCTAAATAAATAACAATTTTTAGGCTTAAAATGATTTTCAAATATATGCATAATACACGTGTATATATATATATATATATACACACACACACATATATCATTTATGCCATCAAAACGTCGCTCTGCAGCCAAGAATCTGCTAAGACATGGAATTCTGTTGATATGATTATAATGTACTGGTACAATAATTTATTACCTAAGAAAGAAAAGTAACATAAAACTGAGCTATTTACAGAAGAAGTTAAAATTGATTACCATAGAACACTAGTTGCCATGAGTCATCGCCAGTATTTCATCCTGTATCATATTCATTAAAGTTGAAATTACCACATGCCATAACCACATCAACAATAGAAATCAAATGCACATCAATAGTTACATGAAGCAAGATGAGGAGAAATACCAACCTTCGCATGGGAGGCGAACATAACCATAGCTGCGGAGAGACATATTGATGGCACTGCATTTATAAAGACCAGGTAATATAATTTACAAAACAGGTCTGCAGAAATATCTGTAGCTTTCACCAGCTGAATTTTTTGTGACTTTCTATGGCATTTGAAAACCTGAGCTATTCCCACATAACTGGATGCCACATGGGGTATGTGGATGAAGGAAGAGTGTGGAGGGATGGGTCTACAACACCTACGTTTGAAATACTCAAAGGTTGGCAGCAGCAATAGTCTACCATATTATAAAGTAGGCTACGGTGGATATTATGCTGTAACTTCATTTATATAAATAATTTATAATTGTGGCATCCAGTGAGATAGTGGGCTAAGCCAGAAATAAGGGAATCGAGATATTTTGAGATTTGTGTTTGGCTTTCTAATGAGAAAAAAATTTCATCTTGAACTTGATTCATTTTTTCTTATCAGAATTTACACATTAACTTCAGACCACAGTGCCAACCCTTTATTACCTTCTTACGCCCTTTTATATCTGTGAAGAAACAGAATATAACATTACATTGTATTTAACTATTATACATATATGCTACTCAGTCATTTTATTTTCTAATGCTATATACTGGTACGACTAAAATAATAAACTAAACTCTGTGATGCTACATCCCTTGTTGTACTAGGCCTGCTATTTATTTATTTATTTATTTCATCCTCTTGATCATTACAAAAATAATATGGGACATGTCAAGAAGAGTATACAATACATTAAAATAAAATACAAATAAAAATGCAGTACAAACTAATAAAACATAAACTAAAAGCAGTAAAGTATCCTAAGGCTGCATCATTTACCATAGGTAGGCCTAGATGTCAGGATTGGGGACATGTGGTCATCATGGTCGTTATTGATGGCTTATTGAACCGGAACCATTACTTCTTCATCAGTTTGAATGATGAGGCTGAGTGCACCCCTTATAACAAACAGGAACAGCAGACCCACCTACCACCCGCTGGTTAATCTTTGCTGGCCAAAAAAAAAAGTTATATTTTCAAGTTTTGAGAAACACGTGGTATAGAAGGTGTTGCAACTTACTACCTTTCAACTGCTATCTCATACAGGACAGAAATCATTTTCATGTGATGTTTGTAACAAGAAGTAGTAGTTTTTACTCAATGGCAGTAGACAATTCCTAAGCAAGCTAAAGGAATATTACCTATTTATGGAACCGAGCTTATCTGAGCCTGGCATTCAACCCTATTCTCTGCTAATTCCACCAACAAACCCTTTAACCCTCAATAATAAACTGTAATGGATTTTGTAAATACTTAATTTCTTACTCTATTGTCAATATTCCCATGAATTATGTTGAAGATGTTAAACTAACCTGTTCATTGCAGTTTCCAGGCAGGAGTAGGCTACAGTTCCCTTCTTTGTCTTCGTAAATAGAATGGTACAGTTAATCTGTTGGTATCGGGATTTTTAATGGTGTCATTTGGAAGTTCGTAGGAGACAGCCCAGTTGAGTCCTGTTGTAAATATGTCCAGATCAGGTGTGAGTATCTTGTAGGTATTACAAAAGGCAACCTGAAACATAAAGATGTCACCATGGATTTGTCGATTTAAAAAAGCCTAATTTTGGTTATTTATAAAAATTGGAAGGGTGAAACCCTTACAACGTCCAGAGATTTAGATTCTTTTAGACCTGTGTAACTTCGGTGTTGTTGTAAGGTTGTCAGACGTGGGCTCTCACTTCCAAGTGTGCAAAAGAAATATGGTGAGAAAAATCCTAGGCATATCATTGAGGGACAGAGTTACAAACAACACACTACAGAAGATGTCAGGAGTTACCGACCCAGCAATGCCACGTCGCAAGACTCAAAGATGACAGATGGACATACAAGGCCATAATGTGGGACCCTCGTACTGGAAGAAGATTTTGCTTTCATCACAGATGGCTTCATTCTTTGACGAAGGCATAAAAAACTGAATAACGGCGGTGACTGTCTGGAGAAGTAGTGTAAGGTGTAAGGTAATTAATGATAATAAAGTATTTGGAAAATAATGTTCAGTTATTTTGACAGTACTTATTTTAAAAACACGCCTCGTATTATGTGGAAATTATAATATCCACATCACATGGTAAATAGGGTAGTTTTTGGAAATTTGCATTAAACATTGGCCCCAACAGTAAATTCCTTAAGCATGTGCATGGTGTCCAACAAATGAAATGCTTTCTCTCATTCAATCCTTTCAAATGTATTAGGCATCCAAAATATTAAAGTGTGATTTTTTGTCATCTCAGAATACATGGTCCATCATTATGTTTCTATTTGATATTTTATCCAAACTAGAGGATATTCTTCCATGGCGCTACATCCCTTTGAGGCATAAGGCTTGCTATCCAGTCTCTGAATTATAGGTACATGACAGGTTTGGGGGCATGTGGTCAGCATGAGGAAACCCTTTGATGGCTTACTGAACCGGAGAAGCTATTTCTTTATCAAGCAGCTCCTCAGTTTGTGTCACAAGGCACAGTGCGCCCCGTTCCAGATCTCCCTACTTCAGAAAAATCCAGACCTGCGGATCCAACGTCAGCGATGAATTATTAAAGGAACTTTTCAGGAACAACAGAGGATTACAAAAGAGTAAGATGTCAGATAATTCCACTTCTAGAAAAGATTATTGGTCTTATGGGCAGGCACAAACAAAGCCGGGTGAAGGGAGAAGCATGGAGGCAGCAGTTAAACACGTAGTGAAGAAAACCAAACTGTTTTACGGGTCTACAACAGGAGTGTCAGTGTCTGCTGTGTCAAACGGGTGAAAGTGAAATACAGTGACTTCGATAGAATAGAACGACCGTTTGGAATGCTGTAAACGATGACCCAGATTTCCTAATTTTTAAAGAACAACACTGTACAGAATACTTCGAGACATGAGAGAGATATGTGGCGCAACAGATATTTGTCGGAAATTCAAAAGATGAGCACCAAAGGAAGGAACATTGGAATCGTGCACAAATTCAGGCCACACAATGAGGCAAGTGCAAAACATGCCTTCACGTGACGCACATGCTAATGGTGTCAAGCTTCTTCACGACAACTCTCGCAGCTGTTTGTGGGAAAACAACAAATTTGCTTTGGAGTTGATCCAGCACCGTCGGACTTTCATTTCTTTGGTCCCCTGAAGAAATTCTTGGCCGGTAAACGCTTTGCGTCCAACCGAACGGACTTCTATGAACAGGATATTTTGATACTGGTATCACGATGGGAGAAATGCGTTGAGAAACTTGGCGACTATATAGAAAAATAGACAAAGATGTCCCATCATGTGTGCATTTTCTTGTAAAAAAAAATTGTGCTTTTCTGTTCGATCCATCCTCGTGTATGGGCTCTGGAAGTAATTTGTGCAAATTAGGGAAAGCTGACTGTGGGTTTAGGGTCTAGGACCATAAAAAGAAAAACTAGGAAGTCACGTCGTGGTAACAACAAAACAAAAAGAAGAGTGCGTGGAACGCTACGCGACAGAATTGAAACTTGTTTTTATTTTTGGATTATTGGATTATTGGATTTTTCAATTTTGGATTGTTCGACTCTTTAAATATTGGGTTCATGGACTTTCTTTGTATTTTGGATTTTTTAATTTTTTAATTTTTAAATTTTGGATCGTTTAATTTTGAATTTATAAAATTTTTGAGCTTTTAATTTTTTAATGTTGAATTTTTTAATGTTGGTTCTTTGAATTTTTTAATTATTTTTTATTTTGAAATTTTAGTTTATTAAATTTTGGATTTTTATTTTTTTATTTTGGATTTAATTTTTAATTTTGGATTTTTAAATTTTTTGATTTTTTATTTGTTAAATTTTAGATCTTTGAATTTTTTATTTTTTGGATTTTAAATTTTTAAATTTTGGATCTTTGAATTTTTTATTTTTTTAATCTTTTGATTTTGGATTTTCGATTTTTTAATTTAGGATTTTTAGGGTTTTAAATTTTGGAGTTTCGATTTTTTAATTTTGAATAGTTAGAATTCTTTTTATTTATTTTATTTTTTTAATTTTGGATAAGATAATCATTGAGTTGATTGTTTTCCATGCAGTCCGTTCCATCACAGCCCCACTAATTTCGTGACAATTTTGTTCGTAACGCAAGTTTGGGTTAGCTCTCGATTTACTCTTAGCGTGGCTAAAGAAGTTTCACATCAAAAATCTAAGCAATACCTTCTCAATAAATAACTCATGTCCATAAAAACAATACTAATTTGAGTAATTGAAGCACTTAATATGTTGGAACTATATTATTTGTAGCAATGATATATTGCGTCGTTAACTTATTATTCGCCTGTAACTGGTTAGAAAGAGACAACATGTCTCCTCTTGCAGGCCATGAATCTGTCTCTCTCTCTCTCTGACTGCGGCAACCGTGTCGCGCCAAACAGTGCCCAGGGTATAAATATGGGAGGAACACAGAACCAGAGCTCAGTCTGTCAACGGCCATCTAGACAAGCACGTCGCTCCAGCAGTGCCTCTGAGGATGCTCACCGCAGTCGTGAGCGAAACGTCAGGTCGTAAAAACCTAGGACCACGGCATAACAGCCCGAAAATTGTAGACCATGATCGTGTCTATTAGCTTTACATGTTATCCATAGCCTGTGATATTGTGCTTCTGGTACTCATGGTATCTAAGTTCTCTCGGCATGGTTATTAATTGGTTTTCTCTTCTTGTTGACAGATCTGGATTGGATGGTCGTGAATGCATTAAGAGAACGTTATGTGAAGCAGCTCAGAGATTTACGCAAAAGGCAACAATGGTAGAAGAAATTCTTCGTATCATGTTCTCGTAAGTACATAACTTATTACATCGATCAGTATAGATTTGAAAACAGACTAATATTCCTACCGTTACACAACGGGAGTGTAAAAAGTAAAACTATTATAATTCAGGCTGTGAACTGTGGCAGTTACAAATACTATGTAAACACTTACACACTGTTACAAATATGATATGATATGATGTTTATTGTACTAAGACAAGTTACAAAAGAGTCCACCGGATTCGTCGCTTGTCATTTTACCAGTAGACATCTTGAAACACATCTCGGAGGTGTGTGTAAACATACGTGGCTGCTAAACAATAAAAACAGGTTTCCTTCTGGACTTTTTAAAAAACTATTGCACTCATTCGCCGCGTGTTTGACATTGACCAATGACGTTTGGCAATTCCTCGGATATAGACCAATCACGGCCGTTTATATTATAAAATGCTTGCAATTAATATGAGGAAGGGATTTTACTTGATAAAATGGCCTGCTCGTTACTGGACACATAAGCACCAGTGTGGAGTCATTAATATGTCACACGCTGCCATTAAACACCACGAAACAAGTTATTTTATGCAACATAACTTGTTCGGAATTGAAGTAATAGAAATGTACATTGATTAAAAACACAATTTCGATTTGGTGCAAGCCAGTTCGTGTGTTTTTATTCTGTTCTGCTCTTAGCTTACCTAAATGAAGTTAACTGTATCTTATATGCACCATTGGTGGCACTGGTCACCACATGGTAACTCGAATCGATTCATGGATGGTTGATTCATAGTAGGCTGTGATCTTGCAGCTGTTAGATTTGTTCTTATACAACAAAGCAGGAAAGTAATATTATTATTTGTACAATCCATTACATTTTTCTTCATGGAATAGTCTTAATAAATCCAACTCGAGTTGACGAGCAGGCAAAGCAGCAGGGATTGCAAAGAGAACCAGTCGACGATGCAATATTTTAGCACGGATGGTAATCGACAGTAAGCAGTGAGATCAAGGAAAGCAGTCAAAATTAACAGAAAGAAATATGCGTCCGGCTTTAATAATGTGGAAAGACCAGTGTAATTAAAGCAGTCCGATCACAGCCCCGAAAATTAAATTTAAAAAATGTGCAGTTAATGTAAATAACTCGAATCAGGGCATAAGGAGTCTGAGTATTGGCTAAAAGGCACATTCTCTATGAAATATCGGTTTAGTAAGGTTTATTTACAAGACTAGTTGATCATGGCTGTTGAATCCCTGAAAATGCAGTTTATCCATTTCGTAAATTAGACATACGAACATAGGGAAGCATAGATGAAACTTTTTTATCATAGGTAATCCCACGAGAGTTGACGAGTTTATCGAGAGATCCGTGACATCGCAGCAGGAACGAATTTATCTGATGTAACTCGTCAACTCGAGTTGAATTTATTAAGACTATTCCATGAACGACCTCTTTCTTGGAAAATCACGCGACTATCATTCCTGTTACCGATCCGATACGCGTCAATAATTTCCCAACCCTGTAGTTCAGGAGCTTCTAAAATTTCCGTAATCTCCATTCTAGGTGTGGTCGTTTTTCTCTCTTCTATCCCTGTGAAAACTAGATTGAATTCTCTTTTTTTCTTCTCTAATCTTTGTATCCTGATCATCAATGCTTCCACTTCCTTCTTCATATACTTGATCACCTCTCGGATCTCTTGCTTTACTTCTTTCGTCGCCTGACTAATTTTGTTACTCAGTCGCTTTAATCTGGTCCTGGGTTCATTTCAATTAGACCTTCAATGATTATGATTGAGTAAATCAATGTGTTGGCGTTGTCTTCTATTTGCTCTTTCAACCCCGTCTTCTTTTTGTTCTATATCTGTAAACTGCCATTTCCACTCCAATTGTCCCTTTTGTCACTTTTAACCAATCATCCAGAGCTTAGTCCACACACGTCCTTACTTAGTGCAAGTTGCAAATGATATTATCCTAACCTAATGCAGTCTTGAAGCTCCAGCTTAGTTACATGTTTACTCCAGTTTGTATTATGATTAGGGCCCGGGGGTTTAGCCAATAATTCGTCAAGTTAGTGGTGCATAAGGCATAGAAAGCTTTCTGAGTTAGTAAACAACTTGCACTGCATGTGGCAGTTTAGTGTTCTGTTGACGAAGTTGTGTGTTGTGCGTTCTTGACAACCAGTGGCGGATCATAGATAAAATGAGTGGGGGTGCTGCTCCAGAAAATGTTTAGCCTTTTGTTTAGAAAAGCTACTAAGTAATATCAAGTTCATTGCAAATAATTTCGGCAACTTTCTAGATGTATCACTCTTCTAGAGAGATAAAATATGTAAATGGCACAAGCGTGGAGGAATTATTCATAGGTAAGAGTCAACCTGAAGATCGAATACTTCTACAAGTGCAGCAGAAATTTAAAAAAAAAATCTCCAGAAAAATGCAGGGTTTTTCTACTGTTTTTACCTTTCGAGGTGCACTGGAAGGTTCTACAGAAGACCATGATGTGTACCCACACAAGGGAAACACTAATATCTCATCCCCCCGTCACGTCATGAGACGTAGAGAGAATTTTTTACCATTAAAGATCTTCTTTGGAGGAAAATAGAAGATATTTTTCTTTTGAAAACTTCAAAATGTATATTGCCATTCACTGCAACAAAGCGTATGCGCAGACATAATGTATAAATTGCTTTTTAATTTTCACTGTGGATATTGTTAACAAATATTAAAGCACTGGTTGTGTATATTTATGTTTGTTTTACTAGGAAATATATTTTTTTCTATGATTTACGATTAAATGTGCAAACTATTCTATGACGCTGTGTCTATCATTTCACTAGACTAGCTGAACTTGAATGTTCGTATTAAAGTGCGCCACTGAAAGCGAGTCACCCCTTCCCTCGTATTTACATACGGCTATATCCCAGTCACCACTAACCTGATGTAATGTTTTTGTGGCTAAACCCCCGGGCCCTAATTATGATACACAGCTCTTTTAAGGTGCTTTGTTCATTGTTAGCTTATGTGTTGTAGGCATTTAAATCTGTCTATCGTTCGATGTGTCTGTTTTGAATGTTCGCTCTGTCGATGTCTGCCATCCTTCCTTCAGCTCCTTTGTTTCCCATAATGCACCCTGGCACGCCTATGAATCCTACTGACGTCATTTGTAAGCGCCAATACAAACTTCAATTTATCCTAATTTATTCTATACACACTGTAATAATATAAGTACAACACATTATAATGAGGTATACACTTAACATAAGGAATGCATAACGAGACTTCAAGCCTCTTTCTCAAATTAAATACAGATATTCAAATTTTTTGTTTTAAAATGTATGATAATTGTCTTTCATCGCACGTTCATTCTGTTCTGCGAGTTAAGGTTTCCTATTCTATCCATCCTAAGCACAATCAAGTCAATGACATTCATAAAGAAACCGAGTATTTCAAAGCTTGGGAAGATCAACAACCCACGCCCAATGTTCATGTTGAACGGAATCAAGAGGAGTATTTAATATTCGCCCCTATCAATACGTGACCACATGTTCCATGTAACTGAAATAAATTGACACTAGTGTATCTGGCCCCCATTCTTTGCTCTACATTAGCCATTCTCAAACTGTGGTCAGCAAACCCCTGGAGAGTCTGATGTACTTCATAGATCTTTGTTTTAAGTTCAGAAACTATGTCTTCACTGTTGTATAACATTCTGATAATATCATATGTAACTTTAGTGCACTGTTAGTGTCCGAGAAACAGTAATGGTTGTCTTCACTGGTACATAGCTTGTTTGGTGTATAGCAAGTTGTGAACTAACGTAGGATTCTTAAAACAAATCTTATGCTGGTTGAGTACACTTAGATACTTGGGAATAACCATTTACTCTACCCTCATTTCAAATCTTCTCCTTCAATAAATCACAAATTTCACTTTAGACTTTTATCGGTGATCTTTTCTAATCTCACACAAATCCAAATTAAACAGAGCTAATGTAAAGACTTCGAGTGATTATAAACGCTTGAACCAGATCTTCTGTCCCAATTATCAACAAATATTCTAACTCTGTTAATCTATATAATAAAACTTATCACTTGTTGTTACAAATCTCCTATTCTATTAGCTATGTTACGTAAATTATGTGTTGTTGTATTGACAATTCCTGGATTTATACGAGGCCATTGAATAATTTAAGAGACAAACTGACCTGGAGAAAAACAGTTTATTCATACAAAACAAGACTTTTCCTACTTTTCAACATATTCCCCATCTACATTTATGCACCTGTCCCAACGGGTTAATAGCTTTTTTTATACCGTCTGCAAAGAACCTTTTTTTTTTGGTGTCGGATCCAATTTCCCACACATTTCTTGACATCCTCGTTATCCTGGAACTTCTTCCCATGGAATGCATCCTTCAGTGGACCAAACAATTCGAATTTCAAGTAAGGAAGTTGAAGTTGCAACTTCAGCAGGCCGGCCAGAACGGTGTTCGTCAGTCAGTGATTCTCGACCACTTTTTAACTGTTCTACCCACTTGTACAAATTTTCACGGTTCATATAACTTTAACCATACACTTTAGTCATTCTAGAGTACATATTAGCTGGTTTTTCACCTTCAGCAATCAAAAAACGAATCAGAGAACGTTGTTAAACCAGTGTGGAATTTTCAAGAAGACCCGACTTCGTTAAAATTAATTTTGAGGTTATAAGCAGAGCAATGTTGACATTGATCCATCAGCTGATTAGAACTCGTCCCAGTGATGCCAACTTAAAATCCTAAATGTATCAAAGTTGTACTACCAACCGTCTTTTCCGCAGACCAATTTGTCTCTTTAATTATTGAATGCCCCTCGTAACTAACATCTACAGGCGACAGTTCTCTATTATGTATCCTAGCAGTGGCGGCTCGTGTATAGGCACTGTGAAACTGCATCACCCACTATTTCCACTTGATATTATCGATAACATTTATTATAATGAGTCTATTTTTTCTTTAATTCTTTCTTTATACTTTAACAATATATAATCCTTAAGTCATCCCCCACTTTATAAAAAAAGATAAAAGAAAATCTTTGTCTGGAACAGTGCTAGCATATGTTTTCATCTCATCATATCAGGGAAAAGTTTGTAAGTTGCACTTTTATGTTTTGTATTCTTTGTCGTGAGGCGACCTCCAATTAGAAGAAGTATAAAAAAACAATAAAAAAAATAGCATGGCCTGCTCTGGTGTACCTGCATGACCACAACTGCGGAGAGACTTAGGAGGTCATTGTTGTTATGTTTCAGGTTGTCAATGGAGACTCCTGATGAGTACGAAACACAAGAACATCAAATATATAAATTAGCTTACAGAGACGGTTTGACTAAACGATCCTGCATTGACAGTTACAGAGAATGTCCTTTCTCTCTGCTGGATGTGCTTCTCATTTCTCCTCTCTAACAGTTGCTAGTACAGTCAAACCTCGATATAGTGCCACCATCCGTTCTCTAACATTTAGTGGCACTAAAACGAAATTTAATTTTTAAAATTAAAATGGAATGGTAGAGTGCTGTATTCATTTACTGTACCGGTACTATATTATGAGAGAACAATTAAATGAAAGGCAAATAGAGAACTTTAACACAAAATAAAATACTGTACGGCAATTCAATTTATTATAGTATAATGTCGAGTGCTACAGTACAAATGGGTTGAAAATTATGTGGGTCCATGTAAGTGATTAACTGCAACTGAGTGAATGTACTATAATGTTAACAGCTGAATGGACACTGGACTAAAAGAAGTGAAAGTGTGAAATGTCTCTCTACCTGCTCCACCATCACGCAGGTTGTCTTTCCGACTCCTTAACATAGTTTCCTCATTCCACCGCACTACATTTACACTCACTTCTTGGAAGTACAGCACAGTATGTCTCTTAGATATTCTTCCTAACATGAGTTTTAAAAGAATTCTGCAAAGAAAAAAAATTCTGCAAGCTATATTTTGTAAAATTTTTGTCTTATATTCACTGGCACTAAATTAATTGGCACTGTAACGAGGTCTTTAATGTATTTTATATTGAAGATCCATTCACTTGTATTTATTGGCACTGTGCGAGGGTAGCACTGTAAAGAGGGGCATTACATCGAGGGTTGACTGTGCATAGAACTATGATCAAAACGAATCTCGGCAACACAATTCAGCTGAGGTGGCATCCATCAAAGCTAGGTGGTCTTAAGTTGTATAGCTGGTATAAAGATATTTAAACTAAACATAAATTCAGGTAAACTGATAAAGTGCCAGAATGCTTTTGTTCAATCAGTGATAGCCTAATTGCAATTATGAAATGTAGAAAATAAGTAATTTTTTTTATCGATTTCCGAGTTAAGCTCCAATTCGATTCATTAAGCGGGGCTTGCGGAAGAACAAAGGTCTAAAGTTTGATTCATAGCATTAATTCATACGAGTATGAATCTGATATAAGAAATTCTTAAAATCTGTGAAGACTTTACAAAATGCACTGGCAATAATAAAGTGTAGGCCTACGATTCGCTGAATGTTTGTTTCATGTTTAAAGCGGTCGTATAGGTTATGAATGAATGACATCCAGGTCTATTGCCTGCACAGGAGCCTTTAAACTGAAAAATACTCACATTGAAATATAATGTAGATATCGGTAGCCATAGATTTCGATAGAATGCAAAATATTATATCAATAGCAGCTGCGTTTAATTATTAAATGGCTAGATGTGTTTTAAATCTTTTATTTATTTCTTTTGATAAGCACCATGTGACGTAATAACAACAAAACAAAATTACAACAAAAGCCTCACATCTAAAGCAAGGTGTGATATAATAAATTTACAAACATCTGACTGCATTGGAGTCAAGGCTCTCAGTGATTAGCAACGCGACTTTGTAGTATAGTCATGATTTCCCATTTAAAAAAGCATGTGACCTTTAAATAGTCGTTATTCCGGTACCGGTCAACCGATTTGATCCAAAATAAATAGGCTTCTTGCCATGGACTTTATAAATACATATACCATGTTTCATGAAAATCTTTTAAAGCGTATTTGAGTTATTGGACTGACATTTTCCACAATCTCAGTTACTAAAACTGCAACCAATGAAACTTTAATTTAAAAAAAAGATATAAAGATATACCAAATTAACACTTCGAATGTCATACATATTTATTTGTCAACGAGCAAGATTATAGTTGTGAAAGCATATGGACTTAATACAATGACTTAAAGACATTCAACATTACTTTTATAAAAGACTTGCAGATTATCTCTGCATATTTTAAATAAGTAATTCTGAATTTTATTATTATTTTATCTATAAATTGAAACAAGCTATTTTGTAAACAAATGACTTGAAAATTGTAGGCCTACATTTTATTATTTGTTTATTATGCTACAAACAAACAGGTCACAGAACTACATATTTTTATAAAAATACCATGTATATAGACTGGTTATCAACCAATCAAAAGAACTACATATAGATCAAGTTTCTTTCTCTTTGTAAAGCTGGTCCCCTGGCCTTTTAATACTATTTTGAGGGTATAAGGGAAAAATTTAGTTTAGGGAAAGTCAGTAACTATCAGCACTTTTTGTTTAATCTTCTGTAGATTGTTAAAATAAAATGAACTTGATACCAGCAACTCAACAATATTTTAACCTTTGCTTGGCCTTTCGGCATATTTCCGTCATCCTCAGTCATATGTTAGCAGGGATACCAAGGAATGCATCAGGACAATACAACTGAGATTATTGGAGAAGTAACAAGATTATTTAAGTATTCTGGGTGCCACTTTTTAAAGACTTCCCCTACCTTCTGCCACCCTAATTCTCTTCGACCTGTCAATCAGTGAATAGAAAGGCAATTTGGCGTATTTGTACTTGTCTGCACTCCAGCACAATGTTGCCGAATTCCCAAATAAGTACCATAGCACGGTTACTTCACTTGAGAAATAGTGAATGACGGCGGCAACACTGGGGAAATCCACGCGACTACCAGAGCACCTGTTCTTTGTCGGTGCAGATTTTCGGATTAGGGAACAATGCTATTATATTCTTTTGTAGAAAGACGATGGTTTGGGACGAGGTCTTCTTAAAATGGCACGAACAATATACTACTCACTAACTGAAGAAATGTTTTACAGGAAATTGATTCTTAATTTTACAAACAATTAGAATTATCACTGAATGTGTTAGAAAGCAATATTGAAATAAACGGTGCAAAAGTATTATGCACAAACTTTCTCACATATACGTGTTAAAGGCTAGCACAGAAAAAGTAAATTAAGTTTTATTTATTATATTTTCATAAAACTAACCAGTATCTAGAGCTGAAAGCATCAGGGTCAATCTTAATGTTCAATGCTTTTACTGTGAAATAATAAGAATAAGAATAAGAATAACAATAACAATAATAATAATAATAATAATAACTTTGAGTTTGCATGGTTTCCTCAATCTCAAAAGCAAAAATGCACGATACATTGAGATCTGCTGCATGAATGAGTTCTTACAAGAGCCTACTGGTAAATTTGGGTGGCCACGAGGTTTGATTTGAACCCAGGACCTCTTCCCTATTGCCCTATACAACCTCGCTCTAATTGATTTTGATGTGTTCATTACGACTGTGGTAAAGTGACTACATTTCATAACAATAATTAGATTATAGTATTCTTGTTAAAATGGGCAACAAAATGCCATTCATATTTTAATTGATATGTATGTTCTGAAATTCGCATTTAAGCTGTACTTATTTCGTTTTTATCTTGATACCTATTAATTTTATAGAGAAATGTATTTAACAAAAAATGTTCTCTTTAATTTCCTCTACTACTTTACTGTGGTAGGTTTTCATGTATCACCTACTGTAATGGAGATAATCTAGAAAAATTGAAAATGGATACGAGTAAAATACCCCCTAAGTCATTTTTGCAGAAATCGGATATAACCATTTTGTTAGTCATAGATAAGAGTTTCCAATTTCACTTTTTTATAAAAATCGTTAGAGTCAATTTAAAAAAAAAATCAAGATTGTTTAAAAAAGTTTTCATGAAAAGCCCCCTTAATATCTCAGTTATAAAACCCAAATTCTGTGCGGTTCGATAAAATTTCGAAAAAAAATCCTTGATTAAAAAAATGAAGTAAATACATTGGACCGTTTACCCGCTGTGCTTGTCCACAGACAGACGTCATTCCGAAAACACGTTTTTCGGTTTCTAGGCATCGTGAAACAGGTTTTCCCGGTGTTAACTCGATTTCGATTTTTTGTCACGATCACAATACTTTCTCTATACTACGTATATGCGAGAAAGTAAAAGGAAGAAGTTGATGTTGATTGTGGTTGTGAGTTGATGCAAAGTACTTAATATTATGCTAAATACTGTACTTGAGATTAGTTAGATATTGTCAGTTCCATCAACTTTAAAAAGAACAGTAAGTTTTGACGAATAAACAGCAAAACAAGAATGTTATTAGATGTCCATTTATCGGGCTATGTGGCCGTGGTCGTGTTAGACGGAACACGACCACGGCCACATAGCCCGGTAAATGGACATCTAGTTTTCGCCGGCCGTGAAAGCCTAGTTTCATACAAGAATGTTATTATCGACGCTTTATTTAGGGTAGATCCCCTGAGTTGTTCTTGTAGCAGAATAATTTGAAATAGGTTTCATGAAGCTTTCAAATAAAGAATAGACGGATAATCTCGCTTTTATAGGCAAATTCCTTTTTTTAAATTAACATAAATTGAAAAACCGGTTGTAAAATGTTGACAATCCTGTATGTTCGATGATTTAACTGGACCCACTGTTGTGAATGCTTCACAGACGTGACACCAGGTTGGAATATGATCACTAAATTCACTAGATACTCAGCTTCATTTGTTTTTGTTAGCAACTAACATAGTGTTCAAAAGTAATTGTAGCACAGAGAATGGGCATCTAGTCATCCAAAGTGTGCAATTCTCCTCTTCATGCACTTCATCGTATTTCTTTGCTTCATCCCTGGCACTTCCTGCAGGAAATCTGAAACATAGGTTCTCAGTGTATTGTTTACTGTGGTGTGACAAGTATAAAATATACCACATCTCTCTATATATATAAGAGGATTTGTCATGATTGACTGACTGACTTAATGGCAGGAAATCAACGTAGAGCCTAAGCTATAATAGCTAGAGGCTTGGAATTTTGACAGTACCTTCGTTTCATAATGTAGGTGCTCACTAAGAAAGGATTTTGAAAAATTCTGATTCTAAATGCCAAAAATTAAATGTTTTTGAAAATACTTAATCCCTTTTTACATAGAATTATCAATTCCAAATCACAGAATATATTGTTACCAAATGGTATCAGATGGGTTTGGAAAAAAAAAAAAATTAAATGCACTTTTGACAAATAAGAGAAGTTATCAAAATAATTCATGTTATAAATAAATATTAAAGAATGAAATCCACGAAAATAATGGAATCGCATAACTTTATCTACTTTTCTCATAGAGAAAGTATACGAGGTATGGTAATATGTATATTATTATATCGCAGGTTTTTGGGGAGGGAAGTATGAAAGTGATGCTGCATTTCTGTTTAATTTCATACCCAAAACGATTTTATGCTAACATGAGAGTGAGAAATAAATATTCCGAAAAGACAATACAATTTTATGTTAACGGAATTTCTGTTTCTTCTTATTTGAACCCCTACCAGGCTTGCTGTGTACTGCACAAGCGATGGGATGCAAAATTCTAGATCCTCTATGAGCCATAAAAAGCTATATCAAGCGTTTTCTGAGGGAATAGTATGAGTGTGATAAGTCGTTCTTCCTATTTCAAATTATAAATAACTATATAAAGACCTAGAATTTAAAAATCAAAAGACTTTCTTAAGATAATTTCCAATTACAAAATAAAAAAGAGTGCGTGGAACGCCACGCAACACAAGTAAAACTTTTTTTTATTTTTTTTATTTTTTCAATTTTTGATTATTGGATTTTTTCAATTTTGCATTATTGGATTTTCTAATATTGGGTTTTTGGACTTTTTTAATTTTTAATTTTGGACTTTTTAATTTTGGATCTTTGAATTTTTAATTTTGGATTTTTAAAATTTTGATTCTTTGAATTTTTTATTTTTTGGATTTTTTAATTTTGTATTTTAGTTTTTATAATTTTGAATTTTTAGATTTTATCAATTTTGGTGTTTTTTAATTTTTATATTTTGCAATTTATTAAATTTTGGATTTTTGGATGTTTTAATTTTTAATTTTGTTTTTTTAAATTTTGGAAATTTGTATTTTTTAATTTTGGATTTTTAATTTTGGATTTGCGCGGTAATAAACCTCCGGGTTCCATAAAATAGATAATATACCTTTAGATTGCTTAGGAATTGTCTATTGCCATTGAGGAAGTAAGGTCTTAAAAATTTCCTTTGGTTACTCCTAATCATTGAGTTGATTGTTTTCTGTGCAGTCCGCACCGAAACAAGTCGGTTTTGAGTGTGACTGATTTCGTGACTGATTGTGACTGATTTCGTGACGGTTTTAGTGTGACTGATTTTTCCAGATTTACCCTCTACCGCCACTAAAGAAGTTTTTCTTCAAAAACCCGGGCGACGCCGAGCCTTTTAAGTTAGTATTTATATAAAGCATCGTCTAGCTAAGTCATGGCCCCCTCTATAAAACAGAAAACACAAGAATACTCTACGTTGAAGGAAGTCACTAATATTATAAAAAGGAAGTTAAATGACATTACATACGTGAATAAGGCGATGATGAGGTCTTCCATGAGTGAGCTTCCTGGCGCCGACAATTGTCTGGCTTCACACAGCGTTCTCATGAGGCAGGCCTCGCCATCAACATCATGCCTGTAAAAAACAGATTATCTTAATTTATCCTAACGATTCAGCTTTCCTTTAAAGTCATTCTGTTGGTTTCACTTACAAGTACAAAAAGTCTTCCACCTGCTGGTAAACACGGCTGCGTTCTGTCCGGTGCTTTGGCTTCGTTATGTTTGAGAGTTTGAAGACAAAGTCAAACTCCATTATGGAATTCCAAGGAGGCTTTCCGAAGGTAGGAACATCCCACACCAGTCCTTTCGTGTTTGACAACGTCACCTGATCAAGACGGAAATACGTCAGTCTAATTACTAATAAATGCCTATAGGGGAGGGGTCAACACTAGAAGGGGCATCGAGGGATCAACTCGACGCAGGACATCCTCTTAGGACTAAACAAAGGCATAGGACAAGTGACAGGACACAACAGAACAATTTAAATAAATCCATTAAACTTAAAATATATGTAACTTAAATCACACAACACTTCTTATCTGCCGTCGGGAATCAAACTCAGGCCATCGGAGCGGAAGGTAAGTGTTAGTGACTCACTCACTGCAGCGGATTAATGGTAAAATAAATCTACAGTGTGATTAAAAAGTTGTGGAGTCCTCCGTCTGCAATATCGCAACCAGAAACTGAGTCAGTACACGAAGTACAATGGACAACATTTCAATAAACTATGGAACAAAGTAGATTTACAGATTACATTGAAATACAGGAAAGGATTTTCGGAATTACAAATATATTTTGGATACTAGTGCATTTTCGTGTTCTTGGGAAATACTCATGCACTTCTCAGAAAACTTTGAATGCATTCCGAACCATGTTCAAAGACCAATCAGGGTGATCTCCTGAAGTAATTGAGAACCATCAAACCAAGGATTATGTAATTCAATGCAACATCGTAATAGGTATGCATACTTAGCTTTAGAATTAAAAGTTTACCGCTCGCAGAAGCCGATTTTCTCCGGAACTCCGCTTCTTAGAACGTGGATAAAATGTTACCCTACAAAAGAAGCTGAACATGTCGATCTCCCTCATGTAAACAGTCATTCTCGTTGACGCGATTAGGTACCGAAATTAATCACGACCCCATTTTTTCATCTCTTCACAGAGAAGACAACGAGATTCAGCAGCAGAATAAACTTCAGGGGAGTGTTTAAAGCGATTATACTTGATCCAAGATGTGTAGGGAGCAAAAGTAACAAAGCACTGTTCACAAGAGTACGTTTTTGAGACTGTTTAGTCGATTAGGCCTACATACAGTAAAGTCAACTGAACCGTATTTTTTATACGAAGCGCCAAGGGTCGCGGGTTCGATTCCCAACAGTGCCAAGTGATTCTTTTTTGTCTCCCATTTTGGTTTAATTTTGACGGGTGACTTGACACCTCCTGTAATCTGTATTCTTTTAGGAACCACTCCCAAGGATGACGCCACTTTCACTCCTACATCTTGCATTTTTTAACGTTTTGTACATATTTACAATCTGTATCTTGTCGCCGCCGGACGAAGCATTTCCTCGCACGTTTGTTTATTGGTAATTAAGTTCTGAAGGATCTTTCATAATGCAATTTATTACATGTTATGCCTATTACTTTTACTTGCAATATGTGGTGTACTTCATCACACATTATGTAAATGAACACGACAGCGAATTAATCTATATATATAAAAATGAATGTGTGTGTGTGTGTCCTTTATGCATTATTACACCATTCATCCGATCGCCATGAAACTTTGGGAAGTTGTTGTGTGCATTCCCGGGAAGGTTTCTGACATAGGCCTAGTACATTTTTAATTTTAGCTTTCGTTTGTGAGTTATGAGTGAAAAACGGGCAAAAAACGTGTATTTTTTGCGTTTTCGAAGCATCGTTTTCAGTAATACCATTCAATGTCAAATCAATTACAGTAGGCTTTGGCTATTTTTGTCATTCCTTGGACATAAAAGCATCGCGATCGCTTGAATGTTGTAGCTCACGCTGGTCGATTCATTTGTTTATAATGTCAAGGCACGCAGACATATGAAATTTTCAACCTACACCGAAGAGGATTATTATTATTATTATTATTATTATTATTATTATTATTATTATTATTATAAAAGGGATAATCAATATAGGCCTCAATATGGTCAAACATCGTTCGACTTGGACGAAACTCACTATGCAGGGGTTTTCTGGGCCAGGGAACTCTAATCTGAGGTCGCTTTTACCAGGCGACGCTATCTAATCGTGGTATGTAGTCCACGTAATTTAAGTGTTAATAAATATAATGATTTAACTATTATGCTCTTAAGTTTTAATTTTTGAAATAATTATCGCGTGCGAAGCCGCGGGCACACGCTAGTTATGAATAAAATATGTCTTGTATTTAGTAACTTATGCCACTTTTTTTCGGAATCAACAAATTTGCCAAGGCAACGGTAAAAAAAGAAGTCTTCTCTGTTATATATATGTTGTTAAACATGCAAGCCTATGATATAAATACGAAAGCAAGCAACTCACATAACAGAACTTACTTTTTCACAGTTACATAAGATATAAATAATTTTACGGAATGGAAGTAAACATCTGACTGAGCTTTTCGCACTATCGTGAAGTATGCGCTGGTGCGATTAACCAATGAAACGACAGGACACAATTAGTCAAGGCAAGTCTGTTGTTTACTTTTGCTCCGTTCACATCTTGGATCAAGTATAGTAACTAACAGCTGAAATGCAACCCCAGAATAGAGAGATCAGGGCAGCTTCGTAAAGGAAAGCAAAAGGAGTGAAATCAGAATTTGACTATACCTGAACTTAATGGTGTCAACCCGATACAATGCATTTTACATGAGGAAGGCCGACATTTTCAGCATCTCTATATATATAAAAGGTTTTGTCCTGACTGACAGGAATCAACGTACAGCCTAAACTATTACAGGTAGAGACTTGGATTTTTGACAGTACCTTCGTTTCATGATGTAGGTGCTCACTAAGAAAGGATTTTGAAATATTTTGATTTTAAATGCCAAAAATCAAATGTTTTTGAGAATACTTAATCCCTTTTTACACAGAATTGTGAAACTCAAATCACAGTTCACATGACAACAGTGTATTGTTGGCATAGGTATTAGGTGTGTTTGGAAATAATTGAAATTGGACTTTGACGAAACTATCGATATAATGCATTGCTGTAATTAAATATTGAAGATGATCTATATTATTAGCCTATATCGCAGGTTTTTGGGGAGGGAAGTATACAAGTGAAATTGATTTACTTTTTAATTTAATCCCCGAAACGGTTGTATGGTAACATGAGAGTGAGAAATAAAATATTCCGCAAAGACAATACTATTTTATGATACCGGAATTTCTATTTCTTCTTATTTTAACCCCTACCAGGCTTGGTGTGTAGAAGCGATGGGATACAAAATTCTACATCCTGTATGAGCCATAAAAAGCTATATCAAGCGTTTTCAGCGGGAATAGTTTAGTGAGATAAGTCGTTCTTCTTCATTTCAAAATTTCAATACGTATATAAGGACCTAGAATTCGAAAGTCGGAAGTCCTTCATAAGTTAATTTTGAATTACAAAATAAAAAACGCCGGGCCTTTTAAGCTAGTCTTTTATAAGCTGCAAGTTTATGCACGTTGTAAGATAATGATATCCATTACGATACAGATTTCCATTATAATACAAGTCTGGTATCGATTATTATCGAGTAGGGAACGAACTTGAAACCTTGAGAGCAGCTAATGAAACTGCTTATTAAACAACTTATATTTAAACAATTCAGTTCCAATTGTCTAAATTTTAATATTATACTACATTGAGGTTATGTCTTGTGTTTTAAAGTGCGGGCTTTGGCATCAATGCCTTGTAGTCTGCAACCTATCGGAAAAGACGAGAACTGGTTTCCTTTACTTAGGAAGATGCATTTCGGTATATCATTATGCCATCTTCAGTTTTCTTCTCTTCTCGTGCTAATCTTGAAGATCAACTCTTAGAATTCACAAATAAGATCACTACAAGGGATCTGTGATCTTATGCAACATTATAGTTCTATGAACTCAACAGCAAAGTAGGCCTAATCATCTCATTTAAATTTTGTATTGTACATTTCATCTTAATTTTGCTGTTCGTAATATTTATAGGAACATTATAAATATTTATGTTTGTATGTGGTATATTATGACTATGACATGTCATATTTTTATCCTGACCTCAATTCTCGCCGCAAACACAAATTAAAGACGAATTGCATATTTGTTATCCTAATCGGACTGTTTGTATTTTGTACTATATAAAGTCATATTTTAGTCGTTTTCATTGTCTTGGTCATATTTCGGTCATATTTGTAAGTTAACGTCATATTTCAGTTTCAAATTCGGTAAAAGAGCAAAATTACGCATCTTTAATCTTTAAAGAAGAAGAGTCACGGATATTTTGGTTTTACTATAACTGAAGTGTGAAGGGACAATAACAAATAATAGTACAATTACCTTGTTATTAAGAACTTCCAATAGACATGTTTTAACACATTTGCAGTGGTATGTGTGAACTGTGAGTTGTTTAAATCATCTCTAGATATATAAGAGGCTTTGTCCTGACTGACAGAGAATCAATGTAGAGCATAAACTATAACAGGTAGAGACTAGGAATTTTGACAGTACCCGCGTTTCATAATGTAGGTGCTCACTAAGAAAGGATTTTGACATTTTTAAATTTTAAATACCAAATGAGGATACTTAATATATTTTTACACAGAATTATCAAGTCCAAATCAAATTCCATGTATTATTGGCAGTGTTCACAGATAGGTTTGGAAATAAATGATCGAGACTCTCATAAATTAGAGAAGCTATCGATAGAATTCATTGCTGTAAATAAATATTGAAGAATGAAATCCACGAAAATAATGCACAACGTGATGCAGTCGCATAACTTTCTCTGCCCTGGACATATGGAATACCATTTTCTCACTTCACATTTTTATTAAAATGAGAGGTCGTATTGCGGGCATAGCTTAATTCAGTTTGAGTGTGTGTCAACAAGTAAATTACGCCATATCAGAACTCTGTAAAAAAATCTATCCACTGATAAGTTATTTATGGCTGTAAGCTTTGTATTTTTAGTTGAGAAATATAAATGTTTATCATAGGCCCTAAGCCCGTAAAAGAAGACAAAATAGGATGGAACATTTTTAGTTCTACAGGCCTACACGCAGTACATTATTATGTCCCAGGTTTTGGGGAGGAAAGTAGGAAAGTGGTATTGAATTTCTTTTTGATTTCAGCCCCGAAACCGTTGAAAGTGAGAAATAAAATATTCCGTAAAGGCAATACAGTTTTAAGTTTCGGGAATTCTTTTTCTTCTTATTTGAACCCCTGCCAGGAGCAATGGGGTACAAAATTATACATCCTCAATGAGCCATAAAAACCTATATCAAGCGTATTTTGAGAAAACAGTTTGTGATAAGTCGTTCTTTCTCATTTCAAATTCTACATACCTATTTACCGACATACAGTTTGAAAATCGAAAGTCCTTTATAATTATGTTAATTTCTAATTACAAAATACAAAACCCGAGCCTTCGAATGTGCATGTAGAACTGTAGTAGGCCTATTGCTTTGGGAATAGAATTAGATCAGTGTGATTTGTATGTTATGTCAGATAATTCCTGCAGTGAGTTTTTGTGGTTTATATTCTGGAGCTAATTTGTCATTTGAAATTTTTAAAAAGGCATAATTATCCAAGTTACAGTATAATAATACTCATCTTATAAAATTACGAAGTACTCAAATAAATAATCTGTAAGGCAACTATACAATTTAAACCAAATTATAATTAACGAAAAATTTGCAAACAGTTGTAGCTGGATCAGTCACCCGTAGGGTAAATAGCTTTCTAGTAAGATAATATAGCACAATTTAGATTTTCAACCTCATTGTTGTTCATCCTTGGCGAAAAAGATATCACTATTCCAATATTATTCTTAGCCTGCTTAGGTTTATACAAACCGAAAACACGCTGCCTTCAGGAAAGTTGAGATACCTTCTACTTCTGTGGTGAGCGTGGAGAAGAGAAACGGAGACCAAACAAAAGAGCAGAGCACAGCGCATCGCGTCTCACTTGCAAATGCATGCTACAGTGCCTTTTCTTATTCTTATTATTCTCTCTTTGTGCTGAGCTCTCGTTTTGAGCGTGAAGTGATTACTGATTAAGTGATCACCCATCATCGTCAATCTTCCCATTTTAGACATCAAATTAAAGTGATTCCTAAAATCAAGACTTAAAATTAAATACAGAGTGTCCTAATAAAATGTATACACTGTTTGACAGCTCATAACAACCACGCTTTTTGTTATTTATTGAGTTGTGACTGTTTAATATAATGGCTGGAGTCAGACTAAACTTTGAGGAAAGAAAAGTCATTTTAAAGTGCTACTGGAAGACTGAGAACATAAGTGAAGTGCAAAGACGATTTAGAATGGAGTTTCAAGGAGACTCACAATTACTCGTTTGCAAGATAAGTTTGAGGAAGAAGGAACTGTTAAGGATGTTCATAAGAACCACCATGAAACCAGCTACAACCAATGAATTGAGAGCATCCACTGAAAGAGAATGTGCCGAAATACCAATTGGAATGATTAGGAACGTTTTGGATTCAAGTCAGCGTTATCAGCTGTGCATGGACCACAATGGCCAACAATTTGAACACTTTCGATAATTGGCTAGTTTCTACATTTGTTCACATTATTTTGATATTTGAAACTTTTCTGTATTATAATAATTGTCAGTGTTATGGTCATTTAAAGAGTGTATACATTTTATTGGGACACTCTGTATTAGGCCTACTGGTTGTACTAAACCCGGCATCACTCGCGCGTTTGATTTGATCTAACATTCTTTTTCTTTTATAGCTATTAAATGCAACATGGACACATGGAATAAACTTACAATAAGATTCAATTTAAGCATTTTTAAAAGCAAATTAGTACTGTTATATTTTTCAAAAACATAATAATAATAATAATAATAATAATAATAATAATAATAATAATAATAATAATAAGCCTTTCAAAAAGGATTTTTTTTTACATTTAATTTCTGTTTGTATATTATTATTACCATTATTATAGTGTTATTATAATACTTAAGACTGAAAAGAAAGCAGAGAATCAAAATAATATCATTCAAGAGCCTTACCTCTTATACACAGGATGACTGCGCCGCTTTGTTAATAATACAGCTGCTGACGCCAATGTGATATCAGGTTAGAGCTTCTGTTGGAAATTATGAATCACACAGGTCGAGGAAGGCATTGCAAGAAAAACAACTTTCTCCTTCATGATATACGCGAGTTATTAAAGTATATACACAATTGCCACTTTCGATCTAATAGTGCCAATGATCGCGGGTTGAGATAATAATTACAATGGATACATAATAACTGCATTTTATTATAATAATGGTAGTACATCTGTTTCTGTTGTTTAATTCCTTGCACAAATTAACGATCGATATTTATTTATGGATTTTTGGATGTATCTCTACAGATCCTAGTGATTACCATCATCAGACATTTTGTAAGTTATTGCTGTCATGATTAAGACCGTATAATTGTATACAGAGTGTAACAGAAAGGCAGGCCAAAACGTTTGAGAAACAATTCTTGCAAAAAGTGTGTGAAATTGTGTTATAAAAACATAGATTGGAAAAAGCATTATTTCTTGTCTCTACTTAGCAGAATAGTCGAAAACAGAACGGTTGAAAACAGAAAAATAACATGAAATGGTGCTAAAACCAGAACGGTGGGTAAAAGTACATCAAATGAAATGTTCAAAGTGTCCTCCGTTAGCACGGATACGTCCTTTAGCCCGCCGTCGCATGGACTGCCTGATGCGCTGATATATTCCTGGAGTATCTCTTGCAGAATACGAGCACAGATACTCTCTACAGCTTCCACCAGTGTTGAATACTCAAGATTTTTATTTGTTCATGCAAGACTGCCAGATAATGTGAGATAATCCAGGAATATATCAGAGGATGAGGTCAGGTGACCGTGGAAGACAAGGAATTGGTTCCTCTCTTCCTAGAAATTTATCACGGAACCGTTTAAGTAGAAACTGGTGAACAGAGGAGCTAAATGAGCAAGATCTGAATCGTGCACGAAGTAGGCCTTCGTGTGTCGTATTCTAACGGCGCAGGTAATTGGTTCTTGAAAAAGGCTCTGTCTCTTTGTCCATTGATGGTTGGTATATGGTTCTTTAACGACGGGGATGTACTGTAACTTAGACCTGTGACCGTCGCCGGTGTGCCGGAATTTTGTTCTTTTACATGCCAGTAAATCTACTGCACACATAAATACCATTGACCTGGACCGGGATCGAACCCGCAACCTAGGCCGAAGAAAGCCACCCGACCCGCCCAGTGCATACGCTACGCTCCCACCAAACAGTCACCTGTAATGCCGGCCCAGGAAATAAGGCGTTCTCATAGGCCTACGTGATAACTAGGGCCCGGATGTTTATGACCTAAAAATGTTAGAAATATGCAAGCATTTATGACCTAAAAAAATGGCGAAATATGACTAATAATATGACCTAGAGACAATTTTTTTTTTTCAAAATCTTGTCGGTTTTTGCAATTAAAATTTTATGAGAACACATTAATAAATAGTAATATTAATCTTTATTAATAAATTTCGCTTTCTTTGCATCTGTCCCTTTTTACGCATCTCTCTCTTTCTCCTAATTCTCAGAAATATACGTAGGCCAACCTCTATTTTGGGAAAGTTTTTTTAGGACGAAAATACTGAGAAGTTACAAGCAACAATTCAGGGGTGTTCAAATCCCATCTCTGAGACGGCTGTAAGCAAACAAATGAAAATGGAATAAAAAAAAACAAAAGCATGGGAAAAAATGAAAAATGATTGAAAATATGACCATAATATGAAAAATGACGGAAAAATGACAAAAAATACTGAAAAAGCTAAAATATGACATTATATGACCAATGAAAATTGCATAATTCTAATCACATTAGATGATATCATGTTTAAATTATATTTGCTATGGTAACATCACAAAGGAAAAAAATATGACATGTCATAAACATCCGGGCCCTAGTGATAACATAGTTTGACACTAGATATGATAACCTTTTACATCGTATTTGTATTGTTTCATGGTTTGTTTATCTTTTGTTTCTTGTGCTCTCACTCTTCTAGTGGCGTAGCCAGAAAATAATTTCGGGGAGGTTCGAAAGTGCTGGGAGGTTTGGAAGTATGGAGGGCCACACCCGGAAAATTTTTAAGTATTGAACTAATGAAAAACACATTTTATGCTACCAGAAAAACTAGTTAGCAATTTTTCTTTACTTGACTCCAAAACATGCCAACTTAAACAAGAAATCGTTACCTAAGTTATAACACTTATTACTATTTATAAGAACAGTTAAATAACACATGGAACAGTGGAAATAATGGGTCTACATTCACAAGTTCAGTATTTCATTATTAAATACAATAACTGACAAAATAAAGCTTAAGTAACTTAAATAGAATTTTACGTTTTTATTTCGGAACCCCCCCCCCTTCCCTACACCACTGCTATCTTCCCTCTTCTTCCTCGCTCATCTCCTCTTATATTACGTCATCATTCTTACAGAGTTCGGGTGACTTCATTTCCGCGAGTTCTTAGTTTCGCAGTTAGCTTCGAACCTCGGACTTGTGTCTCCGGAGCGTTAGAGTACGACTTCGTTGATTTACTTAATTTTTTAATTAAGGACTTTTTTCGGAATTTTACCGAACCGCCCGGCATTTGTTTTTTGTAACTGAAATATTAAAGGGACTTTTCCTGATTATTATTAATTTTATTAAAAAAACTGAAAATAGGAAACTCTTATCTTTGCCCAATAAAATGGCTATTTCCGTTTTTCTCAAATAACGATGTATGGGGAACTTTACTCGTATCCATTTTAAATGTTTGTAGATTTCTCCATTACAGTAGGCGATACCTGAAAACCTACCACAGTAAAGTTGTAGAGAAAATTATAATGGACAGTTTTTGTTTAACAAATTTCTTTATATAATTAATAGATATCAAGTTAAAAACGAAATAAATACAACTTAAATACAAATTTCAGGGCGTACCGGTAGGCGACATGTTAATTAAAATATGGATGACATTTTTTAGCAAGAAAACTGTAATCTACCGTTTGTTGTGAAATGCAGTCACTGAGGAACATACCAAAACCAATTAGGCTATATCAGGTGGTGTAGGCTAACAAGGAAGAGGTTCTGGGTTCAAAATTGAATTGAGTTTTTCATGGTTTCCTTATTCGCAAAGCCAAACGCCGGGTTTGTAGGACTTTTTTTATTTTCCATAACTCATCGCCGCTATTAACTTATAATCCTTTAAACTGAATGTCAGAAAACAAGAGTTCACGCAGACATTCTAAACACGTGATATGACCTATATACAGTTAAGATAAATAATAATAATAACAAAAAATCAATAATGGGAAGGAAGTAAACAGATATCAATGGAAAGAGTTGGTGCAGTGGAAGAAGATACAAAGGACAGAGAAAAATGGAGACAAGCTCACAAAAGAGTAATTTATTATGTTGAAATATGTGTCGTCCACCGCTGTGGCTCAGGGGATGCGTCCAATTCTCTCACGCAGCGGGCCCGGGTTCGATTCCTGGTCGGGACAAGTTACCTAGGTGAGGTTTTTTCCGGGGTTTTCCCTCACCTATGAGACAAATGTCAGGTAACTTTAGGCCCTTGTGGTCCCCGGATATCATCTGGCCGTCATTATCATCTTCATCCCATCCTCGCCTTGTGAATGGTGTGCATCGTCCTATGTGTTCGTGTTGTCTCGGAGGTGGCCCCGCGTTGGGCTGATCACTCATCCGGGGAGGCCCTCCATGTCCTTGTCTGGTCAAAAAAGTATGTATGTGATCCAAAGATAATCCCTCTCCCGACAGGTCGCGGCCCTGTAAGGCCCGGGCGGCTTGGGTCGCTTAAATCCTAAAAGGGAGAGGTAAAACTACGACTTTTTAAATTTACTATAATTTGTATTGTTTGGCTGGAGGAAGCCTCTGCATTGAGGAAACAACAACAAACATATTAATGATATTATTAATAAAAAATGTTGATCTTCTTGAACAAGCCTGAATTTTAAAATACCTGAAGTGTTCAGACATGTACTCCATAGGTTCAGAATAACAATCTCCACATAGAATAGCGATGATAATAAAAAGCGGACCCAAGTCATAGCCTATTAGCCTATATTGAGTTTCCATTCTCTTTTATGATTTATGGAAATCTAAATCCATTGAATAGTCAGAATAATTATTTATTCAGTTAAAATGTGTGATCCTACCTGTTTCAAGTTCGGGACGAATATGTTGAAAATAGCTGAATACTTGCTGTATCTGTTGCAATAAATATTTCCATGAAATTTTAAACGGCCCCAGGGTAACTTACTTTATGGACACATTACTTTTTGAATGGCACATTCTGGTTTTTTACTTTCTCCCATATACGTAGTATAGAGAAAGTATTGTGATCGTGACAAAAAATCGAAGTCGAGATAACACCGGGAGAGCATGTTTCATGAAGCCTAGAAACCGAAAAAAGTATTTTTGGAATGACGTCTGTCCGTCTGTCTGTCCGTCTGTCCGTCTGTGGACAAGCACAGCGGGTAAACGGCTCGTTGTATTTACTTCATTTTTTGAAAGAAGGACTTTTTTCGAAATTTTGTCGAACCACCCAGAAAATTAGCTTTACAACTGAAATATTAAGGGGACTTTTCATGAAAACTTTTTAATTTTTTTTTTTTTTGAAAAAATGGCTCTAACGATTTTAATAAAAATTTAAAATTGGAAACTCTTATCTATGAGTAATAAAATGGCTATATCTGTATTTCTGCAAAAATGACATAAGGGGTACTTTATTCGTTTCCATTTTCAGTTTTTCTAGATTATATCCATTACAGTAGGTGATACATGAAAACCTACCACAGTAAAGTTGTAGAGAAAATTCAAATGAACATTTTTTGTTTAAAACATTTCTTTATACAATTAATAGATATCAAGATAAAAACGAAATAATTACAGCTTAAATGCGAATTTCAGAACATACATGTCAATTAAAATACGAATGACATTTTGTTGCCACTAGTAACAAGAAAACTATAGGCCTAATGTACTTATTGTTGTGAAATGCAATCAGTTTAGCTCAGTCGCATTGAACACACTAAACCAATTACAGCGAGGTGGTAGGCCTATGGGCTAACAGGGAAGAGGTCCTGAGTTCAAATCAGACCTCGTGGCCGCCCAAATTGACTTGGGCTTTTCATGGTTACCTCGTTCGCAAAAGCAAACGCCGGGTTTATAGGACTTGCTTATTTTCCATAACTCATCGCCGCTAAGTCAGTGGATATTATAATCGTTTAAACTGAATGCCACATACGAAGACATCACTAAACAATAGAAACAGATGACGCGAATGAGTTGTTACAATAGACTAATAGTTCACGCAAACATACTAAACACATTACATGACCTACAATGCAGTTAAAGCGTGCAATATAACCTAAGTACTAGTAGCAGTAGGACCGCCGGCGTGGTCTTGTGGTTATCGTCAGATCCGTCGGTCCGGGTTCGATCCCCGGTGCATCCTTGGATTTTTTTGAGGTTGAGAGGTCTGGTAGGGGTACACTTCCTCGCGATTCAAATTGAGGATCTACTTGATAGAGAAATAGCGGCTCCGGTCATGGAAACCACCATTAACCACCATGCTGACCACATGCCCCAACCCTGCCATCTGCCTGTGGTAGATGACACACCGGTCGGTTGGTAGACCAAATCCCTAAAGGAATGTAGTGCCACGGAGTTTAGTTTTAGTTTTAGTAGCCTATAGCGAAATTCAAATATAAGTCGCCCCTTAAACTCCGTCCATTCGATATTCACATTTGCATTTACTGTGTGATGTATTTTGTTTCTGAGCGAAGCAGAGTGACCAACTGTCCTTGTTTATTGTCGCAAGTGCCTTGTATTCACCTCTCATATAGCTAAATAATGCATAACACTATCCACATAGTTAAGTGCCCGAAGCGGAGGCGGCAGCCGCAGCCAAGCGCCCTTGCATTTTCTAATAATGTACGATACACTGTTTATAGGTTTTGAAAATGTGGCATATTATCTATCCCGCAAGATTTGTCAGCCTGTCACCTCTCGTCTAGCGGTGTGACGTCATACCTCCAACGTCCAATCACGAGTTTCTTCATAATACGAGGACAGAAGATTTCGCTAGATCGTGGTAGAAAAGAAACTGCATCGGTGAGGGTGGGTTGGGTGGGACCAATTCATCCCAAGGTGCGACTTATATTTGAATTTTCCGTAAGTAGTAGTACTAATAATATGCAGTTTTACTGCCATTGACTATTATTATTACTATTGTTGTTGTTATTATTATTTCACAGTAAAAGCATTGAACATAATGATCGACCCCGAAGTTTTCCGTCCTAGATACTTGTAAGTTTTATGAAAATGTATTAAATAAATTTAATTGTCTCTTTAATTTACATTTTTCTGTACTAGCCTTTAACACTTATATGCGAGAAAGTTTGTGCAACATATTTTGCACCGTTTATTTATTTCCATTTTCTTCACAGATTTCTGTGGTGTGTGCGACCTTACCACAGCAGGCCTACCTATGTTGCTTCTCTAGACAATGAGGAAAACGTACACACTAAATCGTTCATTATTATTATTTGGGGTAAATTTCCTAACCTGTAAACGAATGTCGGGTAACTTCGGCCTTGTGGTCCCCGGAAATAATCTGGCCGTCATTTTCGGTGGAATGTGTTTGACTGGTGTTGTCTCGGAGGTGGCCCTGGCATTGAGCTGATCACCCATCTGCTGTTTAAAACTGTACAGTCTACCTTCCAACATGTGTACTCAATGTAACTGCAAATCGTTTTCAGTCACATAATCACAATTGTTTATTGTGCAGTGGTCTCGTAAATATAAATTTAACTTCTTGCTTCTGTTAAATCACTGAACCCATGTAATTCTAAATCTTCTCCATCACTGTAACAAGTCTACGGATTATAACATTTCAAATGACATATCTTTCAGCTTTTACTTATGCTCTGCTGAAGATCGAGGCCATGTCAGGAGTTGAGGATCTCTGTTTATACCAGAAGGCCATGCAACTAATGACGTGTAACTGTTTGCTATTGTTGATGTGTTAATTTCAACTGATATTTAATTTTAACGAATACGATACAGGATAAAGTAAAATGTACGCATTTGCCTTTACGACTGAGTAAACCATGAAAAAAAACCACGTCAAACTGGCCGGGACCATCTCGGCCACTTCGCTCTGTTCAACTGTGCATGACGCTGAGAATACGCACTCCTGCAATGCGGCCTCTTATTCTATATGAAAACGTAGGCTGCTTTTGAGACCGAGAAAGCTATGTGAGTTGGAAGGTTTGGTTGCTATGGGAACGGATTTAGGTTGCATCAGTAGGCCATGACCTTGACCATAGACTGCTTGGGGTGGCACTAGAGGGAAGTTTGTGAAACAGTTGACATGCACAACGCGTATTCGATGCTCGCTTTTAATCAGTGCACGAAGCAAATGGCGGTGAGTTTTCGTGTGCGGTTTTACCTTATATTAGTGTGTGTGTTCGTGGTCTAGTGTTGATAGACTTTGCTATATGAAGTTTAGACTCTGCAGAATTGGAAACGGACCTAGGATCGAATCCAGGTTAGTAAAGTAAAGATATTCTTAGAATGGCAACAAGGTCCTTGGAATACTAAAGTTTGCGCCAGTCTGAGCCGTGATTGGCTGGAACCCATAGTGTTTAATTGTAGGCAAGAACTATCACGTGTTGTAACTTGTCAACAACTATTTTGTTAGGCTATGTGAAAGAAAGTATTTGTAAAGTCGACAGGGTTCGGTTATTGAAGCTGTTTACAGATGAGGTCCAGCTGGCGTATAACTTGATTATTAAAAAACTTTACGCTATAATTATTTATATAGGAAATGGGGTAGTTAATAGGCCCATACAGTATATTATAGGCCTTTATTAGTTGCTGAATTGGCATTAGGTAATGCATCTAGTTTGTACACTTTTACTGGACAATGCAACCCGTTTGTTTTATGGTTAGTTAACGACTGCAATTCAGGCTTGTAACCGTCGCCGAAATTTTCTCCCTGTTTAGTACATGCCTGTAAATCTAGAGACATGGGCCTGTTTCGTTTATCCACATACACAAGCCACCGATTCACAGTACATAATTGAAAGGAAATGTTTCGTTTTATTTAGTATTGTACCTGATATTAAGTAAAACCAATGAATAAATATATCTAGAATGTTAAAACATGCGTGGGTTCCATTGTGTAAAACGTTTTAAATTTAAATTAACCTGATGCTGACCTCTTTTACGGACTTTTGAAGTGAATTTGTTTATGACATTTGTACATTCGGAGTTATTTTAATATCAGAGTCAACCCTTTCACCTCTAACGCTCATGATGACTCATTTGTGGAGCAGAAATGAAAACACTTGGTATCATCAGATGCTTATGTTGTATGCACAATCACACTGTAATTCGCAATAACTCAATTAAGCAAACATGTTTGTGAGGCCAGGATAAACTGCTTTATTTAGTTTTACATGTTTATTATGCGTTAGTCAACGTTTTTACTACAGTATAAGTTCTTACCAGTACTGACTTGTGAATAGAGGAAATCCACGTTAGTAGGAATTTCTTCGCCATGATATTTCACAATATTCAAACAGTAAATGTTTAAGAAGTAGATTTATAATGAACTACATTACAAATATTTCATGCTGTGATTACGTCGTGAAAAGGGACTGGTTTTGCAATAGACTTCTCAATTGAAATGAGAGCTAAGCTTGACAGGATTTCAATCTGTTTTCTGCTCCTCGGACAATGGACAATAGACAAGTTTATCGGTCACTAATCACTTCACAAGAAATGCAATAGACTTTGTCCTGCAACAGTAATTTGTAGGCTACCAGCCTACTACATTGATACAATATGGCCTATTTTAAAAAGCTACGTAACAGATTTATGTCCTAACAATTCTTAAAAGTATCTTGTTATTTAAAACTTGCTATTTAAAGCTAGGTATTTAAAAACTGGGTTTATGTAGCCTAACTGTGTTAATATTACGGTATAAACTATGTTAATATTACTGTATGTTAAAATTATTACTTTTGACTTTGTCTATTGTTCAATCAACTTAATGACAATAAAATTTGATTTGATTTGATTTGATTTGATTTCACAGTGGGCCTGCAATACTTCCGATGGCGTTGTTTCCAACCTATTGTTTTAAAAATATACAATGTTTAATAGACAACTGATTATACCCTCAAACCAACACTCGCCATACGTCTAGTCAAAATAAATATAATTTTGGGGCCTGGGGCGGGCCGTCCCCGCCTTGGTAGTTAACATCTGCACCACAAGAGATTGCTTCTAAAATAATAGAGTAATTTACTATGAAACTATTGCCTTGTATGACGCCCTTTAAAAGCGTGTGAAGAGGTTTCCAGAGGACTGGCCTACAAGGATTATATAAGGAAGAATTATATAAGGCAGTAACAGAGAATTCATAAAGCTTTATATGCAGTCTTTGAATCATTATGACAATCTACTCTTATACAATTCAACGGCCCTAAATAGCGTGCTTGCTCGCCCGCTTCGTGAGACATCGGGTATACTCGGCGATGTTCGTCTCTCGCAGTCTAAGCTTTCATGACGACTACAAAATTAGGAAAACGGTTTCTTTATTTTATATGGCCTAAGTGAAATGAACACAATGAACAAATATTCTAATTTTATTTTTACTTAGGCCTACAATTTTCATAGCTCTGAACCACAAACATTTTTAATATTCTACCAGTGTAATTTTCTTAAAAATCCTGGAGTCAATGAATAATGGTGGGCGAAGCCGGGGGTAACAGCTGTAAAATATTGATGGTTTAACTCTTGAAATGTCGCTGATAATAATAATCCAAACAAACCATTCCTTCATTTGAAACATTATATAATTTCTGAAAATTACACTGAATTGATAAAATAAAATTCACATCATATTCATGTCAATAAACAGCTGAGAAACAATACGTATTTTGTGTTCACATGTTCTTTGGAACTGCATAATCGATTCTGATATAGTTTTCCCAGGGGGCGCTTTCATGTCGTGGAATGTACTCTAAAGCAGGAATTTTAGCTGTTTCATTAATTATTAATGGCTTAGTTTATGAATGATTCGCGTGCAAGTGTTAATAAATATAATGCTTTAATAATTATTATACTCTTAATTTTTAATTTTTAAAAGAATTATCGTGGCGAAGCCACGGGCACCTCCTAGTTCTTAACATTTCACACGGTAGGCCTACACTGTAATTTTACGTTTTTAAAATATTATAAAGGCAAAAAAAAATACAAGGCAATGCAAAATATCGTGAAACTGTGTTCGTTGTGTAACGGCACTGTTGAAACATTAGCACTGTTTGGACAACAGTGCTTTTCAAACAGGGGATCGCGGAACATAAAGGCTACAGATGTAAACGTTGACAGGTTCTACGTAGTAAATTTATAGAATGTAATGATTTGGGCGGTTGTCCACCAGACAGACAAAACATAAACACGCTTTTTTCCTCCCAGCCAGTTTTTTTTAATTTCTTCGTTGGTGTGGAAGCCAGATCTAGGTTTGTTCGGGAAATTTGTGTGCATCCATTGTTTGGATTCTGGATTGTCGTAACGAATCCACGTTTCATCCCCTGTCACGATGGATTTCAAAAACTTGTTCCCGTGCCGAGGGTCAGCTGAAGAAAGATCTGGAAGGACAGAGCTTCCACACCAACGAAGAATTTCAAAACACTTCAAAAAGACGTGAAGACCCTTCTCAATATGCTGGTGGCAAGCTTCTATGAAGAGGGTATTGGAAAGTTGGTACCACGCTACGACAAATGTCTCAATCGGAACGAAACTACGTACAGAAGTAGTTAGAAGGTGTACCTAAATGTTCCAAATAAAACAGTTTTGATTTTCAATGTGGTTTTCATTTTATGCCCCATCGGAGGTTGAAAAAAAAAAACAGCCCTCGTATAAAGGAAATAGAATTTATAGCTGTTGGTTCGTGTTAGTACTCGGCCCTTATACCAAATGGGAGGGATAATACCAAAGCGAAAGAATCATTTTTGTTCCAAAAACTTTTTTTCGCGGAATTTATTAAGTCTTTTATAAGGTCTACACAAATGTTGTATTTTAAGGTGAGAATATGACCTCTGATATTAAATCCAGTGGGCTGTGAGAGCAGTTCTCATACGCTGTACATTCAGCACCGGATTTCCCAGTGCTTGCAGCCAGTGAGTAAGCGAAGGAGCTCTCCAGAGGCCTGTAAATAACAACATTAGATAATCAGTCGGTAACCTTGACATGAACTTTGTTGGAAACATATTCACATGTTCTGAACGAAAATCACAATTTCCTGCAAGTTAAATTCATTAGCAATCATAGTTTATAATAATTTACGTAAGTTACCAAAAATAATATGATATTTAAAAGTGATGATATTTAATAAAAAATGACAATAAATTACTAGTTTCATTATGACAAACAACTGATTCAAATTAACTTGGGAATATCAAAGCCTTTACATCAGAATCTGAACTCGGAAAACTAATGAGTACACAAACAACTCTGCCATGAATTTACAATAAAAGACCCTACATTACGAATTAAATTTATATTCTAAAATAATAAAATCAGGTGAACTCATGAAACAAAATGTCAGAATACATTCGTTTAATCAGTGATAATTGCAATTATGATATACAGAAAGTAAGTTACTTTTATAATCGATTTCCGAGTTAAGCTCCAGATCAATTCATTAGCAGGGCTTACAGAAGAACAAAGGTCTAAAGTTTGTTGCTTAAGTTTAATTCAAACTCGTATACGCTGATATACCAAATTCTTAAAATATGTCAACATTTCACAAAATGCACTCTGCTGAATGTACGTAGGCCTAATTATTTCACAGTAATATACCTTCTGTATATAACAGTATTCAACTTGATCAACGAAATAAACATCTGACTGGTTTGATAATCATATGTGAAGGAATGTGTCATGGCTAACTGTATTGGAACTTCCAAAGCCGTATATGATCAGTGTAAAACAAAATGTTGTCATGATAACTGATTTGCATTTTATAAATTCTTTCTAATTTATTACCATAAAATAGGCACTAAATTGGGCATTATTCCGGTCAACCTATTTGGTCTATTACACAGACTAACAACCATTTTGGTGCCTTAGAAATTATACTTATTCTTGGGTATATGATGCCAAATGTGCCATTAGTTTTGCCCTATCAGATTTAATTTTGTGAGATATGGTATTACCATTATGCATATTATCCCATTTTACGTTTGATATAAATAAAAAACAGTGCCTATTTTTAGCTTCTAAATCATGCGAAGAAAAAAGCAACACACTAACATAACATTAACATTACAATAACAATATAACATGGGGTCTTTAAAAAAATTGATATTATCACATATTGTACGGTCGTTTATGACTTATGAGCTGTCAATTTGAGGGCCAAAAAATAATCCAGCTTTTAGTTCTTCTGTACTTCGTACAGTTTTTGTCCTACGTGTTCAAAGTATGGTCAAGAACCTTCACTAGCTATATTATCAAGCAAGATTTTGTTTCGCTAGACTATAAGTTCAGGAATAAAATCCCTCCCTCGACAATAGTAGAGCTGGTAGAGAAAAACTGTTTACATATTTGGAATAAGCACACAAAGTATTGGCAACAACCAATAAAACATCTGAGACACCAAACAAAAAGTTCTTTTCTGTTGGGCTGTGTTATCAATAGGTTTCTTCCCATGGATGTTACAAATGCGTATATCAAGTTTCATGAAAATCCGATAAAGCGTTTTTGAGTTATCGCGCGTACAAACACACGGACAGACGGACAGACATTTCCCCGTACCCCACACAATCTTATGGCTTAATAGAGGGGGAAATTTAGAAGATGAGAATTTAAAACTGCCCAACTAGCCCACTTTAAAACCAGAGTATGGCATCAGGAAAATTATAAATAAAAAAAAAATTAAGTGCATCAAAAGTAAAGCCACCAAAACGGAGCTCATCGAACTGTGAAGAATATTTTGCTGAACGGAAATTTTCTAGAGATCGATTGGTTGACAAGACGGTGTCAAAATTCACTTCAACCCAAATGTGATCAGTGACCTCCAAGAGCAGTAGAAAAAAATCCATTCAAATAAATCAATATTCGTTCTTTCTTCTTTTGTCGTAGTTTTACCTCTCCCTTTTAGGATTTAAGCTACCCAAGCCTCCCGAGCCTTACAGGACCGCGACCTGTAGGGAGAGGGATTATCTTTGGATCACATACATACTTTTTTGACCAGACAAGGACATGGAGGGCCTCCCCCGATGAGTGATGAGCCCAATACCGAGGCCACCTCCGAGACAACACGAACACATAGAACGACACACACCATTCACTCACTCCGAACAGGGCGAGGATGGGTTGAAGATGATAATGAACCGGGGACCACAAAGGCCTAAAGTAACCTGACATTTGTCTCACAGGTGAGGGAAATCCCGGAAAGAACCTAGGTAACTTGTCTCGACCAGGAATGAAACCCGGACCCGCTGAGCCACAGCGGTGGACTCAAATCAATATTCAAGAAAAAATAATATTGAAATTTATGGCATCCCAGAAAACGCTTATGATCCGGTATGCGGCACAAGAAATCACTTACGTGAGAACGGCTTGGAGTATTTCATCCACTAATCCTTGCTCTTCATGGCTGAATGGCGCTTGCGCAGATTCACACAAAGATCTCAGTGTACATTCGTGTCCATGGAACCCAAACTCTTCGAGGAACAATTCAAGTGCATACATATCCCGAAGTCCTTGCTTCGTTTCGCGTTTGCTCCGGTTTGCAAACTGCTCATGAAACTCTGAGGCGTTGGTGGGTTCCACGAAGTTGAGTTGAAATCCCCAGGACATGGACACCGTCCTGTTTGGAACAGGAATTGGAGCTTGCACTGCAGTAACAAGCTGGAACAATAAGAACAATAATAATTCTTACAGATTCTATTTTTTATTGCTTTACTAGCTTAAAAGGCCCGGCGTCGATCGGGTTTTGTATTTTGTAAATTCGAAAGTAACTTATACGTCCATTATAGGTAGGCCTATGTAGAATTTAAAATGAGGAAGAACGACTTATCACACTCAAACTGTTACCTCAGAAAAATATAAATATGGCTGTTTATCTATTTGAATCGGAGTATAATGATAAATCCAATCCACAGCATAGATAGGAAATTTTTCTTCCCTTTTTCACTCATAACTCGCAAAGGAAAGCTCAAATTAAAAATGTACTATGCCAGAAACCTTTGCTGGAATGTACTCAACAACTTCCCGTAGTTTCATGGCGATCGGTTGAATGGTTTAGTAATGCATAAAGGACAGACACACATAGATACGTTTTTATTTATATAAATAATATAATGAGTAATGACTATTCCACTCATAAGCCGCGTGTTTGATATTGACCAATAACGTTTAGCAATTCCTCGGATATAGACCAATCACTATGGTTTATCTTATAATGTCCTTCTTCGGGTCTCAACTATGCAATTTTATCTTATATAACGTCAGGTCGTTACTGGACACGTAAGGCATCAACGTGCGGTGATTAATACGTCACATGCTGCCATTCACCAGAATGAAAACATACTATTTTACACAATGTAACTAGTTTGGAAATTGAAACAAAGAAAAGAAACATGAAACATGTTTGGAAGGCCATTTTAGAGGACATTCTGGATGATGTAATATTACGTAATAATATTGAATCAGAGCTTCTGACAACACGAGACACACCACAGAAAAAGACCTTCGTAGGCGAGGAAAATCGCCAGAGAGAACCCAACCTAGGTAATTGGCGCCGACCAGGGTTTGAACTCGGGCCCTCTGCGTGAGAGGAGTGATCACAGCGGTGAGGTGTTAAATAAGCGGAAATTAAAATACCATTAACCAATTGTAAATCTATTATATCTATTGTAATCCTGAAGTCTAAGCCCTCTGAAGTAAGTGTTTCATCAAATTCTCATCATGACTGTACTTTGCGACACTAGCATCCCTATCTACAAGGCAGTGAGTTACCTGTGGGAAAATTCCGCGCGCGGTGTTCTTTCGTGTGTCGTGTATTTGTGCACTTTTCGAGTGGTTTTCTTGTATTTGTGTTGTGTTAAATAAGTCAATTAGATGCCAGGGAATCTGCTGGACATTCATCGTGATACGTTTTGGCTGAATAAGGCAAGTTCCTGTATTATTTTAAGAGTTTGTTGCGGTGGAGTGGGGTTAGGTATTCACTAAGCAAATGTTATGGCCACAGAAAATATTCCTTTACGAGATATCTGACATCCAGCCTACATTCTAGCTTACATACGTGTGTTTTATAGTTCATTAAATTCATTTCAGCGAATAATTATCTTGCAAAACAGATCGTACAAGTTTGCTGGCTGTGATTGGCTGAATGGATGATCATGTTTATTGAATCTATGGCCCCAATCCATTCTGATGTAATCTCTTTATTTATTTATTTATTATTTAATTAACAAGAAGATGCAGTGCTCATAGTGGCTGATTGATGCAGACCATGCTAGTATTTTATACTATAAAACAGTTGACGGCTTCTTTGTTCCCTAGCAACTAAGCCAATAGCACAGCTCACCACAATGGGCTTCAGAAGCGGTAGAATGTTGTATTTCGTGTTTTACTAAACAAGTCACCAAGTCGTATGTAGGCAGGTATTTTTCTGAACCAGCTTAGTGTTAATGCTATATTAATCGTGTCGGTTCTGGAATTAGATTAGCTGTATTCTTGCTTCGAATAGTTGTATCAGTAGTTGTCCGTTCTGTCGGTAGATGGCAGGGATCAGAGTCTCATGCTTAGGTTTCACATTGAGTGACTTGAATAAATGATCGTTAGTTTGTGCAGTACACACTCTTGTTAATAATTGTTTATGTACATTGTTTTTGTTAAAACCTTTTAAAAGTCTCTACTCCTACTAAAGTGTCATCTTATTATCCCACATGAAATAGCGTCGCCATTGCTGAGTGGTTAGACTGCTCGCCTAACACCGCTACGACCCGGGATCGAATCTCGGTAATATCCATGTAGAATTTGTGGTGGAAAGAATGGGGTCGGGGCAGGATTTCTCGGGGTGCCCTTGTTTCTCCTGCCGTATTTCATTAAATACATTTTATTAGTCATTAATTTGATTTTAGTTTAGTTTATCAAATTAATTAAAATAAGTCTTTGTAATTTGTAGGCTTATTGTCTGTTGCATATTAAGTTTTAATTTCTAATTTATCAAATCTTGTATTATTTTTAATATATTTAGTTTTACTGGTGCAGTGGAAGAAAAGGCCATATAGCCTTAACTTCGCCAGTATAAATAAATAATAAATAATAATAGTAATAATTAGGGCAAGGCATTTATGACATGAAAATAGTGAAAGAAAATGACAACTTTACAAAAAAACCAATAAATTTACCATAAATTTACTTATAATTAGCTTTTTAAGTAATGGACTGCTAAAGGCGATTTAATGGATAACAGTGTTTTATATATCAATTTACACACTTATTTTGCTATTAAAGAAGTAAGAAAATTTATAGTAGGCTACTTGGATACCCTTAGCGAGAAAAAAATTCTTTCTCAATTGGTACGCCCATCACATTCCCTCTAGCAAATATGTGCCATTAAAAAAAACCTACAAGAGAAACTGCTGCACGGTGTTTACAATAAACCTGAATTAAAATGAACTAAGAACATTTGGCGGAGATTCTCAAATAAAAACAATTGTCTGTTGTCTGAAAGTAATGGAAAAGCTCTTCTCTACCTCCACTGAAATATGACCTAAAAATGACTTAAAAATTTCCAAAAGAGGCCTATATCTTGAAAATGGATAATAAAGCAAAAAAATGCAAAAACAAATTGCCCTTAGCCTATTTAATCATTTTTTTCATTATACACATTTATATATATTCGAGCTACCTTTTAACCTTCATATAAAGAAGATGCAAATCCATCAAATGCCTTGTCCTAGTAATAATAAACTAAAAGGAATTAAATGTTTTCAATGCCAGAATCGTGTAAAATGATCCAGTTTTTTTAATTATCATGTTTTGAAAAAGAAAATGTTATGATATTTGATTTATAAAATCTTATTGTAAGTTTTTTTCCAGGCGTTTGAGTTGTATTTAATAGCTATAAAAGAATAAAAATGCATGTTAGATCAAATCTAATGGGAAAGTGATGGCGTGACAGCCGTATACGCGAGTGATGCGGGTTAATGCACCCCAGCTTCCACGATTGCGTGCGATTGTTTTCGTTGAGATTTTAGATTTATAAAAGATTCAGCTGTCCGCGGCAATCATCTTTTCGCAAGTTGTCGTAGTTCTTGTTTTCTGCGATAGGTGGCAGCTGATGGCGTACGGTCAAAACGACATTTTCTTTAAACGAACGGATTTTTACAACACGAAATGAACTCAGTTTTGTACAACGTTAAAATGAACACGAATATATAATAGATTTTACTTTAAATACAGGTTGTATGTAACGCAATTTGATTTGCTGCTGTCATCGTTCCGTGTTCGATATAATCGATTCCACACCTGTTTTATAAGGAAAATCTGTTTTGAAATGGATATCATTGTTACGTCATATGTAGGCTATCTTACCTGAAATACTGTTCCCGTAGGAAAAACCAAGAACGGAAAGAAAAAGTCCCGCCGCTCTCTGGATACGCCATCTTGCCCTGTCGTGAAAACAACATGAAACCAGAACATTGCAGCCAGAACACGCCACATCTCACTGCACTGTTGTCATGGAAATGAAGTGTTTGGAGGCCATGGAATGGATCCTTCTAGTGTTTCTATTGAGATTTTAATTGGATTGAAGTTTATGCAAGAACTAGCCAACAGAAGAGGGAACAATATCACCGAAAGGCATAAACAAGTAGAGAAAAGGTATTATTTATTATTAAGTGCCAGAATGGTACTTTATAACATTGTCTGTCCGTCTGCCTGAACGCGCGATAACTCAAATACGCTTTATCGAATTTTCATGAAACTTGGTATACGCATTTATAACGTCTATGGGAAATAAGCCAATTTATTTTGAACCGAATCGGTTGACCGGTACCGGAGTAATGCCCAATTTAGTGCCTATTTTGCGGTAATATATTAGAAAGATTCTATCAAATTCAAATCATTTCTCATGGCAACATATTGTTTTACACCGATCATATACGGATTTGGTAGTTGCAACACAGGTAGCTTTAACAAATAACATTACCCACACATTCCTTCACTTCAGACCTTTGTCTTCCGTAAGCTGCTTAATGAGTCGATCTGGAGCTTAGCTAGGAAATCTACTTTAAAAAAACTTATTTTCTGAATATTATATTTGCAATTATAACTGATTAAACAAAAGCATTCTGGCACTTTGTTACATCAGTTTACCTGATGTCAGTATTTTTTATTTTAATGAAGTGAAACCACATCGACTTTATGTAAGTTTTAGTTCGACCATATTACGTGTGACGTAATACCATTATATCCATAAGAATACAGATTTCCATTATGACTTCGGTTATTCGGTTATCCGAACACGGATAACCGAATAACTGCGTTAATAAAAGCCTGAATTTAAAGTAAAATCTAAAAACTGACTAAAATAAATTCGTTTCGTGTTGTCAAGATACGTTGGATTCAAGAAAGCGAGCAAAAGGGATCTTCGATTTCACTGACGCCGTAAGCTGCCATCTGTCGTAAAAGTTCAACAGCCAGCAGTTTGTAAGGATTGCGCGGGCTTTTTTATTAGTGAATCTGATATCTCAAAATTTAATGATTTGGACAAATGCACATACGTTAATGAACCACAGATTATTATCTATGTTAGACATTACATGAGAATATTATAGAATAAAAATTCCTTTTGACACTGCGATTTGAACCCATGGCCATTGGTAGAGCATTGGCATTTATAACCGAAGGTCCTGGGTTCAAATCCCAGTGTCAGAGGGTTTCTTTCCTCCTATAATATTAGGCCTACTCTGATTTCTTCCGTACGAGTCAATAATCTTGCAAATTATGTCTTCTACGAACCTTGATAATGTTTAATGTAACTGTCGTGAGAAGTTACCTCCACGACGAACGAAATCTTTTCGAGTGAATTGGTTTGGGGTCCGTAACTAGCCTAGGATGAAGGTTCTTACTTAATTTGATGTTCTAGTGTGTGGGGAATTGACCTATGCACTTTATTTTAAGTTCCCCATAAATAATAGTCACATAGGCTACTGTTAGAAGAACTTAAGGACAGTATCACAAGAGAAACTGTAGGGATGGGTCCCCGATACTCTCGATACTTGCATGGAATCGGCATCGAGCGATACTTCAGAAAACTCGCTCGGTACGTTTGCGATACTTTGGTAATTCTGCAATTTAAGGAAATTCAGTATCTCTTTCTGCTTTTTCTACTAAATATAATAATTTTCGAACAAAAACTTGTAAGTGGACTGTGTCGTGTAATGTATTTCCAACCGTTTTGTCGCACCACCTGAACCTCCGGAGATCCCGTAGGTTGGTCTCAAACCTAAGTCTGAGAAGCAGCAGAGTAGCAGAAGTTGATATGCTGGTAGCGTTGTAGTGAAGAACACAAATACTTGAATAATAACTTTATTAAACGTAAACGTAGATAAAATACACTATGGTGCAGTAGAGAGTGTGACAAGCACCTACTAACACCCGCAATAGAATACAACACAATGCAAAAATCATACTCCTTATATATTAGTAAAAGACGTGGGAAGGTGATGGCTGCTTCTCGGAATGTCCGATAATCCTTATTGTTATCGTGCAACTATAGTGAAATATAAGAATGACACTCAGCAATTCACACGATAATCATAAGTCACCAACTGTAATATCATATCGAAAGAATGCTGAATCTTGTAATTAAACTATGCATGCTGCTAAGGTAACAAGAATGCTGAATCTTGTAATTAAACTATGCATGCTGCTAAAGTAACAAGTTATCTGAAAGAACTCGGTGCCACAATGTCGCGTTATACTTTATGCAATAAAGGCTTATTCAAACTAATGCAAAAATTTGTCACTATACCACACTTCCCCCCTTATTTTTGAAAATGTTGAGTCCATCTCAATATTTTCAAAATCTCTCTTTTTTTAAAACTTTTAAATCCGACTAAAATATAAATCTAAAACGGGGTTGGCTCTGAAATACTTCCATAACTTGTTCCACAGCCACTGGAATTTCAATCTCTTGTAATTCGATTTCTTAATTGTAACCGGAAGAAGCCATCTCCTGATTAAATTTCTCCACTTCCTCCATGAATTTAAGTTTCGAAATGGGTTTAAAAATCAAACATTTCTTTTTACCTTCATTACACATCTTATTACAATCTTGACAACATTCAGTTGGGTTCAATTGTCCCATCAATAAAAATGAACATTTTCTACAATTGCACTACAACAACATGCCATTATCCAAATGAACAAAATTACAAATAAAATTGCTATGTATAAATAATAAATTTATTTAAATATTTGATATTAATATTAATCTGGTTCTTTTCTTATATTACTGTATTTAACTCATTTAATTTAAAACCTGAATATTTTAATTAATCTTGTAATAATAAAATGTTTGGGAAAAATAATTTAATTAAATCCTTTATCGACACCTTTTGATCGTGAAACTGTATACAACAAAATCATTTAACATAACTGAAAAAATATCCAAATCAAATTACATCTTAAATTTGTTAACTTGCTTTTACATTCATATGTCCCTTTTCAAATTTACATCTTAAATTTGTTTAACCAATAAACCAATACAAACAAAAAAACTTTATTACGCATATTGGCACGAACCTGTTACAAAAGGTTTCGTCCTACCATTCTCATAATGGTCCTACCCTTATAAAATACATTTTTCTGTCTTTGTTCCCTTTTGAACAACAACCTGGTTACACCTTACTTTAGTGTACCTAATTCCTTTCTTTGTTTCTTTTAAACAACTGGTTACACTTTCACACTAGCGTACCTAATTTCCTTCTTTGTTCCTCTCGAACAACAACATGGTTACACTTTTTCCCTAGTGTACCTAATTTCTTTCTTTGTTTCTTTTGAACAACATGGTTACACTTCTTGCATCACTATGGGAAAAAGAATTATCTGATACTTTTCATATCTGTCTTTTAATAACAATGGAACTCGTACTACGTAAACCAATAATTTATCTTGTGTATATATTCTTGTTCTAAACTTTTTCATTAATTAACTAGCTGCAAAGGAGGAATTGTATAAGTTTGGTCTTTACTTGCTCCAATAATTTATAAATTTTACCGTATGTCAAAATTTGCAGTTAAATTATTCCACTTTATGCTGATAAATATTATCTATCAATAACTTATATAGTTCTAGACATTCGTTGATGCCTACCTCAATTTGTCTTATGTGGTTATTTACAATATTTAAAACTTCTGTTTCATAAATATTTTGCTCTATTTTACCTATTATATACTTTGAAATATTATTCAATTTTTCTCCTAACATGTGATCATATTCAAATAATTAAAATATTGTAATGTTTAATGTTCCTAAAACATTCTTTACAACAATGATTTGTTCTTAATTTACTTTTAAAATTTCTATTTCATTATTTCTTCTTCTTCTTATTATTATTATTATTTTTTTAATTTGAATTTGGTAATTAGCTAATTCTGATTCTGTAGCTGTACCAAATAAAATTCTTAATATATCTCCTATAATTGAAAATGGGCTGTTACGTTTTATCCTTTGTTTATTATAATTAATATTTGACATTTCTTGAAATAATAAACTATCTTTATAACACTGACTCGTTTCATGTTAAAAATAATCTAAAAAGTAAGCACAATCTGTTTAAAATATACCAATTATTTTCTTTTAACTGATTATAATTAATCCCTGTACATTTTTCCACAATTGATGTATTTGACTTGTGTCCATAGATTTTACGATTTCCCATTGAAGTGGTGTGAATCATACTTCACCTATCTGATCGAAATATATACCTGCATTTCCTGGTAATGATGTAACCTGTAGATCTCTCTTGTCTACTTCAATTCCATGTAAACCTTTGTTACAATTATGCAAAGCAATATTACCTTAATAATCAACATCCTGATTATTATACACAACTGACCTGAGGTCGTTAGCCTTTGTTGTACTTTTAAAATATTCCTTGTATACACAATATTCCTTGTATATTCCTTGTATATACACAACTTTCATTTTTAAGGTTATAGATACTTCACCTGTATCTTTACGATTAACCTTGTTACCTTGTGTTTCACTTACCTTCACTTTAAGGGTTTAGATACTTCACCTGTATCTTTATAATATGCTTTGTTACCTTGTGTTTCACTTACACAACCGACTCATAGTCGCTAACCTTTTCTTTAAGGTTACTCTGTATACCTCACTTGTATACCTCTTTAGATACCTTGAGTATCACACAACCGACTCGAAGTCGCTAACCTTCTGTTTAAGGTTATTCTGTATACCTCACTTGTATACCTTATGTATACCTCGCTTGTATACCTCGTGTATACCTCGCTTGTATACCTTGTGTATACCTCGCTTGTATACCTTCTGTATACCTCGCTTGTATACCTTGTGTATACCTCGCTTGTATACCTCGGTGTGGTCACAGCTTTTCCTTTAGTCTAGCCCCCAACGTCAACCTACACCATGAGGTTGCGTTTTATTAACATGGTTTCGAACCATTTTTCTTCCGTTTGTGCCACCTTTGACCAATATCACATTGGTTCCTTTCTATTTCGTAGGGCCCTACTCACAAGGATTTAACTTCCTTCTTTGTTCTTTACGAACACCCACATAGTCACCGATTTTATACACAGGGTTTACCTTGCCCTTCTGTTGACTCACTTCAACAGTTTTCCTCATAGAATCCTTCAGATTCTCCCTAGCTTCTTCCCATGTCCTTCTAAACTTCTGTTTGATATTATTTTCATAATCCTCATAACAATATGATACCTGAACTTGTATTTGTAGTGTACCTGGTAGGTTAGGCTTTCTACCATACAAAATTTCATACAGTGTATATTTTAATTTTGTGTGAGGTGTAGTGTTATAATTAAATATCGCAAAAGCGATCCATTCGTCCCAAGCATCTTGCTTGTTTTTACAAAAACATCTTAAATGTTCCACTATCACTTTATGTGATCTTTCCAAACTACTGTTGGATTCTAATTAATATACACTAATATTAATTTCTCTGATCTTCAACAATTTACATAATATATTCATTAAATCACTCATTAACTGTGTTCCGTAATATTTCATTTACTAATACTTTGAATACCGTTTCAGCTATCTGGTCTGGCATTAATATTCCTACCGTACATTTACTTAAATTATCTTGACCTGTAAGTACATACTTGTTATCGTGTTCTGACATCAGAAAACGTCCTATGATGCCTAACGCTAATTTATCCCATGGTTCCTCACTAGTATCTGTTTCTTCTAGTGGTAACTTTACGTCATTTCAGATCTATTTATTTAATTAACATATTTAACATTTCCTCATATATTCTTCTATATGTTTAAACATATTAGGCCAAAAACAATATAGTTTAATCCTTTCATATGTTCTTTAAATTCCTAAAACCCTCCTATTGGATACTCATGCATTTCTTTTAAAATTCGTTGCCTACGTTTCAATGGCATTTCGTTAACCTGCTTTGCTTGACTATGTGTTTTCACGTTTATCACTAAATACCTGCTTTATGCTCTAAATCATAGTCATACTTTTCTAACGCAATGTGCCATCGCATAATCCTTGAATCAAAATCTTTAACATTCTCTATATCTTAAATAAAATCTGAAATATTTACATGCCCATACTATTGCAATTAATTCTTCATCAATAGTATTATAATTTATTTAGGCGTTATTCAATATTGTCCTTGCAAAATCTATTGGCTTATCTTCTATTTTTTCTTTTTAAATTTTATCTTATTTCTTTATCACTGGCATCTACGTGGTAAATACAATTAACTGGGTAAAAATAAAAAACTGTAATAAAATTAACTATCTTCTTAAATTATCATATACCTTTTCTTAAACTTCTGACCATGTCTATATTATATATTTCTTTAATAACTCGTTCCATAATTTTACAAATTTACTAAAAATTAAAATAAACTTCCTATAATATGCTATCAAACTTAAAATGCTTTTATATCTTTTTGTATTCTTCCAAACTGTATATCAAAAGTACTTATGTAATGCTTTACTCTTTTTACTTCAATTAATCCATCATCGAAAAACCTGACTACGTCGCTGAATTCAAAACAAATTGGCTTTATTTGTTCACTCCTTCCATAATATAAAACAAACGTAATTGACTTTCTTATCTTTTTAATTCAACTGTGTCTTATTATATTTTAAATTAACATAATCTAAACGGAAACTCCAAATTTAATTCCATCTCGTATTCATTGAAATTTAACACCAGACAACTGAAAACATTATCTTTACATTCCACTACACCTTCACAACAAAATACATTTTCTTGTATCTCTTGCTTTTCACAACTTCTAATACCTATTTCCTCAGTGGTAAACTGTACTAACATTTATTTCACAAATATTTCACCAGTTACCGTTTGTAACTTCTTAACTTTTCTTTTATTCACTTTAGGACAGGTTAAGATAGTTCTCCGTACTAATGATACGCCTCAGCCAATATCATAAAGTACCAATCCAATTCTCTTATGTATCTCCTCGGAGGTTACATAAAAGCAAATGGATTATGGTGACCTATGTGTTCATGACTCTCATCATTACAGATTGAGTAGTCACTATGACTCTCATCATTACAGACTGAGCAGTCCTGGATAACCATCTGTTCACACCCCGACTGCATAGGTGGAACTTCTTTTGGTTTCCCTTCCTGGATGTATTCAGGGGTTGCGACCCGCCTGACATACAGTCCCTTGGCACTATGGCCTTCTCTTTGGCACTTTTCGCATTTGCAGTCCTTTCTTACATGTCCTGGCTTCCCACACCCGAAGCATCTGACATTTACTGACTTCACTGACTCTCTTTTTAAACACTGGGGCTGACTTAAGCTGTGGTTTATAGGGTCTTTTAAGGGATACGTTAGGCTTTCGGTCACTTTCCTAGGCTACAGCCCTATCAATAGCCTATTTCATAGAGAAATTATCTGAATCTCTCTTAACCGCTTCTTTAGCGGCATTATCTGCTATGCCATTAATAAACAGAGTCCTACCTAGTCTAGCAATAATTTTCCTGGCTCCTTTTTCATCTATGTTCCTCGCATAAATGAATTTATCTGTGCTTTGCACTGCGTATAATATTAAATATTTTACTCTTCTACCGTATGCTGTCATAAACTCATTATAATTTTGTTTAACTTAACATAACTGTGTGATGTAATAAACAAAATTACGATGTACTGCATAATAAATCTCTAACTTTTCTTTAACACTAGCCCATGTAATTCCTGTTGGGTCTCAAATATTTAACGTGCGCTTTATGTCACCGGTAATTTTTTTGCTAAAACAAATTTCAACAAAATAAAATGTGTATATCAATAAAATTTATTAATTCACTAAATTCAAAAACAAATTAATGTAACTATTTAAATTATGCTCATAATTTATTACTGTAGCTGTGCTCGTATTAAAAATCAATTCTGCTATTCTGTCACAAAAATATCTTTAATCTACTGTAAACATGCTAAAATTTTTCTGTACTAAATATTTAACATAATTATTCCTGATACTGCATACATGCTGACATTCTGGTTTATAAAAATCCGTCACCAACGTAATTTGGTGTGCAAAAATAAAATGGACGAAAAAAGCGTCCTCAAATTCATCGTCCTGCCCTTTATCAGTAAAATGTTACAAATATGCCAAGGCATATTAAAAGCTTTCGACATATCTTCTTTGGATAAAATGTAATAATCTATTACATCGTTATAAAAATAAACTCCAAAATCTTTTGTTTTCCAAATTAATAATCCTTAAACAAAAAATTCGCAAAGTAAAGCATTTAATGAAAATCTATCATGTACCAATGTGTCTTCCCGTGAAACTATCTCGTCTTGCTCTGTTTGAGCTATTTCTGCTGTTGCTTTTTCCGCCATATTGCTAGCTATTCACTGTTTATTTTACACTTATATATATATAACACTATATATATATGTTTTATGGAAAGTGACTGAAAACTAACGGGTATTCTATGCCTTCACAGTACTAACCTGAAAAATTGAAGGATCGCTGCTGCGCCTCGACGCTGGTGGGGCTTGACTTCCACAAGGAGTCGTTCTTCCACAAGTCAGACAGAGACTTGCTGCTAGGGTGGCCTCCAATTGGGTGTGTAGTCCTCGGACCTCCAACCGGTCCTAGCGAGAAGGATTCCCACGGTGAACAGCGATGATCAGGAGATACCGGAACCTTGACGGGTATCCCGAAGAGGAAGATGAAGGGATCTGCACTACACCTCAATGTAGAGAAGATACAGAAGAGTTCTGAAGAAATGTCTTCAGAAACGAGGTTGGTTTGGTACTGTGGTCGACGCTATATGCTACATGTTCTTTTATTCAACTTCCATGTAATATTCCCTGGTGCCGTCTGAGTTCGTTTTGATAATACGGGTCCAGACAACTAAGTGCGTTTGCCTTCCTGCTGCCCAATTGTATTCCCAAGCGTTTCCAGTCAGCCAGCATCCCAAATTTACAAAATGGAGGAAGCCGTCCTCAACTTGCTTCACTCGTGGTTTTACTTTAAAAACTTGGTTATATTTTGCTGTTCCTGATGGCTCAATTTCTCCTGGTTGTAGTCTAGAGAATTGTTCACCTTGGTGAAGAGTCTCGATATTGGGAGTGATCCATTGCAAATGAAAGGGAGCGTCCTCGTGCTCGTCGTTACAACTTGCAGTAGGAAAATGTTTGCAGATTACACACGAATGATTGTAGGACCAGTTGTTACAGTCTGTCCCCAGTCGTCCACAGTCAGGAACAATTATATTGTTCGACATTATCAATTCTCACTCGTATTCAAATATAGTCACTGGGTCTCCGTCATGTTCCACTGACCTGGTAATTCAACTTCTTCAGGAAGTAATCTTCTTAATGGAGCACCATTCCATGGATCTGGATTCTGTATATTACAAGAAGCATGCGCATATACGTCTTCGCAACCTTTAAAAGATGGACGGTGTCTACACAGGACACATGGATTTAGTACCAATATCTACGTTCAGCTTGACCGGTAGTATGCTGCTACTGCTACTACTCATCCCACCGCTGCCACCAAGATTATGTCGTGTAATGTATTTCCAACCGTTTTGTCGCACCACCTGAACCTCCGGAGATCCCGTAGGTTGGTCTCAAACCTAAGTCTGAGAAGCAGCAGAGTAGCAGAAGTTGATATGCTGGTAGCGTTGTAGTGAAGAACACAAATACTTGAATAATAACTTTATTAAACGTAAACGTAGATAAAATACACTATGGTGCAGTAGAGAGTGTGACAAGCACCTACTAACACCCGCAATAGAATACAACACAATGCAAAAATCATACTCCTTATATATTAGTAAAAGACGTGGGAAGGTGATGGCTGCTTCTCGGAATGTCCGATAATCCTTATTGTTATCGTGCAACTATAGTGAAATATAAGAATGACACTCAGCAATTCACACGATAATCATAAGTCACCAACTGTAATATCATATCGAAAGAATGCTGAATCTTGTAATTAAACTATGCATGCTGCTAAGGTAACAAGAATGCTGAATCTTGTAATTAAACTATGCATGCTGCTAAAGTAACAAGTTATCTGAAAGAACTCGGTGCCACAATGTCGCGTTATACTTTATGCAATAAAGGCTTATTCAAACTAATGCAAAAATTTGTCACTATACCACAACTGTTTCAAAAACTAATTTTAGTTTTAATGTAGAGTTTAGAAATAATTGTAGGCTACTGATGGCATTAAATTTTGTCTAATTAAATATGCAAACTTAATTAATTTAATTGGTATTACACAGTTCTCTCAACTTTTAATTTTTAATGTACCTATTTATTGAAACTGGAAATGTTGGCGGTATCGAGTATCGAGAAAATCTGGTATCGACCCATCCCTAGTTATATTTTGTCAAAGCTATATGTGTTGCAAGTTCCAAAGCCATATTTGAACACTGTAAAACAATATGTTGCCATGATAATTGATTTCCATTTGATAAATTCTTTCTAATATATTACAATAAATTGGGCATTACTCCGGTCCAATATCAATAGGCTTCTTCCCTTAGACGTCAGTATTTCGTATAGCAAGTTTCATGAAATTCGATAAAGCGTATTTTAGCTATCGTCAGTACAGACACACGGACGGACATACATTTTCCCGTCCTCCACACAATCTCATAAAGTACCATTCTGCACTCTTTCGTAGACTATTCCACTCATTCACCAAGCCAGTATGCTGTATCGTTTTGTTTCTATATAACAAAGTGATTAGGCCTATTTTTATAATTCTTTACATTTTTATTCATGGAATAATCTTAATAAATCCAACTCGAGTTGACGAGTTTCGTCAGATAAACTCATCAAGTCTATGATAAGAGGACACTGGGATGCTGGTATGTCGGTTCCTCTAGGTTCTCTATTTATAACTTCGGAAGGTGTTTGGAAATACTTGTTTGGTGTTATAGTAGTAAATGTGTGGTGAACTAAATAACATCACATTTATTAGACTATATAACAATTTTGTTTTCCTAATCAAAAGTAAACAAGTTGTTCTCTTCTCTTATTATTGTTACTATTATTATTATTATTATTATTATTGTTGTTAGTACAGTAGTTCACATAATCTAAAGAGTGTCCTTCCTGTGATACACGGCGGATCACTCAATGCCTATCATGCTATCAATACATCGTTGGTTTTTCTCCTCAATCTGAATGAACAAATCTCCCCTTTCCTTTCTTCTTCAGATACAAGCAAAATGGACAACAGATTCATTTTGACATGGCTAGGGAACCCCGAGAACTTGCTAACAGCTGATTTTTTCTTTCTTTCTTCCTTTTTTGTGAACCTAAAAACCCAAAACTTGCTCATTTAATTTTGATCGCGTTCCTCGTTTCATAAACAAATTCGTATTTTAACAAATGTCATAAAAGGCTCCTTTCATAATGTACTATTTTGTTTTTGTTCTTGTCTGTTTGTCCCATTCATGACAGCTTTTTACTTAACATCTTTACAATACAATACAATAATGTTGTTTATCCTTAGCCATTGCCCAGATTGGTACCTGTTGGTTGCAAAAGCAAATAAATGTTAAATCTGTCGCATGATACGAGTGTCTTAATTACCATTACAGGCCGCACAGCTTCTCTTGACGCTTTAACGTCAAACAACGCAAATTAAAAACACACGAAATGAATTCATTTTAGTATAATATTAAAATTAATAGTGATTTTATTTTAAGTACAGATTGCTTATTACGCAGTGCAATTTGCTGCTCTCAAGGTTTCAAGATCATTCCGTGTTCGATAGTAATCGATATCACTGTGATACGTCACTTGACTTGTTCTCATGGGGTCAATGTCTGGACGTGTTTACACTGGATGCTAATGAATAACTCGTGCGACACAAACAAGCGCTAAACTGTGGTTACGAAAACAGCTCATTCTAAAATACATTTGGAGCAAAGTCCGAATTTTTGTGTTATTCGTAGTTCATTGAACCTTAAACACCTTCTCTCCATTGTCTCAATAAATTTAGAGACGTATCAAAATTTTATCCAATTCAATTTCAACTACGCTCAAACCTCTGTGTAACGAAGATCCATAAATCGATAAACCCGCATATAGCAATATTTTTGTATGGTCCTGGCGAATTTCCTATCTTAATAATGTTAATAATGTTAATAATGTTAATAACGATGGAGCTAATTTAGAAACACCCATTTATAACGATATTTGGAGGTTGGATTGTTACTGCAAACCAATAGCTTAGCCCTGTGGAAGTTAGCTGGTATCAGTCGGTATCCTCCCCAACCACCAATATTGTTTTCTGGATGCCTGATATAAAGTTATATTTCTTAGAAATTCCAGAAAAGAAAGGTTCATGATGAGAGGAGAATAGGATCACTGAGGCTAAAATCATCCCTTATGTGTTCAAAAACATAAAATGTGCAAGTAAAACACAACTGTTTTAGTTTTGTATTAGCTGTGTGTTGTCTTTCTCTTCTCTGAAATTTCTGACACATGGTTAGGCTCAAAACCAGTCTGAATAGTATTTTTTACTTTCTCGCGTATAAGTTACGTAGTGTATGGAAAGTAATGTGAAAGTGAAAAAATCGAAATCGAGGTAACACCGGGAAAACAACAGGATACCTAGCAACCGAAAAAAAAATGCTTTTGGAATGATAAGTTATCTCTCTGTCTCTCTGCCCGAGGAAAAGCACAGCGGGTAAACGGTTAAGTGTATTTACTTCATTTTTTTAGATTAAAGACTTTTGTGAAATTTTATCCAACGCCTAGAATTTGGTTTTTATAACTGAAATATTAAGGGTTTTTTTTAAGATGACTTTTTAAAACATTTTGATTATTAAAAATTGGCTCTAACGATTTTAATAAAAATTGAAAATTGGAAACTCTTCTCTATGACTAACAAAATGGCTATATCCGTTTTCCTGCAAAAGTGACTTAGAGGGTACTTTACTCGTATCCATTTAAAATTTTTCTGGATTATATCCATTACGGTAGGCGAAAGAAGAAAGCCTACCACAATAAAATTGTACAGAAAATTTAAATTAGCATTTTTTCTTTAACACATTTCTGTATACAATTCTGTATTGAAATTTTGAAAACTTTATATCTCGGCCGCTATGAAGTATAGAGGGAAACTTTGTTTGAATAAATTAGAGTACTCCCTAGCCTATTGAGTTCACACTGACACCAACGATTCGGGGGTTTTGGGGGTACGACTGGGGTTGGAGGTGGGTGTGATGGAAATTCAAAATTTTTGAAACCACGCCTTGTAGGGTATCGTTGAAAAGCTCTTGATGAGTACTCTACAAATCAATAACTGGTTTCTCGATAGTTCTCATATAAGGCGAGATTTGAATGTTTTAAAAAGTGCTCTTTCCTCTTTTTTGCAGTTATTATTGCGGGTTTGTCATGCCAAGGCTAAAGAAGAAGAGTGCTATGCAGTGACAATAAATTAAACCAAAAGCACTTCGAAATCTACCTCAGCTTGTAGGCTTGCCTAAAGGGATTTTTAATTATATATTGCCATCTTCTTAGTGTTCCTTTTTGAATTACAGACTTTTCATTAAAATACTACAAAAAGAAAGAATAATTGCTTATAATGAAAGGGTAAATATATCAATTGTTTATGCTATTTTTCGAGTGCTGATATTAGGAATAGTTGCTTGTTTATTCTTTTTAACTAGAATAACTTTGTCAAAATTATAATACAATTTTCAGTGATTTATTAAGACGGCTAAAACCGAAATTCCACGAAATTAAAAGGCTAAATACCTTTCATAAAAGCCTAAAAATCAGGGCCCTATATATTACCATAAAATATGAGACGCTAAATTGTTCTTTACTCCGGCATCAAGAGGCTTCGTCCCGTGGGGCTCCGATAAAACCTACTTCAGTAATTTCGCTTACAGACACACAGACTACAGTTGTTTTCCCGTAGGGCTTTGGGAATTATATAATACTGGGCTTTAACAAATTCTGATGCTATCGATGTAATACATTCGTGAAGAATAAAATCCACGAAAATAAAGCAGTCACATAACTTTCTCTACCCTCGACATGGAAAATAATTTCTCACTCCACATTTTGGTGTAGAATAAGCCGTCGTACTGCAGGGACAGCTTAAGTGTGTGCCAATGAGTATGCTATATCAGAAGTCGGCAAGAAATCCTATCCACTGGTACGTTACTCACAGCTGTAGGCTTTGTGTTATTTCAGAAATAGGGATGTTTATCAGAGGCCCTAAGCATCTAAAGGAAGACAAAATGGGATGGTACATTTTCAGTCCTATGCCCGCAGTGTATTATGTTCCAGGTTTTTGGGGAGGAAAGTATGAGAGTGATATTGATTTTTTTTTTTTTTTACATCAGCCCTGATACAGCTGTATGGTAACACGAGAGTGAGAAATAAAATTTTCCGTAAAGACAACACAATCTTATGTAACCGGAATTTAATTTTCTTCTTACTTCAACCCCTCCCAGGCATGGTGTGTAGAAACAACGGAATGCAACATTCGACATCCTTTATGAGCTATAAAAAGCTATAGCTAGATTTTTCTGAGCGAATAGTTTGAGTGTGATAAGTCGTTGTTTCATATTTCAAGATTGTACAAGGACCTAGACCTTCAAAGTTAATTTGAAATTACAAAATAGAAACTCCGGGCGACGCCGGGCCTTTTAGGCTGTTTGCATATAAACACAAATTTAGAATTTGTAACTTATTAAAATATAAATGTATGACTTTCTATTTTGATTTTGTATTTGTTCTTGCAAGAAACAGGAAAGAATGATATTACTTTTATTAGGCCTATTGATGAATGTATGAATAACTGGATGGATGGATGAATGAATGAATGTATGTATGAAAGTATGTATATATATACATATAGATTGATGGATGACTGGATGTTTGATGGTTGGAAGGAAGGAGTGTATTGCTGCATCGATTAATGGGTGGGTGGATAAATGAGTTGATTAATGGATGGATAGATGTGTGGATGAATTGATGGTTGCATATGTAGGCAGGGCCGTAGCAAGGTCCTTCTGCGCCCTTGGGAAGTTTGAGAAATCTGTGCCCTCCAATACTGGGGGGCCTGAACAATAATTGTTTAAATTTAAAAAAGAATTATTCTTTTTTAAATATATATAATACAAGCATTTGCCCGCGGCTTCGCCCGCAATAATTATTTCAAAAATTAAAAATTAAGAGCGTAATAGTTAAATCATTATCTTTATTAACACCTAAATCACGTGGACAACATACCACAGTTAGATAGCGTCGTCTGGTAAAAGTGACCTCAGATTCGAGTTCCTTGGCCCAGAAACCCCCTGAATAGTGAGTTCCGTCTAAACCGATCAATGTCTGTCCGTTTAGGCCTATAGGCTATTGATTATCCCTATTCCGTCTATGTTGAAAATTTGAGATATCTTGACATTATAAACAAATGAATCCACCAGCGTGGGCGATCGCGATACTTTTATTTCCAAAGTATGACAAAAATAGCCAAAGCCAACTGTAATTGATTTGATATTGAAATGTATTACTGAAAACTGATGCTTCTAAAACGCAAAAAATGCACGTTTTCCACTCATAACTCGCGAACAAAAGCGAAATTTAAAATTCCGGCTTCGAGGTGCATTTTCCGACCCTTCAGTCCACCTATGTTTAAAATTTCAGATCTCTGCGTTGAGTAGATCTCGCTGGGCATCGTGGACAGACAGACAGAAAGAAAGACAGACGCCTCCTTTTATTAATATAGATTGTTTATTACTTTAATATATAAACACTGTTATTATCAAAGAAAACCTAAACCTCAATTTGAAAATGAACTAAGTGTTGGACTTTCAAGGTACTAAAACCTTACTTTCAGTCAATTGAACTATTTGAAAAATAATTAAATTATAAAATCTAGTATCAAAAGTAAAGCACATAATAGGCCTGAGGCCTACTAAAAAGTTTAACACATAATACAGGTAAAAGTATTTTTTTCAAATAGAAACTTTTTAAAACAGCTTCTGCAACAAGCAATGAGAAAATGAAAAAATGCATACTATTTTTTTCCAGTTAAATCGATTTAAGGCCCGGGTTCGATTTTCGGTACCTCCTCAGATTTTTCTGAGGGAGGGAAGTCTGGCACGGAGTGCACTCAGCCTCATGTTCCAAACTGAGGAGCTACTTGATAGAGAAATATCGGCTCCGGTCACGGAAACTACCAATAACGCCCGTGGGTGTCGGCATCCTGACCACATGCTCCCCAATCCTGACGTCTATGGTATTTATAACATTAGTAAATACTAATAAAATCAGGTAAACTGATATAACAAAGTGCCAGTATGCTTTTTTAATCAGTTATAATTGCAGTTATGATCTACAGAAAATAAGTTTCTTTTTTTTTAAAAATAGATCTCCGAGTTAAACTCCAGATCGATTCATTAAGCAGGGCTTACGGAAGAACAATGGTCTAAAGTTTGATTCTTAACCTTAATTCATATTGGTTAACACTGAATTCTTAAAATATGTAAACATTTTACAAAATGCATTGACAATGAAATAGTACAGTAAGCCAATAAGAAGCGGTATGCAGTTTTGTTCTGAGTATAGGCTTATGCAATTTTAACGCAACGCAATAACTTTAAAGCTAGTTTCTGTTCGTGAAATAACATTTATAGGCTTATAACTTAGGATTGATGTTGTAGGTCAATGAAAGACGATGAATTCCCAGTTTTTTTTAAAGAAAAATATAATACTTATTTAAGCACATTGACAAAATGATAAATAATAGCGAAATGCAAGAAATCCGGTTAAACTACAAAATAGGTGACGCAACGGTCCCACAAGAAGAATGTTGTAAATATCTAGGGGTATATCTTAATTCAAATTTGACATGGGATAGCCAAATTGACCAGGTATCGGGTAAAGCGTGGAGGGCGTTACATTTTGTGATGAGAAACTTAAAAAAGGCTAACCCAAAGACCAAACAAGTTGCTTACATGACACTAGTACGTCCATTAATGGAATATGGTGCAGGTTGTTGGGATCCTTACAGAACCCAACAAATCAATTCGCTCGAAAGACTTCAGCGCAGGGCAGCAAAATTTGTCACAGGAAAACGAGACCATGGTGAAGAACTTGTTACTGAACTAGGGTGGGAAAAATTAGAAACTAGGCGCAAGCAAGCCAGGTTATGTTCACTATACAGGGCATATATCGGACAAAAAGCATGGAGTGATATTTCAGCACGTTTAGAAAAGCCAACTTACTATGGAAGAAACGATCATGAGTACAAGATTAAGACTATTCGACAAAGAACTGATGTAGGCAAATTTTCCTTCCTAAATAGAACAATAAACGATTGGAACAAACTCCCTGCAGAGGTTTTCATGACCTGTCCCTCCTTAGGGTCCTTTAAAAGAAAGATAAAATGTGTTTAATTCTTGTCTTTATGATGTGCATGTATTATTTAATTTCTTTAAATACTTGGCTTGTACTTATTTGTACTTATTTATATTGATATGTAATAATTTTAGTTACATGCATTTTATCTAAGTTGACATGTATTTTATCTCATACCTATTTCTTTAACTTGTCTTTAACTTTTAGTGAAATTTCCTTGCCTGTCTATTAGGTGAGGCTTTGTTATTAGTATGGGTATCTGAAATAGTTTTTAATATGTATTTGACAACCACTGCCACCGGGCAAATGCCCAATTGCAGTGTAAATTAACAATAAATAAATAAATATGCATGCTTCCGTGGGTGTGTGGAATGTTTTGTCTTGGCAGATTTTGTGGTGATAGCCGTGTGCCGCGAGAGATGTTATGAAGTGGCGCAGGTCTTGGTTGGTGTCTGTCCATGTTCTGTTCAGCATCTCTTCTGTGGCGTAGAAGTCTGGCCATATTTCCTTCCTTTTTTGGATTCTTTCTTCTAGGGTTAAGTGCCAGTTGTCCGTGTGTGGTAGGAGTAACTTCAGCCGCAGGTCTTCCATTAGGAAAGGTTCCTTTGCTAATTCATAGCATAGTCTAGAAGGATTCTCGAGACGGCGGTTGTATAGGTGGCGGTGATTGCTGCAATCTGGGTGTGAACTGTGTCGCCTCTACTGGAGAAATTAGGCAATTGAGCAATTCTCTAAACTCCATGTTAAAATAAAGCATAGGACAGGCAGTGTAATTCTCGAGACGGCGGTGGTTCAGTGTCCAATACCAGAGAATACAATCTCGTCGTTGCTCACAGAAAAGAAAAATCACCGTATTTCCAAATTAGGCCAACCGATTTGGTCCAATATGAACAGACGTCTTCCCATGGACATTATAAATAGGTATTCCAAGTTTGATGAAAATCCGATATAGCGTATGTGAGTTATGGCGCCTTTAAAATAGACACTAAATTGGGTTTTACTCCGGTACCGGTGAACCGATTTGGTTCAATATCAATAGGGTTCTTCCCATTGACATTATAAATGTGTTTTCCAAGTTTCATGAAAATCCGAAAAAGCGTATTTGAGTTAGAGTTCGTACGGACACACGGACGGACGGACAGACATTTTTCGTCCCCCACACAATCTCATAAAGTACCATACTGGCACTAAATAACAAAAGGAATTGAGATCTGCGCTTTCGGCTTTTTCTGTTGTTGTAATAATATTAGTGTTGGTCAGTCATTTTTGCATGTAGCATGTAACAGTATGTGCGATGCCATTGTAATCAATCCTGCCGATATGACAGTCAGCTGGAAAGGGAATGAGTTGAACCACTTTCATCTCAATAATAACGTACATTTTAATTTTCATTGTCGTTATATCTTTCCATGATTTATGTTTTACTCTGTCAATAAGAAACGTGTTACTTAAAGAACGTTGCATGACTGCTTTTTGTTTGTAGACAATTGGCATAATACTACAGATAGTTCACGTGCAGTAATTTTTAATAACCTGAAAGATTTCTACCATTAACGTGGAATTTTTATTGTTTGATAAATTGCACCAGTCTAAAAAAAAGGGTGCGTGGAATGCCACGCGACAGAAGTGAAATTGTTTTAATTATTGGATTTTTTCGATTTTAGATTGTTGGATTTTTAATAATGGACTTTTTTAGTTTTGAATTTTTTAATTTTGTTATCTATTATTTTGTTTAATTTTTTAATTTTGGATTTTTTAATTTTTATTTTTTTTAAATTTTAGATTTTTGATTTTTTTTTTAATTTTTTTTTTTTTAATTTTGGATTCTTAATTTTTTATATTTTTTTTATTTATAACTTTTTTTTATTTCTTTCATTTTGGATATTTGGATTTTTTACTTTTAAATTTTGGATTTTTGAATTTTGGATCATTAAATTTTTTAATTTTGAAATTTTGGATTTTTTAAATTTTGGATCTTTGGATTTTTTGAATTTTAGATTTTTTAATTTTTAATTTTAAAATATTTTATATTTTGGATAAGCCTAATCATTGAGTTGATTTTTTCTGTGCAGTCCGTTCCGTCACACCTCACTAATTTCTTGACGCTTTTGAGTGTGACATTAATTTCGTGACGATTTTGAACGTTACCCAAGCTCTCGATTACCCCTACCGCGGCTAAAGAAGTTTCACTTCAAAAAGCGGGATATTTCATGGTTCATTTTTCGTCATGGCACATCTCGCCACCGCCTAGCTTCGGCCATGAACGGATGTTGTATAGAATGTTGTACAGGGAACACAACGAAAATTGCACATGATTCCGTAATCCCACATTAACTTCTTCTTTTACAACACCTCCATCAAAAATAGCAATAACTGGGTGAGTCAGCAATAGAGCAAAGAGAGAAGGGGACATCCCTAATGGCGCAAACCACGGCTACGCGATTATGTGCATAGCCAGTCAGTTGCAAATTGTGTGTTGCGTCCAACTGCAACTGTTCATTGTGTGTGTTACAGAATGGAACATTTACTAAAGTCTGAGGATTTTAAGATTGAAATTAAGGAAGAGATTTCTCCAATACAACCAAAGTGTGAACCTGTGCCTATTGTATTTGACACGATACAGTCAAACGAAATCAAAAGTGAGAATACAGATTCCATAGCACGCTGCTCCATTCACAAGTTAGCGCAAGTTTCAGGAATTTCTGGAAGGAATAATGAAGACGATCAGGTAATGCAATCAGACTCATCTGCTGCAAGTAAAACCACATCCTCTGCTAGAAACAGTAAACACCGTATTAAGACTGGAGACAAACATTTCTCGTGTGATATTTGTGCAAATCAATTTACCCGGAAAGACAGTCTCAAATTACATCTGCTCACACACACTGGACAGGAACCATTTTCGTGTGATGTCTGTAACAAGAAATTTACCCAGAGAGGGCATCTGAACACACATCTACTCACACACAGTGGACAGAAACCATATTCGTGTGATGTTTGTAACAAGAAATTTAGCCGGAAAGAGCGTCTCAAATTACATCTACTCACTCACACTGGACAGGAAGCATTTTCGTGTGGTGTCTGTAACAAGAAATTTACCCAGAGAGGGCATCTGAACACACATCTACTCACACACACTGGACAGAAACCATATTCGTGTGATGTTTGTAACAAGAAATTTAGCCGGAAAGAGCGTCTCAAATTACATCTACTCACTCACACTGGACAGGAAGCATTTTCGTGTGGTGTCTGTAACAGGAATTTTACCCGGAGAGATAGTCTCAAATTACATCTACTCATTCACACTGGACAGAAAGAATTTTCGTGTGATGTCTGTAACAAGAAATTTACCCAGAGAGGGAGTCTCAAATTACATCTACTCATTCACACTGGACAGAAAGACTTTTCGTGTGGTGTCTGTTTCAAGAAATTTACTCAGAAAGTGAGTCTCAAATTACATCTACTCACTCACACTGGACAGAAGGAATTTTCTTGTGATGTCTGTAACAAGAAATTTACCCAAAGAGGGCATCTCAAAACACATCTACTCACTCACACTGGACAGAAAGAATTTTCGTGTGGTGTCTGTAACAGGAATTTTACCCGGAGAGCGCATCTCAAGAAACATATGCTCACTCACACTGGAGAAAAAGAATTTTCATGTGATGTTTGTAACAAGAATTTTACCCTGAAAAAGCATCTCAAGAGACATTTGCTCATTCACACTAGAGAAAAAGAATTTTTATGCGATGTATGTAACAAGAAATTTACCCGAAGAGGGAACCTCGATAAACATCTGCTAACTCATGAGAGGAAGAACCTTTAGGCCTAATAATATACATGCTTTGTCTTGTGTGAAGCTATTACAATTGAATGTGTAGCATCTCAGTTTGGCCACTGGACTGCGACACACATTAGGGTAGGAAGGTCCATGTGTAGGATGGAGAAACTCTTGTAGTTCAGTCTGAGGTTTCCATTGAAATTGTATGCATCTTCATATTGAGAAGTGTACCTTTTAATACAGGTCATAAAAGAAAAAGTTGGAGACAGTTGTTATTTATACTGCATTTGAATGTTCATAAGACCACTCTTGCTTTTTTGTGTTATCTTAGGAAGAGGACATACACCTTAATTCATAGGTTTGTTCTCTATTCTCATTACGTTGATTTATATTTGCAGCAGAACAGAAACTAATACAATAGTTCTGGTCAAAACGTATAGAACTTGGGAAGTTGATCACTCGTGCCACCATACCATTGATGTGGAGACAGCTAGGGCATGTTGGCGATCTGTTGAAGTGCTTGCGCTGCGATCAGTAAAGGTGATGTTGCAAGCTATGGACATTGTAGTTAGGTGCATGTTTCAAATAATCAAATAACATTGTCTGTTAATGTGAACAGTTAATTCATGTCACTTTTTGAAGCAAGTGTTTTTGTTTCTGTTTTCTAGCAACCTAAAATTAATCTCTAACTTCCAATGGATATGTTTTTAATTTTAGTTTTCTAGTCAATCTAATAACAACAGTAATATAATACAAAATTTTGGTATTTCTTTGATTCTCATTTCCGACTGAGCCATGACAACACTTCAACAGTGAGTTTTTCCTTCTTGCATTAAACAAAGAACACTTCAAAGATAGCACCGCTAGTGACGAATAAAAAAGTTAATACACTCGATGTAAATGCATGAAAGTGACTAAATAGGGGAGCAAATGACACGAAAATGACAAAATAATGACGTAAATTTGAAATAAATGCCCTAAAATGTAATATTGCATACAATGAAAAAAATGACATAATGAAAATGTATTTCTGTAATCTAGAGACTAGGATTAGGATTTTTCCACAAGATGGCAACGTCTATGCAGCATCAGTAAAAAATGAAAAGACCTTGTGCTGATTCCTCAGCTGTTGTGTAGCTAAGAGAGGAGTTTGAAAATAAGTTTCCCCTTTATTTTTCCCCAGGAAATCGTACAGCAATGGGAGAAATAATACACCCATACACCATTGGGAACCAGCATCTCAGTAGCTATGGGGAGAAGGTGCGTTTTGACATCGTGGACAAAGGAGGAAGTGGGAGCAGTTGTCGCTATGAATGGGCACGGGGAGTATCGGGAGCAGAAATCCATAACCACCTTGTGAAAGTCTATAGGCCAGATGTGATGTCAAAACAAATGGTGTGGAGATGGTGAGGGGCGTCAAACCGAGACCTGGACAGACGTGCACAGCCACTACAGACGAAAATGTCATGATGGTGGATGACATGATTAAAGTGAACCATCGATGAAGTAGCAGAAGAACTTGGAATCGAATGCTTCTTTCGTATGTAGAGTTCTGAGATTTTCCTGGAGGACCTTTTTGAAGGTTCTAAAGCGGTATGACAAATGCCTCAATGTACGTGGCAATTATGTGGAGAAATAAAGTTACATCGTTTCTTTAATGTCTCATATTTTTTGTGTTTCATCCACACCTCTGTACTTATTTTCGAAGTCACCCTCGTAATAATTTTTAAAGAAATTTCTGTCCATTCAAAAATTGATGTTCCATAATGTGGATTTAATTGAGTTGAAGAAAGGTTTTCAACCTAGAACAAACATGGCATTATCCTCGCGGTCCTGAGTAATATTTTGAATAGAATGAAAAATCTATTTAACGTTATTAAATGTAGCCTACATGGATATTCCTGAAGTGTAGAAAGCTAAATAATCACAGCAGAGCCATTGGTTGCTGAACCGACTCCAGCAGAAGTGGAAACAGCTACAGGCAAAGTAGAAAACACAAATCTTTAGGCATTGACCGAATTCTAGCTAGGGAAAATTCTGCAACATTACTGACAGAAGTGTTTGCAGTAAAAGTCACTTTGAACAGTTTTCTGTTGGTTATTAGAAGTAGTAGTTTTTACTCAATGACAATAGGCAATTCCTAAGCAAGCTAAAGGAATATTACCTATGTTATGGAACTGAGCTTTTCTGAGCCTGGCATTCAACCCTATTCTCTGCTAATTCCACCAACAATCCCTTTAACCCTCAATAATAAACTGTAATGGATTTTGTAAATAATTAATTTCTTACTCTGTTGTCAATATTCCCATGAATTATGTTGAAGATGTTAAACTAACCTGTCCATTGCAGTTTCTAGGCGGGAGTAAAGTTCCCTTCTTTGTCTTCGTAAATAGAATGGTACAGTTAATCTGTTGGTATCGGGATTTTTAATGGTGTCATTTGGAAGTTCGTAGGAGACAGCCCAGTTGAGTCCTGTTGTAAATATGTGAGCATCTTGTAGGTATTACAGAAGGCAACCTGAAAAATGAAGATGTCACCATGGATTTGTCAATTTAAAAAAGGCATAATTTTGATTATTTATAAAAATTGGAAGGGTGAAACCCTTACAATGTCCAGAGCTTTAGATGCTTTTAGACCTGTGTAACTCCGGTGTTGTTGTAAGGTTGTCAGACATGTGCAAAAGAAATATGGTGAGAAAAATCCTAGGCATATCATTGAGGGACAGAGTTACAAACAACACACTACAGAAGATGTCAGGATTTACCGACACAGCAATGCCACGTCGCAAGAGTCAAAGATGGCTGATGGACATACAAGGCCATAATGTGGGACCCTCGTACTGGAAGAAGATTTTGCTTTCATCACAGATGGCTTCATTCTTTGACGAAGGCATAAAAAACTGAATAACGGTGGTAACTGTCTTGAGAAGTAGTGTAAGGTGTAAGGTAATGAATGATAATAAAGTATTTGGAAAATAATGTTCAGTTATTTTGGCAGTACTTATTTTAAAAACACGCCTCGTATTATGTGGAAATTATAATATCCACATCACAAGGTAAATAGGGTAGTTTTTGGAAATTTGCATTAAACATGGGCCCCAACAGTAAATTCCTTAAGCATGTGCATGGTGTCCAACAAATGAAATGCTTTCTCTCATTCAATCCATTCAAATGTATTAGGCATCCAAAATATTAAAGTATGATTTTTTGTCATCTCAGAATACATGGTCCATCATTATGTTTCTACTTGATATTCTATCCAAACTAGAGGATATTCTTCCATGGCGCTACATCCCTTTGAGGCATAAGGCTTGCTATCCAGTCTCTGAATTATAGGTAGATGACAGCATGAGGAAACCCTTTGATAGCTTACTGAACCGGAGTTGCTATGTCTTTATCAAGCAGCTCCTAAGTTTGTGTCACAAGGCACAGTTCCAGATCTCCCGACTTCAGAAAAATCCAAGGATATGCCGGGGTTTGAACCGAGACCTGCGGATCAAAAGTCAGCTATGAATTATTAAAGGAACTTTTCAGGAACAACAGAGGATTACAAAAGAGTAAGATATCAGATAATTCCACTTCTAGAAAAGAGTATTGGTCTTATGGGCAGGAACAAACAAAGCCGGGTGAAGGGAGAAGCATGGAGGCACCGGTTAAACACGTAGTGAGGAAAAGCAAACTGTTTTAAAGGTCTACAACAGGAGTGTGAGTGAAAGTGAAATACAGTGACTTCGATAGAATCGAACGACCGTTTGGAATGCTGTAAACGATGACCGAGATCTTCCTAATTTTTAAAAAACAACACTGTACAGAATACTTCGAGACATGAGAGAGATATGTGGCGCCACAGATATTTGTCAGAAATTCAAAAGATGAGCACCGAAGGAAGGAACATTGGAATCGTGCACAAATTCAGGCCACACAATGAGGCAAGTTCAAAAGATGCGTTCCGTTCAGGCCTTCACGTGACGCACATTCTAATGGTGTCAAGCTTCTTCACGACAAATCTCGCAGCTGTTTGTGGGAAAACAACAAATTTGCTTTGGAGTTGATCCAGCACCGTCGGACTTTCATTTCTTTGGTCCCCTGAAGAAATTCCTGGCCGTTAAACGCTTTGCGTCCAACCGAACGGACTTCTATGAACAGGATATTTTGATACTGGTATCACGATGGGAGAAATGCGTTGAGAAACTTGGCGACTATATAGAAAAATAGACAAAGATGTCCCATCATGTGTGCATTTTCTTGTAAAAAAAATTGTGCTTTACTTTTCGATCCATCCTCGTTTATGGGCTCTGGAAGTAATTTGTGCAAATTAGGGAAAGCTGACTGTGGGTTTGTGGTCTAGGACCATAAAACGAAAAACTAGGAAGTCACGCCGTGGTAATAACAAAACAGAAGTGAAACATGTTTTAATTTTTGGATTTTTTCAATTTTTGATTATTGGAATTTTTTCAATTTTGGATTGTTCGACTCTTTAAATATTGAGTTTATAGACTTTCTTTGTATTTTGGATTTTTTAATTTTTTTTAATTTTGGTCTTTTAATTTTGAAATTTTGAAATTTTGAAATTTTTGAGCTTTTAATTTTTTAATGTTGGATTTTTAAATTTTGGTTCTTTGAACTTTTTATTTTTTTATTTTTTAATTTTGGAATTTTAGTTTATTAAGTTTTGGATTTTATATTTTGGATTTAATTTTTAATTTTTTAAATTTTGGATTTTTCATTTTTTAAATTTTAGATCTTTGAATTTTTTAATTTTAAAATTCTGAAAATTTTAATTTTTGTTTTTTTTTAAATTTTGGATCTTTAATTTTTTTAATTTCTTATTTCGGATTTTCCATTTTTAATTTTTTTATTTTTAAATTTTGGATCTTTGAACTTTTTATTTTTTGAATCTTTTAACTTTGGTTTTTTTATTTAGGATTTTTAGATTTTTAAATTTTGGAGTTTTGATTTTTTAATTTTAGATGCTTAGATTTTGATTTTTAATTTTGGATCTTCGAATTCATTTTATTTTATTTTTATTTTTTAAATTTTGGATAAGCCTAATCATTGAGTTGATTGTTTTCCATGCAGTCCGTTCCATCACAGCCCCACTAATTTCGTGACAATTTTGTTCGTAACGCAAGTTTGGGTTAGCTCTCGATTTACTCTTAGTGCGGCTAAAGAAGTTTCACATCAAAAATCTAAGCAATACCTTCTCAATAAATAACTCATGTCCATAAGAACAATACTAATTTGAGTAATTGAAGCAAAAGCCCTTAACATGCTGGAACTATATTATTTGTAGCAGTGATATATTGCGTCGTTAATTTATTATTCGCCTGTAACTGGTTAGAAAGAGACAACATGTCTCCTCTTGCAGGCCATGAATCTGTCTCTCTCTGACTGCGGCAACCGTGTCGCCTAACAGCAATTCTCTTTTCTGAAGGTGGAATGGTCTATTTTAGTGAAAATACAATAAAATTCGTCCTTCAAGTCTAGAGGCACGAAATGACGTCATTAAACTAGTTTGTGTTATGACTCGTGTGGTTGGGGTGGCAGCCCTGTTTGATATGGAACAAGACGTCTGAAGTGCGCGGCCGATCTTAAGTTTCGAGTGCGTGTCTGTGTGCTTAAATTAGTGTTTGTGTTAGTCCGTGTGTGTGTAGACTTTACTGTAGCAAGATTATGAAGACCACAGGACTGGAAGAAGGGCTCAGTTCGACTCCAGGTGAGTGAAAACAGCAGATTTCAACTACATTAGTGGTCCATGTAAACTAGGTTATACTCGGTGGGGAGGTTACGTCAGCTATTAGCAACTAAGCCATGAAAATATAAATTGCTCAAACGTGTCTCGATATTTTGAGGGGGTCCTCGTCCCTTTCAAATAATAAGATTTCGGGGTTACATGTCTGGCCCTTGGATCTGTGTTATTGGATGACCCTCTGACGCATATTTTACCAATTTTATTATCAGCCAATGTAGTGATCTAGGCAGCAATGAACTAAACAACATAGCCAACCAAACAAAATACATTGCACTAGAAACGCATTCCTTAGGGTAATAGGGGATAAGTTTGAGTAATTAGTGAGTCATCCACAGCAGCCTACGTGAGTCACAAGTCACAACGACGGCACTTGAGGGCGGAGTCCTTGTTTCGAAATAAAATTAGCACATAACCCTGTTCTAGTCACAGGTGACAATTTAATTTAGCATAGGAACTTGTAGAGAAAAGATTATTATCAAAACTATTGTAAAAACCCACCCTACTCAAAGGAGATCGTTTAATAACCATTGTATTTGAGGCATTCTCCCTTAACCCTATAGATTTCCTCTTATAACAATGACAATACGACTATGCATATTTTAATTTTAATTGTGTATCCGTTACGTCCTATTATTTTCTGTACTAAATATATTCTTATGGTAGAGAAACTATGATCACAAATATTTCTACAGAATCATAGGCGAGAAAATAGTAAAAATATGCACAGGCCAGAGAAACCCGTGTGTGTGTATAACGTAGAATGACATCTCTCTCTCTATATATATATATACAAAGGTGCCGACTTGGGGGGGCAATGTACTTTCTGCCCCCCCAAGACTTAAGATTTTATCATGTAATGCCTATGTATAGCTACTGAAAATCCAGTTCTTGCCCCCCCCCCCCAGAAATATTTCCACGTCGGCGCCTCTGTATATATAAAAGGATTTGACCTGACTGACAGACTGACAGGAATCAACGTAGAGTCTAAACTATAATAGGTAGAGCCTTGGAACTTTGACAATACCTTCGTTTCATAATGTAGGTGCTCACTAAGAAAGGATTTTGAAAAATTTTGATTTTAAATCCCAAAAATAAAATGTTTTTGAGTATACTTAATCCCTTTTTACACAGAATTATCAAATCCAAATCACAGAACATATTGTTGCCAGTGGTATCAGATGGGTTTGGAATTAAATGAAATGAAAGTTTGACAAATTAGAGAAGGTAGGGTAAGGTGGTACAATTTCGAACACTAAACATATTTTCTTATTTCATGAACAAAATAATCAGAAGAAAAAGCTATTTATATTGTAATGACAAAGTTGGTAACCTAGTTGACCCTTCACAAAAATATGAAAGACACAAAGCTGTTAATTTGGCCACAGCAATCAATGTTTCATTTACAAAAAATCGTTCGAAAATGTACCGCATAGGTACAATTCTGAACACCAGTAGGTACAATTTCGATCAGTGGCATTTTCCACAAACAAACTGTTTTTTTTCCTTCGGTTCTTACGCACAATTCATGATACCACGTTTTACATGACTGGCATCGAATCCAGTCGCCTTTCTTCATGTTGTAGTTTAACAAACAAAAACCACTCACGTCTTCTTTTGTTGGAGCTGGGCTTTCCATTTTCTTTCGCGGCATCTAAATATCAAACAGATAATATAAAATAACTCCACTAATAGTTTAACCCGACATCATTCGCATATATGGCTATCATACCATGACTCGTATGTTAGATTTTACCAACGTAATTTTTTTCTCTTTTATAGCTATTAAATACAACTCAAACGTAGCCTATTCATTAAACCAACAATAAGTTTCTATGAAATCACATTTACATTTTGAAAAACACTTATTATTATTATTATTATTATTATTTTAATTTTATTTTTATTATTATAAATTATTTTAAAAATGAGATTTTTTCTAATCACATAATTCAAATAATGTTTATAAAACCCAATAAAATGAATAAATAAGAAAATTAAGACAATAGTGTAAGCATAATAATGAAAACATATTATTTTGTTCTTATTATTGCTGATATTATTTTGTTTACTATTAAATTGTCATTGCTACTATTATTATGTTGTTATTATTTGATCGTTATTATAATATTTTAAAGTAGAGTAAAAATAACGAAATCAAAATAATCTTGTTGAAAGGCCTTAGCACATTCTTACCGTTCATAAAGAGCTTCAAGATCATCTGACTTTTCAATTGAACTACTCATCATAACCTTCACCTGGAAGATGAATTTATAACATGTAGCCTACACGAATAAAACAGATACTCAGCACAACTAAGGTCAACAGCTTATCTAAACGCTAATGTGTATTGCATATTGTTGAGCTCTAATCATAACAACAGTGCAGAGAATGCTGCGTTAAAATAATACTGGTGTTGACGGATATAAGATATCCTTTTACACTTGAATTGCAGAAATAATAAACTCTGCATGTTTTAAAATGCATTGCTAGCTAACAGCTGCCTTATCCAATGCATAAGCTGCTATTTCTTACAGAGCAAGTGATGTTCGAAATTGTGCTGCTTATGTTCAGAATTGTACCTAAAAAGTGTTCGTATTTGTACCTCACGCAACCTTTTATAAAGTATTACACAGTTACACATTCCACTCACAAATGACACATGTTGTGCCAATGACATGCGTATCAAAGACCACGCAATTCGTTGGTATTAGTTAACAATCGCTCCTCAACAAGGTATTGCAGTAACACAACGTGGAATTAAAAGTAAACGTCCCGTTTTTCAAGCATACTGTATATACCTTCGAATGGAAAATAATATTTTTACTTCAGAATCAGACAGCTTAAAAGACCACTCTCGCGGAAACAGATACACAAAACAATCAGTATCAACGCCATGTAATTGAAAACATGTTGACCAACATTTGAAACCCGAAAAAGGACCAAAATCTTACTCCGTTCAGAATTGTACCATGTTCGAAAATGTACCACCTTACCCTATCAGTATAATTCATGTTATAAATAAATATTAAAGAATGAAATACTCTAAAATCATGCAGTCACATAACTTTCTCTAAAGACCTAGAGAAAACAATACGAGGTAATGTAATAAGTTTTGGGAAGAGAAGTATGTAAGTGATATTGCATTTCTGTTTAATTTCCTCCCCAAAACGGTTTTATGGTAACATGAGAGTAAGAAATAAAAATTATCTGCCACGATAATACTATTTTATGTTATCGGAATTTCTGTTTCTTCTTATTTGAACTCCTACCAGGCTTGCTGTGTACTGTACAAGCGATGGGATGCAAAATACTACATTCTCTATGAGCCATAAAAAGCTATTTCAAGCGTTTTCTGAGGGAATAGTTTGGGTGTGATAAGTCGTTCTTCCTATTTCAAATTATAAATGCCTATATAAGGACCTAGAATTTAAAAATCGATAATCCTTCATAAGTTAATTTCCAATTACAAAATAAAAAACACGGGCGACGCCGGGCCTTTTAAGCTAGTATTTATATATTTTAAGTTCTGGTTGGCTGTACAGTAATAGTGTAATTCCACTTGTTTCACTGCCTGCTTGATGAACATTGACCGGTGGCCCATGAAATAAATGAGAGAGAGGGAGAGAGAGAGAGAGAGAGAGAGAGAGAGAGAGACTGCATTCCAGCGTAGACCCAAGATTTTGGTAATGGATTCGTCACGGCCGTTACTGATGGTCTACTGAACCGGAACCGCTATTTCTCAATCAAGTAACTCCTCAGTTTGCATCACGAGGCTGTGTGCACCCCGTTTCAGACCTCCCTGCCTCAGAAATATCCGAACTTTTCACGTGATATTAATTGCAGGTTGCCTTGCTCTTTTGCCATAGCAACCGGGAAAGAAGAGCATCGGTGAAATAGAGTAATCATGATGAAAGGCCCAGAGGAGCAATCATTTAAAATTTGTAGAGCTCTGTGGTCAACTGTACGTGGGTTGGAAATCCATGTTTATGCGAAGGTTTTATAAGGACTTTAAAAAAATAATCTTCATCAACCCAGAGTGCTAAAAATTGAAACTTGCATTATAAATAAAAATAAAATGACATAATTCCTGCAATTTATGTCAGGGTTAACACACAATGCTCTAGTTATTCGGCTGACAAATTCGTTTTCAATCGCCATTCACTGTTTAAAAGAACTTCTTCCGTCTATTAAAGTTTTATTTTACGGGCTGGGCTGTAGAAAGGGTGCAAGGCTGTTAGGGTAAAGAAATGGGTGATAGCACGTTAAAGCGACTATCGTCGTTCTCTTCCCTTTCCATTTCCTTCATTTTAACCATTACAAATACTATTATTCCTACTATCTATTAAATCATTCACAATTCAAAATAACATACATAACACATGACCAGGGCTCGGTCTAAAGTGCCCAAGTCAAGAAAGTTAAGAACGTCCGGACCATTGCTTTGTGTAAACATTCAGTCATAGTACGGCACAAAATAATTGTATATATGCATTGCATTTCTAGTTTATGTATTTCTATTTACGTTATAATCCGCATGCTTTAAAGCAGTGGCATAGCGTGAGGGTAGATTTCGAGACAGAGTGCTAAGAGAAGTGGAATCATAAATAAATCAATAAAAGCATCGTCAATCATTATAAACCCTTTAGTACTATCATTAAAATATTTTTCGCCTCTGCATACCCCACTTGTACTTTTATTATGCGTTTCCACGTGCTTAGGCAGCTTCGAAATCTCATGATGCGGCAGCAGAGGCGAGTTGAGACTGGATAATGGTCAGCAAAGTTACAGTCTCATTCAAGTACGAGTTATATGACTTTTCCCACTAAATGTTAACCTACATTGTTGAGAGAAGGCAGGCAAATTTATTGCGCAAGAGCGACATATGGCACCACCGCAGAGACGAGAAAGATTTATCGGGGTCGTAGTCCTGCTCGCTTGAAACCGGGGTAACATAAACATTACATTCTCATTGCTGACCTAAACTGTGTGTTTGATTATTTCTCAGTGTTGCGTGGACAATTCCACTGATATAAAGTTGATCATCTAATTAAAACCCCGTTTTCGGTTCTGTCTTATGAAGAAATGTGAAACTAAAGTAAATTACCAACTCCTGAGCTTGACATTGTCTTACATGAAAATAAACAAACATTTTAAGCATCTTAGTACAGTCAATTTAATTTAACTAATAGTTACAACCATAAATATTGTATTTGCTATTTGGCGGGAAAATGGATGGAGTGAGCAAGAAATATAAAATGTAAATAATAATATTAATAATACCGGCAGTAATGCTTTATATAGGAATAGGTCTATATGAAATCGAATACATGTGCAAACATTCCCGGTATTTAAAACGCTGTTAATACTTGAGAATTCGTGTGTCATTTAAACAATCATTATATATTTAATTTTTAAACGTAGTTTACTCAGAGCACAATGTCAAGCTACGCCACTGCTTTAAAGAAAAGGAAATATGTACACAACCCATATTTTCTGGTCTTGCACCACTTTTCTAATCTGATTCAGTGATCGTCATAACAAGATATTAAGGGATTTTTCTTATGGTCGACTCCCGAGTCAAATGTCTTCAAGAAACTCTTTACAATATTTATTTTCTACGTTGTTTCAAGTGATGTTGGTGTGTACCAACATTATACGTAAATGTCGATAGCGTTAGGTTAGATCTTCAATTTCTGATTTTGTTATTGAATGTGTGATTTAATATTTTCAATCTGCCTTTTGCTGTCACAGTGTTCTTGAAACAATCGATTTCTACCTGTCGGAATATCTCTTTTAAAATGCAGTGTCGTTTCCTTTCACACCCGAATCTCTCTCAGTTCCTTCTGAAGAGAGCGCTTCGTGCTCTCAATTTTCGACATGTTCCTCAGTTCTGAGAATTCCAAAATAGCAGAATTAACAGTAATGCGAATCCTGATATAATTAATTAAATTAAAAAAATAGGATAGGATGGATTCTTTCCTTACAGGATCGCAAGTAAAGTATGTAGGGACCCGAGCGAAGCAGTAAAAACGAAGTAACGAACTTTGTTGTGAAACATACTGCACGCTCTCACGCCTCGAGCCATGACGTAATTTATACTCCGTTAATTCCAAACGATTGTCTCTTAGGTCTACCTCCTTTCCTCTCATGGAACTCCTTATCATAGCTAAGGATTTTATATATTAGTTCCTTATTTGCTTTTCTATAACTTCAACAGAGATATACATTTATTAATGAATAGATCACGATTCAGTATTCTCAGGAAATTTTTCTGGAATGTTCAACTGTTTTCATATGTGATTTGTTTCAAGAGAATTGTTGCCAACCAAAAGAGAATGAATTCCGCTACACACGAAATCACCAAAACATTTTTTTTTTTACTATTCTAATAAAAGCCAAAACAGACTGAAATTATTTTCCTGCTAAAATTTACGATTAAAAATTCAATAAACGTCTGACTTAACTTACAACATAATTTGTATTGGATTTGTATCGGTGATGGTCGCACTTAACAGTATCGTGGAGTGAAAGCAATACAATATAACATGTTTACTTGGCATGAGTGGTTGGTCAAAGTGTGAAAGAATAAAACAATCACGAAGCGTGAAGCGTGTTTTACTGATTGCCAGTACAAAGATTATTAAGTCATGTAAACATAGGGAAGATACAGGAACTGAATGTTAATAGTTTGCAGTGTAGTTAGAAATTAAGTGTCAGAAAGGCGCTTCATGAGATTGTGTGGGGGACGGGAAAATGTCTGTCTGTCCGTCAGTGTGTCTGTACGTGCGGTAACTTGATTACGCTTTATCACATTTTCATGAAACTTGGTAGAGACACTTGTAACATTCATGGGAAGAACACTAGTGATTCTGTTCCTAAACGGTTGACCGGTAATGGAGTGACGCCCACTAAACTACAAAAGCCGCGTGGCTAACTCCCTCATTGATAGACTTTGGAGTTTTAGGTTGATAAAATAGGCTCTAATTGTTATGAAATAGGTTTTAAATTTTGGAAAATAATCTCTATTATAAAAGTGCAATTAAGCCGCCAATTTTCTAAAATATCTCACTGATAATACAGAATAATACCATCATTATAGATGGCTCTACTCGTTGCGTGAGCATCACTTACACGCCACTAACGTTCTCGGTAACTTAACCAAACATGTAAAAAAACACAGTGGCTACGATCAGTGACTGTTTAGGGATTAGTTCATCACAACTGAGTTATTGTTTTATACTTATTCGCTTTAAAATGCCGAAAAAGTGAATTTCTTATTTTATTTAGACGATTTCCTCCTTTCGTTCGATATAATTATATGTATTCCTCTATTTCACTCTCAACGTTGCCAAAGAATTTTCACTTCTGTCCCATGGCGTTCAATGCACCCGATTTTTTTTTTTTTGGACAAATTAGTTCAGGCATTTAAAGGTGTTATAATTGTTTTAAAAACTCTGCGAAAAGGATTTTACTTCAAAAATGTTACTATTTATTTACTGAACATTTGAATGATTGTTTATAAACTGTAATTCCTGTGTTGTTATAATTATTATTATTATTATTATTGTGACGTGTATTTCCATGTTGTGCATATTCTACTCTACACTTTCAGATATTTTTGCAAAAATTAAGGAATATTCTTGACGTGAGGCCTTTGTTGTAAATTCAATAGCTTTAATATATATATATATATATATATATATATATATATATATATATATATATATATATATATATATATGTATGTATATAGGCCTATATCCTATTCAATCCATCTGTCACTTTTTTTATCAGTTAACCTGATTTCATTTCTCTAGGGCCGGTATTATAATCATGGTTTAACCTTTATTTTTAGTTTAAACTTTAGTTTTTCAGCTTTTTGCATATTACAAACGATAACTACAAGTTAATCTTAAGTTTAACCTAACTGGACCTTTTCTACCGTTTAACCTGCAGTTTAAGACGTAAAAATTGTTTTAATGAAAATCAATTGTGATGGTAACAGGAACAGAACTGATTTCATTTCAAATACAGGTTTTTGCTGCTTTCAAGGCTTGAAGACATTAATAACAACAACAGTACTTTAAGGAAACCGTAAATTTACTGTTACATCACATGTAGTTCAATATTAGAAAAGAATGGAACCTCAAACAAAGAAATAACAAAAAGGATCAGTGATGGAAAGAAGGTAATAGGTATGCTCAACTCGGTCTTATGGAGTCGAAATATCATCTACAAGACTAAGAAATTAATATATAATTCCATACTGCAAAGCATTATGTTATACGGAGCAGAAACATGGACTATGAATAGGAGACACGTGGAAAGATTAACAGCAGTAGAGATGGATTTCTGGAGAAGGTCGGCTAGGAAATCTCGGATACGGAATACTACGATTCGACAAATTATGGAAACTGAACGAACGATAGGTGAGGTAATTGAGCAAAAGAGACTGACGTGGTACGGACATGTCAGAAGAATGGAAAATGACCGGATCCCAAAGATAGTTCAAGAATGGGAAGCAGAGGGTCGACGAAGAAGGGGACGACCACTAACCTCATGGAAAGACAACGTTTACTGCTCAATGGAGACATTTGGACTAACACCAGAAGACGCAGATAACCGGAATAGATGGAGAAGGAGAATTGATAGACGAAATTGATTGTATGGTCGCAGGGAAAACCTCGATATGAGGATTATCCTGGAAGAGAAGAAGAAGATCACATGTAGTTGAGGAGATGTCCATATTGATACCACATGCAGGACCAAGCACCTTCAGGTTTATTTATTTATTTTTTGTTTTAGGCCTATGTCTAACTGTTAATATTCAGTGTGTTTCATGTACAAGTTGGCCAATCATGTGGGATTCTTCTTTGCGGTGGCCACAGCTCTAACTTTCGAGAGATTGGGTGAAATATCTATACAATTGAAGCCACTAACGGTGTAATGATTGCAGTTAAAATAACAATGAAAATAACCACGTACCTCATCACAAGAGATGTAGGAAATGTCCTCCTCTTGTATCCACACAACATTGGCATCTTTTCAGGAAGTTTTGTTTCACACGCGTAAGTCCAGCTTCTGAGATAGAGTTAATTGCTCTTGTGATATTGCCTTTAAGTTCGTCTAAAAATATATGACTATTATTTATGGGGGAACTTGAAAAATAAAGTGTCAAGTTCAAACATTAAAAGAACCACCACGTATACAAAAATTTTACCAGTCTCATCCATTATTTCAGCCTCTGCTCACGCGAAGACTGGAATACTAGATTTATCCACTAAAGCCTTATTTGCATACTTTATACATAAGTAGCTATTTCCTCTGGAATCTGGTTCAGTTTCATCTCAAAGAGGTCTTTTGATAAGTCTGACTGTTTCGAAGACTGCGCAGTTTTATATGATAACTAGTAAGTAGGCCGGATTCCATTGACAGTATCAGTAACTCTTTCTAGGAATTAGTAATAAGTTATAAAAGATATCAACCATTTAAAATCGTAGCCACAAATGGAACCAAAATATGGAAACATGCACAATATGAACAAAACCTAAATAAGCCTATATATAACATATAAAATATATCCAGAAGTTGAGATATATAAGTGTACAAGCATTCCAGCAGCACTGCGATGGGCTCTAGCAAAGTACTCAGAAGGCTGGAAGAAGCACAGGCCTCAGCTATTTGTGCACCACCCTGTAGAAGAAGACGTATTACAGATCCCTAAGAGTCTGTTCTGAACACACTGCATTATGCTGTATGATCCCATCTTCTGAGGGGGCCAATAAAGAAGCAGGAATTCTTATTGGCTCATGTTGAGGAAATCTCGTCTCTGGTTGGAATATTTACCAAGCGAGTGCAGAACCGTAGACATTGAACAAACAGGTCTTAGACCCCCCCAATGCTATTATGTTGCACATCCTGACTCATGCTTTGCTAAGTATAAACAAAATTCAGTTCTACATTTAAGAAATTGGAGGAACCTGTGGTGTTATACAAGGAGTCTTCAAATATCGCGATTTAGCCTTTATTTATTTCACGTATTCGTCGTATTTCAATATCTACCTCACATTTCTTCTATGTGGAATTATAACTTTATTATTCAGCGCAATCGACGTAATTCATAACCTCACATCCTCATGTGGAAAATAACTCTTTATTTATTTCTGCGCGATACGTAACATAAGCACTCATGACCTCACATTTTTGTGGAATATATTTCATTTTTCCTTTTCCGCGCTTCGACAACAATACTCTTTACGATAATTACTTCATATATTATGCTGCACTGCTTTTTCTTATCTCAAGAAATAAAATATCGGATGATTTACAAATACAACTTTTACAACTCCGTCTTCTAAATTCCGTGATAGATAGTTATGATGAAAATATTTATTTATATTTATCGATCCGAACATCAATCATACGTAGTAATTTAACTGACTGTTTCAACTTCTTTAAAGCGATCAAACATGTAATACCACAGACATAAATATTCATAATTTTAATTTTTTTTTTTTTTTTTTTTTTTTTTTTTACTCAAAATTAATTTATGTTAAAATAATTCGTTCATTAATTTCCAATATTCATAACAAATCTAGGGGATTCAATATTATCTCTACGTTTTCTTTACCTGCTATCTTGTTTAATATTTTCTGGCTGTTTGCTTGTTGGTAAGCTTTAGAATAGGTTCTACGACATTATTTTGTATGTCGTGGACGTCGGTATTTATCTATCCTAAATATATTAGCATTCTAATTTAAATTCTCATTTTGGTTGCCTTGCTCGGCCTCACTTCCATGTTGACTGTTTCTCTCAATATTTTCATTGCTTCTACTTTGAAATGTTCTAGCATTAGGATTCAATTCGTTGTTATTTTGACCTTCAACATTTGTTACTCTCCAACGTCCTCTATTTCTGTATTGGCCTACTCTAGGTTGATTCCCCTGATCATTCTGCCTATTTGTTTGTGACCTCATTCTTTGCCAATATGACCTGTTTCTCAACCATGGTACACGTTGGTTTGGATTCCTATTATTGTACCTGGGGTAATTCTCCCTTTGAATATCAATATGATTTACCTGATTCCTATTTTGATTCCTGAAATAGTTATTTCTAATGGGACCTCCTTGGACATTTCTAGGATTTTGATTGTTGTTATATTCATAATTATTCCTATTTCTGGGACTGTGGTTAGCATATTGTACTCTTGCCCCACTCCCGAATTTGTTAAAATTATTACCGTTGTTGTTTTCATTACTGTATCTCTGTGGGTAATTTGAATTCTCCAAGGCTGTTAACAAATCTATCATTTCAGAAAAAGTCTTAGGTCTAGCAACAACTAAGTGGCATCTTATTTGATTTGGAAAATGATGGACTAATAAATTCACGATTTCTTTTTCATTTATTTCTGGGGTTATTAGTTTCCCTAATTGGGCAGTTTCAAGAAAATAATCTATGTAAGACTTATCTAAATTTGGGTCATATCTGCCATTTACTAACCTTAATTTTATATCATTTTTCTTATTCTGATTCCAATATCTCTCCGTAAATTGTCTCTCGAATTCAACTAATGTGGTTTTCTCATCTGTAGTTAAATTAAACCAAGTCAATGCCCTGCCTTGTAGGCTTTTACGTATAATTGCCATTTGCATACATGGTGGTACATTTCTAACCTTCAGGTAATCTTTTAGCTCAAAAATGAAATGTTGGGGGTTTTGATTGGCATTCTCGTCAAACATGGGAAGATGAATATCGCTTAATTGGTACGATTGACCATTAGTACTTACACTAGGTCCTGATACACTAGCATTATGAACAATGGGATCTGCCAAGTGAGAATTAATGTTTTGCGGACCAAAACAATTATCACTTGATGGTGTAGATCTATTTCTTGCTGCATTGTCATTATTCATGTTGTCAAACGCATGATCACTATTTCTCACTTCGCTAGTACAATTTATTTGTTCACCATTGGGATTTGGAATATTTGCCCTAGCTAACTGTTCTTCAATTACAATAATTCTATCAGTGAGATTTTCTGTCTCCCTACAAACACGTCTATTTAAGATAGTCATTTCTTCGTGTGTCTCCATGATTGATTTCTTAACTTTAGATTCTACATTTTCAACTTTAGATTTAACATTATCAACTTTAGATTCAACATTATCAACTTTAGATTCAACTTGATCTATTTTATTCTCAACAGATTGTTTTGTCTGATCTACATATTCTTTTTCAGCAATTAGTTCTTTGTGAAACTCATTTCTAAATGTATCATTTAGTCTAGCCATACCACAAATTGCATTTTCCATATTTCCCACCTGATCTTTACATAAGTTCACATCAGCTTCTGCTTGTACAATTTTAACCTCTATATCATTTACTTTATCATTTATTTCTACAACCTTCTTATTCACCTCTTCAGTAATTTGAATTTTGAAAGAACTTAATTTGTCCTGTACCTCAGTACCTATTTCTGATTTTAATTCAGTTCTCAATTTATCAATATTTTCGTCTACCTTATTCATCCTATCATCTAATTTCTGGTTACTGTCTTTCATCTGATTACTTATGTCTTGAATTTGTTTATTTATATCATCTTTTACTTTCTGATTACTATCCTGAATATCATTCATCTTGTTATTTAGATCATTTAATTTCTGATTACTATCATTCATCTGATTTAACATATTTTGAAACATATCCTTTATGTTAATTGGCATCGAATTTACATTACTGCTAGTAGAAGGTATTGGATTAACAACTTCAGTTTGACTGTCCTGCTCCATAGCTCTGTCTTGCATTTCAAGAACATTTTCCTGCCTATTTTCAATTACTACAATTTCACTATCTGTCAAAATATCCTGCCCGTTTTGTATATCTACTTGCATCTCACTATCGGCATTATCCTGAATTTTAGCCATCGTCTTGCCTGACCTTAATTTCATCTACTATAAATAACACTCGTATTTTTCTGTGTCTATCTGACCTTCACTTATTTTAATATGCACTCTCTTACTTGGTGTTCTGTTTGTTTTCTTAGCTGGAATGATGTTTAGATGTCTCAGCACTCCCCTTGATTCGTATGTGTTGACTAACATCAGCTGGGCTCAATGCCCCAAGATAATATTTCATTAATTATCTATCATCATCATTTCCGGCGCTACGGTCCGTGGAGAACCAGGGCCTTATCGACTACTTGCTTCCGCCATTCTTGCCTCAACGTTGCCAACTGCCTCCAGTTCCGGATCCCCAAACTGCACAGATCCTGCTGTACATTGTCCATCCATCTGTGTCTCGGGCGTCCGACCAATCGACCTCTTTCTGGTTTAGTATTTAATATTTTCTTCTGGATTCTGTGATCACCCATCCTTTCCACATGTCCTAACCATCTCAATCTGCGAGCCTTAATGTCCGCTACTATTGTTGGAGCTTTGTAAAGTTCTTGCAATTCCCTATTTGTTCTTATTCTCCATTCGCCATTAATGCATACTGCACCAAATATCCTTCTGAGGACCTTCCTTTCCCATGTATTGAGGAGGCTTTCATCTTTTTTTGATAATGACCAGGTTTCTGAACCATACATTACTACTGGCTTTATTATGGTTTTGTATGCCAGTAATTTGAGCTTAATTGTTACCAATGAGGATCTCAAAAATTTTTGGAAGCTATAGTAACACTTATTTCCTGCTGCTAATCTAGCTTTAATTTCTTCCTTAATGACGTTATTTTCTGTGATAATGCCGCCTAAATATTTGAATTGTTCAACCCTCTCATATCCTTCGAAATGTGTAACATTCTTCCATCTTGTTATATTTCTTGTATTCACCATGTATTTGGTTTTTTCTTTATTTATGGTGAGTCCCATCTTTGCAGCTTCCTCTTCCAACACTTTCAGATTCCCATTCAAGTACTTTGTGCCAATTCCCAACATACAAATGTCATCAGCGAAAGCTAAATTTTGAGTTGTTCTGTTGAAAATTGTTCCTCCTGGGTTAATTCCGATCTTCCTTATTACTATTTCCAATGCTAGATTGAATAGGGTGCCAGATAAAGAATCTCCTTGCTTTAATCCTTGTCGTATTGTGAATTCGTTTGAGAAAAGTCCTTGTGTTTTCACTTTACTCTTTGTTCCCTTAAGAGTCATTTGGGTTAGATTAACTAACTTCCTGGGCACACCCAACTCCAACATTGCTGCGAAAAGCTGCTCCCTATTGATGCTGTCGTATGCAGCTTTAAAATCGACAAATAACTGATGTATTGTGGTGTTATATTCATAACATTTTTCCATGATGAGTCTTAACGCAAACATCTGATCTGTTGTCGATCTTCCTCCTCTAAACCCACATTGGTACTCTCCTAGGATTTCTTCGACATATGGCTTCAATTTAGTGTTTATTACTCCGGCTAGTATTTTATAAGCGACATTGAGCAATGAGATCCCTCTGTAATTCGCGCAGACTGTCCTATCATTTTTCTTATGTAAAGGTATTATTATGGATGTATTCCATGCTGCAGGCATTTCCTCTTTTATCCAGATTTTTAATATCAGTTTATATATCTCTTTTAAGATCCCTGACCCTCCATATTTAAAAACTTCTATTGGGATCCTGTCTTCTCCCGGTGCTCTATGGTTATTCATCTTTCTGATGATCCCCTCTACTTCTTCCATTGTTGGCTCAGGTACTTCCTGGTCATTTCCATCTGGTCCATTGATTATTTTATTTACTTCTTCGTTAAAATTAGAGTTGGGATTAAGGAGTTCTTTAAAATATTCTTCCCATCTTTCTAAAATCGCATTTTGATCTCCAATAAGGTTCCCTGCTTTATCCCTGCATAGGTTACTTTGTGGTTGCCAACCTTTCTTTATTTCCTTCATTCCTTTGTACATTTTCCGCACCTCTTTCGTGTTATGGCAGTTATTTAGTTCCATCAATCTATTTTTTTCAAATTCTCGTTTCTTCTTCCTGCATTCCTTCTTCACAATTTTCCTCTTATCCTCGTATAATTTTCTTGCGCTTCTTGTTTCCCTTTGTAGCATTTTCATTCTAGCCTCGTTTCTCTCTCTTATGACTTTCTCGCAGTCGCTATCAAACCATTCTTTCTTTTGTGCTACTGGTTCATATCCAAGTTTGTCATCCAATACCTGCATTATCGTGCTCTGTATTTTATTCCAATGTTCTTCTATTCCTGTATTTTCATCTACATCTATATTATTTACTTCCTGATTTAAATTCTGTTGAAGGTCCATTCTCAACTCCAGGTCGTTAATAATTGGAGTGACATTGAATTTTGGTAGTTTATCAACTTTCTTGTTCCATTTTGTGGATATTCGCTGCTTGTATTTCACTAATACCATAAAGTGATCCGTGCCCACATCCGCTCTTCTGCATGTCCTCACATCCTTTATACTCGAACCATGTCTTTTTTGGATCAATACATGGTCAATTTGATTGACTGTGTTCCCATCAGGCGATCTCCAGGTTCCTTTGTGCACATTTTTGTGTTGAAAATGTGTGCTGGCTATTGAAAGGTTCTTACTCATCGCAAAATCCACTAGTTTTAATCCATTTTCATTGCATTCTTCATGTAAGCTATGCTTTCCTAGATAAGGCTCAAAAATTCTTTCTCTTCCCAACTTGGCATTCATGTCACCCAAAATTATCTTCACATCATTTGCTGCTAGTTTGTTATATGCTCTTTCTAACTGGTTGTAAAAGATGTCTTTTTCTTCATCCTCTGCATCTTCTATTGGTGCATGCGCACAAATTATGGTTAGATTAAAGAATTTCATTTTAAGCCTCAAAGTACACAAGCGACCATTTATTGGATCGAAATTTAATACTGCTGGTTTGAACCTTCTCTGTACCATAAAACCCGTTCCTAAATTTGCTGTTCCGTTGCCGCTATTAAATAGTGTGTACTTCCCAAAATCTGATATACAGCTATCTTTCCACCTAATTTCTTGTAAGGCTGCCACACCAATATCATACTCCTCGAGTTGGTCCTTCAAATTCCTAAGAGCCCCCACCCTGTTAAGGCTTAAGACATTCCATGTTGCAAATCTCATCTCGTTTTTCCGTTTTCCTTGCCTGGTTGTCATCGTTAGGTCAGTCCGGCTTCTTCTATCAGTCGACATTTTCGTAGCTGAGCTTTTTTCCGCAGCGGGCTGCTAACCCAACGTGCAACCAACAGGGGGTTGCCCTTTGTAGCCAGTTGGACGGCTACCTTTTCTGTCGGGGACGGTCCCCTAGCCTTCGAGGATCCCTCCTCATCCCACAAGGCAGTGGGTTCCGCTGTTGACCACAGCAGTAAGGTTGCCTCCTCCGCCATCTCCGCCGTACCGATGAATATCATCTCCGCCTTCGATGCCGTTGAGGTCTTCACCGTAACCCTGGCAAGGGTCCCTTACAAGGTACTATCACCCGGGACAGGTGAACCAAGGTTTTTTTAACGAGGTTGTACTCCTCGGGATTAATTATCTATAAGTGAATTAATTAAATATTATATTATACTCCCGAATTAAATTATTTATCTCATAATTTTTTTTTTTTTTTTTTATGATTTTACTCTTCCTGTAGTATGTTCAAATTATCTTGATTGATGCAATTTACATATTATATTGCAACAATACTAAAGAAACATGATATCAAATACATTCTTATTCTAACTGTTCAATACACATATAAATGGAATAACTATATTATGAGTTATTATATCAATTAAATATCATTATACGAATGAATAGTGTCTTGTGTTTTACCCTGGAGAGTTTTCATTCATCTATAACATATGGTTTATATCATACTCTTTCTCCCACTAAGCATTTCCTTGCTTCTCTCCGTCAATGTTTATTTACTTTTCTTAATGACGACCTTCAAGAATATATGCGTCAACACTTTAAAAACATGTGTCTGTTCTTACTCAGCTGTAACATATAAGCATTCTCTTCTCTCTGAGCTTAAAATATATTGTAATTTCATAATAACCTCTATATAAGTTTACCCTCTTACTCTATGTTTTCTTGTATGAATGGTCTCAGGAGACATTTTAAATTTTTCTTGAAAATGCATGATTGATTCTCTTATCAACATTTTAAACTTTTATCATTTATCATCTATCATCTCGAGATTCAGTTACATATACCTCGACGTCTTACAATCATTTAACCACATCCAAGCCTTACGAACTTTTTCAGCCTTTTAACTTCTCCTACGAACTTTCAATTTCAGTTAATTGTAATCATTTCACTAAATTAGCAGGTCTATATTATTTGCTTAATTTTCAACAAATAGAGTTTATATCATTGGATGTCAGAATTTCTATCAACTTATATCATCCCAAATTTAACATATATTGTATTACTTTGCTTCTTGTGGTAGTATCAAATATCAGTACTAAAATGGTTTCATTTTACCCATGTCTTTATTATGTTCCTATCAATAGCATTTACTTTTGTTAAGCATTAATTATATTCGTCAGCACTATTTTCCTATCGATCGCATATAATCATTTTATTTTCATATCAGTCACATATATATCTTTTTTAGAAATTCATCTTATATTCTTAATAAACTTTATTTCTCATTTAAGTCAATCATAATCAGCAGTTATTCTATCTTTTACTTCCTCTTGTATTTCATTATCTTTATTTCGGAATTAGCAGCTTAGTCATAACACAATTCACATTTATTTTCAATTATATCGTAATTTCAGCGCAAATATCGCGATTTAGCCTTCATTTATTTCACGTATTCGTCGTATTTCAATATCTACCTCACATTTCTTCTATGTGGAATTATAACTTTATTATTCAGCGCAATCGACGTAATTCATAACCTCACATCCTCATGTGGAATATAACTCTTTATTTATTTCTGCGCGATACGTAACATAAGCACTCATGACCTCACCTTTCGTGGAATATATTTCATTTTTCCTTTTCCGCGCTTCGACAACAATACTCTTTACGATAATTACTTCATATATTATGCTGCACTGCTTTTTCTTATCTCAAGAAATAAAATATCGGATGATTCACAAATACAACTTTTACAACTCCGTCTTCTAAATTCCGTGATAGATAATTATGATGAAAATATTTATTTATATTTATCGATCCGAACATCAACTGACTGTTTCAACTTCTTTAAAGCGATCAAACATGTAATACCACAGACATAAATATTCATAATTTTAATTTACTCGTATTCACAATTAGTTTATTTTAAAATAATTCATTCAATATTCATAACAATTCTAGGGAATTCAATATTATCTCTACGTTTTCTTTACCTGCCATCTTGTTTAATATTTTCTGGCTGTTTCCTTGTTGGTAAGCTTTAGAATAGGTTCTACGACATTATTTTATATGTCGTGGACGTCGGTATTTATCTATCCTAAATATATTAGCATTCTAATTTAAATTCTCATTTTGGTTGCCTTGCTCGGCCTCACTTCCATGTTGACTGTTTCTCTCAATATTTTCATTGCTTCTACTTTGAAATGTTCTAGCATTAGGATTCAATTCGTTGTTATTTTGACCTTCAACATTTGTTACTCTCCAACGTCCTCTATTTCTGTATTGGCCTACTCTAGGTTGATTCCCCTGATCATTCTGCCTATTTGTTAGTGACCTCATTCTTTGCCAATATGACCTGTTTCTCAACCATGGTACACGTTGGTTTGGATTCCTATTATTGTACCTGGGGTAATTCTCCCTTTGAATATCAATATGATTTACCTGATTCCTATTTTGATTCCTGAAATAGTTATTTCTAATGGGACCTCCTTGGACATTTCTAGGATTTTGATTGTTGTTATATTCATAATTATTCCTATTTCTGGGACTGTGGTTAGCATATTGTACTCTTGCCCCACTCCCGAATTTGTTAAAATTATTACCGTTGTTGTTTTCATTACTGTATCTCTGTGGGTAATTTGAATTCTCCAAGGCTGTTAACAAATCTATCATTTCAGAAAAAGTCTTAGGTCTAGCAACAACTAAGTGGCATCTTATTTGATTTGGAAAATGATGGACTAATAAATTCACGATTTCTTTTTCATTTATTTCTGGGGTTATTAGTTTCCCTAATTGGGCAGTTTCGAGAAAATAATCTATGTAAGACTTATCTAAATTTGGGTCATATCTGCCATTTACTAACCTTAATTTTATATCATTTTTCTTATTCTGATTCCAATATCTCTCCATAAATTGTCTCTCGAAATCAGTCAATGTAGTTTTCTCATCTGTAGTTAGATTAAACCAAGTCAATGCCCTGCCTTGTAGGCTTTTACGTATAATTGCCATTTGCATACATGGTGGTACATTTCTAACCTTCAGGTAATCTTTTAACTCAAAAATGAAATGTTGGGGGTTTTGATTGGCATTCTCGTCAAACATGGGAAGATGAATATCGCTTAATTGGTACGATTGACCATTAGTACTTACACTAGGTCCTGATACACTAGCATTATGAACAATGGGATCTGCCAAGTGAGAATTAATGTTTTGCGGACCAAAACAATTATCACTTGATGGTGTAGATCTATTTCTTGCTGCATTGTCATTATTCATGTTGTCAAACGCATGATCACTATTTCTCACTTCGCTAGTACAATTTATTGGTTCACCATTGGGATTTGGAATATTTGCTCTAGCTAACTGTTCTTCAATTACAATAATTCTATCGGTGAGATTTTCTGTCTCCCTACAAACACGTCTATTTAAGATAGTCATTTCTTCGTGTGTCTCCATGATTGATTTCTTAACTTTAGATTCTACATTTTCAACTTTAGATTTAACATTATCAACTTTAGATTCAACATTATCAACTTTAGATTCAACTTGATCTATTTTATTCTCAACAGATTGTTTTGTCTGATCTACATATTCTTTTTCAGCAATTAGTTCTTTGTGAAACTCATTTCTAAATGTATCATTTAGTCTAGCCATACCACAAATTGCATTTTCCATATTTCCCATCTGATCTTTGCATAAGTTCACATCAGCTTCTGCTTGTACAATTTTGACCTCTAAATCATTTACTTTATCATTTATTTCTATAACCTTCTTGTTCACCTCTTCAGTAATTTGAATTTTGAAAGAACTTAATTTGTCCTGTACCTCAGTACCTATTTCTGATTTTAATTCAGTTCTCAATTTATCAATATTTTCGTCTACCTTATTCATCCTATCATCTAATTTCTGGTTACTGTCTTTCATCTGATTACTTATGTCTTGAATTTGTTTATTTATATCATCTTTTACTTTCTGATTACTGTCTTGAATTTGTTTATTTATATCATCTTTTAATTTCTGATTACTATCCTGAATTTCATTCATCTTAGTTAACATATTTTGAAACATATCCTGTATGTTAATTGGCATCGAATTTACATTACTGCTAGTAGAATGTATGGGATTAACAACTTCAGCTTGACTGTCCTGCTCCATAGCTCTGTCTTGCATTTCAAGAACAACATTTTCCTGCCTATTTTCAATTTCTGCAATTTCACTATCTGTCAAAATATCCTGCCCGTTTTGCATGTCTACTTGCATCTCACTATCGGCATTATCCTGAATTTTAGCCATCGTCTTGCCTGACCTTAATTTCATCTACTATAAATAACACTCGTATTTTTCTGTGTCTATCTGACCTTCACTTATTTTAATATGCACTCTCTTACTTGGTGTTCTGTTTGTTTTCTTAGCTGGAATGATGTTTAGATGTCTCAGCACTCCCCTTGATTCGTATGTGTTGACTAACATCAGCTGGGCTCGGCACGTTCCTGGATGCGGCGATCTCTTCCGATGAAGTTGTCTCGTACTGGTGTGGTTGTTGTAGGATTTTCGTAGTATGATTTAGGATTGGGAGGATTTTGAAATAAGTGCTTTGCAGCAAAGGTTTATTTTGATGCACTGGGGTACCAATTTTGTACACAAGTGTAGGATACGGAAAAAATTTTAGTATGGTCTTCTATATTTTTATTAATTGCTTACGGTTTAATTATTATTTATTGCTTTTTACTTTCTTTTCTATTTAGCTCAGCGACGGAAAAATTATATAATTTGCACTATTTCTTCTAAAATACCACACAATGTTCAATTACCAATTTGCAGAATTGTCTATTCAGGCCCCACGTTGGGCGCCATTTAATTTGCAATCGTCTGGGGGTTGTCAATTTAATTTCGCATAGGTAAGAATATTTCTTTTTCTGGGTACGTTTTAATGATAGGCGCCACTTACCTCAAATGCGATATGGAAACTTCTTTGTCCTTCTTGTTACTTGACGAAGCAAATTACCCAGGCTAAGGTCAATCGGAAAGCATGGAAATATCTCAGGTTAAGTGGTGTGTGGTTTTGCAAATTACGATCATGCATAAATACATATAAATCACTTCACCGTAATATTTTATAATCCTTCACTTTTATTGTAATCTTAATTCTGTGTAAAAACACTAATAATGTAAGCGGTTATGGTGGATGCAATTATTTAACTGATACCTTTAATTATTCTGACCATACTACAGGGAATGGATGTTTTAGGAATTACCTGTTGTATATGAATCTTGTTTCCAATCACTTTTATAATAATACTTCTTCTTGTCGGCACGGCCTTAATGATACTAGTATATTTGCGAGTCCGCTTCCCCGGATTACTAAATGCAGGTCAATTTAACGTCCGTCTACCACGAGTACTTGATGCTGAGTCCTTTAACGTCCATCTCCCCCGAGTACTTGATGCCGAGTTTTAACGTCCTTCTACCCCGAGTACTTCATGTTGAATAATTTTACGTTTGCAAGCTTCTCTGTGCTTCTCCTATCTCATCGCCCCTTAATTCATTCGCGATCTCTTCATTTATTGGTCAAGATCTTAATACGGGGTCTACAGCACCTTCGAACCAACTTGAAATTAGACGCTCTCTCCCTTTAACGAAAGTTACTGGTGAATCCCCTGCTTCTCGGAGAATCTGCTGACTTCTGTATTTTAGTTAGTCATTGCTTGTAACACCCACGCGCTTCCTGTTCAGTTTCATCCTCTAATTCGGCTTGCGTAATTTCTCCCTTACATAATTTCTAGGTATATAAATTCAATATCAAAGTATAAACAAAATTCAGTTCTACATTTAAGAAATTGGAGGAACCTGTGGTGTTATACAAGGAGTCTTTGACTGATAATACAATAATATTATTTATTTATGTATGCGTATACAAACTGTTGTTGGGAATTGCTTGAAACAATGAACTCTCGGTGCCTCGGTCCATGTCCTGTGTCTGAGTTCAGGGGTAGTAATAACCTTCAACATTTGCATTTGAATTTGGTCCAATCCAGTCCAAGAATGGTTAGCTCTTCCTGAACTTTATTCATTGTGCAGTCACTTGGATTCGGGCTGCTGAATACAATATAGTATGTAGCTGTAAACAAAGAAAATGCAGTTAATTAGAACTTTTGTTAAATTAGATTGAACTTGATTGGCCAATGGTTTTCTTGTTCAGCATTTTCAAGAATAGAATTCAACTTATAATAATGGAATTGGTAATAGCGAAGGAGGCAATGTTAAAATCAAATCTCGTTATGTCATATACGAAAATGCAATTGTCTGTCTGTCCTGATAGAGCTAGTGGTGTACATTAGCCTAACCTCTCCTCAGTTGAGGCACGGGTATCATATCATTACGGGTAAGGCTGCGAGTATTGATATATTTATTATTGGAGACATGGATTATAGTCATATCTGCTAATTGAAGTTTACAGTTTAAGTATTGTTTACTTCCTTTTTTGTCTTTAATATTGACTTAAGTTAATTCATCAGGCAGCTGGTTACGAAGGCCTTGCATCGGCTACTCAAGTAATTGTTTAGTTGATCGCCACCAAGATTTAGTTTCATAAGATTGGTATAGATTGACCAAGCCAAGTAGAGAATAGCTCATTGTAATCAGTTAACTGTATTCTTAACATATTTTTCCCCTATCATAGGACATTTTTAACCTTATCTGTGTTTGAAGTGCGTAACAGAATCTCAGAAATAGAGTTCATTTTCCCCCCTAAGTCTTGATTCTGTTACGAGGGATGGAGCAGAAGACATGGCAACTTATTATTATTATTTTCTCAAACTAAGGCGATGGTACATGAGATGTTGTATGTCATGGGAGAGTGTGGCATCTCTGGTATATGGACACATCATTTGGTAGCATTGTGATGTACAGTCATACGAATAGAGGCGATGGTAATTTAGTTGTGAGTCAGAATGGATATGACTAGATTTGAACAGCATTCTTACGTCAAGATAGTCACTATCCGAAGGAGAAATGCCACAGAATACCACAAGGAGCTGATAGAAGCTTTGGGGAATAATAATAATAAGATAGCTTGAATAAAAAATAGAACACAAAACACACAACATAAAAATTGCTTATCACACAAGTGCAAAAAAATTCACTGTAATGAATTTTGGCTTCACTCCCATGGAAAAAATCTTTTTAGTCAGAATATTATGATTATTAAATAGACTCGGTTTGATAAACATTGAAAAAGTTAGTTTACATTATGCCATTTTGAATGTGATCAGAAAAATGAATACTTGATGTTTATCAACTTCATTCCTTATGTTGGCAGTGGTGCACCAGAAAGTAATCTCTTTGTGTGCATTTGTATATGCATATGTAAATGGCAGGACAGCTCAAGTGTACAATACGGCTACCCAGTAGAGAGAAATCTAGTATTATTTCACACATATAAATGGATGTCTAAAAAATGATACAGATGGCAAAATGATTGTTTTTCTTCCTTGTGGGCTTGTTTTGCAAATATACCATCTTGCCAAATAAAATATCTCTTTTACCACTTGTATTGTAAATAACTATCTAGATTCCATTGTACTTACGTTCACAAATTCCAAAAATGAAATAGGTTTTACCATCAGTTGCCAATATAACATAGTCACCACCATACTCAGCTGTAAGAGAATAAGTTATTATAATTGAAATTCTGTTTTTAAATTCGATGATTAATTGTGTCAAGCTTTTACATACTTACGTTTACATGGATATGTTGTCATAAGAGTATTGACTGGACATAGTGCGTTTGCGCCGTAATATGTAACAATGGTCTGGCTGCATTCACTGAAAATAGAAGAAAAGAAAACTCCCATAAATTCCTCTACTCTAAGAATAAACATGGCACACTTTGAAGAAATTATTTTAGCGTGCTTGTTTAGAATAAGCTTCAAAAGTACCATTTGGCTCTCGTAATGGCAGTGCTGATTTCTCTGCATCGTCAGGTGTTAGTTGCCTTATTGCTTGGTCCATGAACAGAACTGTTTTGAATGATGAGATGTACATAAAATAGAAGTTTGTCTAGAGTGTGTGTTGTGAGCTTCACAACCAGACGTTTGGTGTCCAATATTTGCGTATTCTCGCGTTGTAGGGCGAGTCTGCAGAATTTTCTGGTCTCTTAGAGTGTAGGCTACTGTATACCCCCCATCCCCCCCGTGGGAATTTCCGACACATTTTTTTGTTGGTACTGCCTTCTATTTTCAGTTTTTAGTTGTTTGACCCATATTAATTACATCATTTACCCGGAAATACGGAGAAATGAGTTTGTTTTAATTTGTCTTTGTTCTTTGCTCCTGACATACCAAGGGAATTTTTGACTCACTTACTTTTTCCTGGTATTGCCATCTAGTTTAAGGTTTCGGTTGTTTGCCCATTATCAATTACAGGATATCCCCAGAAAACTCCAAAAACCACAGAAATCCAGAGAAAATGACTTTGTTTTAATTTTTTTTAAATATTAGTTCTTTGCTCCCAGTATTCAAAGGTAATTGGTGATTCATATGTTTGTGTATTGGTATTGCCATCTAAATTAAGGTTTCAGTGGTTTGCCCTTTATCAATTACAACATATCCCTGGAAAACTCCGAAAACCACGAAAATCTGCCGAAAATGAGTTCGTTTTAATTGTTTAAAAATCTTTGTTCTTTGATCCTAATATTCCCAGGGAATTTCTAACTCACATATTTTTCTTGTTGGCAATCTCATCTAGATTACGGTTTCAGTTGTTTGCCCTTTATCAATTACAGCATATCCCTGGAAAACCACGGAAATCCGGAGGAAATTACTTTTTTGGAATTCATTCCTATTTCAAACAAATTTTTAGGTAAAGAAGATGTATTTATATCCAATATTTTGTGAAGAAGGTATTCCCCTACTTTTCCTTGAAATGATTAATTACATATACTTCCATTCACGGTGAGGACAACTCTACATATTTAGTATGTTCATGTCTTGCAATACACCATCGTGCATATGCCCAGAAATTTCTGCTGTAACCCACTATTCCGCCAGTACATTTGTCGTATTGATTGATTGTTCTATTGTGATGTCCACAGAATTTCTAGAATCGGAACTTGTGATCTACAGTCACTGAAACTGTTATTGCGAAGTAACTCTTCTGCTTCAGGTGTGTCCTTTGCAGGTTCAAAAGGGTGTGTATTTGGACTACGAGATATCGGCCATAATTGTGATGGTCACATGCAAAGAAAAGGGGAATCATATCTTCTAAACATGCCAAGTTGTTTTCTTTAGTTGCTCGCTGAAATCTCAAAATCAAAGACACTTTGTCCATGTTACCAATCCAGAATTGTGCTGTTTTACCCAATGTTCCTTCTCTAACTTCAGTCATGAAAGTTTGGTAGTGACTGATGAAGGTTTGGCAAGATAAATTATCATTCACAGAAGCCAAATTAGAATATGAAGGGTGTTCTGCCAGGTTTTCAATCGCTTGAACACTTTCATCCCTTCAGCATCAGGATTTTTTCCAGTATTCTTTGTCATGCTGTGTTTGGTAAGTGGCAAACAACTGAAACCTTAAACTAGATGGCAATACCAACAAAAATGTGTGAGTCAAAAATTCCCTGGGAATATTAGGAGCAAGGAACAAAGAAAAATTAAATCAAATTAATTTTCTCTGGATTTCCGTGGTTTTCCGGGTAAATGCTGTAATTGATAAGGGGCAAACAACTAAAAGCTTACACTAGATGGCAGTACCAACAAAAAATGTGTCGGAAATTCCCACGGGGGGGGGGGGGAGAGTTTCATAAAGTAGCTCATGGTCTATGTCTCTCAGTTGTTAGGTGCTTATGTCGCTTATGCTGAGCCAAGATGGAGTTGTCGATCCATTCAAGATCCGAGGGTCGTAGTTTGGAATGTACATAAAGATGTAGAGAGGGGAGTTCTTTGGAAATCCGGTCTAGTTCAATGTCGGCATCATTGATTCTTTCACTTATGGCTGGTTCGCTTAAGAATTCGTTGATCTCTGTCAGATGTGATGTGATGGTGCATTTCTGCGAAGAGGGGACTAATTACTTGGTCATGGCATCTCTTAAGAAAGACCAGCCGGCAAAGTAGACTGCTTCTTTTCTTCTGAAGAATCTCTATTCTTCATAGTCTGTTTAATGTTTCCTCCCCATTGAGGTGCATGATATAAGATCTGAAGCTTTCACGGCACTGAAAAACGGACGTCGAGAATCCACCAGTGACCGACAGGATTGACTACCTCCTTATGATGTTGACAAGAAGTTGTGAGAGCTAAAATGTTGTTTTCCATCCACTTGTCTTTCTCCTTTCACTTCTCCTCCAGTTTATCAATCAAGTCCTCCGCATCTGATATCATTCTTGACCGCCTGAATAGCAGGTCTTCCATACCATACTTGATTATTTTGGGTCAAACTTAAAGGCATAATTGAAAATATTGGCAACATTTCCTGTCACAAAATGGTTCGTCCTGTCATCGCTTTCATTTTCAGTCGAGCCCGTATTTCATACATTCTAACGTTTTGAACCAACAGGAAGCGGATGTAGTGAGAGTCACATGGGGAAGGTCCGGAGGCTCTGGTCGAAACGTCGTGAACGTTTGAAAAACACATGATCCAATGAAGGTAATTTTATTTTGATTTGACTATATATTCGTTGTACGATAGAAATGAGCACCAAACATGATAAGTTCAATATTCTTTAATCTTAGCATTTTCAAACTAATTTTGAATCCATGTGCGATTAAACAGTACTGCAATATCCTGATCCGTCCTCAATATCGATAACTATAGAGTTAAAACTAAATAACATTGTAAGTTGTGTACTTACTTTTCCATTATCTGAGTAAGAGACAAGCCCATTGTGTTGTCACCAGTGACAATGAAAGTCAGAGAGTAGCAACCATAATTACCAGTAGTGTACAAGCCATACCAGGTTCCATTAAGCTGAAAAAATAAATTAATAATAATATATATAATAATAACTTGAATAATAACAATAATCACATAATAACATCAACAATACTACTAATAATAACTGAAGGGGTTTTAAGGTGGAAATAGTGGTAAGAAAACTTAGGGGAAAAGGTCGTGAAAGTGTATACAGAAAGGTGCAAGAAAAGGTGATGATGAAATGGCTTCGTTAAGGTTTAAACTAGTTATATGAACTTCCTTTGTACCATTTACTGGGTTCTAATAAACTCATTCAGTGACACTGCTATTCAGATCCTGGAAGCGAAAGTGTGTATCAGAGTAGTTTGCTTAGAATATTATAGGAGAAAAATTCCTCCGACACTGGGACTTGAACCCAGGACCTTTGGCTATTCGCGCCAATGCTCTACCAACTGAGCTAAGCCGGAGTTCAATTCACAGTGTGCCTCACAGTACTGCATATGGCATAACTTGTCTATCTGTGAGGTAGACCATTAGGGCAATCAGTCATAGGAGAGCGGTCGGGTGGTAGGCCAAGTCCCTCCAGGGAAGTAGCGCCACGGAGTTTTAATTGCTGTTTGGTTTTAGACCAAATGGGAGGGATTAGGCCATAGTAAAAGAATCATTTTTGTTCCAAAATTTTTTCAAGAAATTTATTAGTCCTTTTATAAGGTCTACCGTTTTTCAACACAAATGTTGTATTTTAAGGTGAGAATATGACCTCTGATATTAAATCCAGTGGGCTGTGAGGGCAGTTCTCAAACTTTGTACATTCAGCACCGGATTTCCCAGTGTTGGCAGCCAGTGAGTAAGCGAAGGAGCTCTCCAGAGGCCTGTAAATAACAACAAAGATAATCAGTCCTAACCATGACGGGAGGATCAAATGAGATGAACAACTTTGTTAATAATGTGGTACTGGAAACTTGTTCCCATGACAGTTCTTTCTGAATGAAAACTCACAATTTGGTGTAAGTTAAATTCAAAGTTTACAATAACTTACATTCCAAAAACAGGGTATAACTTATTAATACGCAATATACAATAAATTACTAGTATCATTATCACAAGCAACTGATTCAAATGAACTTGAAAATATCAAAACCTTTACATCAGAATCTGAACTTTTAAAACTAACGAATACACAAACAACTCTGCCATGAATTTACAATAAAAAAACATCATTATAAATTAAATAATTTATATTCTAAAATAATAAAATCAGGTAAACTGATGTAACAAAGTGCCAGAATGCTTTTGTTTAATCAGTGATAATTGCGATTATGATATTCAGAAAGCAAGTTATTTTTATAATCTATCTCTGATTTAATCTCCAGATCGATTCATTAAACAGGACTTATGGAAGAACAAAGGTCTAAAGTTTCACACTAAACTTTAGTTCAAACTCGTATACACTGATATAAGACATTCTTAAAATATGTTAACATTTCACAAAATACACAGGCGATGAACTCCACTAGGCCTAATTATTTCAGAGTAATATATCTTCTGTATATAACAGTATTCAACTTGATCAACGAAATAAACATCTGATTAGTTTGATAATAATCATATACGAAGGAATAGGCCTATGTCATGGCTAACTGTATTGCAACTTCCAAAGCCGTATAATCAATTCAAATCAAATCATCTTTATTGTAGAAAGCTCCTGAGATCTTTAGGTGCATTACAAACGTCTATACTATTATAAAACACAACACAAAAGCATACATTTTTACCTGAGATTTGTTACTAATTCATAAAATTCATTCACACTATACATGGGGTTATTCAGTATAAGCTGCTTAAAACGGTGTATAGTGTGCCGATGGTATATTCTCGGCACTCTATTTTATAAGTTAAACATTTTATTTATTATTCTGTAAATTAAATATTTTAATAATTCTTTATCAGGTACTCACATGATCTCGGCTTTCCATCGCTACGTTTTGTTCACAGGTGCGTTTTGTTTTGTTTATTCCGGTTTTGTAATCTCGCCCTTTCTGGATCTTTCTCTCGTTTGGCATTTGTTTGCGCCCTCTGTTTTGTTTACCTAGTGTTCATGTTAAGTTCCGCGGACTAGATCGGGCGTTGAAGCAAGATGCCTACATTCAGATCCCGCCGTGAAGTCTGCCAAGCATTTTCTCCTTCAGACCATGTTCCTTCTCTTCAAGTGGTAGCAAAGTGCAGTTACTCATTGGATGGCCAGTCGGCTTCCTTTCGTTAGGAGGATAAGTTTGCCGACAGCCCAACCCATGCTCTTTAGTTTCGCCGCACCAATCAGCTAGTTACTTCAACCAATCAAAATCTAAGAATGCCCTGTTACGGCTCTGACAGCTACTCGTCAACTCCACGTGGAGTTGAATGCGGGGTTGCAAGATCTAGTTAAGTGCGGAGACTAACTCTTACCGCTGCTATTTTTTTTATACCTAAACACCATCCAGTTATAAACTAACAACAGGGGACTATTCAGCAACTCTATTCATGAACTTACAACGTATTGCCGATAGGCTATGATAAATAGACCCTAATATTACAACAAATCCACTATCACCAAAAATTAATAAGAAAACGAGTTTGAATTAAAATATGTATAAAATAAAGATTTGAATAATCTTACCTCTACTCATCGTCCTCATCCTCTCCTAACATGATAACAAATCTCTGCTGGGCATTGTCTTCGTCGTGCAACATATACTTATCTTCAATCTTAATTGAGTGCCGAACACAAGAAGACCAAGAGTCGGCACTGATTATTGCTGCACCGTCACGCAGAAGTTGACACACTGTAGCACTTAAAGTTGGTGTGGCATTGTTTTTACGTACATAATTTTTTATCTGGGACCAAATCATTTCGATTGGATTAAGGACGCAATGATACGGAGGGAGTCGTAACACTTCATGTCCATAAGAGGCTGCCAGTTCCTCTACAGCATATTTCTTACTAATATTAGCAGATTTTATTTCTTGTAACAGAACTGCTTTGATGGGTAAGGGGTTAGGTACAGTGATGTTATTGTCTTTCATGAAATTAACAATAGTTTTAATGTTGCTATTCATTGTTGGAACTCGCACCTCCTGCCGCGAATGGTAACTTGCGTTGTCCATCACTATTACGCACTTCCTATCCCGCGGTAGGTTTTCTAGGAGGCGGGTTTTGAACCAGTTTTCAAAAACTGTGGCAGTCATTTCGTCATGGCTGTCGGCTTTGCAGTCCCCAATGTTTTTAGCCGATAAATAAAGGCAATTATCTACCCACCCCTCACTGCCCCCCGCGTGCAACACCATGATGCGCTTGCCTCTCGATGTTGGTGCCTTAAGTAAACAATTACAAGTTCCGTCATCCCACCCTCTCTTCACAACATCATGAGTGTCGAACCACGTCTCATCTAAATATACAATCCGACACCCTTCGGAACGCAATTTACGGATGCGGTCAATGAACTTGTACCGCCAGGCCTCTATTCTTGCGGATTCCATCACCGTCTGTTTTTTCCTTAAAGTACGGAAACAAAATCCAAGCTTTTTTATTAGCTGCCGTAGTGTATGTTACTTTTTTCGTAAGGAAAATCACACACGCTTTTCAAGTGTTTTAGTAATTCCTCAAGAGTTGGCGACTGTCCTTTCGTAAAAAACTTGTACACTTCAGGTCTTATCAAGTCACAGCCGAAGTTATCAATTTTATTGAATTTTATCCTCTTGTTACCAGGTTTTTTCGGCGTTACAGGGCCTCTTTCTACAATGTTTCTTACGGTTTTCCTGTTCAGTTTCAAAATTTTTGCTGTCTCCGAAACATGACCCGTTCCTGTATTGTTTGTGGTAACATAGATTCTGGCTTTGTTTACTTAAAGTTCGAGTAATCTTTCAGCATATGGGCGGCGAATCACTAGTGCTTGGTTGAGGGTCACTGATGAGTACTGGTGGATTTAGTTCATGGTTTTGAGGCAAATTTACTTCGAAATTTGATTCCCAAGGCCTCCACATTATTAAAACAAGTTAATTTCAAATACAATAATATATACACTTCACATGTTAATTAGTTAGACTGAAGGGATCAACTGTAGTCAGTGTTAACACTGAAGAGAGGATATTGCAACGTTGCTTTTGTTTTGGAAAGGGGAAATCGAGCTCTCCACACCTCCGACTCGGTCATGTCAAGAAACATAAAGAAACGCCGACTTCTTTGATGCCGCCTGGCCATGCAATGAGTAACCAGAGTATACCATCATTCTGAGCCATGAACATCTTCCGCTGTGTGGCCATCGAGTGGTGGCCTTCTTGTCGGCGTTAACTTAATATCAGGTATGGCTCTATTAACTTGATATTTTCGTTTTCTTTGCTGGTGGGATTTTTAGTTCGTTTAGTTTATCATTATTCAGTTATATTTCGTTGTTTCATATTTTTTTCTGCCCACCAGTTTTCTGCTTATTTCATTCTAATATATATAATATATATTCGATTACTTACTGACTTGAATTCTAACCTGGCCCAAAGGCTGCAACGTGTTCATAATGTATGCGTGCGTTTCATTTGTAATGTAGGCCTGTTTGATCATGTATCGCCATCCTTTGAAATGTTGTCATGGTTTCGATTGAATGATCGCAGAAAATTAAACTGTCTTCAGGTCCTTTTCAAAATGTTACACACATCTTCACCACCATACCTATCATGTCGCTTCTCACACCTGTCCTCTCATCACAACCTAAATACACGTTCAGAATATAGTCATGTACTTTCTATCCCTTTACACCGATCATCATCGTATTCTTCATCTTTCACCGTCTCAGTTACCCGCATCTGGAATTCCATCCCTCATAATGTCAGAGGCTGTCAAACGTTGGGACAATTCAATAGAAAAATCAGTAAATTAATTCAGGATAATGTTATTTAAATTTTTGTTTCTGTCTTAAGCCAAAAATTTTTCTTAGAGTGTAATTTAGAAAAATTATCAATCTAATTTTGTATTCAATTTTCTATTCAAGATTAACTTGTACCTTAATTGTAATTAATTTAGTTTTAGGTTCAACTATCTTCTATTTAATTTTAAGTAACTTAATTGTATTTTTAACTGTAATTTTTTTTTACTGGCAAAGCAGAAGAGAAGGCCAAAAGGCCTTAGCTCTGCCAGGATAAATAAACGAATTATTATTATTATTATTATTCAGCTACGTATTCTTTTGACCTTATGTGATGGAAAGCCGACCGAATTTTCATATTCAATTAATCTTGGCCATCAGCCATTTTTTAATAACCATTCTTGTCTCTTCTTTGCTTATATACATTAGTAGGCCTACCAGGTTTTCATATTTGATTACTTTTATCAGGACCTATTGTATTCTCTGGTTATTTAATAAACATTGTTACACTCTTGTTATAATTTTGAATATCCGTTTTGTTTTTTTTGCTCTGTGGATCAGTTTCCTTCTCTGGGTTTAAAATTAGTAAATTGGGACAGCACCACGCCACAATAGGTAGCAATCTTATGTTACTAGGTAAAGAATTAAACAGCTTAAAAAATATATTTTTAAAGCCATTTTGAGTTTTAGGATAATTACAATACAATAGTCCGCCGCCGTGGGTGAGTCGGTAGCACGCCTGCCTTCCACTCCGGCGGCCCGGGTTCGATTCCCGGCCGGGTCGGGGATTTTTCAGTAGTGAAAGATCCCCTCCCCGGGTTCAGGACTGGGTAGGTTAAGTCTTAGGTTAAGATAATGCACATTGTGCGCGATTGCTTAATTATTATTATATTGTGTTTTCCTCTTGTATTGTAATTATGACACATAGGCTACCATGTTCTGTGTGAGAATTGTAGTTTTCATTTATATACAATAGACATTAAAAAACAAATAACCCTGGCAGTGTCATGACCTAAATAATTCTAAAACTATATCTACAATGGCCGGCCCTATATGATCAGTGTAAAACAAAATGTTGTCATGATAACTGATCTGCATGTAATAAATTCTTTCTAGTATATTCCCATAAAATAGGCAATAAATTGGGAATTATTCCGGTACTGGTCAACCCATTTGGTCTAATATCAATAGACTTCTTCCCATGGACATTGTAAATACGTGTACCAAGTTTCATGAAAATCCGATAAAGCGTATTTGAGTTATCGTTCGTACAGACACACAGACGGACAGATATTTCCCCATGTCCCACACAATCTTATGGCGTAAAGAGGGAGAAATTTAAAAGGTGAGAATTCAACTGCCGAACTAGCACCAGTTTAAAACCAGAGTATGGCATCAGGAAAATTACAAATACAAGAAAATTAAGTGTATCAAAATTAAAGCCACCATAACGGCGCTCAATGATGCTAAATTACAAGTAAGTATCCAAACGTGATCAGTGACCTCCAAGAGCAGTTGAAGAAAATCCATTCACATAAATCAATAATCTTTCTTTCTTTCTTTATGGTAGTTTAGCCTCTCCCTTTTAGGATTTAAGCGACCCAAGCCGCCCGGGCATTACAGGGCCGCGACCTGTCGGTAGAGGGATTATCTTTGGATTACATGCATACTTTGTTGACCAGACAAGGACATGGATGAGTGATCAGCCCAATACCGGGGCCACCTCCGAGACAACACGAACACATAGGACGAGACACACCATTCACACACACATTCACTCTGAACAAGGGGAAGATGGGGATGAAGATGATAAAGACGGCTGGATGATATCCGAGGAACACAAGGGCCTAACGTTATCTGAAATTTGTCTCACAGATGAGGGAAAACCCCGGAAAAAACCTCACCTAGGTAACTTGTCCCGACCAGGACAACCGCTGCGTGAGAGGAGCGAACGCATTCCCTGTGCCACAGCGGTGGGCTCAAATCAATATTCAAGAAGAAATAATATTGAAATTCATGGCATCCCAGAACATGCTTATGATCCGGTATGGGTCAGGGACAAGAAATCACTTACGTGAGAACGGCGTGGAGTATTTCATCCACTAATCCTTGCTCATCATGGCTGAATGGCGCTTGAGCAGATTCACATAAAGATCTCAGTGTACAGTCGTGCCCATGGAACCCAAACTCCTGGAGGAACAATTCAAGTGCCCTCACATCCCGTAGTCCTTGCTTCGTTTCGCGTTTGCTCCGGTTTCCAAACTGCTCATGAAACTCTGAGGCGTTCGTGGGTTCCACGAAGTTCAGTTGAAATCCCCAGGACATGGACACCGTCCTGTTCGGAACAGGAATCGGTGCTTGCACTGCAGTCACAAGCTGGAACAATAAGAACAATCATTCTTACAGAATCTCTCTTTTATTGTTTTATAATGCCTATTCCACTCATTTGCCGCGTGTTTGATATTGACCAATAACGTTTAGTAATTCCTCGGATATAGACCAATCACGATCGTTTATCTTATAATATCCTTCCTCGGGTCGCAACTATGCAATTTTATCTGACATAACGTCAGGTCTTTACTGGACACGTAAGACATCAACGTGCGGTGATTAATACGTCACATGCTGCCATTCATCAGAGTGAAAACACATAATTTTATACAACATAATAGAAATGTACATTGTTTAAAAACAATTTGGATTCAGTGCAAGTCAGTTCGTGTGTTTTTATAGGGTTTTGACGTAAGCAACTACCATGATGCCCTCCATCTTGTGATGCGCACTATTGGTAGCATTGGGAACATAGACCGATGCATGACTGTTCATTCTTTTAGCATGCCGATATCTCACAGCGGACAGAATATTTACAATCAAGCAAGAAAATAATTATTATTTAGAACTTCCGTTACATTTTATTCATGAAATAACCTTAAATAATCCTGTTCGAGATTACGAGTTTCACCAGATACATTTATTCGTAATTTCTCGTGGGATGGCCTTTGATAAAAATAATATTTCAGTTAGGCTTAGAAAGGAAACAGGTCAGCAAAGAAACATGAAACATGTTTGGAAGGCCATTTTAGAGGACATTCTGGATTATGTAATCTTCTAACATAATTATAAAATCGAAAGTGTGTGTGTGTGTGTGTGTGTGTGTGTGTGTGTGTATGTATGTATGTATGTTTTTTGTGTCCTTGTATGTATGTATGTATGTATGTATGTATTAGTTCCCTATACTAATCTACATTTCTTGACCAATTTGTACGAAATTTTGCACACGTACCCATTTAAGCCCGGGAACTAACGATGTAACATAATGGCGAAAATAATCACTGAAAAATTAAATCTACGAAAATATAGCACAGTGTGATGGAGTCACATATCTTTCTCTACCATCGACAAGAAAAATATAATTTTCTCACTTCACATTTTGATGTAGAATATGAAGCCGTATTGCTGGGACAGCTTAAGTGTCTGCCAATGAGTATGCTCTATCAGATGTCTGTACGTAGCTGTAGGCTTTGTGTTATTTGAGAAATAGGAATGTTTATCATAGGCCCTAAGCATCTAAAAGAAGACAAAATGGGATGGTACACTTTCAGTCCTATGCCCGCAGTATATTATGTCCCAGGTTTTTGGGGAGGAAAGTATGAAAGTGATATTGAATTTGTTCTTTATTTCAGCCCCGAGACGGTCGTATGATAACATGAGAATGAGTAATAAAATATTCCATAAAGACAATATCATTTTATGTTACCGGAATTATTTCAATCCCTCCCAGGCATGGTGTGTAGAAGCAACGGAATGCAACATTCGACATCCTCTATGAGCCATAAAAAGCCATATTTATCGTTTTCTGAGGGAATAGTTTCAGTGTGATAAGTCGTTCTTCCTCATTTCAAATTTTATATATATATATATATATTATATAAGGCCCTAGAGTTTCAAAATCGAAAGTCCTCCATAAGTTAATTTCAAATTACAAAATACAAAGCTTGGGCCTTTTCAGCTAGTATTATATAAACCATACTGAATCAGAGCTTTTGACTGCTAATCGCGTGATTCTGGGTGTGATTCCTGGTGAGTCCAATTGGAGTTTCATCCATAATAGGTTTGGGTAGTAAATGAAATTCGGCTTAAGAACTACAAGCTAACTAGCAGCGTTTGCATATTCCTTTCCTTGTTCGCAAAGCCTAGGCAAGTCAGATATAAATGTATTTCACATTATTACGAGTAGAACACATTAATTTTACAGTGTCCATAATTGCTTATTTTGTAGGTTTTGCCTATTTTATTATTAACGCATTGGATCGGAACTAACAATTGTATATATATTTTTAATAACTCTAGTATATCTTGAAAGATAAAGTTGTTTTGTCAGCAATACCTTCCTCGGCAACTGTGCTTCATCATCTGTATCACATGATATCATACACGTGTTAGCAGGGGTATTATTAACAAAGCGGCGCATTCATCCTGTGTGTAAGAAATAAGTGAATGATTCTCTGATTCTTTTTCACTTTTAAATGTTACAATAACACTGTAATGCTCACAATGCTTGTGTTAGATTTATCTGTAATATCAGACGATCTGACCAAACCTTATCATGGATGCACCTCAAACAACGAAGAATAATCCATTTTCCTTCATAACATAATTTTATCTTCTTCTCCATTTAATCTCCTTTCGCATATACAATTCTCCGACATACAACATATTCTTTTTTTCGTCTTTCGGTGTGTCAATCCCTCGCTTTTGGAATTCGTTGTCTCGTTGTATCAGAGACTGTCAAAATGTAGACCTATCACAATTTAGAAATAAGTTGAATATACATTTTATTAGTCATTAATTTTGTTTTAGTTTAGTTTATCAAATTTGTAATTAAATAATTGTAATTTTTATTTCTGAAGCATGTTTAGTTTTAATTTCTACCATATCAAATCTCGTCTTATTAAATGCCAGCATGGTACTTTATGAGATTGTGTGGTGGACGAAAAAATGTCTGTCCGTCTGTCCGTGTGTCTGTACGCACCATAACTCAAATACGCTTTTTCGGATTTTCATGAAACTTAAAAAACACATTTATAATGTCCATGGGAAGAACCCTATTGATATTGAACCAAATCGGTTCTCCGGTACCGGAGTAATGCCCAATTTATTGCCTATTTTAATAGATTATAATAGAAAGGCGCCATCACTCAAATACGCTGTATCGGATTTCCATGAAACTTGGTATACCCATTTATGACGTCCATAAGAAGTGCCCTATTGAATTTGAACTTAATCTGTTGACCGGTACCGGAGTAAAACCCAATTTAGTGTATATCTTAAAGACGCGGTAACTCAAATACGCTTTACCGGATTTTTATGAAACTTGGTATACACATTTATAATGTCCATGGGAAGACGTCTATTCATAATGGATAAAATCGGTTGACCTTTTTCGGAGTAATGCTCAATTTAGTGTCTATTTTATGGTAATATACGTATTCGAAAGAATTTATAAAAAATATGAAAATCAGTTATCTTGACAACATAGCCTATTGTTTTACTGTGATCTTATAAGGCCTTGGAAATTAAAATACAGGTAGCTATGACAAAAAACATATTGATTTACATGCGCTTATCCAACTAGACCGTTAAAATGACCCAGGTGGCCGAGATGGTAAACCTTTCTTCTTCCGTAAGCCCTGCTTAATGAATAAATCTGGAGCTTAACTTGGAAATCAGTTAAAAAAAAACACACATTCTGCATATCATAATTGCAGTCATAACTGATTAAAAAAAAAACATACTGGCACTTTGTTACATCAGTTTACCTGATTTTATTTGTAATATAATATATTGTTTTACTGGTGCAGTGGATTATTTATATGAGCAAAGGAAAAGTAAGGAATAAATTTACTTTTGCATTTTTCAATGTAATTGGCACTTTTTGTGCAAATTAAATGCAAAGTTAATTACATGGCACCCATGAACACGTCACATTGCCAATATTGAAGCGAGTGTTTTTTATACGCGTGGGAGATGTCACTGGCAAAGCACTATGTTACAAAAAACAAAAATAGGATTTTTATTTTAGTATGATATATTGTCTGTTTGAATATGTTCATTTAACTCTGTCTGAATTAAGCTTGTACAGTGCTGCAGACACGCGCGGTGGTTTGTGGGAGTTGGCCATTGAGCTAGAAAGCTCAATGGAGTTGGCTTACCAGTTCCAGACACATACAAAGTGTCCATCGAGCGTAAAGTTCCATACCTACTATGTTCTAACTTCATTGTAATCTTTACTTCCACTATTCATGCAGAATTATATGCCTTAAAATGTGATATTGAGGTATTAATTGTCAATAATGAAAAGGCATTTCATGACCTTAGGCCTAAAGTAGTGGAAAAAAAATGCAAAATAAAAAATGCATTTATGACCTAAACATAGTGAAAAAATGACACAAAATGTTTAAAAAGTTGACCAATAGATTTACCATCATTACTTGTAATTAGTATTTTCAAGTAACGAGTAGCTAAAAGCAATTTAGTGGATGGCAGTGTGTTATATAAGAATTTATAATATAATTTTGTTACTAAAGAAGTAAGTATACGAAAATGCATACTAGCCTACTTGGACACCCTCAGCGAAAAAGAAAGTCTTTCTGAACTGGAATGCCCATCAAATTGCCAACTACCAAATCATTATTGCTCCAAAACAAACCTGAGTTAAAATGAACCATGAACACTTGGAGGAGATTCTCAAATAAAAACGATTGTCTGTTGTCTGAAAGTCACGATGCATACATGGAAAAGCTCCTCTCTACCTCCACTGAAAAATTATCTAAAATGCAGAAAGCTACCTAAAAGTTCACAAAAAAAAATATCTATCTGTTGAAAATGACAAAAAGTGCAAAATAAAGAAAAAAAAAAATGCAAATCCTTGTTCGCGTACGAAGCTTTAACAGAAACATAGAGAAGTAAATGACAAAGTGATACCTATGTAGGGCATGGAGTTGTAGTTTTGTATATCCTAGGACGATAAGATCTATCGATATAGTTAGGACGTTTCTATTTCTGGCAGGCCCAAGCAATTTACGAACGATCCAGACAATGTTTCAAACACTTCCTACCCGCATAGACATGAACCAGTGAGATCTTAGAACTAAATCTTCTTTCACATACTTTAACATCGCCGCCCGAGCCTTATAGGACATTGATTTGTTCACATGCACTCTTTTTTTGGCCAGACAATTACATTGGCAGACCTCCCAGGATGGGTGATCAGCACAATGCCGGGGCCACCTCCGAGACAACTCAAGTCACACTACACGCATACTCTACAAGGCGTGGGAGTTGTCTAGGGACCACAAAGACCTAAAGTTTTACCTAACATTCGCCTCAGAGAAGTGAGGAAGATCCCCGGGTTTGAACTCGGGCCCTCTGCGTGGGAGGAGTGAACGCATCCCCTACGCCACAGCGGTGATGTGTTAATAAGCGGAAATTAATATACCATTAACCAATTGTAAGTCTATTATATCAATAATTTATCTGTGACCTCTGACGTAGACTACGTGTTTCATCAAATTCTCATCATGGCTGTACTTTGCGACAGTAGCAGCCCTATCTACGGAGCAGTGACTTAGTTACCTGTGGAAAAATTCCGCGCGCGGTGTTCTTTCGTGTGTCGTGTATTTGTGCACTTTTCGAGTGGTTTTCTTATATTTGTGGTGTGTTAAATAAGTCAAATAGATGCCAGGGAATCTGCTGGACATGCATGGTGATACATTTGGCTGAATCATGTAAGTTCCTGTTTTATTTTAAGAGTTTATTGTGGTGGAGTGGGGTTAGGTATTCACTAAGCAAATGTTATGGCCACAGAAACTAAATGGAGAATTCCTTTACGAGATATTTGATATTCAGCCTACGTTCTAGCTTACATACGTGTGTCTTATAGTTCATGAAATTCATTTCAGCGAATAATTATCTTGCAAAACAGATCGTACAAGTTTGCTGGCTCTGATTGGCTGAATGGATGATCATGTTTATTGAATCTGTGACCCCAATTCATTCTGATGCAATCTCTTTATTAATTTGCTTGTGTCTTATTTAATTAACAACAAGATGTGGCGCTCGTAGTGGATGATTCATGTAGGCCATGCCAGTATTTTATAAGTTACTATAAAACAGTTGACGGTTTCTTTGTTCCCTATCAACTAAGCTCACCAAAGTGAAGGCAGGTTATGTTTTCCCTGAACCAACTTAGTCTTAATTCTGTATTAATCATGTCGGTTCTAAGAACTTAAATTCTATACTCGTGCTTCGAATAGTTGTATCAGTAGTTATCCGTTCTGTCGGTAGATGGCAGTGATCAGAGTCTCATGCTTAGGTTCACATTGGGCGACTATGAATAAATTATCGTTAGATTGATTCATTATACGTACATTTGTGCAGTAGATACTGTTGTTAATAATTGCTAATATACAGTATTTATGTTTAAAACTTTTAACTGACACCGCTGTGACCCGGGACAAAATTGGATCGGGGCAGGTTTTCTCGGGGTGCTCTTGTTTCTCCTGCCGTATATCATTAAATACATTTTATTAGTCATTAATTTGATTTTAATTTTGTTTATCAAATTAATTAAACTTAACCGTTGTAGTTTGTAGACCTATTGTCTGTTGCATATTTAGTTTTAATTTATAATTTATCAAATCTTGTATTATTTGTAATATATTTACTTTTACTGCCCCATGGCCTTAACTTCGCCAGTATAAATAAATAATAAATAAAAATAGTAATAATTAGGGCAAGGCATTTATGACATGAAAATAGTGAAAAAAAATGACAACTTTACAAAAAAACCAATAAATTTACCATAAATTTACTTATAATTAGCTTTTTAAGTAATGAACTGCTAAAAGCGATTTAATGGATAATAGTGTTTTATATATGAATTTACAATATAAAACACACTTATTTTGCTATTAAAGAAGAAAGAACATTTATACTACGCCACTTAGACATCTCTGTTAGACATTACATGAGAATATTATAGGATAAAAATTCCTTTTGACACTGGGATTTGAACCCAGGGCCATTGGTAGAGCATTGGCACGGATAGCCGAAGGTCCTGGGTTCAAATCCCACTGTCAGAGGGTTTCTTTCCTCCTATAATGTTAGGCCTGCTTCGATATAGTCCGTACGCGTCAATAATATCGCAAATAACAATCTTGATAAATTCTTCTACGAAGCTTTTCATGGCTATAATTTTAGTCCTTGATAATAACTTAATGAAGTTACCTCCACGACGAACGAATGGAAGAATGAAAAAGAACTATTTTGGAGTCCGGAGTTTTCCGACTTTAGCCTCGAATGAAGGTTCTTACTCAATTTGATTGGTTGTAGTTTCGACTCAAAAATCACTTCATTGGCCGTCTGTTCAAACTTCTCTAAGCTTGGCAACGTCGTTCCTAGGCCCTTGTTGCATTAACTGCAATGGAAAACTTTAAATGCTCGTAGTTGTTTGTTGGCACATCGGAGATTCTGACTTTACAGCAGGGGGAAAGATTTTATAGTTTCTCGTTTTTACTCTCGATATATTTGTTATTATTGTTCGCTATATTGATATCAGTTTATGTCTCGTGTGATTAAAATTGGCCGGAGTGTTTAATTAAATGTGATTTATTCATTTATTCATTTATAAGCTGACTTTAAAATGCACTAAGTTGGATCAAAGCTGATTTACTGTGCTTTATTTTAGTGCTTGTTTGATGCAGCTGTGAGTTTTTTTTATATTTTTTTTATTTTTTTTTTATTTATTGTCAGCATGCTCCATTACGGAGTAATATTACATGCTTTATTTACAATTATTATGATTTCTATTTTAATGTATACATTGCTTGTTACTGATACTTTAGTACTATACCGTTGTGGCACAAGTTACTGATAACTTAAAATACTATTCAATACTGATACGAGTTACAGATGCTTAAATACTATAAAATTAATGACACTAGTTACTGTACTTGATACTTTAACTATTGTATAAGTACTGACACAAGTTACTTTAAGTTCTATACAATTAATGACACATGCTACAGATACTTAATACTGTACAATTACTGGCACACGTTACTGATATTTTAAATTTTCTACATTTGCAGACACAAGTCACTGATGCTTTAAATACTATACACTTAATGCTGCATGTTTCTGATACTTGATACTATAGGCTGCGAATACTGGCACAATTTACTGATACTTAAACCATTATACAATTACACAACAAGTTACTGATACTTTATTACTATAGAACAATTAGTGTCAGAAGTTACTGTTACTTAAAATACTATGCATTTGGTTTAGAGGTTACTATTTAAACATCTAAACATCTATCGATTCTGATTTTCTTAAATAATCTATTTACAATTTACAACTCAATGGTAGATGCAAATTTGTAAAATGCTCTAAGGTGGTTGTTCATCAGTTGGCTATTAGTGGCTGGCCATCTTCCTCCACGATCCTTTATTTCCTTCATTAGTATTGATCTCTCACGTCTTTTGTCCCGGCATTCATAAATTAGATGGTTCACTGTTTGAGGCCCTCTGTTGCATGAACAAGTGGGATCATCTATGATTTTAAATCTATTTAGGTAGAATTTTGTTTTCCCATGACCTGAAATCATCGCAGTTAAGGCCGAAGATGTGGGTAACTTCATTTTTTGCCTTTCTTTTATCGTTGGGATGAAGGATTTAGTGATTGCACCTTTCGTCATACTCTGCCATCTCTCCTGCCATTTCTGTAAGCCTATTTCGCTTATTCCTGTTAACTTACTATTGTAGATTTCGGCACTTTGTTATAGATGAACTCTCCTTCTTGGTCCTCAGCAGCTTCTTTCGCCAATTTATCGGCTAACTCGTTGCCAATAATCCCTATGTGGCTTTTCACCCAGCTGAAACTAACTTTCCATAGGTTCTGCTCTAGAGTTCTAGTGGTGTTTAGGATACTTTCAACAATTGCATTATGTTTGTGGTTGTTGTATATCAAAGACAGTGTTATACTGCTATCTGTAAATACTGATGCAGTTTTCTCTTCATCCGGTATTTCCTGCATTGTCAGAAGTTCCTGCAGTGCTTTCAAGATAGCTATCTGTTCCGCCTGGTTATTAGAGCACCTCTCGCCAAGCCTGAACTTTAGTTGTCGATTCAATGTACCATTTAGGTATATGGCTGCGGCTGCTCCAACTCTCTCACCAATTTTGCTGCCATCTGTATATATATGTAAGGCATATGATGCGGCGTCGTCAGCTTCTTGCGTACACACTACTTCTGCTGGATGCGCCCAATCCATTGGTTTCAGTGGAGCGTCGTAACGTTCATTTCCATGCATAGCATCGTATAGCTGTACTTTTCCAGCAATAACTATGTCAATAGGTGGTAGTCCTGCTATAACACAGGAAGCATCGTACGAGATGGTCCTATAAGATTTCGTAATCTTTATGTTGAATAGTCTCTGTATTCTCTGGATCTTACGTAAATTCTGCCGGTTTTGCAGTGCTGATCCCCAAACTGGTGCTCCATATGTCAAAACCGGTTCTATAGCGCCTTTGTATATGGTATACAGTGCTTTACTTCCCAATCCCCATGTGAGCTTGGCTGACCTGGACAGGGAGTGTATAAGTCTGATTGTTTTGTCATGAAGTTGGTCAATGTGATGATTAAATCTGAACTGCCTGTCTATGTGAAGTCCGAGATATTTAAGCGTGTCTACCTGTGGTATAGTTTTGTTGTTGAGGTAGATGTTGATTGGTTCTCTGTTTATGTGCTTTCTTCTTGATATAAGGAGGACTTTTGACTTAGATTCATTAAAGTGAATTTTGTTTGCTTTGGCCCAAGTTTCAATTTTTTTCAGCTCTTGGTTAGCATAGTTCTCTGCTTCCAGTGGACTTTTACCTTTTATCATAACTAGCAAGTCGTCAGCGAAAGCGATTAATTCTGTTCGTAGGGAAAATTCTAGATTGAGCAGCGAGTTATACAGAATGTTCCAATAACCGGGTCCACAGCACGATCCTTGTGGGCACCCCCTGTTGACTGGCGTTTCTATGTTGAACTCATTGGTGGAGAGACTTGCTGTTCTGTTTTGTCCGAAATATATTTCCTTCCTGCACGAAATCCTTTGTTGCATGGAGCATTGTCACCTTCCGAACTCTTACAAATGGTAATTAAGAGACTTGTTTCCTTCGTTTCACAAACACACTCTTGTCTTAGTAAACGTCATTGTAGGCTCGTTGTACTATTGCAAACCATTTCCAAATATGAAATCATGAAACGTAATTGAGTAAGGTTAGAAGGAACTAAAGCTAACAACCTGATGACGTTGTCAACGTTAGTCCAGAGTTTAAACGAAAACGCCAAGACTTTCAAAGGATCTCATGTAGCCTACTTTTGCTTCTGCTATGGTCAATATTATTCTCAACTTGTAAACTCAAGTAAAATTTAATTTTTTTAGACATTAATCCCGCTGGATCCAGCATTTCTTCTACATCTTTGGTGGTACAAAATTGGAAAATTCCAAAGCATGTGCATCTAGCTGAGCCAAAATTCACTTTTATTTTTCTAACTTTCCCAATGTGGATTGCTTGGTTTAAGAAGTCTGTATAACAAAGTATGAAGATGGACACGGGTCAATGAGATGTTTCCTTCATTTGAATATTTTTCTACCTTCATCTACAGATTTGTCTTTAAATGAAGACCACTGATAAAGACAACAGTTCATGTTACATTTCAGAATTCCGAGATGTAGGCCTAAGCTTTGTAGCTTCAAAACCTTGTGTTAGAGAAAAAAGCATTTGGCATGTGCTATGAAGAAATAGACACTATTCTCATATGTCAGAGCCCTTAATGCTCTAACTTTCCTCTTGAGTGTCTTAAAGTAAGATGAGGGATTTCATACCTTTGTTTTAGTAATGAACAAGCGGTGATAGGAAGATACTCTAGTGGTTGATAACGACAACTTTAAATAGTGATGTTATTGTACTAGGGTTAAACATCACAGAATGTCACTAATGTTTATCACTTTGCTACTGGTCTCCTCTGATCACGGGGTATATAATAATAAACATGGCTTACAGTTTGGCTGCACTTGAATCATACGAGCTTCGTACGTAGAGAACAGTTCCAATGTCTTGCTGGAAGGTTCTTAACTTCGTATTCTCTCCTTGTGGAGCAGATACAAGAACCCTTTGGTTAGGATTGCAAGATAGTCTGAGGGTAGGCGAAGGGTACTGACAACTCTTTAAGTCACAAGTTATAAATAAATTAACAATAAACAATTTAGTACAAATCTAATATATGAAATCGAAAGTGTGTATGTATGTATGTTGGTGTATATGTTCACTATACAAGTCTACATTTCTTGAGCAATTTGCACGAAATTTTGCAGACATACCCAGTTAAGCCAGGAAAGTAACGCAGTCAACATTAAATTCAAACATGTCACTCTTTCCCCCGAAGATTCATATAATTTCTGAGAATATTATACTGAATTAATGAAAATGCAATTCAGTTCTCATAACAACAGTGTATAGTTTACAGTGTTCACATAGGGCTTTGGGATCTACATGATACTGGGCTTTATCAAATTGTGATGCTATCAATGTAAGTTAATACATTGGTGAAAATAAATAATAATTAATGAAGAATGAAATCCACGAAAAAAAATCACAATGTAATACAGTCACATAACTTTCTGTACTTTTGACATGGGAAGTAGGCCTATAATTTTCTCACTTCACACTTTGATGTAGAATAAGAAGCCGTATGGCAGGGACAGCTTAGGTGTGTGTCAACGAGTAGGTTTCAATCTCAATCTTTATAGAATAAAAGGGATTGTTAATGAGCCAAGTACTGACGGTTAATTTGAATTTCTTATGAGTAGTTAATTTTGCAGTGTCAGGTAGTCTATTAAAAGATTTTATACAGTTGATTTTAAAAGAATCACCAGTTTTGGCTAACCTATGATGAGGTATGTTGATCTTACTTTTCCCTCTGGTGTCGTACAAATGAAAGTCTTCTCTGCAGTTAAATTCTGTTTAAGTTTGACAAAAAGGGGCTTAAAATGTTCAAGATGCCTACTTCTAGTTATCGTTCTTACAATTTTTCCTGGAATATTAAAATATCATCAACTGCAATAGAATGTCCAAATATAAGTATTCCATAGGATATGTGGGACTGAAAAAAAGGCAAAGTAGTCTGTTCTTAAGAATTCATTCCCGACAAAATCTCTCAATTTCCGCACAAGATATGACACCCTGGATATTTTTTTTATATACAGTATTTACATGCAATTTCCAGTTTAATTCATTATCAATATGAAACCCAAGTAAGCAAACAGATTGACCCTCCCTGTTTTGTGATAAACCGAGAAGGATTTGTTGAGTTTTATCCCTGTTGCACAACAATTTGTTTGACGAGAACCAATTACTAGCTAAATTATGTGCCGCTTCCATGTTCTCCTCAAGGCTCACCAAATTCCTATGAGATGAGAAGAGTGTTGTATCAGAAGTCCGTAAGAAATTATATCCACTGATATATTATTCATAGGTGTAGGCTTTTTATTAATTTGGAAATAGGGATGTATTTGATAGGCTCTAAGAAGCTAAAAGAATTCCTATGTCCACATTGTATTATGGAAAGTATGATTTTTTTTAATTTCAGCCCTGAAACACTTGTGTGGTAACATGAGAGTGAGAAATAAAATTTTCCGTAAAGACAACACAATCTTATTTAAGCGGAAATTCTGTGTCTTCCTATTTCAACCCCTCCCTGGCATGGTGTAGAAGTAAGATAAGATAAGATAAGATAAGATAAGATATTTATTCACCAGTGGTATTGTAAAATACATGGCTTCGTCAATTGTGGATGTATAATAATGAGAGAAATGCGCACATTTGTGCATATGTAATTACATAGAACTTATACCTAATTGCAGAATGCAAATACAGAAAGTGTCCATTTTATCAGAGTTTACATCTCATTATCCTGTATTTGGGAAGTCCGTTATTCCTAGGCTGAAGAATTCCTCTAAGTTGTAGAATGGGGTTTTCACTAGCCACTTAGATATTGTGTTCTTGAACTCCTGTGCATTCAGTTCCTTGATCCTACTTGGAATTTTGTTGAAAACATTTGTGGAGATCACATGAAAGTTATTTTGGGTTTTCGTTAGTCTTGTTCTTGGTACATTCAAGTCACTTAGTATTCTAGTCCTGTGTTCATGAATCTCACTTCTAAAAACATTGTTCTGGGCTTTACACTTTACATGAACTAGCAGATCCAATATGTACAAGTTTATGATTGTCATAATTTTGAGTTCTCTAAAGAGAGGTTTACAGTGGTCCCTATTACTTGCCCCTGTTAGTATTCGTACTGCTTTCTTTTGTAAAACTAGCACTTTCTTAATATGTGGGCTATTGCCCCAAAGTAGTAGACCATATCTTGCAATTGGAAATACGTAAAATAAGCTGACTTCACATATTCTTGTGGAACTTGCGTTCCCAGGTTCCTTAGTAAATATAACACTCTAGAGAGCCTTTGGCCTACCCAATTTATGTGCTCTTCCCAGCTAAGCTTGCAATCTATAATGATCCCCAAAAGTTTGCCAGGCTCTTTATTGGTTGTCCCATCTGGTTTCAGAGTGAAAGTAATCGACTGTGTCTTCGTTCTGTTTAACTGGAAACCATTTGCCCTAAACAAGATATCTGCTTCTTCTAATGTTTCTTGGCTTTCTTTGTGGAGATTGTCTGCTGTGTGATCACTATTTAGGAAAGTAGAGTCATCTGCATATATTATTGATCGGGAGTGTGTGACGTACTTTTTCGGGTGACTGCAAATTTCCTACACCCAGTTTACTCTCTCTTTCTTTTAACCATTTACTAAGTTTAATAATATTGATGAAAATTTATATTAAGGGCGCCATCATCAATACTCTTCTCTCTTCTTTTTATTTTGCATCAGCCCAGTCACAAATCAAATTATAGATACACAGGCTATGTACCTACAGGCCTCTCGGCTAGCTTTTTAATTTAACAGTGGAGATGGGAATGGATTCGGCTCTGTCCTTTTATTATTATGTAACTTAGCCCAAAAATCAGTGGCTCTCAAACCATTACAAGGATAGGGGTCAAAATCTGTGAGGACTTCACGATAATTTACTTTGCGTAACAATAACCATAATTTATTTAATATTTTTTTTCTGTTTTCTTTTTTTTCAACAATAACAATCTGATTTACAATAAATTACATTTACTCTTGGTTTTTCCCCTTTTTAACAACTACTCATCCTTAAAATCTTCAGATCACCCGATCTGAACAACATTGACCATTCAACACTTTTATTGGAAAGATTAGTATTCAATTCTCACCTACAAGGTTAGTAGCCCAGTTTAACTGTATGCATGTGTTCCTTGTTCTACAAGACAAATTCCTAATTAATTACTCTAATCTCTTTTCTTTCTTTATTTCCAGGTGTCTACTAGAACATCTCAGATTACCCTTATAATTTACTACTAACTTGCGGAACCGTTTCCATTTGCAATTTCAAAACATTTCAATATATATATTGTACTTTCTTCTGAATAAATAAAGGTTTTCAATTCATAATTCAGTCATTAACTCGACATATTATACTCAATGATTCCACCTATTTCTCCTATACCAATCCACTAGTCATTTTAGTCTATGAAGAATCGTACTCAAAGTTAAATAGGAAAGACAGTGTTATGAAGAAAGAAACGGAACTTTAGGCCTATACCCACAGAGTGACTGTGGCGATAGACCACCGATACAGGGGCGGCGTCTAGATCTTGAGTTACAAACAATCTGACTCCCCTCCTGCAACCGGGAAAATATTAATGGGCCGCAAACAAAAATACAATTTTGACAATCGATGTCAGAGGTCCCTGACACTCTCTCCTAGAGGCACGTGGGGCCGTTGTTCGCCTCCAACACCGATGACTTTCACAATTTCTCATAAATATTTTTATACTCCACCAGTATAGGCTTTGCCTACTACTGGATTTATATTTCCTTTATTTGGGATACTTCCGGCGCTCCCTCACCTCACCCTTGTTCTTTTTTTCTCCTGGGGTAATTTCTAGTACACGCTACTGAACCACCTGTCATCTATTCACTACCCCAAAATTACCAATTCTCCTCTTTCTAATCTAACCAGTTATTCTTCATTATCTTTTAACTCCTTTTCCATTAAGCAGAGTTCCTTTTCAATTTATACCATTGCTCTAATTTACCTACTTTATGTTACTCTGGTTTCCATACTTTTCAGGTTACTACTCTACTCCATGGGCACCCAATTTTCTTGTTTCTAAATTCCCTAGAATTCTAACTGCAACTAATTCACGCCCCAGGTCAGTAACTCTCTCTTTATAACCCTTGAGTGAACTTCTGCTTCTATCCTAACATGTAAATCTTCCAATGGTATGCGCCTAATGTACTGCTACTCATAGGCCCTCTTCTGCCTCTCAATATTCACCTTCTTATCTCCTTCTACCATATTCCATACAATTCCCGCTCTTCGATAAATCTCTTAAAAAAAACAACTCAACATTACAGGCCAGCATGAAATCCACTTATAGATAATCACCTGTCACCTAACGAAAACCAAGTGGGAGAGGCCCTCGTAAGCAATACTAAGTAAGCCCCTATTACCCTTCTTCCTTACTCCCCTCGCGTCCTGTCTTATAAAAACAAAGTTTGTATGAGCATCACCAATTGCCCCGAGCTATGTATTCATTCGTGGGACAATCACCCATAGAAACCCAAAGTATAGAGATTTATCTTTACTATTCAACGGTTTCTCTCCTGACTGCTCTTTTTGTAATTAACTTAGACCAGAAATGGAAACTGATTGGATTACTGTATTTTATTACCTCACCCTAGACTAATCACATCTATACTTCTAACCCTACTCTTTATCCTTCATAACGGCGTCTAGTCGCCACACATTCCTTAGAAACGGCTTTAAACAACAATGCCTCAAAATTCTCCCACTTCCCAAAACAAAAAAAATGTTTATGTGATTATACTCAACGGGTGATGACCAACTTATCCTCTGATCCTGTGTTGTTTCCATCTACTTCCTGATGTCCACATCTTCCTTTATTCCAGACTAAGCAGTCGTGACCCACTCTTCTTTCCACAGCTGATGTTCGCTGTAGCGGTCTCTCGTACCGGCTGACGTGATGTGTTCTTCCAACTAACGACTATCTCCATATAGTCGCGTCAGTGAAATTCCCCTTCAGAATTTCATTAGATGAAAGTCTGACAAACCATCATGCCAGGGCGCCTCCACCGCTGTCGCACATTCCAGTCTCGTCTCCTCGCCTCTTTCTCTTCAACCTTCCTCTCTCGTAGTCAGACACGTTCCTACTAACTGTTTTTTCAGGTTCAACTCCTCTCCCGTCGATTCGCCATCCACGCATGCGCACTTCTCCTTTTTCTGTAATTCAAATAAATTCAGGGCAGTATCGATAATCATGGAAGTGTTCAATATCGATTAGTTGCGGTCTCCCCAACCCTTCCTTTGTTTAGGAATGGTTTCTACCGTCTATTTGGCACGCAGCTATTTGCTTCATTACAAGTGGACATTATGTCCCAAGTCATTTATCATGATCAGAAACAGGACGGGACCAAGTACTGTTCCTTGTGGGATACCCTGTCTGAGGTAACCTATGTTTGATTTTTTTTCCAGCCATTGAGACAATCTGTTGGCGATCAGTAAGGTAGGCTTTAAACAGCTTCAGTTCTCTGTCTTTTATACCATAGTATTCTAATTTCAATAACAGTAAATCATGGTTGACACAATCATAAGCCTTGGTCAGATCACAGAGGGTGGCTTCCGCCATCTGATGGTTCTCAAATGCATCTAATATGTGGGTTATCACTTTGCCTACTGCATCAACTGTACCCTTGTTGGTCCTGAAACCAAATTGGATGTTTGCATATATATTATTTTCTTCAAGGTATTGGCATAATTGTCTTTTCATAATTTTTTCAAGAATTTTTGAGAAAGTTGGTATTATTGAAATAGGCCTGTAGTTTCCAACATCTGACTTGTTACCTTTTTTAAACACTGGTATAACTTTCGCTACTTTTAATGTATCTAGGAAAGTGCCAGTTGTAAGTCATAGGTTTATACATATTGTTAATGGGTATAGAATGTACCAAATTATACTTTTAAGAAAATTGTTGGATAATCCATAGTAGTCTGCTGTATTAGAGTTTGTCATATGTCTCACTTCGTTTAGAATTTCTTCTTCCAAACTTTCTTTCCATTTAAAGATTGTCTTTGGATGGTCTATATTTTCCAGTAGTTGTTTTACACTTATGTCTGGAGGGGATATTGCACCTTGGATCTTGTCAGCTATGTTGATGTAGTAATTATTTACTTCTTCTGGATCTATTATTACTGGATCAATGCTAGGTGAGGGAGTGTTTGTTTTAATTAGTCTCCAAACCGCTTTACATTTGTTCCCCTGAGTTTCTATAAAAGTAACATTTGCTTCTTTTTTGGCTTTCTGGATAGCTAACGTGTATTCTTTCCTAAATTCTACATATTCTTTCTTACCTTCTTCCGATTGTGTACTTTTGTAGTTCGAGAAAAGCAGTATTAGTTTTACTTTATTTTCCCTTAGTTCACGTGTATACCACTTTGGCTTATTAAGTCTGCACTGTGGGTGACTCTGTTTTATCGTTTCTTCTGGAAAGTACTTATCTAAGAAATTCGTAAACCATATATTAAATTCTTGAGTTTTGTCCATTCTGTAGCGATAATCTTAATGATTTATGTATAGCGTAGAGCTTTATCACTGGTACTGACTACTAAATTGCGGTATTTTGTTACCTGTTGGAGGGCTTTCAACCGCATGGAGCGGCCATCTTCAGCAACTCAGCATAGCGGCCATCTTCAGTTGCTGAAGATGGTCGCTCCATGCGGTTGAATGCGCTCCAACAGGTAACAAAATACCGCAATTTAGTAGTGAGTACCAGTGATAAAGCTCTACGCTATACATAAATCATATATTAAAGTTGTCAAATAGGCAATTGCCATAACCTTTGCTTATATCGATCAGTAGAACATCCCAATTTATTATCTGTAAAGCACAGAGAAAAATTACATGTGCCCATGGTGAGAAAACTCTTCTTTGAATATAAGACACTTGGTTTGGGTTAAATTTTGGTTGGTCAAGCGTGATCTTACATACAATTGCTTTATGGTCCGACAGTCCTGGCTCTGTTATTTTAATTTCACAGTTGTGGATTCCCAGGTTTGTTATTATATTGTCCAGGCAAGCCTCTGCACGTGTTGGACAGGATACCTTGTGGTAGAGATTGAAGGATCTAAAGAGATCCAGCAGTTCCATTTGTCGAGGGGAGGTATATCTGAGATCAACATTTAAGTCACCTCCAATAATTATTTTGTACTTCGACCACTTAGAAGACACTGTTTGGAGTGTCTGCTCCATACGGGTTATAAATATACTGAAATCACTATCTGGTGTCCTATATACGGAGATAAGCACTACTTTGAAATCCGTCAGAGCAACCGCTGTAATTTCAAAGTGTTTTTCAACACACAGGGAATTAAGATCAACCACTGAGTAGACTTGACCCATTTGCACATAGATGGCTACCCCCCATTGCGCATCTGTGACCTACAGAATGCACTAGCTAACACATAATTTTGTAACCTACAAAACTCGGCTTCTTCTTTATATTTATTTATTTATTTATTTGATACCCATTAAACATTTACATGTGTTAGGCTTAGTAAGATTACATAAATATTAAGTCCAATTAGTGGTGAGGTGTTCTCTTACAGTGTAGAAGTTGTTTCTTAACAGCAGCGATTTTACTTTCTTCTTGAACAGTTGTAAGGAGTTTAGCGACTTTGAGCTCTCAGGTAGTTTGTTGTAGAGTTTTGTACCAGTGACAATGTGACTGTCAAGTGTCTTTTGAAGTCTGTATCTATTGGGTACTAGATTATTTCTCCCACGAGTGTTGTGATTGTGAACATCATGTTGTACAGTTGCTGCAGGAAGATTCATATGCATAAAGACAAGGTTAAAGTATACAAATAAGGAGGATAATGTCAAAATTTGATATTCAGCAAAGAGTGGTACACAGCTATCAAAGGGACCACAGCCTTTTATAGCGCGCAATGCCTTTTTTTGCAGCGTGAACACATCACTGGCAGCAGGGCTGTTGCCCCAGAGCATAATGCCGTAGGACAAGTGCGTATTGAAGAAACAGTGGTAAGCCATAAGTACAGCATGAGGGGGCAGAGCATTTTTTAATTTCCTCAGCAGGAAGATAGCACTAGACACTTTTTTACATAGCTCTTGAGTATGTGCTTTCCAGTTGAGTTTGCTGTCCAAAAAGATACCCAACACTTTGACAGAGTCAATGTCCTCAGACATATGATCAAATGTAAGAGACTGAGTTTTGCTGGGGTTCATACAAAGACCATGAGCAGAGAACCATTTACTAAGCTGGGCCAGTATGTATTCAGTGTTGCTGTCGTCATTAGTTGAGTTCAGTACGGTGGTGTCGTCAGCATACAGAACAAGTCTTGCTGGAATAGCAGAGTGAAGGTCATTAATAGCTACTATAAATAGGAAGGGGCCAAGGATGGATCCTTGGGGAACACCTGTTGAGATTCTTTTATAAGATGATAGTTCGTTTTTGGTAAAAACCGCCTGATATCGTTCACTTAAGTAGGACTTGACAGTGGCAAGCTCCTTCCCTGTTACGCCATAGTGTTCAAGTTTCAAGCAGATAATCTCATGGGGTAAGCAATCAAAGGCTTTAGTGAGGTCACAAAGGTGCATTATGGCTCTACTCTTATCTTCAAAGGATTCCAGGATGAATCTGACAATCTCTTCCACTGCTAGAGTTGTGGATTTGTCAGCTCGGAAGCCATATTGGCTTTTGTAGAAGTAGCCATTGGTTTCAAAGTAGAATTCTAGCTGTTTATACATAATAGATTCGACAATTTTAGACAGAATTGGTACCAATGATATTGGCCTATAGTTCGCAGGCTGGTCTTTAGCTCCTTTCTTGAAGACAGGAATAACTTTAGAGTATTTGAGGGAGTCAGGGAATACACCCTGCTCGAGACACTGATTTATCACAAACGATAACGGATGCACTATCACATAGATTATCTGCTTCATGAAGAAGTTTGAGAATCCATAAATGTCTTGGCTTTTGGAGTTAGAGAGTCCAGAAATTGCCTTATGTACGTCTTCAGGGGTAACAGGATTCCATTTGAAAACAGTTTCAGTTGTAGGGATAGTCCTAAGATGTATAGGATCTTTATCAAGACAGACATTATTCTGTAATTGATTCACTGACTCAATGAAGTACTTATTGAAGACTTCAGCAGATAGGTTATTGTCGGGCTGTTTATGTTTAGATTTACCAGATTCAGTATTAATTACACTCCAAGCAGTTTTGCATTTGTTTACAGAGTTGAATATGAGTTGTTCGTTGAAAGATATTTTGGATGTTCTTAATTTCTTTCTATACTCACTTCTGCTGTTTTGGAATTCGGACACATTGAAATCGGAACCATCAGCTTGTTTTAGCTTGTATAATCGGAACATTTTATCTCTAATGGCTTTGAGGTCTTTTGAGAACCAGGGCTTGGGTGAGTTGTTACTTTGACTCTTTTGCACCACATTGAAGGAGCAGAAGTGATCAAGTAGAGTCTTTAATGTTCCGAACAATGAGGAGAAATTTTCCAATCCACAAGTCGAGGATAGCAGAGTACACCAATCTATATAGGATAGCTCAGTGATGAGATCACTTAGATATTTAAAGCTAATGATGCGTTGTTTAGGTGTGTTGCAAATTTCATTGCTGGTTGTTGGTGTTAGATTCTGGAGTTGGAGCCAAAGTGCACTATGATCAGAGAGCAATGGGTTTTCGACTCCACAAGTGTACTGCCATGGGTCGTAGTTTGTTAGGATGTTGTCTAGGCAGGATTTATTTCTGGTAGGTTCATTATTAGTATAAAAGACTCCATATTGGCGCAGAGTATTAAGAAGGAGACGCACGGGCTTGCTCAAATGATTGACATCTAAGTTAAGGTCAGCACTAATGACAAGTTTAAGCTTGGTGGATTTACTCAGGGTGTCCAAAATCTGTTCCAGTTTACTTATGAAGAGGTTAACGTCGCCATTCGGGGACCTGTAAGCTGAGATGATGACCAAATTGAGTTTAGTGATCTTAACTGCGGCAAATTCGGCATGTAGTTCAACCGAAGACTTGTTGATCCATTCAAGGGAATGCCAGTCCAGTGTGTCTTTTATGAATATCATAACTCCACCATGAGTGTGCACTTTTCTGCAGAAATAACTGACAGCAGAGAAGCGGTCTACGCGATATAGGTTAATTTCACTTTCACAGAGCCAATGCTCACAGACTGACAATACATCGAAATTATGGTCGAGAAGGAAGTGCTCAAGTTCATTAAGCTTGTTCCTGAGACATTGAATATTAATGTGTAGTAAGCTAAGATCACTTTCGGTTTTGCTGGTAAGTCAGCCGGAGTTAGTTGTTTCTTCATGGATCTGATTGGGTCTTAATTTCCAAAAGAATTCCGTAAGTAGGGAACCTTCAGGCCAAAAGTCAGCATTAAACGCATCCTTAAAGTCATTTTCCTCGAGTTCGATGTGAAAGGACGCATATGAGTTATACTTGGTCTTCATTCTAGTTACCTTTTCAGTGACGAGGTTGGCAATGGTCGTGTTGGTGGTGTCTGGTTCGAGCCTACTGAGGAAAATTGCCTTTTTCTTTGCAGGCGGGACAATAGCTTTTATGTTGTCCATTCTTTTCGTTCCCAACAGAATAGGTTTATCTACTCTTTTCTTGGCTTTCTTAACTACTTCCACCCAAGTGGCCGGGGACTCTTTCTCTGCTTCCTTGAGTGCGGCTAGTTCAGAAGCTGATGAAAATTTACGGTGCTGTGAGGCATCTACACTACTTGTAGGTTTTTCATCCTCCTGTGCCATCTGCAGTTGTGCTCTAGGAGGCCGTGACAGCTCACGGGACTCTTTGAGCTTAGATTCATTTGTGTAGACCCTATCATTTAAGTCCTCCAGTTGTTTCGTCATATTCTCTTTCAGTGTAGAAACAGTGGTATGAAAATTATGCAGTTCAGCCTTTACTTGCTGCTGGAGGTTCTCAAGCTCTTTCAGCGTCTCGAGGGTTTTCCTACAACCAACACAGAGCCATTTTAGGCCAGGGCTCTTGGTAGAGCCATTAATGAGACGCAATTCATTGTCCCTGAGGTCGGTGCAGTCTGCATGAAATAATTGATCACAAACTCCGTTGCAGTTCACACGGTTGTCCTTCGGTTTAAGCACATTAGAGCACTTCCCACATGATGAAGGACTAGTGCCCGCCGCCATCTTGTAATCTTGTATACATCCAATGTTCACATATACTAAGGGCAAGAAGATCTTCATTCTGTAAGAACATATCCAATTCATCTGTTTTATTCCTGATACTCTGAATATTATACTGCAACAACATTAAACTGTGGCCCTCGTCCTGTTTGACAATTTTTGTCCCATTATTCAAATCACTATCACTTAACTGTTCACTGTTGTCCTGTAGTCAATTACAGGTTTGTGTCGGGTCTTCAGGAGTTTCTTGGTTGAAGATTCTTTCTTCTCGAAGTTTACCGAAGAATTCTGTAATTAAGCATCCCTCTGGCCAAACCTCTTCTGTGAACATATTTGGAAAGTCCTTCTCCTCAACTTCTACATGGAAAGAGGAATATGTATCATATTTCGTTTTCATTTTTGTGATCACAGCCTTCATATTTTGCTTACCAAGATAGTCCTTGATATTGCTTGTTGTGATTTGAGGACCCAGTCTGCTCACAAAAATTGCTTTTCTCCGTGGCGGTTTTTTTACGACTTCTATGTCCATGGCCTTACTGCGGCCTGACATAACCTTTTTCTCCGTTGGATTCTTCTTTCTGTTCACCACTTCCGTCCATAATGGTTCAATCACTGTGTTTGGATTCTTCGTTTTTTCTACTTCTTCACTTTCTTCAGGTAGATTAACAGTCAGTTTGGGTACAGGTACTGGGGCTGGTTCTACTTTGTCTTCTATTTGTATTACCTTGTTTTCTTCTTTAACCTCTCGCCTCAACATCTCCATTTTTTCTTGCATGTCCTGAAATTGGTCTTTTACGTTTATTTGTAGCTTTTCCAGTGTCGCACTCATTTTCTCGAGTTCTTTCTCCATTTTTTCTTTCCCAGCACTTATGTTTTGCAGTGACGCTACTGTCTGGCGGCATTGTCTACACCACCACATTAATCCCTCGTTTTTTGTTGTCCCGTTCAGCAATCTAATCTCTGCATCTTTTAGATTCAAACAACCACTATGGAAAATGCTTCCACATATTCCATTAAATTCTATTTTGCTATCTTTAAGTTTAACTTGGTTGAAACACCGAGCGGATTCAACGTTGTCTGATACCTCCGGCGCCATCTTGAAACGTCTTCAACACAACAGTAATGGAATGGAACATTCAATATCCTTTATGAGCCTTAAAAAGCTATATCTAGCGTTTTCTGAGTGAATAGTTTGAGCGTGATAAGTCGTTCTTCCTCATTTCAAGAATGTACAAGGACTTAGAGTTTGAAAATCGAAATTCCTTGATAAGTTAAGTTGAAAGTACAAAATACAAACCCCGTGTGACACCAGGCCTTGTAAGCTAATGGCATATAAATAAAAATTTCAGATTTGTAACATATTAAAAAAATTAATGTATGACTTTCTATTGTGTTGATTTTGTATTTGTTCTTGCAAGAACACATTAGAAGAAACAGGGTTGAAGAATACTTTTGCTTTAATTAGGTCTATGGATGAATGTATGAATAAATTGTTGGATGGATGAATGGATAGATAAATGAATGAATGATGAATAGTTGGATCGATGGATGGATATATGGATGGATGGTTGTATGTATGGATTGATGGATGACTGAATGGTTTAAGGGTTTGGAAGGATGGAGGTGTGTATGGGTGGATCGATGAATGTATGGACGGATGCATGCGATTGATGATTGGTTGTGTGGATAAATGAGTTGATTAATGGTTGGATAGATGTGTGGGTGAATGGATGGTAGCAAATTAGCGCTTAAGCAGTTTATACTGAATAACCCCATGTATAGTGTGAATGAATATTATGAATTAGTAACAAATGCCAGGTAAAAATGTAGGCTATATTTTTGTATTTTATTTTGTATTATATTTTATAATGTTATAGACGTTTGTAATGCACCTGAAGAACTCAGGAGCTTTCTACAATAAATATTTTATTTTATTTTATTTTATTATGTAGGCTACACACATACATGCCTCCATGAATACATCCCTTGCATGAGGGGAGCTAATGTGCCTGCACTCTTAAATATTGACTATGGAACTCACAGTGATTTGTTTCTTAGGCCAACAACTGCTGGTGAAGTAGGTGACATCGTATGTAGTTTGAGAGCAAAGAAAATTTTCTGGCATTGATGAAGTGCCCTATTATATTCTGAGGTTATGTGGGGATGAGGTATTTGAGGCCTTGGCTGGAATTATTAACAAATCCTTCTCCACTGGATGTTTTCCCACTAAATTGAAAGTCTCAAAAGTTGTGCCTGTCTACAAGAAGGCTGATATACATTGTGTGAAAAACTACAGGCCCATATCTATGCAATCTTGTTTTGCAAAAAATTTTGAACTTGTTTTTCTGAATAGATTACTACCCTTTATTGAAGATCGATCCATTCTTAACGACAACCAGTTTGGATTTCGTAGACGCAAGTCCACTAAAGATGCCATTTTTACTTTCTTAAAGGATGTTTACACTAAGTTGGACTTTTCTGAGAACATACTTTGTCTTTTTTATGACATGACTAAGGCCTTTGACCTTCTGAATCATCATGTACTTATTGCCAAACTTAGGAATATGGGTATTTGTGGTATGCCTCTGATGTGGATCGCTTCTTATCTTGAGAATCGGCAGCACATTGTTGCCCTAAGACATTTGGGAGACGACAATGTGCTCAAAACTTACAAGTCTCGAATATCTCTACCAGTTAATGTGGGTGTCCCTCAGGGCTCAAATCTTGGGCCTATATTGTTTGTTCTTTATATCAATGACTTACCTGAAAGTATCACCAATGGACATATTTGGCTCTTTGCTGATGACGTTTGCCATTTGATTAATGACACATGTAGAACTGAATTGATCCATAGAACTCAGAATGGTTTGAATGAAATGAGCAACTGGTGTGACCAAAACAAACTTATATTGAATCAAGAGAAAACTTCTTTGATTGATTTTCATACTGGAAAAAAGTCTGACTCTGTTCCTCTTTTAAGATTGAATGGAAAGACAGTTCATACATGTGAAACTGTAAAATATCTTGGGCTTAATATTAATTGTAACCTAAATTGGTCAGCACATATTGACACCGTATCTGGAAGACTTGCTTGAGTGTGCTATTTGATTTATTGATTAGCTAGTTTGGTTAATTGTGAAGTGCTTCTAAAAGTGTACTATGGATGTTTCCATAGTATTTTGAACTATGGTATAATTTTTTGGGGAGGTTGTACAGAAGCAGACAGACTCTTTTTACTTCAGAAGCGAGTTGTAAGGACTATATGTGGCGTCCATTGGCTCACTCATTGCAAGCCCTTATTTAGATCACTTAATATTTTAACGTTGACTTTTTTTTATTATGGAATCGGCCCTTTCTGTAAGAAACAACCCTAAAGTTTTTTTTAAGAAACAATATGATACATACCTACAATACTAGAAATTCTGAGATGTTACATGTGCCGCAAATAAGAAAAGCTTTGACTAGCAAGAGCCCTTACTGCAATAGTGTTAAAGTATACAATGCACTTCCAGCATTTATTCTTAATGAACCTTGTATTAATAAGTTTAAGTATTTACTGAAGTGTTATTTATTGGATAAGGCATTTTATAGTTTACACGAATTCTATGATTGTACAGCCACTGAATGTAAAAATTGTCAACTGTGTCACCTTGGTGATTCCAACAGGCATAAATAAATAAATAAATAAAGAAAGAAAGAAAGAAAGAAAGAAAATGTTGTATAGGGAACGCTACGAAAATTGCACCTGATTCCTTAATCCCATATAATGTTTGAAAGAACAACCTGACATTTTCTGCTACTAAATAACCTGGATGATAATGAGAGTCATCCGAAAAGATGGCTGACCCTTAGTATAACAACATTTTGATTTGTATTTTGCAGTGGCATAGGGCGGGGGGTGCGGGCCGCCCCAGGTGCCATCACCTGGGCGATGACAAAATAAAAATGTGTCTTTGTAAGTAAAAATCGCTCAAGGGAATTTAAAGAAAATAATAATATTATTTAAAACAATTAAATAAGCTTAACAACTTTCTACAGGTCAACATGTGTATTGAAACTTCTTTTAGTTTTAAATGCAGTCAACTAATAAAACGCGGCTGAACTGGCCGCTGTGTTGATACGAAGAATAATATTATGGTTGGGGGGGAGGGGTGTTTATTTCTGTCGATGCTTGTCTCTGCAGTTTTATTATTTTAGATTAGACTTCAACAATCGGTGATATTTTATACCACTTAAGCCGCAACCAATTCTACCCGCTGCGGCAGTCATGACTGACGAAAATAAACTTCGAATGTGAGTTGACTCCGCAGTCTCCTTCAATCTAGATTTTGAACTGGGATGTGCGCATATTTAAGAATAGATTATTAATAATACAGTTCTGTAAAATAGTTACATTACTTGTTTATGAAATTTAGTAGGATCAATATAAAAAAATTATGTATAATTCACATAACTACCTCTGCCGAAATAAAAGTTAGCCTCCCCTTAAAAATAAGAGAAAGTTGTCGCCAATCTTCATGTACATCGCCAAAAGATACCTAACCCAAATACAAAATTTTGTTTTCGTATGGTTTTCCGTTACAAGAGGCCATATTGCAAAGAGCGCGTATTCATAGTGGGTAGCTTATAACTACCCTTCAGAGAATTATTTCGAAAAAATGTTTCAAATAAAAGTTTTAGCTCTATAAGCAACCCACGTGCAAAATTTAAAGAAAATCATTAGAGCCGTTTTTGAGAAAACTTTCCTTATGCAAAAATAAGGAAAACTTTTGTCATCTTCGGTTCACATCTTCAAAGGTATCTGACATAAATACAAAATTTTGTTCTTTTATCAAAATTCATCTGTCCGAAATTCGAGATTTCGCTTAAAAATATAAAAAAATAAAAAATAAAAGTTTGAACATTTTCGGGAGTGTATTTTGGCCTAGATGTTCACTTTATTAACGGTAACACCCACAGTCTGTCGCTCACGAAAACAATGTATAGGCCTGCCTACAACGTACTTTACATTAATAATAATGATTATAATAATAATAGTAATTGTAGGCCTAATAATAATAATAATAAAAATAATAATAATAATAATAATAATAATAATAATAATAATAATAATGTGCTCGATATGTACGTCTTTCCTTAATCCTAACATAATTGGCTCAATTAGGTAAACTTTGTCTTAGATATGCACCATTGGTAGCACTGGTTACAACATGGCGAACATGGTAACTCGAATCGCTTTATGGATGGTTGATTCATAGTATATCATGATTTCGGAGCTTAGTTTTGTTCTTATATAACAATGTAATTATTACTAATTTTGCATAATCCGTTGAGTTTACGACTTAGGCCTACATCAGATAAATTCGATGCAGCTGCATTTATCGACAAACTCTTAAACTCCCGTGGGATTACCTTTGACTATCCAAAACTAACTTAAATGGGGGTGACAAGAAATTTTCCGCACCGGGTACCACATAAGCTTGCTACGCCACGGAATAGAGTTGTATGGGAGCCTCAAGATAAGCAAGGCAATGAATATTCGGGAACAGCCCTAATAAGGCACTCAAGGCCCTTGTGAACAGTCCAGACATCCAAATGGCGCCAATCACGGCTACTCGATTGCATGGATAGCCAGTCAGTTACAAATCCTCTGTAACGTCCAACTGCCACTGTTCGTTGTGTGTGAGATACAGAATGGAACCTTTACTGAAGTCTGAGGATTTTAAGATTGAAATTAAGGAAGAGATTTCTCCAACACAACCAAAGCGTGAACCTGTGCCTATTGTATTTGACACGATTCAATCAAACGAAATCAAAAGTGAGAATACAGATTCGACGGCATGCAACTCCATTCACAAGTTAACGCAAGTTTCAGGAATTTCTGGAAGGAATAATGAGGAAGAGGATCAGCTCATGCAGTCACACTCACCTGCTGTACGTACAAGCACTTCCTCTGCTATAAACAGTAAACACCGTTCTCAGACTCGAGACAAACATTACACGTGTGATCTTTGTGCTAAGCAATTTACTCGGAAAGGCAGTCTCAAAACTCATGTGCTCACTCATACTGGACTGAAAACATTTTCGTGTGATGTCTGTAACAAGAAATTTACCCGGAAAGATCATCTCAAATTACATCTGCTCACTCACACTGGACACAAAGCATTTTCGTGTGATGTCTGTAACAAGGAATTTAACCGAAAAGGGTATCTGAACACACATGTACTCACTCACACTGGACAGAAAGCATTTTCGTGTGATGTCTGTAACAAGAAATTTACCCAGAGAGGGAATCTCAACACACATTTTCTCACACACACTGGACAGAAATCGTTTTCGTGTGATGTCTGTAACAAGAAATTTATCCACAGAGGGCATCTCAACAGACATCTTCTCACTCACTCCGGACACAAACCGTTTTGGTGTGATGTCTGTAACAAGAAATTTATCCATAGAGGGAATCTCGACACACATTTTCTCACACACACTGGACAGAAACCGTTTTCGTGTGATGTCTGTAACAAGAAATTTATCCATAGAGGGAATCTCAACACACATCTACTCACTCACGCTGGACACAAAGCATTTTCGTGTGATGTCTGTAACAAGAAATTTACCCACAAAGGGAGTCTCAAATTACATCTACTCACTCACACTGGACACAAAGCATTTTCGTGTGATGTCTGTAACAAGGAATTTAACCAAAAAGGGCATCTGAACACACATGTACTCACTCACACTGGACACAAAGCATTTTCGTGTGATGTCTGCAACAAGAAATTTACCCAGAAAGGGAGTCTCAAATTACATCTACTCACTCACACTGGACACAAAGCGTTTTCGTGTGATGTCTGTAACAAGAAATTTACCCTAAGAGAGAACCTGAAGAGACATTTGTTCACTCACACTAAACAGAAAACAATTTCGTGTGATGTCTGTAACAAGAAATTTACCCAGAGAGGGAGTCTCAAATTACATCTGCTCACTCACACTGGACAGAAAGCATTTTCGTGTGATGTCTGTAACAAGGAATTTAACCAAAAAGGGCATCTGAACACACATGTACTCACTCACACTGGACAGAAAGCATTTTCGTGTGATGTCTGCAACAAGAAATTTACCCAGAAAGGGAGTCTCAAATTACATCTACTCACTCACACTGGACACAAAGCGTTTTCGTGTGATGTCTGTAACAAGAAATTTACCCTAAGAGAGAACCTGAAGAGACATTTGTTCACTCACACTGGACAAAGCATTTTCGTGTGATGTCTGTAACAAGAAATTTATGCAGAGTGGGAATCTTAAAAAACATCTACTTACTCATTACTTCTGTAATGGACAAAAGGGGGGGGAAGCGGACAATCTCCTGTAGGTGATTTCAGAGCCTAATTAATTTGTTAGTTGATATATTTAATAAATAAATATGGGAATGTTTACACATTGTGTATTGGGTTTTTCTTTAGTTCACTTATGTTCAGGCATATTCGTTCAGGCTTCGGGTTCTGTTTCTGCATTCTAGTATGTGGTATCTTCCGCACTTCTCTCCGCACAGTTCACACGTACATGTGTCTGTTGGATTGTGATATTTCCTGTTATTACACATCGTGGCGTGGAAACCATGCACTGCGAGCCTAGTCACTATGTGCCGTAGTTCATAGTTTGACTTGTCGTTGTCACTGCTTCTGTCCGGTTGATATATTTTAACATCTGTTGGAGGAGCTTATTTTCTAGTGGGTTTTGAAATGTGCTAAGTCAACAGTCGATACTAGAACAACTTAGGTATTTTTGTCTGTCTGCTTTTTTTCCCCTACCTGTACATGCTTTGTCTTGCATCTATTGCAATTGAGAAGTGTAGGCCTACCATTTTTATTCATGTCTTAAAAGTAAAGGTTGGAGATAGTTATATTTTGTGTAATAACTTTGAACTCAATTGGTCAAATCACCATATGAGGGAAAAATCTTTCTCTAAAACATAATATTAAAACAGGATGGTTTCCATTATTGTGCATTTTGTTATTTCACAGAAAATGTTAAAATCGATGACTTTTAGTTTGCTGTGTTCTTCATAAAACATAGAAACCATATAGAGATAAGTGGCGTAGCGTAAGGGTAGACTTTGAGACTCTGTCTACCTAAATAATATAAGGAAATAGTGGATTCATAAACAAATAAATGAAGGCCACAACAACCAAGCCATTAATCATTATAAACTCATTAGCTGTGTCATCAAAATATTTTTCGCTGCTGCATTCCCTAACCCCAACGCATAAAGCATGAATTTGTGGTGCCGCATGCTTAGGCAGCCCTCGAAATCTTATGATGCGGCAGTAAAGACGAGCTAAGACTGAGCGTTGATTCAGTCAGTCGAGTTTCATCAAGTGCGAGTTATGTGACTTCTCCCATTAAACATTAACTTACTCGTTGCCAAGACAGGCCAATTTGTTTCGCAAGAGCGGCATAAAGTCACTACCAAAGAAACTGGAGAGATTTTTGAGAACCCTAGTCTCTTTGAAAAGGCGAAGAGTTGCTTCGGCAGCACTGGGCTGTGACGTCACCTCCTGCATCAAGCCGCCAAATTTGAATGTTAAATTCACAAAAAATGATTTCACAACCCACAACATGTGTTCTGCCGCTCTTGAAATACTCACGCAACTTTCTCTACCTTAATAAAATTGTTACTATTTTCTCTCATCTGATTTCAGCTCTTAGAAAACACAACACAGTGTTCTCTACCTTAAACGTTAGAATTAAAGTTTTCTCGCTCCATCTCTGTGTCCAGAATGTAGCAACAGCAGGAGTCGTGTTTATCATAAACTTAACATAAAACTTTTAACGAACAATTTATTTTAATGTTTTCTTTGGCTTAGTAGGCCTACACTTGTTACCAGAAAAATCTGTTAGTCTCCTAACTTTCTATTTCTACTCATTTCTTCGCAACTGCTCGGTTCTCCCCTTGACCTGTCAACTGGGTGACGTCACAAGACAAAGCCGAGAAAGTTTGAAAATTTGGGCTGTAAAGTCACAATAGATTGCTTGTAAAATAATAGTGTACTATTGCCTTGTATGACGTCCTTTACAGAGAATTCTTTACGGTATTCTGTATTTACATTTTAAAATATTGTAAATACAAGGCACTACAGAATGTATTCCTTGTGTAACAGTACAGCTTCAACATTAGAAGACTAGCAATCGCTACTGTAGCGTTCGTCAGCAGTGTTTCTCAAACAGGGGTTTGCGGGACAGGTTATTGGGTTGCATAAAGACGTAAATGTTGATAGGCTCTACTCAGTAAATTCATAGAATGTGATCATTTGGGCTGTTTTCCACCAAACGGACCACACAGAAACTCATGCCCTTCGCAACACAACTGCAACATTTTGCAAACATGTTGTCAACTCAAGTTGTTGGCGACTGTTTTGTGTTGCTTTCTTAGCTGCAGTTGAGCGAGTTCAGACAGACAAAAGATAAACACGGCAGCTCAGTCTTTCACCTTCTATTCCAGTCATAGGGGAATGTTGTGTTTTGCTTAGCATGGAACAGGTTTAGTGAGGCAAAAGAGCAAGTGTTGGTTTATTTACGTTTTTCGCAAGAATCTCAATTTATGGAAGTCTCAAAGATATCAATTACAAAATTTGAATTAAAAAAATGTACAAGGAAATTGCAGTCATATTTAAGCCACGTTTAGTGGGCAGGGCAAGGGTGAACTTATGATTTAAAATCGCCTATAAAATACAGTAATGCCTATTTAACATAAAATCCCACAAGTATTTTCTTTACTATAAAAATGTCTTATAAATATTTCTTCTTAACTTTACTTTCTCGCAAATACGTAGTATCGAGAAAGTGTCCTACCGTGATCATGACAAAAAAATCGAAATGGAGATAACACCCGGAAAACATGTCAAAAAACCTAAAAAATAGTTTTTGATACCTGCGAATTGTTTTAGCCTATGGTTTGAACGCAGCAATGCGGGAGATATTATGGAAAAAGAGGAATATATTATAAGTTGTATGAAAATAATTTATACTTGAATTTATGCTCGTGTTTTTAAGGTAACATTTTCCATGTTTTAAGCAGTAGATATTAAAGCCTATGCGACGTCATGTCGGGGAAAAGCTTTTTGAAAATTTTAATTCATGAAGGCTTTCATCGGGTCAGATTGAAGCAATTATTGTGGTGTGTGGTCATTTGAGCTTAATCACGAAAATTGCATCAGTAATAATGTGTGAGGTATTAAGTTATTTCGTTCAATCCTAGTGTACCTTAAGAGAGAAAGTAGCATGGAAGTAAAGATACAATTGTCGGTCACAGAAATTTAAATATATATATACAATTTATAGCTGTTGGTTCGTGTTACCCTAGGTGGGTTTTTTCCTCTCCTGTGAGACAAATGTCAGGTAACTTTAGGACCTTGTGGTCCCTGGATATCATCTGGCCGTCATTATAATCTTCATCCCATCCCCGCCTTATTCTGAGTGAGTGTGTGTGTGAATGGTGTGCCTCGTCCTATGTGTTCGTGTTGTCTCGGAGATGGCCCCGGCATTGGGCTGATCACTCATCAGGGAGGCCCTCCATGTCCTTGACTGGTAAAAAAAGTATGTGTGTGATCCAAAGATAATCCCTCTGCCGACAGGTCGTGGCGCTGTAAGGCCCGGGCGGCTTGGGTCGCTTAAATCCTAAAAGGGATATGTAAAACTAAGGTGAAGAGAAGAGAGGTTCGTGTTACCAATAGGCCTATGGAGGCCTAATTGGTTGTAAATTATTCAACCAGATTTTTAAAAAGGCAATTGCTGTTGGGTTTTAGACCAAATGGGAGGGATTAGGAAACGCACGTTGCGGACGTAGCAAAAGAATAATTTTTGTTCCAAAAATATTTTTCGCGGAATTTATTAGGCCTTTTATAAGGTCTACACAAATGTTGTATTTTAAGGTGAGAATATGACCTCTGATATTAAATCCAGTGGGCTGTGAGGACATTTCTCAAACGTTGTACATTCAGCACCGGATTTCCCAGTGTATGCAGCCAATGAGTAAGGATTGTCGGCAGTGAAGAAGCTCTCCAGAGGCCTGTAAAAAACAACATGAGGTAATCAGTCCTAACCATGGTGGGAGGATCAAATGAGATGAACTTTGTTAATACTGTGGTACTGGAAACTTGTTCCCATGAGAGCTCTTTCTGAATGAAAAATCACTATTTCGTGCGAGTTAAATTCATTAGCAAACAAAATTTACAATAACTTAAACCCAAAAGCCTTAATTCAAACTCGAACACACTGCTACAAGAAATTATTAATATGTCAACATTTCACAAAATACACAGACCTCCGCTTAATGTACGTAGGCCTAATTATTTCTGTATATATCTTCAGTATATAACTATATATTCATATAGTATTCATTTCAACTTGATCAATGAAATAAACAAACATCTCATTAGTTTGATAATATCTCTATATATAAGGCTTTGTCCTGACTGACTGACTTAATGACTGACTGACAGAGAATCAACGTAGAGCCTAAACTATAATAGGTAGGGACTTGGAATTTTGACAGTTCCTCCATTTCATAATGTAACTGCTCACTAGAAAAGGATTTTGAAATTTTTATTTTCATTGACAAAAATCAAATGTTTTTGAGAATACTGAATCCCTTTTTACACAGAATTATCAAATCCAAATCACAGTTCACATGACAACGGTGTTGTGTATTAGGCTTAAGGCATTGGAAATAAATGAAACGGGACTTTGAAAATTAGGAAGGTATTAAAATTTATATTTTACTAAATGATGTAACTCAAAATTTTGTAGATTATATAAAATAATCAGTAAATTCAATGTACGAATTAATCAATATGTTCCTTACAGCTTACAAGCCTTAATGGGAAAACATTAAATGGTTTGGACGAAACACACTATGCATGGTTTTTTTTTTTTTTTTGGACTAGGGAACTGTAATCTGAGGTCCTTTTTTCCCCGGGTGTAAAGCACCTCGAAGCCGGGTTTTTAGTTTTTTAAATTATCAATCGTTATAATAAAATTGTTTATGCATGATTTGGGTAGGGTTCATGAATCTATGGTTCATTTTAATCGATTCATTTGGGATTTGTTTGATCATATGGCAGCACAAGATTCGTTTTGTTCGTTTGTTTATTTATATTTTTAATGTTAAACATTATAATTAAGATTAAAATTATGTAATTCCTGCAATTTATGTATAAACGATGTCAGTGTTAATAAATATGCATTAATTATTTTTCTGGCAAATAAATGATTTAAACACAATATATATATACACATATATATATATATATATAGAGCAGTTGAGTAAGTAATCGCGGGCGAAGCCGCGGGCGAAGCCGCGGGCACCTGCTAGTAATCATATACGAAGGAATAGGCTTATGTCATAGCTAACTGTATTGCAACTTCGAAAGCCGTATATGAACTCTGTAAAACAGTTTGTTGTCATGATAACCGTTTGCATTTGAAAAATTGTTTCAAATATATTACCATAAAATAGACCCTAAATTGGGCATTACTCCGTTACCGGTCAACCTATTTGGTCTATTACACAGAACAACAGCCATGTCGGTGCCTTAGAATTTATACCTATTGTTGAATATATTTAGGTCGCTGATGCCAAATGTGCCCAATCAGCTTTAGTTTTGTGAGATATGGTATTACCATTATGCATATTATCCCATTTTACGTTTGATATAAATAAAAAACAGTGCTTATTTTTAGCTTCTAAATCACGTGAAGAAAAAAGCAACACACTAACATTACATTAACATTACAATAACAATATAACATGGGGTCTGTCAAAAAAATGATATTATCACATATTGTACGGTCGTTTATGACTTATGAGATGTTAATTTCGGGGCCATAAAATAACCCAGCTTTTAGTTTTTCTGTACTTCGTACAGTTTTCGTCCTGAACCTTCACTAGCTATATTATCAAGCAGGATTTTGTTTCGCTGGACTAAGAGTTCACGAATAAAATCTGTATAAAAGTAGAAACTGTTTTCATGTTTGGAATAAGCACCCATAGGCTATAGCCAAAATCCGGTAAAATATCTGAGACACCAAACAGAAAGTTCTTTTTTGGTGGGCTGTATTATCATTAGGTTTCTTCCCATGGACGTTACAAATGCGTCTAACTTACCAAATTTCATGAAAATCCGATAAAGCTTATTTCAGTTATCGCGCCTTTAAAATAGACACTAAATTGGATTTTACTCAGGTACCGGTCAACCGATTAGGTCCAAATTCAATAGGTTACTTCTTATAGACGTCGTAAATGTGTATACCAAATTTCATGAAAATCCGATAAAGCGTATTTGAGTTATCGCGAGTACAGACACATGGACAGACGGACAGACATTTCCCGTCCCGCACGCTATCTAGCACACTGTCTAGCGGCGATCAAAAGGCCGAGCTGGTGGCATAGTGGGGGGAAAGACGTAGACAGTAAATGCAAGCGCATGGTAAGGTAGTGGGGGAACGCTACCTCGGCCTTCAGCTCGCCGTCAGACAGTACCATTTTGGCACTAAATAAAGAGGGAAATTTGGAAGGTGAGAATTCAAAACTGTCCAACTAGCACCCGTTTAAAACCAGATCAAGATATCAGGAAAATTTGAAATATAGGCCAGAAAAAAATTAATTGTATCAAAAGTAAAGGCACCATAACGGCGCTCAATGATAAGTTACAACGAACTGTGAAGAATAGTTTGCTAAATGGAGATTTTCTAGAGTTCGATTGGTTGGCAAGACGATGTCAAAATTAAAAGTAAGTGTTCACTTCAACCCAAACGTGATCAGTGACCTCCAAGAGCAGTTGAAGAATATCCATTCAAATAAATCAATATTCAATAAGAAATAATATTGAAATTCATGGAATCCCAGAAAATGCTTATGATCCGGTATGCGGCACAAGAAATCACTTACGTGAGAACGGCTTGGAGTATTTCATCCACTAATCCTTGCTCTTCATGGCTGAATGGCGCTTGAGCAGATTCACATAAAGATCTCAGTGTACAGTCGTGTCCATGGAACCCAAACTCCTGGAGGAACAATTCAAGTGCGTTCATATCCCGAAGTCCTTGCTTCGTTTCGCGTTTGCTCCGGTTTCCAAACTGCTCATGAAACTCTGAGGCGTTCGTGGGTTCCACGAAGTTGAGTTGAAATCCCCAGGACATGGACACCGTCCTGTTCGGAACAGGAATTGGTGCTTGCACTGCAGTAACAAGCTGGAACAATAAGAACAATAATTCCTACAGATTCTATCTTTTATTGCTTTACTAGCTTAAAAGGCCCGGCATCGCTTGGGTTTTGTATTTTGTAAATCCGAAAGTAACTTATAGGTCCATTATAGGTATGTAGAATTTGAAATGAGGAAGAACGACTTATCACACTGAAACTGATCCCTCAGTAAAAGATAAATATAGCTTTTTATGGCTTACAGCAGGTCCCTGCGGCTTCGCCCACGATAATTAATCGAAAGATTAACAATTAAAAACAAAATAATTAAAATATTAAATTTATTAACACTTTGCACACGAAACATTCATAGGTCTAAACTAAACGATTGATAGGTCTAATTAATAAAACAACTATAAATCCGGCTTTGAAGTGAATTCTACGACTAGAAAGCGCAGCATGGGAAAAATATCTTCAGATTCAAGTTCCCTGGCCCAGAAAACCCCTGCATAGCGAGTGTCGTCTAAATCGAACAATGTTTACTCATTGAGACCTATGTTCATCATCCCTCTTCCATCTAGGTTGAAAATTTCAGATGTCCGCTTGCCTTGACATTAGGACAAATGAATCGACCAGCGTAGGCTTACAACATTCAAGCGATCGCGATGCTTTTATTTCCAAGGTATGACAAAAATAGACAAAGCCACCTGTTCATTCATTTGGCAATTGAAATGTGTTACTGAAAACTGATGCTTCCAAAGCGCAAAAATGGCACGTTTTCTTCCCTTTTTCACTCATAACTCGCGAAGGAAAGCTAAAATTTAAAATGTACTTTGCCAGAAACCTTCGCGGGAATGTACTCAACAATTTTCCAAAGTTTCATGGCGATTGGATGAATGGTGTAGTAATGCATAAAGGACAGACACATATACATACGTTTTTATGTATAGCCTATAGATAATGACTATTCTACTCATATGCTGCGTGTTTGATATTGACCAATAACGATTAGCAATTCCTAGGATAAAGACCAATCACGATCGTTTACGTTATAACATACTTGCCATTAAACGAGGATGTGATTTTATCTGCATAACGTCAGGTCGTTACTGGACACGTAAGGCATCAACGTGCGGTGATTAATACGTCACATGCTGCCATTAAGCAGCACGAAAACATATTATTTTACACAATGTAACTAGTTTGGAAATTGAAACAATAGAAATGTACACTGATTAAAAACACCATTTTTATTCGGTGCAAGCCAGTTCGTGTGCTTTTATAGCGTTTTCATATAAGCAACTACGACTAAGCTCTCCATCTTGTGATGCGCACTATTGGTAGCACTGGAGCATAGATCGATGCATGGACTGTTGATTCTTTTAGCATGCCGCGATCTCACAGCGGACAGAATATTTACAACGAAGTAAGAAAATAATAATTATTACAACATCCGTTACTTTTAATCATGGAATAATCTTAATAAATCCTACTCGAGATTACGAGTTTCAAGTGATACATTTATTCGTAATTTCTCGTGGGATGGCCTATGATAAAAAAAAATATTTCAGTTAGGATTAGAAAGGAAACACGTCAGCAAAAAACATGAAACATGTTTGGAAGGCCATTTTAGAGGACATTCTGGATTATGTAAACCATACTGAATCAGAGCTTCTGACAACACGAGACACACCACACTCAGGCCGGTTACACACATGGCGTTTTTTTCTGTCGCGGAGAATTTACCGTCGCCGCCCAAAGAAATGAAACGTTTACACACGTGGCGGGAAAATTTCCGTCGCCGTCGTATGATCATGCTGGTTTATGCAGTAGCCTATAGTTTCAACTTCAGACCAATTCACATCAGTTTAACTGTGTTATTCTGATTGTTGATTGCAGTGTAGTTTGAAATGAACTGGGAGCAGCTTGTAGCGTTCTTGATATTCCGTCGTGAAATGATATCCGTTAATTGAATTCTGAGAAACATATAAACTACAGTCAACCCTCGATATAGGGTAACACTTAACAAATATTCTTATTTTATGAACACAATAAACATAAGGAAAATTCGGTTGTAGTAATCACAAAGTTGGCAACGTAGTCGACCCTTCACAAAAATATGAAAGTCAAACAGCTGTAAAATTTGTCAGGGCAATCAATCTTTCCAGAATAACGTTCGAAAATGTAGATACAATTCTAAACACCAGTGGGTACTATTTCGAACAGTGACATTTTCAACGAATGGTCTGCTTTCTTCCAAATATTATTTTATTTATTATTATTTACCAATTCTATGAGCGTAATAATGAAGTGTCACATTTTGAATAGCCAAATCGCAGGATTAGGGCATGTGGTCAGTATGCCGACTCCTACGGCAGTTATTGATGACTAGAGCCCGGAACTTTGGCAAAATGCCTTTCTTTTATAGATGCCTGTATCTATATTTTCTTAAAGGAAAAACTTATTTAGTGTTGTTGTGAGCCTGTAGTGAAGTTTTTTATTTTGCCTATTTTGCCTTTTAATAGCTTCAACATCTTTTTAATGTGTAAATGCCTTTTTTTGCAATTTTAGATACGAAAATTTCAAATTATAAACGCTCATTCTCGATTAGGAGTGTCATTTTTGCATTGAAATGTCTGCGTAGCGTGATATCATGTTCAACAATAGCATTGACTTCAGGTTCAGGTTGATTTAAAAACGCTGAAAGTCGGCGAACTTAGAGATGAAATATAAAAAAAGGAATTCCCTTTAAAATCCGGTCTCTAGTTATAAGCCACCCGCTATGAATACGTGTTCCAATACTGCGCTTGCAACAAAGAGCTGCGATTTCCTTCAAGTTGTTGTTCACGCGGTCATTGTTTCCCCAGCTAACGAGGACTTTCAAAAAATGTTAAAAATTCGAGATGTTCTTAACAGTGAAAAGTGTGATCTTGAAATGAGTCCATCCACAATAGCTTTATTTATGTACGCCCCAGTTACTTCAGTTGAAGTGGAAAGATCATTTTCTATTGTAAAAAATGTTCTTTCTGACAGGCGATTAAGTATGACTGTTGATAACTTGAAGAAGCATATTGTAGTCATGTGCAACCAGCATACACTGTAAGTAACATTTTGTACACATATATAAAAAAGAAAAATATCATGTAATGTTTGAGTATTAGAAAGTAACAATTTTTTTGTTTTTGCCTTTTAGTGCCTATTTGTCAAATTTTAAATGCCATTTTGCCTGCCTATTTTACGCAAAATAAATGCCTAAACTTCCGGGCTCTGTTGATGGCTTACTGAACAGGAGTCGCTACTTCTTTATGAAGTAGTCCCTCGGTTGGTGTCAGGAGACTGAATGCACCCCGTTCCAGATCGCCCTACCTCAGACGAATCCGAGGAGGTACCGGGAATCGAACCCAGACTTGCGGGTCCGTAGTCAGGAACCACTAGACCATACAGGCGGTCTGTCATAACATCAAGAGCAATAATAAAAATACTTAACAGCTGCATGCTATATAGCTGAGATGTACATTGCAGAGGAAGTGTCGAGTCCCTTTATCTTATTTTGAGTAGCGCAGGTTATAATAATAAACATGCAGAATGCTGTGTCGGCAAAACAGCTTCTTCCTGCAAGACATAAGCGGGTTAAACTGCTGATGGAAACAGTACCTAAAAAATGTGTTCGTATCTGTAACTTGAGCTAGTTTTTGTAGATTGTAAATGACGAGGGTTTTATCCCATAAAACAGGTCTCGCTAAGATTAATGAAATGAGAATTTCATTATCAATAATACTCATAATCAGGGCCCGGATTCTGATGACCTAAAATTGTTTGAAAAATGACCCATAAAATGACCCTAAATTTTAAAGAAAATTACTTAATAATTATAAAAAATGACCTAATAACTGATATTTTATTTATAAAAAAGTATTATTGTGCACACAAAGTTATAGACTAGTTTGTACATAATTGTAAAAACTGTAAAAAAAAGTGTAATGTTGTGAATGTTCATTTCTCACGGAAACTGAGGCACTGGTGAGTCAAAATTCGGCATTTCCTTTTGTGGTCTGCCGGATTATATTGTTGTTTATTGAGGGTAAACAGCAGTTTGCAATCTCAAATTCAAGCAGGTGCCAAGTCAGTCTAATAACAATAGTAATATAATACACAGTTTTGGGGTTTCTTTGATTCTCATTTCCGACTGAGGCATGACAACACTTTTCCTTCTTGCATTAAACAAACAACATTTCAAAGACACCACCGCTAGCGGCGAAAAAAGTTAATACACTCAATGTAAATACAATAAAATGACTAAATGAGGAAGCACGATGACAAATGACTCGAAAATGACAAAATAATGACCCAAAATCGAAATAAATGCCCTAAAAATATAAAATGGCATAAATTGACAAAAATTGACCTAATAAAAATGCATTTCTACAATCTAGAGGCCATGATTAGGATATATCCCCAAGTAGGCAATGTCTATGCAGTATCAATAAAAAGATGACATGTCATCAGAATCCGGGCCCTGCTCATAATACTTATGTTAATTGATGAACGGATATACGATAAACCTGCCAACACAACACAAATCACACTGAGCATATAACTTCGACGGCAGAAAAAACGCTGTGTGTGTAAATGTGCATATGCTCACGTGGACCACTACTTCAAAGCGACGGCAAAATTTCCGTGGGGCTCCAGTGGCACGGACATTTTTCCGATCGTTTTTTTTTCCGCCTCGTGTGCAAGCTCTAATTCACTTCAATGTACTACCGTCTTTGGGCGGCGACGGCAAATTCTCCGCGACGGAAAAAAAAAAGCCATGTGTGTAACGGACCTCATAGTCTAGAATGCGTGGGAGTTGTCTAGGGACCACAAAGATCTTCGTAGGCGAGGAAAATCGTCAGAGAGGACCCAACCTAGGTAATTTGCGCCGAACAGGGTTTGAACTCGGGCCCTCTGCGTGGGAGGATTGATCACATCCCCTACGCCACAGCGGTGAGGTGTTAAATAACCGGAAATACCATTAACCAATTGTAATCAATAATTTATCTGTGTCCTTCTGAAGTCTAAGCCTCTGACGTACGTGTTTCATCAAATTTTCATCAGCACAGTACTTTCCGACAGTAGCATTCCTATCTACGGGGCAGTGAGTTACCTGTGAAAAAATTCCGCGCGCGGCTTAGTTTCGTGTGTCGTGTATTTATGCAATTTTCGAGTGGTTTTATTGTATTTGTGTTGTGTTAAATAAGTCAATTAGATGCCAGGGAATCTGATGGACATACATCGTGATACGTTTTGGCTGAATCATGTAAGTTCCTGTTTTATTTTAAGAGTTTATTGTGGTGGAGTGGGGTTAGGTATTCACTTAGCAAATGATATGGCCACAGAAACTAAATGGAGAATTCCTTTACGAGATATTTGATGTTCAACGTACGTTCTAGCTTACATACGTGTGTCTTATAGTTCGTTGCATTCATTTCAGCGAATAATTATCTTGCAAAAATGATCGTACAAGTTTGCTGCGCTGTGATTGGCTGAATGGATGATCATGTTTATTGAATTTGTGACCCCAATCCATTCTGATGCAATCTCTTTATTAATTTGCTAGTATCTTAATTAATTAACAAGAAGATGTAGTGCTCATAGTGGCAGATTGATGTAGGCCATGCTAGAATTTTATAAAATAGTTGACAGCTTCTTTGTTCCCTAGCAACTAAGCCAATAGCACAGCTCACCACAGTGGGCTTTAGAAGCGGTGAAATGTCGTACTTCGTGTTTTATTACACAAGTTACCAATATGAATACAGGTTTTTCTCTGAACCAACTTAGTGTTAATGCTATATTAATCTTGTCGGTTCTGAAAACTTATATCCTGTAATCTTGATTCGAATAGTTGTATCAATAGTTGTCCGTTCTGTCGGTAGATGCGAGTGATCAGAGTCTCATGCTTAAGTTTCACATTGAGTGACTTGAATAAATGATCCTTAGTTTGATTCATTATAAGTACTTTTGTGCAGTAGACACTCTTGTTAATAATTGCTTATGTAGGTACACTATTTATGTTAAAACCTTTTAAAAGTAGCTACTCCTACTAAAGTGTCATCTTATGATTGGATAGACCGCCCCCATTGCTGAGTGGTTAGACTGCTCGCCTAACACCGCTACGACCCGGGATCGAATCTCGGTAATATCCATGTAGAATTTGTGGTGGAAAAAATGGGGTCGGGGCAGGATTTCTCGGGGTGCCCTTGTTTCTCCTGCCGTATATCATTTAATACATTTTATTATTCATTAATTTAATTTTAGGTTAGTTAAAAAAATTAATTAAATTAAATCCTTGCAAATTTTTGTTGTCTGTAGCATGTTTAGTTTTAATTTATAATAATTTTTCAAATCTTGTATTAGTTGTAATATGTATAGTTTTACTGGTGAAGTGGAAGAAAAGGCCCCATGGTCTTAACTTCGTCAGCATAAATAAATAATAAATAATAATAATAGTAAAAATTAGGGCAAGGCATTTATCATATGAAAATAGTGAAAAAATGACAACTTTACAAAAAAACCAATAAATTTACCAATAGGTCTATTGCTTATAATTAGCTTTTTAAGCAATGAACTGTTTAAAGCGATTTAATGGATAACAGTGTTTTATATATGAATTTACAGTATAAAACACTTATTTTGCTATTAAAGAAGTAAGAAAATTTATACTAGGCCACTTAGTCACCCTTAGGGAGAAAAAAATTCTTTCTGAACTGGTAGGCCTACGCCCATCAGATTGCCTCTAGCAAATATGTGCCACTAAAAAAATCTACAAGACAAACTGCTGTGGTGTTTACAATAAATCTGAATTAAAATGCACTATGAACACTTGGCGGAAATTCTCAAATAAAAACGACTGTCTGTTGTCTGAAAGTTCTAATGAAATAATCTCCTCTGTTCCTCCACTGAAGTATGACCTAAAAATGCCGATATGACTTTAAAATTTCCATAAAAGTCCTATATTTTGAAAATGGAAAATAAAGCAAAAAATTCAAAAACAAATTGCCCTTATTTAATTAATTATTTCATGGTACACATTTATATACATTCGACCTATCATTTAACCTTCATATAAAAAGATCCAAATTCATCAAATGTCTTGCCCTAATAATAATAATAATAATAATAATAATAATAATAATAATAATAATAATAAACTGAAAGGAATTAAATGTTTAGAGGCCAAAATTGTGTAACAAGTGATTCAGTTTTTCGAAAGGCCATTTATTATTATCATGTTTTGAAGTAGAAACTGTTATCATATTCGATTTTTAAAATCTTGCTTTAAGTTTTATCCATGCGTTTGAGTTGTATGTAATAGCTATAGAAGAATAAAAATGCATCTTAGATCAAATCTAAAGGGAAAGTGATTGCGTGATGCGGGTTAATGCACTCCAGCTTCCACGTTTGGGTGCGATTGTTTTTCATTTTTAAGTTTTGAGACTTTAGAAAGTTTTCATAGTTCTTGTCTTCTGCGATAGGTGGAAGCTGATGGCGTGTGGTAAAGTCGACGTTTTCTTTGAAACGAACGGATTTTTACAGCACGAAACGAACTCAATTGAGCGTAGTATTAAAATGAACACGAACATAATAGATTTTAGTTTAAATACGGGTTGTTTATTGCGCAGTTTCATTTGCTGCTGACATCGTTCCGTGTTCGATATAATCGATTCCACACCTGTGTTAAAAGGAAATTCTGTTTCCAAATGGATATCATTGTTACGTCACGTGTGTCTTACCTGAAAAACTGTTCCCGTAGGAAATACCAAGAATGGAAAGAAAAAGTCCCGCCGCTCTCTGGATACGCCATCTTGCCCTGTCGTGAAAACAACTTGAAACCAGAACATTGCAGCCAGAACACGCGACATCTCACTGCACTGTTGTCATGGAAATGAAGTGTTTGGAGGCCATGGAATAGTTACTTCTAGTCTTTCTATTGAGATTTTAATTGGATTGAAGTTTATGCAAGAACTGGCCAACAGATCTGCAGAGTAAGAAAGACATAAACAAGTAGAGAAAAGCTATCATTTATTACTTTATGAGATTGTGTGGTGGACTGGAAAATGTCTGTCCATCTGCCTGAACGTGCGATAACTCAAATACGCATTATCGGATTTTCATGAAACTTGGTATATTAATTTATAACGTTCATGGCAAGAAGCAGCCTGATGATATTGGACCAAATCGGTTGATCGGTACCAGATATGCCCAATTTAGTGCCTATTTTGTGGTAATATATTATACAGGATTTATCAAATGCAAATCAGTTCTCAAGACAACATATTGTTTTACAGTGTTCATAAACGGCTTTGGAAGTTGCAATACAGTTAGCTTTGACAAATAACACTTACCACACATTCCTTCATATATGCTTATCAAACTTTTTTTATAATAATAATAATATCATTTGTCGTTTATCAGTACAAACTGTAATAGACAGCGTTAGTCGTGTTATAAATGTACATAGTAATAAAGTTATATGACATTAAGTGATAAAAATTCATCAATATTATAAAATGTATTTTTGATTAGCCATGTATAAAACCTTTTTTTCAGTTCTTTCAGTGGCAGTTCCAATAGAGTGCGAGGTAATTTATTAACAACCTTTTGTCCTAAGTATTCATAACTTTTCATTGTTTTTTGCAGTCTACAACGTGGTGCTTAAAACGAGTATTGTGATTAAGTTCTTACTTAAGGTAAAAATTACCAGGTCAAATAAATAAAGATGTATAACACTAAGTGCAGACAACTTAACAAATAAAGGTCCTCTTGCTGAGATATTATTTAATATTCTTACGGCTTTCTTTTGTTTATGTGTGAGCTATTACCATACAAAATTAGACCATATCTAAATAAACTTTGAAAAAATGCCTTTATCCTTCCGTAAGCCCTGATTAATGAATAGATCTGGAGTTTAACTCGTAAATCGACTTAAAAAAACTTCTTTTCTGTATATCATATTTGCAATTATAACTGATTAAACAAAAGCATGCTGGCACTTTGTTACATCAGTTTACCTGATTTCATTATTTTTTTGAAAATGAAGTGAAACCACATCGACATAAGTTTTAGTTTGACCATATTACGTGTGACGTAATACCATTATGACTTCGGTTATTCGGTTATCCGAACACGGAACGATCTTTAGACCTTGAGAGGAGCAGCTGCAAACTTCGTTAATAAATACCCTGAATTTAAAGTAAACTCTAACAACTAACTACAATAAATTCGTTTCGTGTTGTCAAGATACGTTGGATTCAAGAAAGCGAGCAAAAGGGAGCTTCGATTTCACAGACGCTGTAAGCTGCCATCTGTCGTAGAAGTTCAACAGCCAGCAGTTGGTAAGGATAGCGCGGGTTTTTTTTTTTAGTGAATCTGATATCTCAAAATTTAATGGTTTGGACATATTCATGTGCGTTCATGCACAAGATTTTTATCTCTGTTAGACATTACATGAGAATATTATAGGATAAAAATTCCTTTTGACACTGGGATTGAACCCAGGGCCTTTGTTAGAGCATTGGCACGGATAGCCGAAGGTCCTGGGTTCAAATCCCAGTGTCAGAGGTTTTCTTTCCTCCTATAATATTAGGCCTACTCTGATATAGAACGTACGAGTCAATAATCTCGCAAATTATGTCAATAAATTCTTCTACGAATCTTTTCATGGGTATAATTTAGTCCTTGATAATAACACCATCCTAGTAATTATGTAATGTAACTGTCGCAGAATGAGAATGAACTATTTTTGAATTTAACCTCGAATGAAGGTTCTTACTCAATTTGATTGGTTGTAGTTTCGCGCGGAATCGACTCAAAAATCTCTTCATTTGCCATCTGTTCAAACTTCTCTAAGCTTGACAATGTCGTTCCTAGGCCCTTGTTGCATTAACTGCAATGGAAAACTTTAAATGCTCGTAGTTGTTTGTTGGCACATCGGAGATTCTGACTTTACAGCAGGGGGAAAGATTTTATAGTTTCTCGTTTTCTCTCTCGATATATTTGTTATTATTGTTCGCTATATTGATATCAGTTTATGTCTCGTGTGATTAGAATTGGCCGGAGTGTTTAATTAAATGTGATTTATTCATTTATTTATAAGCTGACTTTAAAATGCACTAAGTTGGATCAAAGCTGATTTACTGTGCTTTATTTTAGTGTTTGTTTGATGCAGCTGTGAGTTGTCCGGAATATATTTCCTTCCTGCACGAAATCCTTTGTTGCATGGAGCATTGTCACCTTCCGAACTCTTACAAATGGTAATTAAGAGACTTGTTTCCTTCGTTTCACAAACACACTCTTGTCTTAGTAAACGTCATTGTAGGCTCGTTGTACTATTGCAAGCCATTTCCAAATATGAAATCATGAAACGTAATTGAGTAAGGTTAGAAGGAACTAAAGCTAACAACCTGATGACGTTGTCAACCTTAGTCCAGAGTTTAAACGAAAACGTTAAGACTTTCAAAGGATCTCATGTAGCCTACTTTTGTCTTCTGCTATGGTCAATATTATTCTCAACTTGTAAACTCAAGTAAAATTTAATTTTTTTAGACATTAATCCCGCTGGATCCAGCATTTCTTCTACATCTTTGGTGGTACAAAATTGGAAAATTCCAAAGCATGTGCATCTAGCTGAGCCAAAATTCACTTTTATTTTTCTAACTTTCCCAATGTGGATTGCTTGGTTTAAGAAGTCTGTATAACAAAGTATGAAGATGGACACGGGTCAATGAGATGTTTCCTTCATTTGAATATTTTTCTACCTTCATCTACAGATTTGTCTTTAAATGAAGACCACTGATAAAGACAACAGTTCATGTTACATTTCAGAATTCCGAGATGTAGGCCTAAGCTTTGTAACTTCAAAACCTTGTGTTAGAGAAAAAGCATTTGGCATGTGCTATGAAGAAATAGACACTATTCTCATATGTCAGAGCCCTTAATGCTCTAACTTTCCTCTTGAGTGTCTTAAAGTAAGATGAGGGATTTCATACCTTTGTTTTAGTAATGAACAAGCGGTGATAGGAAGATACTCTAGTGGTTGATAACGACAACTTTAAATAGTGATGTTATTGTACTAGGGTTAAACATCACAGAATGTCACTAATGTTTATCACTTTGCTACTGGTCTCCTCTGATCACGGGGTATATAATAATAAACATGGCTTACAGTTTGGCTGCACTTGAATCATACGAGCTTCGTACGTAGAGAACAGTTCCAATGTCTTGCTGGAAGGTTCTTAACTTCGTATTCTCTCCTTGTGGAGCAGATACAAGAACCCTTTGGTTAGGATTGCAAGATAGTCTGAGGGTAGGCGAAGGGTACTGACAACTCTTTAAGTCACAAGTTATAAATAAATTAACAATAAACAATTTAGTACAAATCTAATATATGAAATCGAAAGTGTGTATGTATGTATGTTGGTGTATATGTTCACTATACAAGTCTACATTTCTTGAGCAATTTGCACGAAATTTTGCAGACATACCCAGTTAAGCCAGGAAAGTAACGCAGTCAACATTAAATTCAAACATGTCACTCTTTCCCCCGAAGATTCATATAATTTCTGAGAATATTATACTGAATTAATGAAAATGCAATTCAGTTCTCATAACAACAGTGTATAGTTTACAGTGTTCACATAGGGCTTTGGGATCTACATGATACTGGGCTTTATCAAATTGTGATGCTATCAATGTAAGTTAATACATTGGTGAAAATAAATAATAATTAATGAAGAATGAAATCCACGAAAAAAAATCACAATGTAATACAGTCACATAACTTTCTGTACTTTTGACATGGGAAGTAGGCCTATAATTTTCTCACTTCACACTTTGATGTAGAATAAGAAGCCGTATGGCAGGGACAGCTTAGGTGTGTGTCAACGAGTAGGTTTCAATCTCAATCTTTATAGAATAAAAGGGATTGTTAATGAGCCAAGTACTGACGGTTAATTTGAATTTCTTATGAGTAGTTAATTTTGCAGTGTCAGGTAGTCTATTAAAAGATTTTATACAGTTGATTTTAAAAGAATCACCAGTTTTGGCTAACCTATGATGAGGTATGTTGATCTTACTTTTCCCTCTGGTGTCGTACAAATGAAAGTCTTCTCTGCAGTTAAATTCTGTTTAAGTTTGACAAAAAGGGGCTTAAAATGTTCAAGATGCCTACTTCTAGTTATCGTTCTTACAATTTTTCCTGGAATATTAAAATATCATCAACTGCAATAGAATGTCCCCATATAAGTATTCCATAGGATATGTGGGACTGAAAAAAAGGCAAAGTAGTCTGTTCTTAAGAATTCATTCCCGACAAAATCTCTCAATTTCCGCACAAGATATGACACCCTGGATATTTTTTTTATATACAGTATTTACATGCAATTTCCAGTTTAATTCATTATCAATATGAAACCCAAGTAAGCAAACAGATTGACCCTCCCTGTTTTGTGATAAACCGAGAAGGATTTGTTGAGTTTTATCCCTGTTGCACAACAATTTGTTTGACGAGAACCAATTACTAGCTAAATTATGTGCCGCTTCCATGTTCTCCTCAAGGCTCACCAAATTCCTATGAGATGAGAAGAGTGTTGTATCAGAAGTCCGTAAGAAATTATATCCACTGATATATTATTCATAGGTGTAGGCTTTTTATTAATTTGGAAATAGGGATGTATTTGATAGGCTCTAAGAAGCTAAAAGAATTCCTATGTCCACATTGTATTATGGAAAGTATGATTTTTTTTAATTTCAGCCCTGAAACACTTGTGTGGTAACATGAGAGTGAGAAATAAAATTTTCCGTAAAGACAACACAATCTTATTTAAGCGGAAATTCTGTGTCTTCCTATTTCAACCCCTCCCTGGCATGGTGTAGAAGTAAGATAAGATAAGATAAGATAAGATAAGATATTTATTCACCAGTGGTATTGTAAAATACATGGCTTCGTCAATTGTGGATGTATAATAATGAGAGAAATGCGCACATTTGTGCATATGTAATTACATAGAACTTATACCTAATTGCAGAATGCAAATACAGAAAGTGTCCATTTTATCAGAGTTTACATCTCATTATCCTGTATTTGGGAAGTCCGTTATTCCTAGGCTGAAGAATTCCTCTAAGTTGTAGAATGGGGTTTTCACTAGCCACTTAGATATTGTGTTCTTGAACTCCTGTGCATTCAGTTCCTTGATCCTACTTGGAATTTTGTTGAAAACATTTGTGGAGATCACATGAAAGTTATTTTGGGTTTTCGTTAGTCTTGTTCTTGGTACATTCAAGTCACTTAGTATTCTAGTCCTGTGTTCATGAATCTCACTTCTAAAAACATTGTTCTGGGCTTTACACTTTACATGAACTAGCAGATCCAATATGTACAAGTTTATGATTGTCATAATTTTGAGTTCTCTAAAGAGAGGTTTACAGTGGTCCCTATTACTTGCCCCTGTTAGTATTCGTACTGCTTTCTTTTGTAAAACTAGCACTTTCTTAATATGTGGGCTATTGCCCCAAAGTAGTAGACCATATCTTGCAATTGGAAATACGTAAAATAAGCTGACTTCACATATTCTTGTGGAACTAGCGTTCCCAGGTTCCTTAGTAAATATAACACTCTAGAGAGCCTTTGGCCTACCCAATTTATGTGCTCTTCCCAGCTAAGCTTGCAATCTATAATGATCCCCAAAAGTTTGCCAGGCTCTTTATTGGTTGTCCCATCTGGTTTCAGAGTGAAAGTAATCGACTGTGTCTTCGTTCTGTTTAACTGGAAACCATTTGCCCTAAACAAGATATCTGCTTCTTCTAATGTTTCTTGGCTTTCTTTGTGGAGATTGTCTGCTGTGTGATCACTATTTAGGAAAGTAGAGTCATCTGCATATATTATTGATCGGGAGTGTGTGACGTACTTTTTCGGGTGACTGCAAATTTCCTACACCCAGTTTACTCTCTCTTTCTTTTAACCATTTACTAAGTTTAATAATATTGATGAAAATTTATATTAAGGGCGCCATCATCAATACTCTTCTCTCTTCTTTTTATTTTGCATCAGCCCAGTCACAAATCAAATTATAGATACACAGGCTATGTACCTACAGGCCTCTCGGCTAGCTTTTTAATTTAACAGTGGAGATGGGAATGGATTCGGCTCTGTCCTTTTATTATTATGTAACTTAGCCCAAAAATCAGTGGCTCTCAAACCATTACAAGGATAGGGGTCAAAATCTGTGAGGACTTCACGATAATTTACTTTGCGTAACAATAACCATAATTTATTTAATATTTTTTTTCTGTTTTCTTTTTTTTCAACAATAACAATCTGATTTACAATAAATTACATTTACTCTTGGTTTTTCCCCTTTTTAACAACTACTCATCCTTAAAATCTTCAGATCACCCGATCTGAACAACATTGACCATTCAACACTTTTATTGGAAAGATTAGTATTCAATTCTCACCTACAAGGTTAGTAGCCCAGTTTAACTGTATGAATGTGTTCCTTGTTCTACAAGACAAATTCCTAATTAATTACTCTAATCTCTTTTCTTTCTTTATTTCCAGGTGTCTACTAGAACATCTCAGATTACCCTTATAATTTACTACTAACTTGCGGAATCGTTTCCATTTGCAATTTCAAAACATTTCAATATATATATTGTACTTTCTTCTGAATAAATAAAGGTTTTCAATTCATAATTCAGTCATTAACTCGACATATTATACTCAATGATTCCACCTATTTCTCCTATACCAATCCACTAGTCATTTTAGTCTATGAAGAATCGTACTCAAAGTTAAATAGGAAAGACAGTGTTATGAAGAAAGAAACGGAACTTTAGGCCTATACCCACAGAGTGACTGTGGCGATAGACCACCGATACAGGGGCGGCGTCTAGATCTTGAGTTACAAACAATCTGACTCCCCTCCTGCAACCGGGAAAATATTAATGGGCCGCAAACAAAAATACAATTTTGACAATCGATGTCAGAGGTCCCTGACACTCTCTCCTAGAGGCACGTGGGGCCGTTGTTCGCCTCCAACACCGATGACTTTCACAATTTCTCATAAATCTTTTTATACTCCACCAGTATAGGCTTTGCCTACTACTGGATTTATATTTCCTTTATTTGGGATACTTCCGGCGCTCCCTCACCTCACCCTTGTTCTTTTTTTCTCCTGGGGTAATTTCTAGTACACGCTACTGAACCACCTGTCATCTATTCACTACCCCAAAATTACCAATTCTCCTCTTTCTAATCTAACCAGTTATTCTTCATTATCTTTTAACTCCTTTTCCATTAAGCAGAGTTCCTTTTCAATTTATACCATTGCTCTAATTTACCTACTTTATGTTACTCTGGTTTCCATACTTTTCAGGTTACTACTCTACTCCATGGGCACCCAATTTTCTTGTTTCTAAATTCCCTAGAATTCTAACTGCAACTAATTCACGCCCCAGGTCAGTAACTCTCTCTTTATAACCCTTGAGTGAACTTCTGCTTCTATCCTAACATGTAAATCTTCCAATGGTATGCGCCTAATGTACTGCTACTCATAGGCTCTCTTCTGCCTCTCAATATTCACCTTCTTATCTCCTTCTACCATATTCCATACAATTCCCGCTCTTCGATAAATCTCTTAAAAAAAACAACTCAACATTACAGGCCAGCATGAAATCCACTTATAGATAATCACCTGTCACCTAACGAAAACCAAGTGGGAGAGGCCCTCGTAAGCAATACTAAGTAAGCCCCTATTACCCTTCTTCCTTACTCCCCTCGCGTCCTGTCTTATAAAAACAAAGTTTGTATGAGCATCACCAATTGCCCCGAGCTATGTATTCATTCGTGGGACAATCACCCATAGAAACCCAAAGTATAGAGATTTATCTTTACTATTCAACGGTTTCTCTCCTGACTGCTCTTTTTGTAATTAACTTAGACCAGAAATGGAAACTGATTGGATTACTGTATTTTATTACCTCACCCTAGACTAATCACATCTATACTTCTAACCCTACTCTTTATCCTTCATAACGGCGTCTAGTCGCCACACATTCCTTAGAAACGGCTTTAAACAACAATGCCTCAAAATTCTCCCACTTCCCAAAACAAAAAAAATGTTTATGTGATTATACTCAACGGGTGATGACCAACTTATCCTCTGATCCTGTGTTGTTTCCATCTACTTCCTGATGTCCACATCTTCCTTTATTCCAGACTAAGCAGTCGTGACCCACTCTTCTTTCCACAGCTGATGTTCGCTGTAGCGGTCTCTCGTACCGGCTGACGTGATGTGTTCTTCCAACTAACGACTATCTCCATATAGTCGCGTCAGTGAAATTCCCCTTCAGAATTTCATTAGATGAAAGTCTGACAAACCATCATGCCAGGGCGCCTCCACCGCTGTCGCACATTCCAGTCTCGTCTCCTCGCCTCTTTCTCTTCAACCTTCCTCTCTCGTAGTCAGACACGTTCCTACTAACTGTTTTTTCAGGTTCAACTCCTCTCCCGTCGATTCGCCATCCACGCATGCGCACTTCTCCTTTTTCTGTAATTCAAATAAATTCAGGGCAGTATCGATAATCATGGAAGTGTTCAATATCGATTAGTTGCGGTCTCCCCAACCCTTCCTTTGTTTAGGAATGGTTTCTACCGTCTATTTGGCACGCAGCTATTTGCTTCATTACAAGTGGACATTATGTCCCAAGTCATTTATCATGATCAGAAACAGGACGGGACCAAGTACTGTTCCTTGTGGGATACCCTGTCTGAGGTAACCTATGTTTGATTTTTTTTCCAGCCATTGAGACAATCTGTTGGCGATCAGTAAGGTAGGCTTTAAACAGCTTCAGTTCTCTGTCTTTTATACCATAGTATTCTAATTTCAATAACAGTAAATCATGGTTGACACAATCATAAGCCTTGGTCAGATCACAGAGGGTGGCTTCCGCCATCTGATGGTTCTCAAATGCATCTAATATGTGGGTTATCACTTTGCCTACTGCATCAACTGTACCCTTGTTGGTCCTGAAACCAAATTGGATGTTTGCATATATATTATTTTCTTCAAGGTATTGGCATAATTGTCTTTTCATAATTTTTTCAAGAATTTTTGAGAAAGTTGGTATTATTGAAATAGGCCTGTAGTTTCCAACATCTGACTTGTTACCTTTTTTAAACACTGGTATAACTTTCGCTACTTTTAATGTATCTAGGAAAGTGCCAGTTGTAAGACATAGGTTTATACATATTGTTAATGGGTATAGAATGTACCAAATTATACTTTTAAGAAAATTGTTGGATAATCCATAGTAGTCTGCTGTATTAGAGTTTGTCATATGTCTCACTTCGTTTAGAATTTCTTCTTCCAAACTTTCTTTCCATTTAAAGATTGTCTTTGGATGGTCTATATTTTCCAGTAGTTGTTTTACACTTATGTCTGGAGGGGATATTGCACCTTGGATCTTGTCAGCTATGTTGATGTAGTAATTATTTACTTCTTCTGGATCTATTATTACTGGATCAATGCTAGGTGAGGGAGTGTTTGTTTTAATTAGTCTCCAAACCGCTTTACATTTGTTCCCCTGAGTTTCTATAAAAGTAACATTTGCTTCTTTTTTGGCTTTCTGGATAGCTAACGTGTATTCTTTCCTAAATTCTACATATTCTTTCTTACCTTCTTCCGATTGTGTACTTTTGTAGTTCGAGAAAAGCAGTATTAGTTTTACTTTATTTTCCCTTAGTTCACGTGTATACCACTTTGGCTTATTAAGTCTGCACTGTGGGTGACTCTGTTTTATCGTTTCTTCTGGAAAGTACTTATCTAAGAAATTCGTAAACCATATATTAAATTCTTGAGTTTTGTCCATTCTGTAGCGATAATCTTAATGATTTATGTATAGCGTAGAGCTTTATCACTGGTACTGACTACTAAATTGCGGTATTTTGTTACCTGTTGGAGGGCTTTCAACCGCATGGAGCGGCCATCTTCAGCAACTCAGCATAGCGGCCATCTTCAGTTGCTGAAGATGGTCGCTCCATGCGGTTGAATGCGCTCCAACAGGTAACAAAATACCGCAATTTAGTAGTGAGTACCAGTGATAAAGCTCTACGCTATACATAAATCATATATTAAAGTTGTCAAATAGGCAATTGCCATAACCTTTGCTTATATCGATCAGTAGAACATCCCAATTTATTATCTGTAAAGCACAGAGAAAAATTACATGTGCCCATGGTGAGAAAACTCTTCTTTGAATATAAGACACTTGGTTTGGGTTAAATTTTGGTTGGTCAAGCGTGATCTTACATACAATTGCTTTATGGTCCGACAGTCCTGGCTCTGTTATTTTAATTTCACAGTTGTGGATTCCCAGGTTTGTTATTATATTGTCCAGGCAAGCCTCTGCACGTGTTGGACAGGATACCTTGGGGTAGAGATTGAAGGATCTAAAGAGATCCAGCAGTTCCATTTGTCGAGGGGAGGTATATCTGAGATCAACATTTAAGTCACCTCCAATAATTATTTTGTACTTCGACCACTTAGAAGACACTGTTTGGAGTGTCTGCTCCATACGGGTTATAAATATACTGAAATCACTATCTGGTGTCCTATATACGGAGATAAGCACTACTTTGAAATCCGTCAGAGCAACCGCTGTAATTTCAAAGTGTTTTTCAACACACAGGGAATTAAGATCAACCACTGAGTAGACTTGACCCATTTGCACATAGATGGCTACCCCCCATTGCGCATCTGTGACCTACAGAATGCACTAGCTAACACATAATTTTGTAACCTACAAAACTCGGCTTCTTCTTTATATTTATTTATTTATTTATTTGATACCCATTAAACATTTACATGTGTTAGGCTTAGTAAGATTACATAAATATTAAGTCCAATTAGTGGTGAGGTGTTCTCTTACAGTGTAGAAGTTGTTTCTTAACAGCAGCGATTTTACTTTCTTCTTGAACAGTTGTAAGGAGTTTAGCGACTTTGAGCTCTCAGGTAGTTTGTTGTAGAGTTTTGTACCAGTGACAATGTGACTGTCAAGTGTCTTTTGAAGTCTGTATCTATTGGGTACTAGATTATTTCTCCCACGAGTGTTTGATTGTGAACATCATGTTGTACAGTTGCTGCAGGAAGATTCATATGCATAAAGACAAGGTTAAAGTATACAAATAAGGAGGATAATGTCAAAATTTGATATTCAGCAAAGAGTGGTACACAGCTATCAAAGGGACCACAGCCTTTTATAGCGCGCAATGCCTTTTTTTGCAGCGTGAACACATCACTGGCAGCAGGGCTGTTGCCCCAGAGCATAATGCCGTAGGACAAGTGCGTATTGAAGAAACAGTGGTAAGCCATAAGTACAGCATGAGGGGGCAGAGCATTTTTTAATTTCCTCAGCAGGAAGATAGCACTAGACACTTTTTTACATAGCTCTTGAGTATGTGCTTTCCAGTTGAGTTTGCTGTCCAAAAAGATACCCAACACTTTGACAGAGTCAATGTCCTCAGACATATGATCAAATGTAAGAGACTGAGTTTTGCTGGGGTTCATACAAAGACCATGAGCAGAGAACCATTTACTAAGCTGGGCCAGTATGTATTCAGTGTTGCTGTCGTCATTAGTTGAGTTCAGTACGGTGGTGTCGTCAGCATACAGAACAAGTCTTGCTGGAATAGCAGAGTGAAGGTCATTAATAGCTACTATAAATAGGAAGGGGCCAAGGATGGATCCTTGGGGAACACCTGTTGAGATTCTTTTATAAGATGATAGTTCGTTTTTGGTAAAAACCGCCTGATATCGTTCACTTAAGTATGACTTGACAGTGGCAAGCTCCTTCCCTGTTACGCCATAGTGTTCAAGTTTCAAGCAGATAATCTCATGGGGTAAGCAATCAAAGGCTTTAGTGAGGTCACAAAGGTGCATTATGGCTCTACTCTTATCTTCAAAGGATTCCAGGATGAATCTGACAATCTCTTCCACTGCTAGAGTTGTGGATTTGTCAGCTCGGAAGCCATATTGGCTTTTGTAGAAGTAGCCATTGGTTTCAAAGTAGAATTCTAGCTGTTTATACATAATAGATTCGACAATTTTAGACAGAATTGGTACCAATGATATTGGCCTATAGTTCGCAGGCTGGTCTTTAGCTCCTTTCTTGAAGACAGGAATAACTTTAGAGTATTTGAGGGAGTCAGGGAATACACCCTGCTCGAGACACTGATTTATCACAAACGATAACGGATGCACTATCACATAGATTATCTGCTTCATGAAGAAGTTTGAGAATCCATAAATGTCTTGGCTTTTGGAGTTAGAGAGTCCAGAAATTGCCTTATGTACGTCTTCAGGGGTAACAGGATTCCATTTGAAAACAGTTTCAGTTGTAGGGATAGTCCTAAGATGTATAGGATCTTTATCAAGACAGACATTATTCTGTAATTGATTCACTGACTCAATGAAGTACTTATTGAAGACTTCAGCAGATAGGTTATTGTCGGGCTGTTTATGTTTAGATTTACCAGATTCAGTATTAATTACACTCCAAGCAGTTTTGCATTTGTTTACAGAGTTGAATATGAGTTGTTCGTTGAAAGATATTTTGGATGTTCTTAATTTCTTTCTATACTCACTTCTGCTGTTTTGGAATTCGGACACATTGAAATCGGAACCATCAGCTTGTTTTAGCTTGTATAATCGGAACATTTTATCTCTAATGGCTTTGAGGTCTTTTGAGAACCAGGGCTTGGGTGAGTTGTTACTTTGACTCTTTTGCACCACATTGAAGGAGCAGAAGTGATCAAGTAGAGTCTTTAATGTTCCGAACAATGAGGAGAAATTTTCCAATCCACAAGTCGAGGATAGCAGAGTACACCAATCTATATAGGATAGCTCAGTGATGAGATCACTTAGATATTTAAAGCTAATGATGCGTTGTTTAGGTGTGTTGCAAATTTCATTGCTGGTTGTTGGTGTTAGATTCTGGAGTTGGAGCCAAAGTGCACTATGATCAGAGAGCAATGGGTTTTCGACTCCACAAGTGTACTGCCATGGGTCGTAGTTTGTTAGGATGTTGTCTAGGCAGGATTTATTTCTGGTAGGTTCATTATTAGTATAAAAGACTAAGAGTATTAAGAAGGAGACGCACGGGCTTGCTCAAATGATTGACATCTAAGTTAAGGTCAGCACTAATGACAAGTTTAAGCTTGGTGGATTTACTCAGGGTGTCCAAAATCTGTTCCAGTTTACTTATGAAGAGGTTAACGTCGCCATTCGGGGACCTGTAAGCTGAGATGATGACCAAATTGAGTTTAGTGATCTTAACTGCGGCAAATTCGGCATGTAGTTCAACCGAAGACTTGTTGATCCATTCAAGGGAATGCCAGTCCAGTGTGTCTTTTATGAATATCATAACTCCACCATGAGTGTGCACTTTTCTGCAGAAATAACTGACAGCAGAGAAGCGGTCTACGCGATATAGGTTAATTTCACTTTCACAGAGCCAATGCTCACAGACTGACAATACATCGAAATTATGGTCGAGAAGGAAGTGCTCAAGTTCATTAAGCTTGTTCCTGAGACATTGAATATTAATGTGTAGTAAGCTAAGATCACTTTCGGTTTTGCTGGTAAGTCAGCCGGAGTTAGTTGTTTCTTCATGGATCTGATTGGGTCTTAATTTCCAAAAGAATTCCGTAAGTAGGGAACCTTCAGGCCAAAAGTCAGCATTAAACGCATCCTTAAAGTCATTTTCCTCGAGTTCGATGTGAAAGGACGCATATGAGTTATACTTGGTCTTCATTCTAGTTACCTTTTCAGTGACGAGGTTGGCAATGGTCGTGTTGGTGGTGTCTGGTTCGAGCCTACTGAGGAAAATTGCCTTTTTCTTTGCAGGCGGGACAATAGCTTTTATGTTGTCCATTCTTTTCGTTCCCAACAGAATAGGTTTATCTACTCTTTTCTTGGCTTTCTTAACTACTTCCACCCAAGTGGCCGGGGACTCTTTCTCTGCTTCCTTGAGTGCGGCTAGTTCAGAAGCTGATGAAAATTTACGGTGCTGTGAGGCATCTACACTACTTGTAGGTTTTTCATCCTCCTGTGCCATCTGCAGTTGTGCTCTAGGAGGCCGTGACAGCTCACGGGACTCTTTGAGCTTAGATTCATTTGTGTAGACCCTATCATTTAAGTCCTCCAGTTGTTTCGTCATATTCTCTTTCAGTGTAGAAACAGTGGTATGAAAATTATGCAGTTCAGCCTTTACTTGCTGCTGGAGGTTCTCAAGCTCTTTCAGCGTCTCGAGGGTTTTCCTACAACCAACACAGAGCCATTTTAGGCCAGGGCTCTTGGTAGAGCCATTAATGAGACGCAATTCATTGTCCCTGAGGTCGGTGCAGTCTGCATGAAATAATTGATCACAAACTCCGTTGCAGTTCACACGGTTGTCCTTCGGTTTAAGCACATTAGAGCACTTCCCACATGATGAAGGACTAGTGCCCGCCGCCATCTTGTAATCTTGTATACATCCAATGTTCACATATACTAAGGGCAAGAAGATCTTCATTCTGTAAGAACATATCCAATTCATCTGTTTTATTCCTGATACTCTGAATATTATACTGCAACAACATTAAACTGTGGCCCTCGTCCTGTTTGACAATTTTTGTCCCATTATTCAAATCACTATCACTTAACTGTTCACTGTTGTCCTGTAGTCAATTACAGGTTTGTTTCGGGTCTTCAGGAGTTTCTTGGTTGAAGATTCTTTCTTCTCGAAGTTTACCGAAGAATTCTGTAATTAAGCATCCCTCTGGCCAAACCTCTTCTGTGAACATATTTGGAAAGTCCTTCTCCTCAACTTCTACATGGAAAGAGGAATATGTATCATATTTCGTTTTCATTTTTGTGATCACAGCCTTCATATTTTGCTTACCAAGATAGTCCTTGATATTGCTTGTTGTGATTTGAGGACCCAGTCTGCTCACAAAAATTGCTTTTCTCCATGGCGGTTTTTTTACGACTTCTATGTCCATGGCCTTACTGCGGCCTGACATAACCTTTTTCTCCGTTGGATTCTTCTTTCTGTTCACCACTTCCGTCCATAATGGTTCAATCACTGTGTTTGGATTCTTCGTTTTTTCTACTTCTTCACTTTCTTCAGGTAGATTAACAGTCAGTTTGGGTACAGGTACTGGGGCTGGTTCTACTTTGTCTTCTATTTGTATTACCTTGTTTTCTTCTTTAACCTCTCGCCTCAACATCTCCATTTTTTCTTGCATGTCCTGAAATTGGTCTTTTACGTTTATTTGTAGCTTTTCCAGTGTCGCACTCATTTTCTCGAGTTCTTTCTCCATTTTTTCTTTCCCAGCACTTATGTTTTGCAGTGACGCTACTGTCTGGCGGCATTGTCTACACCACCACATTAATCCCTCGTTTTTTGTTGTCCCGTTCAGCAATCTAATCTCTGCATCTTTTAGATTCAAACAACCACTATGGAAAATGCTTCCACATATTCCATTACATTCTATTTTGCTATCTTTAAATTTAACTTGGTTGAAACACCGAGCGGATTCAACGTTGTCTGATACCTCCGGCGCCATCTTGAAACGTCTTCAACACAACAGTAATGGAATGGAACATTCAATATCCTTTATGAGCCTTAAAAAGCTATATCTAGCGTTTTCTGAGTGAATAGTTTGAGCGTGATAAGTCGTTCTTCCTCATTTCAAGAATGTACAAGGACTTAGAGTTTGAAAATCGAAATTCCTTGATAAGTTAAGTTGAAAGTACAAAATACAAACACCATGTGACACCAGGCCTTGTAAGCTAATGGCATATAAATAAAAATTTCAGATTTGTAACATATTAAAAAAATAAATGTATGACTTTCTATTGTGTTGATTTTGTATTTGTTCTTGCAAGAACACATTAGAAGAAACAGGGTTGAAGAATACTTTTACTTTAATTAGGTCTATGGATGAATGTGTGAATAAATTGTTGGATGGATGAATGGATAGATAAATGAATGAATGATGAATAGTTGGATCGATGGATGGATATATGGATGGATGGTTGTATGTAGGCCTACGTACAAAAGTTTGTATGTATGGATTGATGGATGACTGAATGGTTTAAGGGTTTGGAAGGATGGAGGTATGTATGGGTGGATCGATGAATGTATGGACGGATGCATGCGATTGATGATTGGTTGGGTGGATAAATGAGTTGATTAATGGTTGGATAGATGTGTGGGTGAATGGATGGTAGCAAATTAGCGCTTAAGCAGTTTATACTGAATAACCCCATGTATAGTGTGAATGAATATTATGAATTAGTAACAAATGCCAGGTAAAAATGTAGGCTATATTTTTGTATTTTATTTTGTATTATATTTTATAATGTTATAGACGTTTGTAATGCACCTGAAGAACTCAGGAGCTTTCTACAATAAATATTTTATTTTATTTTATTTTATTATGTAGGCTACACACATACATGCCTCCATGAATACATCCCTTGCATGAGGGGAGCTAATGTGCCTGCACCCTTAAATATTGACTATGGAACTCACAGTGATTTGTTTCTTAGGCCAACAACTGCTGGTGAAGTAGGTGACATCGTATGTAGTTTGAGAGCAAAGAAAATTTTCTGGCATTGATGAAGTGCCCTATTATATTCTGAGGTTATGTGGGGATGAGGTATTTGAGGCCTTGGCTGGATTTATTAACAAATCCTTCTCCACTGGATGTTTTCCCACTAAATTGAAAGTCTCAAAAGTTGTGCCTGTCTACAAGAAGGCTGATATACATTGTGTGAAAAACTACAGGCCCATATCTATGCAATCTTGTTTTGCAAAAAATTTTGAACTTGTTTTTCTGAATAGATTACTACCCTTTATTGAAGATCGATCCATTCTTAACGACAACCAGTTTGGATTTCGTAGACGCAAGTCCACTAAAGATGCCATTTTTACTTTCTTAAAGGATGTTTACACTAAGTTGGACTTTTCTGAGAACATACTTTGTCTTTTTTATGACATGACTAAGGCCTTTGACCTTCTGAATCATCATGTACTTATTGCCAAACTTAAGAATATGGGTATTTGTGGTATGCCTCTGAAGTGGATCGCTTCTTATCTTGAGAATCGGCAGCACATTGTTGCCCTAAGACATTTGGGAGACGACAATGTGCTCAAAACTTACAAGTCTCGAATATCTCCACCAGTTAATGTGGGTGTCCCTCAGGGCTCAAATCTTGGGCCTATATTGTTTCTTTTATATATCAACGACTTGCCTGAAAGTATCACCAATGGACATATTTGGCTCTTTGCTGATGACGTTTGCCATTTGATTAATGACACATAGAACTCAGAATGGTTTGAATGAAATGAGCAACTGGTGTGACCAAAACAAACTTATATTGAATCAAGAGAAAACTTCTTTGATTGATTTTCATACTGGAAAAAAGTCTGACTCTGTTCCTCTTTTAAGATTGAATGGAAAGACAGTCCATACGTGTGAAACTGTAAAATATCTTGGGCTTAATATTAATTGTAACCTAAATTGGTCAGCACATATTGACACCGTATCTAGAAGACTTGCTTCAGTGTGCTATTTGATTTATAGATTAGCTAGGTTGGTTAATCGCGAAGTACTTTTAAAAGTGTACTATGGATGTTTCAATAGTATTTTGAACTATGGTATAATTTTTTGGGGAGGTTGTACAGAAGCAGACAGACTCTTTTTACTTCAGAAGCGAGTTGTAAGGACTATATGTGGCGTCCATTGGCTCACTCATTGCAAGCCCTTATTTAGATCACTTAATATTTTAACGTTGACTTTTTTTTATTATGGAATCGGCCCTTTCTGTAAGAAACAACCCCAAAGTTTTTTTAAGAAACAATATGATACATGACTACAATACTAGAAATTCTGAGATGTTACATGTGCCGCAAATAAGAAAAGCTTTGACTAGCAAGAGCCCATACTGCAATAGTGTTAAAGTATACAATGCACTTCCAGCATTTATTCTTAATAAACCTTGTATTAATAAGTTTAAGTATTTACTGAAGTGTTATTTATTGGATAAGGCATTTTATAATTTACACGAATTCTATGATTGTACCGCCACTGAATGTAAAAATTGTCCACTGTGTCACCTTGGTGATTCCAACAGGCATAAATAAATAAATAAATAAATAAATAAATAAATAAATAAATAAAGAAAGAAAGAAAGAAAGAAAGAAAGAAAGAAAGAAAGAAAGAAAGAAAGAAAGAAAGAAAATGTTGTATAGGGAACGCTACGAAAATTGCACCTGATTCCTTAATCCCATATAACGTTTGAAAGAACAACCTGACATTTTCTGCTACAAAATAACCTGGATGATAATGAGAGTCGTCCGAAAAGATGGCTGACCCTTAGTATAACAACATTTTGATTTGTATTTTGCGGGGGGTGCGGGCCGCCCCAGGTGCCATCACCTGGGGATGACAAAATAAAAATGTGTCTTTGTAAGTAAAAAATTATCCAAAGGGAATTTAAATAAAATAATAATATTATTTAAAACAATTAAATAAGCTTAACTTTCTACAAGTCAACATGCGGGTTGAAACTTCTTTTAGTTTTAAATTCACTTAACAAAGGTAATAAAACGCGGCTGAACTGGCCGCTGTGTTGATACGAACAATAATATTTCGGTTAGGGGGAGGGGTGTTTATTTCTGCCGATGCTTGTCTCTGCAGTTTTATTAATTTGAATGAGACTTCAACAATCGGTGATATTTACATCACTCAAGCCGCAACCAATTCTACCCGCTGCGGCAGTCATGACTTTGACGAAAATAAACTTCGAATGTGAGTTGACTCCGCAGTCTCCTTCAATCTAGATTTTGAACTGGGATGTGCGCATATTTAAGAATAGATTATTAATAATACAGTTCCGTAAAATAGTTACATTACTTGTTTATGAAATTTATTAGGATCAATATAAAAAAATTATGTATAATTCACATAACTACCTCTGCCGAAATAAAAGTTAGCCTCCCCTTAAAAATAAGAGAAAGTTGTCACCAATCTTCGTGTACATCGCCAAAAGATACCTAACCCAAATACAAAATTTTGTTTTCGTATGGTTTTCCGTTACAAGAGGCCATATTGCAAAGAGCGCGTATTCATAGTGGGTAGCTTATAACTACCCTTTCATATAAAAGTTTTAGCTCTATAAGCAACCCACGTGCAAAATTTAAAGAAAATCATTAGAGCCGTTTTTGAGAAAACTTTCCTTATGCAAAAATAAGGAAAACTTTTGTCATCTTCGGTTCACATCTTCAAAGGTATCTGACATAAATACAAAATTTTGTTCTTTTATCAAAATTCATCTTTCCGAAATTCGAGATTTCGCTTGGAAAACAAAATATAAAATAAAAGTTTGCACATTTTCGGGAGTGTATTTTGGCCTAGATGTTCACTTTATTAACGGTAACACCCACAGTCTGTCGCTCACGAAAACAATGTATAGGCCTATCTGTCTGCCTACAACGTACTTTACACAGTGCTTTAGTTGGGCCGGTACGCACCGGTACTGCGTACCGGTATAAAATTATTTTCCTTCTACCATACCGGGAAAAATATGTCCTCCGGTACGTCGTACTAGAAGTACAGGAACGATATTGTCCTAAAATACTTATTAAATGTCCAATTCACGAGAGTGTATTTGCTAATAATGCAAACACTATTAAATTCCCAATAGATATGCGTTCTATGGAAGGTGAGTACCCCCATAAAATATTTTCCAACTAAAGTACTGACTTTACATTAATAATAATGATGACAATAATAATAGTAATTGTAGGCCTAATAATAATAATAATAATAATAATAATAATAATAATAATAATAATGTGCTTGATATGTATGTCTTTCCATAATCCTAACATAATTGGCTGAATTAGGTAAACTTTGTCTTAGATATGCACCATTGGTAGCACAGGTTACAACATGGCGAACATGGTAACTCGAATCGCTTTATGGATGGTTGATTCATAGTATACCATGATTTCGGAGCTTAGTTTTGCTTTTATATAACAAAGTAATTATTACTAACTTTGTATAATCCGTTGAGTTTACGAGTTGCATCAGATCAATTCGTTGCAGCTTCATCTTAAACTGTCATGGGATTACCTTTGACTATTAAAAAAATAACACTTGGAACTGTTCCATCTTTTAACAATTTAAATGGGTGGTAGGGCGACAAGAAATTTCCCGCACCGGGTACCACCTAAGCTTGCTACGCCACTGGTATTTTGATCACATTGTATGGGGGTTGGTTGAATTCCTACCCTTGTCTCAAGTGCTGTCGTGTAAAATGATTCCACAAAATCTTGGATCCATCCCAAAAATTACCTGTCTTCTTTTACGACACCTCCCTATTTATATAAAAAAAATGATGTAATTTTTGTGGGCTGATTGAATTAGATAACGAAAAAAGGAAATAGAAAGATATAAACTAAGAAACAAAAATAGCAATGGCTGGGAGAGAAAGCAGGAGAAATCGAAAATAAGAATCTGACAAGCGATATGGCAAAGAGAGAAAGAGGATTGAGGAAGAAATCCCTAATGGACCAATCACGGCTACTCGATGACATGCATAGACAGTCAGTTGCAAATTGCGTTTAGGACTTGGCTTTGCCAGCGTCCAACAGTTCTATGTGTCTGATACAGAATGGAACCTTTCCTGAAGTCTGAAAATATTAAGATTGAAATTAAGGAAGAGATTTCTCTAACACAACTAAAGCGTGAATCTGTGCCTATTGTATTTGACACGATACAGTCGGACGAAATCAAAGGTGAGAATACAGATTCCGTAGCATGCAGCTCCATTCACAAGTTAACGCAAGTTTCAGGAATTTCTGGAAGGAATAATGAGGAAGAGGATCAGCTCATGCAGTCGCACTCACCTGCTGTACGTACAAGCACTTCCTCTGCTATAAACAGTAAACACCGTTCTCAGACTCGAGACAAACATTGCTCGTGTGATCTTTGTGCTAAGCAATTTACCCGGAAAGGCAGTCTCAAAACTCATGTGCTCACTCATACTGGACAGAAAACATTTTCGTGTGATGTCTGTAACAAGAAATTTAACCGAAAAGGGCATCTGAACACACATGTACTCACTCACACTGGACAGAAAGCATTTTCGTGTGATGTCTGTGACAAGAAATTTACCCAGAATGGGAGTCTCAAATTACATCTACTCACTCACACTGGACAGAAATCATTTTCTTGTGATGTCTGTAACAAGAAATTTTCCAGGAGAGGGACTCTCAACATACACCTGCTCACTCACACCGGACAGAAACCGTTTTCGTGTGATGTCTGTAACAAGAAATTTGCCCGGAAAGGGCATCTCAACACACATGTACTCACTCACACTGGACACAAAGAATTTTCGTGTGATGTCTGTAACAAGAAATTTACCCTAAGAGAGAACCTGAAGAGACATTTGTTCACTCACACTGGACAGAAAGCATTTTCGTGTGATGTCTGTAACAAGAAATTTAACCAAAAAGGGCATCTGAACACACATCTACTCACTCACACTGGACACAAAGCATTTTCGTGTGATGTCTGTAACAAGGAATTTAACCAAAAAGGGCATCTGAACACACATGTACTCACTCACACTGGACACAAAGCATTTTCGTGTGATGTCTGTAACAAGAAATTTACCCGGAAAGATTATCTCAAATTACATCTGCTCACTCACACTGGACAGCAATCATTTTCGTGTGATGTCTGTAACAAGAAATTTACCCTAAGAGAGAACCTGAAGAAACATTTGTTCGCTCACACTGGACAGAAAACATTTTCGTGTGATGTCTGTAACAAGAAATTTACCCAGAAAGGGAGTCTCAAATTACATCTACTCACTCACACTGGACACAAAGAATTTTCGTGTGATGTCTGTAACAAGAAATTTACCCAGAAAGGGAGTCTCAAATTACATCTACTCACTCACACTGGACAGAAAGAATTTTCGTGTGGTGTCTGTTTCAAGAAATTTACTCAGAAAGTGAGTCTCAAATTACATCTACTCACTCACACTGGACACAAAGAATTTTCGTGTGATGTCTGTAACAATAAATTTTTCCAGAGAGGGAATCTCAACACACATCTACTCTCTCACAGTGGACAGAAAGCATTTTCGTGTGATGTCTGTAACAAGAAATTTACCCTAAGAGAGAACCTGAAGAGACATTTGGTCACTCACACTGGAGAAAGCATTTTCGTGTGATGTCTGTAAGAAGAAATTTACTCTGAGAGAGAACCTGAAGAGGCATTTGTTCACTGACACTGGACAAAAAGTATATTCGTGTGATGTCTGTAACAAGAAATTTATGCAGAGTGGGAATCTTAAAAAACATCTACTTACTCATTACTTCTGTAATGGACAGTTGGGGGGGGGGGAAGCGGACGAACTCCTGTAGGCGATTTCAGAGCCTAATTAATTTGTTAGTTGATATATTTTAACATCTGTGGGAGGAGCTTATTTTCTAGTGGGTTTTGAAATGTGCTAAGTCAACAGTCGATACTAGAACAAATTTCAATACATTCCCTGCTATCCTGTGGATGTCGCTAGGCATGCACAGTAGCTCATATTGGCAACTTAGGTATTTTTGTCTGTCCGCTTTTTTTCCCCTACCTGTACATGCTTTGTCTTGCATCTATTGCAATTGAATGTTTACAATCTCAATTTGGCCACTGGACTGCGAGACACATGAGAGTGGGAATGTCCATGGTTAGGTGGAGAAAATCTTGTTATTCGGCCTTTAGTTCCTCATTCAAATTTTATGCATCCTCATATTGAGAAGTGTTGGCCTACCCTTTTTATACATGTCAGTTATATTTTGTGTAATAACTTTGAACTCAATTGGTCAAATCACCATATGAGGGAAAATCTTTCTCTACAACATAATAATAAAAGAGGATGGTTTCCATTATTGTGCATTTTGTTATTTCACAGAAAATGTTAAAATCGATGACTTTTAGTTTGCTGTGTTCTTCATAAAACATAGAAACCATATAGAGATAAGTGGCGTAGGGTAAGGGTAGACTTTGAGACTCTACCTAAATAATATAAGGAAATAGTGGATTCATAAACAAATAAATGAAGGCCACAACAACCAAGCCATTAATCATTATAAACTCATTAGCTGTGTCATCAAAATATTTTTCGCTGCTGCATTCCCTAACCCCAATGCATAAAGCATGAATTTGTGGTGCCGCATGCTTAGGCAGCCCTCGAAATCTCATGATGCGGCAGTAAAGACGAGCTAAGACTGAGCGTTGATTCAGCCAGTCGAGTTTCATCAAGTGCGAGTTATATGACTTCTCCCATTAAACATTAACTTACTCGTTGCCAAGACAGGCCAATTTGTTTCGCAAGAGCGGCATAAAGTCACCACCAAAGAAACTGGAGAGATTTTTGAGAACCCTAGTCTCTTCGAAAATGGCGAAGAGTTGCTTCGACAGCACTGGGCTGTGACGTCATCTCCTGCACCACGCCACCAAATTTAAATGTTAAATTCACAAAAAATGATTTTACAACCCGCAACATGTGTTCTGCCGCTCTTGAAATACTCACGCAACTTTCACTACCTTAATAAAATTGTTACTATTTTCTCTCGTCTGATTTCAGCTCTTAGAAAACACAACACAGTGTTCTCTACCTTAAACGTTAAAATTATAGTTTTCTCGCTCCATCTCTGTGTCCAGAATGTAGCAACAGCAGGAGTAGTGTTTATCGTAAACTTAACATAAAACGTTTAACGAACAATTTATTTTAATGTTTTCTTTGGCTTAGTACACTTGTTGCCAGAAAAATCTGTCAGTCTCCTAACTTTCTAATTCTACTCATTTCTTCGCAACTGCTCGGTTCTCCCCTTGACCTGTCAACTGGGTGACGTCACAAGACAAAGCCGAGAAAGTTTGAAAATTTGGGCAAGCGACTGTAAAGTCACAATAGATTGCTTGTAAAATAATAGTGTACTATTCCCTTGTATGACGTCCTTTACAAGCGTGTGGGTGAGGTTTTCAGGCGAATTAGGTCTCATCCGAACTGGTCTACAAGGATCAGGTTCACATTGCCAGTGACGCCGGTGGCTTTGTGGTTAGTGTATTGGGCATTGAGACAAGAGGTCGCGGCATTGGTCCTTGGGTTTAAAGCCTAAGTAGTGTACGGGTGCTGTATGAAATTTTAAGAACTCACTGCCACTGCCTTGTATTGTTAGGGGAAGAATTATTTAAGGCAGTGACAGAGAATTCTTTATGGTATTCTGGATTTACATTTTAAAATATTGTAAATACAAGGCACTACAGAATGTATTCCTTGTGTAACGGTACAGCTGCAACATTAGAAGACTAGCAATCACTACTGTAGCGTTCGTCAGCAGTGTTTCTCAAACAGGGGATCGCAGGACAGGTAGTTAGGGTTGCATAAAGTCGTAAATGTTGATAGGCTCTACTCAGTAAATTCATAAAATGTGATCATTTGGGCTGTTTTCCTCCAAACGGACAACACAGAAACTCATGCCCTTCGCAACACAACTGCAACATTTTACAAACATGTTTTCAACTCAAGTTGTTGGCGACTGTTTTGTGTTGTTTTCTTAGCTGCAGTTGAGCGAGTTCAGACAGACAAAGTCTTTCACCTTCTATTCCAGTCATAGGGGAATGTTGTGTTTTGCTTAGCATGGAACAGGTTTAGTGAGGCAAAAGAACAAGTGTTGGTTTATTTACGTTTTTCGCAAGAATCACGTTTATCTTAGAAAATGCTTGTTATTAATACGAGGATGTGATTTTGTAAAAGTCAGTTCGTTACTGGACAAGTAATGCATCAACGTGCGGTGATTAATACTTCACATGCTGTTATTCATCAGATGAAAACACATTATTTTATACAACGTAACTTGTTTGGAAATTGGAATAATAGAAATGTCCATTGATTAAAAACACAATTTTGATTCGGTGCAAGCCAGTTCGTGTGTTTTTATAGCGTTTTCGATGTAAGCAACTATGATGACACTTTCCATCTTGTGATGCGCACTATTGGTAGCATTGGGAACATAGATCGACGCAAGACTGTTCATTCTTTCTAGCACGACATAACTAATTAGTGGTTCTTACGAATATTGTTGCTGTATATCGTAACTTGACATTCCCGCACGCAATCTTGTTGCTATGGAAACAAAACAAATTTCCGTGCGGTAATAATTACAAAAAGCACACTGTGCCGTAAGTAAAATCATCATAATACAAGCCTTTATGGAAAACCGAAACCAAGGGCCCCCCCAGTTTGTGGCGACTTTTACAGGACAAATATTCGGTTCCCATAACAACAAACACATGCGAATCACTTTCTGAAATATAACATCCATCTTCAATACTGTATATACATAATATTTTCAGCTAATATCTCAATTAATATAAATAAATTGATATAAATAATCATCGTACAAAAAATAGCATGCAATACTCGTGCCGTAAGCGCATAACGGATCTCGGAAATAGAAAAAAATCGGCGCAAGCGCCTCGTTTTTTCAAACTCTTTTCTCGATCCGTCAGTGGCGGCTTTTCAGGGGAAGTAGGTGAAGTAGCACTTCACCAGTATTTTTCCTTTACAATACGTATTTTTAAAGTTTATTTTCCATATCACGAATGTTCGTTTTTTACTACAATTTTGAATTTCCCGCCACGACTGGTGTCAACGCTAGGAGGCAGTGTGCTCCCAAGTCCTCTGTCCTCCTAGCATTGAAGCTGAAGCCTTACCAGATGCATGGGTAGTCTGTTCCACTAAAAATGAGGGCGTGGGCTCATGGAAACCAGCAGTTTTCTCGCTTATCCCACTGTCCTCTTGCTGAGGGGATTAGACTACCCGTGAAGCTGTCCAACAGTTATCTCAGTCTCCACCAGACTTCTCTGTAAAGAAGTCACGTGATATTTTCAGAGGCCGCACGTGTACAGGCATTGTCGTTGGCAGTATCCCACACCGTGGCTTTGAGGAACAACTGTTTCGGCCATGAATCCTCAATATGATATCATGTGCGTGTTATTGGAGACGCCATTTTGTCGATTTAAGGAACCTGACAAAAAGGAACTTTTAAAATGTGGACGTCCCACCGAAATTCTAGGGTTACGTGGTACAAAAGAAGTGAAAAATATAGGTAAATGCTACAATATTACTTTCAAACCTTCGTGGTTTAAAGAATTTCCATGGTTGTGCTCTTCTCCAGCTCTGCAGAAATTGTTTTGTTGGCCATGCTTGCTTCTTAGCAATAAAAGCAACGTTTGAAATAGAGAAGGATATGCTGGCTTATTGAATATGACACGAGCCGCCACTGCGATCCGTATGCACCGGAATATTTACAAGGAAGTAAGAAAATAATAATTATTTACAAAATTCGTTACATTTAATTCATGAAATAACCTTAAATAATCCTACTCGAGATTACGAGTTTCATCAGATACAATTATTTTTAATTTCTCGTGGGATGGCCTATGATAAAAATAATACTTCAGTTAGGCTTAGAAAGGAAACACGCCAGCAAAGAAACATGAAACATGTTTGGAAGGCCATTTTAGAGGACATTCTGGATTATGTAAACCATACTGAATCAGAGCTTCTGACAACACGAGACACACCACACTCATAGTCTAGAATGCGTGGGAGTTGTCTAGGGACCACAAAGACCTTCGTAGGCGAGGAAAATCGCCAGAGAGAACCCAACCTAGGTAATTGGCGCCGACCAGGGTTTGAACTCGGGCCCTCTGCGTGGGAGGAGTGATCACAGCGGTGATGTGTTAATAAGCGGAAATTAATATACCATTAACCAATTGTAAGTCTATATCAATAATTTATCTGTGACCTCTGACGTATCTACGTGTTTCATCAAATTCTCATCATGGCTGTACTTTGCGACGCTAGCATCCCTATATGGGGCAGTGATTTAGTTACCTATGGGAAAATTCCGCGCGCGGTGTCTTTTCGTGTTTCGTGTATTTGTGCACTTTTCGAGTGGTTTTATTGTATTTGTGTTGAGTTAAATATTAGATGCCAGAGAATCTGCTGGACATTCATCGTGATACGTTTTGGCTGAATAAGGTAAGTTCCTGTTTTATTTTAAGAGTTTATTGTGGTGGAGTGGGGTTAGGTATTCACTAAGCAAATGTTATGGCCACAGAAACTAAATGGAGAATTCCTTTACGAGATATTTGATATTCAGCCTACGTTCTAGCTTACATAAGTATGTGTTATAATTCATCAAATTCATTTCAGTGAATAATTGTCTTGCAAAACAGATCGTACAAGTTTGCTGGCTGTGATTGTCTGAATGGATGATCATGTTTATTGAATCTGTGGCCCCAATTCATTCTGATGTAATCTCTTTATTAATTTCCTAATATCTTATTTAATTAACAAGAAGATGCAGTGCTCATAGTGGCTGATTGATGCAGGCCATGCTAGTATTTTATATTTTAAAACAGTTGACGGCTTCTTTGTTCCCTAGCAACTAAGCCAATAGCACAGCTCACCACAGTGGGCTTTAGAAGCGGTGAAATGTTATTAAACAAGTTACCAATATGAAGGCAGATTTTTCTCTGAACCAACTTAGTGTTAATGCTATATTAATCATGTCGGTTCTGTAAACTTAAATTCTGTACTCTTGCTTCGAATAGTTGTCCGTTCTGTCGGTAGATGCCAGTGATCAGAATCTCATGCTTAGATTTCACATTGAGTGACTTGAATAAATGATCGTTAGTTTGTTTCATTATACGTACATTTGTGCAGTACACACTCTTGATAATAATTGCTAATAAACATTATTTATGTTAAAACCTTTTAAAATTCACTACAGCTTGCGGCTCAGCTGGCTTTCTGTAATTTATTGACGAAGATAAACTGTATCGTATATCAATGTCTACAGTTGTTATTCCAGTTAAAACAAAACTGAGACAAAGGAAATAATGGCGACCAAAATAATAATAATAATAATTGTTTATGTACATTATTTATGTTAAAACCTTTTAAAAGTAGCTACTCCTACTAAAGTGTCATCTTATTATCCCACACGAAGTAACACACTTTTACAATGACTCATAATGACTGGATGAGTGGTTAGACTGCTCGCCTAACACCGCTACGACCCGGGATCGAATCTCGGTGATAAACATGTAGAATTTGTGGTGGAAAGAATGGGGTCGGGGCAAGTTTTCTCGGGGTGCCCTTGTTTCTCCTGCCGTATTTCATTAAATACATTTTATTAGTCAGTAATTTGATTTTAGTTTAGTTTATCAAATTAACAAAATTAAATCTTTGTAGTTTGTAGTCCTATTATCTGTTACATATTAAGTTTTAATTTATAATTGATCAAATCTTGTATTATTTTTAATATGTATAGTTATACTGGTGCAGTGGAAGAAAAGGCCCCATGGCATTAACTTCGTCAGTATAAATAAATAATAAATAATAGTAATAATTAGAGCAAGGCATTTATGACATGAAAATAGTGAAAAAATGACAACTTTACAAAAAATACCAATAAATTTACCATAAATTTACTTATAATTAGCTTTTTAAGTAATGGACTGCTAAAGGCGATTTAATGGATAACAGTGTTTTATATATCAATTTACACACTTATTTTGCTATTAAAGAAGTAAGAAAATTTATACTAGGCTACTTGGACACCCTTAGCGAGAAAAAAATTCTTTCTCAATTGGTACGCCCATCACATTCCCTCTAGCAAATATGTGCCATTAAAAAAAAGTCTAAAAGACAAACTGCTGTGGTGCTTACAATAAATCTGAATTAAAATGAACTATGAACATTTGGCGGAGATTCTCAAATAAAAACGATTGTCTGTTGTCTGAAAGTAATGGAAAAGCTCTTCTCTACCTCCACTGAAATATGACCTAAAAATGACTTAAAAATTTCCAAAAGAGGCCTATATCTTGAAAATGGACAATAAAGCAAAAAACAAATTGCCCTTAGCCTATTTAATCAATTTTTTCATTATACACATTTATATATATTCGAGCTACCTTTTAACCTTCATATAAAGAAGATGCAAATCCATCAAATGCCTTGTCCTAGTAATAATAAACTAAAAGGAATTAAATGTTTACAGTACCAGAATCGTGTAAAGTGATTCAGTTTTTTGAAAGGTCCTTTATTATTATTATTATTATTATTATTATTATTATGTTTTGAAAAAGAAAATGTAATGATATTTGATTTATAAAATCTTATTGTAAGTTTTAGCCATGCGTTTGAGTTGTATTTAATTGCTATAGAAGAACAAAAATGCATGTTAGATCAAATCTAATGGGAAAGTGATTGCGTGACACCACAGCTTCCACAATTGAAAACCAACAAGGACATGCCTTTACAGTGTTTTCGACTGTAAGTTACTGTACACCCCTGCATTATGCAACGATGGTTTTTGTTTTTTAAGATTTGAGATTTTAGATTCATAACAAAATCAGCTCCGCAGCAGTCATCTGTTCGCAAGTTGTCGTAGTTGTCTTCTGCGATAGATGACAGGTGATTGCGTACGGCAGTGGCGGCTCGTGAGGTTCCATAGGGGTGGGTCACATACAAATATAAGCCATAGATGTTAGAGGAAAACAGAACTCGCACTTAAGCTAAAACTTACCTTTCTTTTTCATTTTTTGTATAACAATACTATTCTTTAGGACATTGTCAAGTGTCGCGGTGTAGTTAATGAGTCCTTTGAAAACACTTGGGTTATCAGAACTCTCTATCTCATTATGCCCACGCAAAGCCAATTCAAATTCCCCGCAAAATTTAATGGCATCAAGAATGCTTGACAAAATATATATGTTTTTGTCAACAACATCATTATGCTTACGGACACATGTTCTATACCCATCATCAAGTTGCACCCTGATATCAGCCTTCCCTAAGACAGCGAGACTCATTTCATTGTCTAAATGGCGTTTTGACAAACTGTGCTTACATCTATCGGGTAAATATTTACCAGTTTTAGTCCATGCATCTTCTCCACCGAATAGAATACACGGAAAACAAAATAGTGCATTAGTTGTCAGACACCCGCACATCCACTCGCACTTTTCATATACATTTTATTGAAATTCCTCTTGTACACTCTGTTTTTGTCTTTATTAGCTCTGGTCTGGTCTAGGCTGGCCTAATTATTTGGCTAATAACCGGTCCTCGAAATTTAGAATTTTATTTTGTATCTTATCTCATTCATTTAACTATCACTATGTAAAAAATACTTTACTAACTAAGGAAAAATCAGAAGCACGCACTAACACCCAACAAGAAAAAACTTCCGGCTTTAGCTTATTTGAGTTGCGGAAGAGGGTAGGAAAACAACATTTTTGCACTCGCCCTTTCCCAACTGGACAGGTTTTACGGGTAAGATGTTATTGTATTCTGATACCCTGGGGGGAGTAAGAGAGTTGGCTATACAGTATTCTGTCTCTTTCGACACGTAAATATGTTCTCAGCTACAGAGAAATAATAATGCATACCACACCATCTGGCGGAGGACTTCAAGAGTGTAGACAGCGCTGATTTGTGTGAAGTCGCAAAATTACTGTGACCCTGTACAACTTAAACTAGCCACAACCCCTCCCTGCTTTCCGTCAGCTTTAGAAAGGAGAAATGTTAAAGGGATGAGAGATGGCTGGGCACGACGGAAATTTGACCCATGCTATGTTGCCAAATTTTACCAGGAAAGCAAACGCGCAAAGTTTGAAATAGATGGATGTTAAGTTATTTTATTCGTTGCTATAAATGCAGTACAGTTTATATTCAAAATAGATGGCGATGGGGGGCACGTGACCCTGTGACCTATAGGTAGAACCGCGCCTGATGTACGGTCAAGTCGAGATTTTCTTTGAAACGAACGGATTTTTACAACACGAAACGAACTCAATTGAGCGTAATATTAGATTAGATTAGATTAGATTAGATAGCGGGGGGCTTGAAGAGAGTTTAGAGACCTCCCGCACGTCAGCCTAAAAGGCTTATTGTGCTGCCCCTTTTGGTAGAGAAGCTCTTGTTGGCTTCCTTTCCCAAAGTCTTCCCTGGATATTTGCCAGGGTAGTGCAGTCAGGCAGATTATTGGATAACTCCTTCCTCCTGCTTGCTTATGCTTTGTACCTCGTCCCATTGGGCGAGAAGATCTCATTGTTTCCCAAAATCTGTTCCTTGAACAAGGTGTAGTATTTTGGTTCCAATGTCCTTTTCATTCCCTAGGTCTTCCCTGGATATAGAGAGAGTGAACCTCTTTCTTGCCAGGGCTGGGCAGTCAAACAGGATGTGTGAGGCCGTCTCTTCATCCTGTTTGCATAGTCTGCAGATGGGATCATCCTCATAGAGTCCCACTTTGCGTAAATGTTTTCTGAAGTGACCATGCTCAGATATTAACGCAACCACTTTCCTTATTCCTCTTCTGTCCAATTTTAGGATAGATGAGGAGGTAGTGTTGCTTGGACCCAGGACCAGTTTCCTGGCCTGTCTTTGTCCTGGATAGGTTTGCCACCTAAGTTGGTGTCTTTCCCTGGTCCATGTTTTAACCGAGGTTTTAGCAGTATTTGTACTGATTCCTACCACGGGTTCAGGGCCGACAAAGGGTATCTGTGCACCCTTTTTTGCCAGTTGATCTGCTTTTTCATTTCCTAAAATTCCCTGATGCCCAGGCACCCACCTTAGTTCAAGACTATTGTGGGATGAAAGGGCAGCGAGGGAATTCAAACATTCCCATACCAGTTTTGATTTTACCTGGTCTGAGGAGAGCGCCTTTAAAGCACTCTGGCTATCTGTGAGGATGAGAATTCGCTTGCCACGGTAGCCTCTCTCAATTCCTCTGAGTGCACAGCTCAAGATAGCAATTATTTCTGCTTGAAAAACTGTGCAGTATTTTCCAAGGCTTATACTGACGTTTTTCCTTGGAGATAGGCTAAATATGCCTGCACCTGATTGATCCCCTATGCGGGATCCATCCGTGAACCACACAAGTTGGTCCCGTCCTCTATCAGGTGTAATTCCTCCACTCCAGTCATTTCGAGAACCAAGAGTGGTCTTGAAAGGAGGAAAGGAACAGTGTTGAGTATTCATGAGATCTGACCTCATATTCAACTCTGTAATGTCCAGGAAGCTTAATATGGAGGTATGGGCAGTTGCTGAGCTGCTGTTCCTCCAGTTCCTTGTTTGTACTAAGCGATGGGCAGTGAGCCTGGCCTCCGCTTGTAAGTGAATGTCCATGGGTGGGAGGTTCAACAGAGTCTCCAATGCAATGGAAGGAGTACTACTGAAAGCCCCTGTAATACACAGACATGCTAATCTCTGTAGCTTGGTAAATTTCCCTGCTACAGTTATTTGTAATGTTTTGTGCCACCAAACGATGGCACCATAAGATATCTGGCACCTGACCATTGCAACATATAGCCAATGGCTTATGCAAGGTTTTAGCCCCAGGTTGTTCCAATAGTGCGTTTGATGGTCTCAAGTGTCCATCTAGCTCTACGAATGGTATTTTCGATGTGGTTATTCCAAGTCAGTTTCTTATCTAGTACAAGGCCTAGGTATTTAACTGATTCGGAGTATTCCAGGATTGAATTGCCTAGTTTAAGTTTACCCAGGTCCTTCATGTTCCTCCTGTTTGAAAAAGGGACTACAACTGTTTTGCTAGGATTAATAGACAAGCCTTCCTGCTTGCACCAGTTGTGAATTTTCCTCAGACCACGATCCATCATGTCTGAGACTGTATTGGGAAATTTCCCAAAGACAACAAGTGCTATGTCATCTGCATAGCTTTGTATGTAATATCCTTCCTGGGTCATTTCTTTGAGAAGATCATCCACCACGAGACTCCACAGTAGGGGAGAAAGAACTACCCCTTGTGGCGACAATTCCCATTGTAGCCCCAAGAAGGCTAGCTGTAATTTTCCTGCTCCTGAGCATGGAGTTTATCCAACTACAAAGAGTGTAATATTAACATGAATACGAAGATAATAGATTTTAGTTTAAATACAGGTTTTTTATTGCGCAGTTTCATTTGCTGCTGTCATCGTTCTGTGTTCGATATAATCGATTCCACACCCGTGTTATAAGGAAAATCTGTTTTGAAATGGATATCATTGTTACGTCACATGTATGTTACCTGAAATACTGTTCCCGTAGGAAAAACCAAGAACGGAAAGAAAAAGTCCCTCCGCTCTCTGGATACGCCAACTTGCCCTGTCGTGAAAACAACATGAAACCAGAACATTGCAGCCAGAACACGCCACATCTCACTGCACTGTTGTCATGGAAATGAAGTGTTCGGAGGCCATGGAATGGATCCTTCTAGTCTTTCTATTGAGAATTTAATTGGATTGAAGTTTATGCAAGAACTAGCCAACAGATCTGCAGAATAAGAAACCCTGAAGAGGGTACAATGACACCGAAAGCAGAGAAAAGCTATCATTTATTACTTTATGAGATTGTATGGGGGAAGGGAAAATGTCTGTCTGTCTGAACGCGCGATAACTCAAATACGCATTATCGAATTTTCATGAAACTTGGTATATACATTTATAACGTTTATAGCAAGAAGCAGCCTGTTGATATTGGACCAAATCGGTTGATCGGTACCGGATATGTCCAATTTAGTGCCTATTTTGTGGTAATATATTATAAAGAATTTATCAAATACAAATCAGTTCTCAAGACAACATATTGTTTTACAGTGTTCCTAAACGGCTTTGCAAGTTGCAATACAGTTAGCTTTGACAAATAACACTTACCACACATTCCTTCATATATGCTTATCAAACTTTAGACCTTTGTTCTTAAGCCCTGTTTAATGAATAGATCTGGAGTTTAACTCGTAAATCGACTTAAAAAAACTTATTTTCTGAATAACATATTTGCATTTATAACTGATTAAACAAAAGCATGCTGGCACTTTTGTTACATCAGTTTACCTGATTTCATTATTTTTTTGACAATGAAGTGAAACCACATCGACTTAATATAAGTTTTGGTTCGACCATATTACGTGTGACGTAATACCATTATTACTTCGGTTATTCGGTTATCCGAACACGGAACGATGTTGAGACCTTGAGAGCAGCAGCTGCAAACTGCGTTAAAAGTAGCCTGAATTTAAAGTAAAATCTAACAACTAACTAAAATAAATTCGTTTTGTGTTGTCAAGATACGTTGGATTCAAGAAAGCGAGCAAAAGGGAGCTTCGATTTCACTGACGCCGTAAGCTGCCATCTGTCGTAGAAGTACAACAGCCAGCAGTTGGTAAGGATAGCGCGGGTTTTTTAGTGAATCTGATATCTCAAAATTTAATGATTTGGACATATGCATATGCGTTCATGAACCACAGATTATTATCTCTGTTAGACATTACATGAGAATATTATGGGAGAAAAAATCCTTTTGACACTGCGATTTGAACCCATGGCCATTGGTAGAGCATTGGCATTTATAACCGAAGGTCCTGGGTTCAAATCCCAGTGTCAGAGGGTTTTTTTCCTCCTATAATATTAGGCCTACTCTGATTTCGTCCGACGCGTCAATAATCTCGCCAATTATGTCAATAAATTCTTCTACGAAGCTTTTCATGGGTATAATTTAGTCCTTGATAATAACTTAATGAAGTTACCTCCACGACGAACGAATGGAAGAATGAAAAAGAACTATTTTGGTGTCCGGAGTTCTATGTATGCCTTTCCCAAGGCTATAGCCTTGTGCCTTTCCGACTTCAGTCTCGGATGAAGGTTATTACTTAATTTGATTGGTTGTAACTTAGTTTCGCGCGCAATCGACTCAAAAATCACTTCATTGGCCGTCTGTTCAAACTCTAATCTTGGCAACGCCGTTCCTAGCTCCTTGTTGCATTAACTTCAATGGAAAACATTAAATGCTCGTAGTTGTTTGTTGGCATATCGGACTGTGGAAAGGAGATTCTGACTTTACAGCACTAAATTGGATGAAAGCTGATTTACTGTGCTTTATTTTAGTGTTTGTTTGATGCAGTTGTGGGTTGTCCAAAATAGTGGCGGATCCAGAGAGACATTTGGGGGGGGGGGACCAAAGTAGAGAGGGAAGTTTTTACTCATAAAAATTAATTATTCCCAGTACACAATTGAAAACAAATTGAACATTTCAGCATTTTCTTACAAAGGTATTTCAAAATAATGAATGTCGTTGCTTTAATTTAAGTATTTGGGTTATGTTCTAATAAATTCCCCCCCCCCCCATGGATCCGCCCCTGGTCCGGAATATATTTCCTTCCTGCACTAAATCCTTTGTTGCATGGATCATTGTCATATTCCGAACTCTTACAAATGGTAATTAAGAGACTTGTTTCGCTCGTTTCATAATGCCATTGTAGGCTCGTTGAACTATTGTAAGCCACAAGTTTTCATTTTCAAACATGTAATATTGAAACTTAATGCAGCAAAGGTTAGAAGGAACTAAAGCTAACAACCTGATGACGTTCTCAACCTTAAACATTATGTGTAGCATCATTAACTGCAGGGACTTGGTTAAAAGTACCTTCTGGAATACATATTTCAAATAATAGTATATTACAATACAAGTGCCGTAAGGCATGATTACGGATCGAGGAAATAGTTTGAAAACACGAGGCGCTTGATCACTGCTGTTATAATCGTTTAAACTGAATATCACAAAAGAGGACACAATATTTCCTGTACCTATAGTACCTAGCACTGGCAGAGGGATTAAAAATAAAATTCAAGTATTTTATTTTCGCAAATTTTCATAAGGAAAAGCCGCAGGGGTTGTTTCTGGCTCATCTGCAATGCCAGGGGGCTGACCCTACATTCTTTGTAGTTTTCCTTCTTTCTAGAATGTCCACAATTATATTCCCGAGTAGCATGTAGTGAGTGTCGTATTTGGTAGCTTACAAATTTCCTAGTAAATGCGCCTGCCGCTCGGTCTTTATGCGTACGGAATTGAAGAGGGAGCTATACGGCTTAGTAAGTTAGGCTACTTAGAGCTTCTTGTCACGTGGACGCAGTGAGTGGGAAGTCCGTCTGGTTTTTATGCATAGCCTACGACTGCAAGTAGAAACTTGAATTCTGCGAGATAGAGGTAAATCACTCCCGTAACATCTCTGGGATCTGTTATGGGTAGGTTGAGTGCGAGTCTGGAGTCTGGGTCTCTGCTAATCCCCCGCTCCTTCCGCCAAACACTTCACCAATGAACAGGTGTCAGCGCACAAGAGGCGCCTATTTCAAATAGCAATGGTCACTCTACAATACTTATTTCTCATACCGTACTTAATCTGTTGTCACAACTGAAATAAAATTGTCGTCTTTGCTAGCTGTTCTTCAAACAGTTTTCACCTCTCTTTATGCCATGAGCCCATCTATTCGTACTTCCGAAGTGCCAACAGCCAATCAGTTTTTACCGGTGTAAGGGGTTTTAAGCCGAAAATACGAAATACGAAAGAAAATAAGTAACGATACTTACTACATTTATTCATTAAAGTTTCTTTAATAATTACGCCCAGATAGTGCAATGCTTCTTCTTAATATTATTATAACGATAACTTAACATCGGCTTAAAAATAGTATTTTTTTGTTGTTGTAAAGAAAAGATATTTCGTAAATGCACATGAATTTAAATGAAATGCTTAAAATAAAGAATTATTTTCTAAAACAAATAACATGCATTAATATTGTAGATGTTAAATTTATTAACATTACAGCCTATACAACAATAAGGTGCAACAGATTAAAATATCAACACTTTAAGAGGTAAACCTATTCACAAAATAGCTTAAATGAAGATTTGAAATATTGTTATGAACATATTCTATTGAACTGAACATGTTAAAATTTTTCACACTCAAGATTTATCTTTCTAATATTAAAAACACTGTTAATGAATTTACTAATGAACTTAAACCAAGCGTAAGAAAATAAAGGCATCCTCAGGAAAGGAAAGTTATGGACGAGTTCGCGCACTTATGGGGACCGATCTGTGAAATATTTAGATTTTTTTCTTTTTCATTTTTCACCCCGGAAGCATTTAGGATAACCCCTAAAATTTTGAGAGCTGTTAGTTTATTTCATCTTGAAAAAATATACTTATATTTTGTGATTTTATTGGGTTTCATGGTAAAAGATCCTTGGAGTTCAATTTTCAAAATTTTGGAACCGAATTGCAAATTTGCATATTTGATCTCTACACGCGTCAAATAAAAAAGCGGGTAGTTTATTATTTATTTAAGAAATAAAACTTAAACATTATTTTACTTAATTTTGTTTAGTTTAAATTATAAAGGCATTAATTGCTAACTGTTTTTAATTAACTATTCGTTTAGTTAGTTTTATTACTGATAAGTAGGGAACGGATTTTTAGGTTTTTAAAACACTGTTTTAGGTTTTCCATTAGGTGAAATAGTTTTTTTTAGGTTTTTTGTCCAAAATATCGTTTTCGGGTAGAATAATTGGTTTAATGAATTTGATTGTGCTACATAGGATTCAATACATAACACTTGTAAAGTTTAACTTAACAAAACTCACTTAAATTTGTGTAATCTTGCTTTAGGACAATATTATACAATTGAAGAAAGATTGAAGAAGCAGTGAAAATAAGATTGCCTCACATTTCCTGTTACAGTATATCACTAAATATCTTTCAAGATTCTCAACTGTGAAGTTCTTCCTGTTATCTCTTAGAATACATTTGAAGGCACAAAATATACTTTCAACATCACATGACGTCAGCAGTGGTAGTTCTACGAATATTTTAAAAGGAATACGCCGGTACTCTTACACTTCCTCTCTTGATACTGTCATCCTAGACGACATTGGATTGAACGAAACGCTGGTGCTATTAATTTCAACTCGACAAAAATTGTCTCTCCGCAAAATATCGATTTATCAACTGACAAACAAAAAAGACACAAAAAAAGTAGCCTAAATTAGATATTTTAGGTTTTGTATCCCGTTTAGGTACATTTAGGTTTTTATGCCCCATTTTTGTATTTCTAGGTGCCACAGAATTAATGTGGGTGAATCCTATGGACATGATTCGAAAAAGTGTGTAATCGCTTTGTAAGGAAAAAAATAGGTAAAAACCTAAGAATCCGGTCCCTACTGATAAGTCAGGATTTGGTTGAACATTTCAAAGCAATTGATTAAATATTGCTACGCAAGGAATAATTTTAAATATTTACTCACATGATTTGAGCACTTTTTTTTACCCAGTTTTGGTTACCGAAAAAAGGGTGATCTTAAAACATGCGGACTTTTTAAAAAGCGGTCTTATCGTTTCTCAGTTCTACAACCTAAGTAGAAGCTCATCATTTCTTATAGTGGGATATTTCCCACCTTCCAGACCACGAAATGCCCTACTGTAAGTTTTTGCATTTTTAGAGCGCCTTTATGTTTTCTCCAATAACGTACTAAAATGCAAACCGTTCCCCGAAACATTAATTTTTTTTTTCGTATTTTTGTACTTTTAATTTGTACAGCGCTGTGTAATTCTTCTTCTTCCCCGTCTTAAAATTTAACCACAAGTGCACTGTATTGTTAAGAATAAACTAGCGCCATCCCCTTCTTTTGTGAAGCAGGTAGAGCAGTTTTGTGAATGAACGATACCTATCATGGAATGCGAGAATTGACCTTTATGAAAGGACAACAAATCCCAAACACAGGTTTGTAACACTTCAGCAGGCAACGATGGACTGACTACTGAGCATCTAGCCCTGCACATCCCCCACCCTTCGCTGCATTGCTAGGATCGCTCGCTGTTCAGCTAGAGAAACCCAGAAATGTTACGAAATAGTATATTGCGACACAAGGGCGGAAAGGCACGTTTACGGGTCGAGGAAACAGATTGAAAACCCGAGGCGCAGCCGAGGGTTTTTAAGTTTTCGAGACCCGTAAATGCCTTTACGGTACGTGTGTTGCATGCTATTTTTTGCACGACGGTTACTTATATCAATTTAATTATATTAATTGTGATATTACCTGAAAATATTATGTAAATACAGACTTGAAGAATGGTGCTTATTTCAGAAAGGGATTCGCATTTGTTATTGTTTATGGCAACCGAATATTTATAAAGCGGGGAGGCCTTGGTAATTTCTGCTCGCAAATAAGCATTTGCGGGCGGTAAAGTAACTTTCCGCCCGTCGCCCCTAGCAACAAGATTGCGTGTGGTAATGTCAAGTTACGAGCCATGTAAACAACTTTCGTAAGAAACACTTACTAGCTCGCCATTGTTACGATTAATGGCGGAAGGTTCGAATTCAATTTGTGCTGGTGCTTAAACTTTAGGTGTATTTCATAGTAATTTAATAAGTAAGGCTTATTTTCTGATTTGTGACTATTCTTCTTGCATATACGGACCTGATCGGGCGATTTAAATCGTCACATTGTGCTTTTCTTACGTAAATAAAGCGAGTGAATAAACTGTGTTTAGTGCAGTGTATTGAGATATCAGATTTGTGACTTTCTGGATTTTGTGTTTTCTTACTCCCCCCTCGGAAGGGGAGGAAATAGATTTTAGATTTAAATACAATAATAGACATGGAGAACACATCTCAAAAGGTAGGACAGGAAGAAATGGAATTGTCTCTTAGTGACGTGAATATACATAAAAAGGAAACTATAAATCAACAGAATTCATCTGTTATCTCTAACAATAAGACAACCATAAACAAGGAATCCTACCGTTATCTTCATACGGACGCGGGCCCTTATTTTGTTTCAATTAAACATGATTCCAAGGACCTAGGAAAATTCCATCCAATGACCATTGGTAAATGGTTATTCAAAGCCAATTATGATGTTCAGTATTTGAATAAAGTGAACAATTCTCAAATTGACGTGCATTTCCAAACGTATCATGCCGCGAACTCCTTTCTCAACTCGGATTTTGATACAGTTCATGGAACTCAATCATTCATACCAGCTTACAATCTTTTCACTTCTGGTATAATTAAAGGTGTAGAAGTTAACATTACCACGGAAGAAATTAAAGCAGACAGTATTATCCCAGAAGGTTATGGTATTACAAATGTGTATCGTTTTAATCGTCGATGTAGTGACGATCAGGGTGAAGTAAAATATATACCTACTCAAACGGTAAAACTTACCTTTCGTAGCCAAGTGCTACCGAGATTGGTAAAACTGTATCATCAACAATGTCCAGTTGAACCATACAAAGAGAAGATCTCAATTTGTCAAAAGTGCGGTAAACTTAATCATCGTACCAAATTTTGTAGATCGACACAAAAATGCCTAAAATGCAGCCAAGAACATTCCACCGAGGAGTGTAAAAACGAAACACTCGCATGTATCAATTGTAAGTCTACACATAAAACGACGGATATGCAACAATGTCCAGCCTTTAAATTAGCACAACAGATAGCAGACAAAATGCAAACACTTCCGATTTCGCGCTATGAAGCCCAACAAATTGTACTTGGTCGTACTTCATATGCGCAGATGATACAAAAGAAAACGCCTTCTACGTTTGATCCTTACACGCAATTCCCGCTTCTGGAAAATCGCTCTACTTCTCAAAAAACTTTATTGAATCAACAGATTTCCTTTTCTCCCAAAACCAACGCAAACATTTCTATTCAGTCCAAAACATCAAAAAGGAAGGAGCAAGAAGGTGCTTCGGGTGTGGATACAACGGCATACAAAAATATTTTGATTTATCCTACTGGCCATCTTGCAAGCCCAACGTCACCAGTCTTTTCTCAGAATAATAAAACGCAGCAGACACCTTGCACAAAGTCTTCTGATACCTCAAAACTTTCTTCACTCAATAGACCTCAAGTCTCCGGGAAGCAGAAAGTCCAACGATCTGTTACGAGTCCTACATATACTGTTATCACAGCCCTCAATAAGGTCATGAGTGAGGCTCCAGACAGTATTAGAAAAGATCTTGAAAAAATTAAATATCAAATAAAAGAACTAATTGCATAAATATACCATGCCTCCGTATAATTATCTCAACCTATTGTACTGGAATGCTCGCAGTATAAATAACAAGAAAAATGAAATCCAATATTTATTGAGTAAAAATACATATCAGATTATTATCATTACTGAAACACATTTGGATGATAATAAATCTTTCACTTTGTCTGGATATAAAGCAATCCGGCAAAATAGGAATAAGAATGGCGGTGGGGTCGCCATCTTTGTCCATAACAACATAAAAATTTCCAATTATGATAATACAGTTAAACCATTACCACATTTAGAAAGGATCCATCTGCAAGTGCTTGATATATCTATCTATGCCATTTATAACTCGGATCCTATTCAATTAACTACTTATCAATGGAATTCCATCCTCCCAGTTGTTCCGGACCAGCATACCTTGATCTGTGGTGATTTTAATATACCAAATTTTCATCTCAGTTCCGATTGGCGAAACATTGCCCATCCGCTCATCACTGTTTGCAAGCAAAATGATTGGCATATACTGAATTCTCATCTTACGACGCGACTCGGATATTTGAATCAACAAGATACCACTCCGGATCTAATTATAGCTTCTAAAGGATTTCTCCATAACATTCATGTTTCCAGAGTGAATGATACTTGTAATAGTGATCACTTTCCACTGCATATTCGCCTGACTCACACTTCTATCATCTGGGACACTCTCTATAAAAAACATAGAGCGGGGAAAATTAATCCGCACAATTTATCAACATTCATAATGGACCACCTCTCAAACGTTAATGAAAACCAGTTGAATTATGAACAAGTAGAGACGATCCTCACATCTTACCTCAATATCCACCACCCTTATGAAATAATCTCCACCGATAAAAAACAACATCCTCCATGGTGGAACGCTCGATGTGCTGAAGCAATAGCGATGCGACGACAAGCAATGCACCGATATCGTTCTAATTCAACATATCAAAATTATATTTCATACAAAAAACAGGAAGCTATCACCAAACGGGTCCTTAATAAATCTAAACGTACCGGATGGAAGAGATATTGTTCATCCATTAATCAATCTAACACCACAACACAGATCTGGCATCAATTAGCATGGTATAAGAAAAAGAATAACTCCCCGCAACTTTTACCCATCGCAGGCAACGTGGATATCCAACATAACTTTCTTTCCATGGTGGCACCAATCACTGTACCAGAATCGCCTATCCTATTTCCCAGCATCCATGCAGAATCACAGCATCCAATTATGCAACAAATCAGCATTCAAGAAATCTCTCATGTGTGGCAATCCAAGACCCGTCCTTCGAGTCCAGGTCCGGACGATATTACTTATTCTCTTCTCAAGGCTCTTCCTCAAGAATTTTTGAAGATCTTAGCATCAGTTTTCACCAAAATATTACACTCCGGACAAATCCCATCTTCTTGGAATGTGTCACTTATACATCCAATACAAAAACCAGGAACCTCTGGCCTAACAGCCCAGGATTATCGGCCGATTTCTTTACTTCCCACACTTCGAAAAACTTTCGAAAAAATACTGACGGACCGCATCGCATTCTATTTAGAACGAAATGCGTTATGGCCTCGTACGCAATATGGTTTCCGTAAACATTATAATGCTGAGTTTAACATATACCTTTTATCTACAGATGTACAAATAGCTTTCGCACAAAAAAAACAAAATTGCTGCCTTGTTTCTGGATGCTTCACATGCTTATGAATCAGTGAGGATCCCTATACTCATGACCCGATTAAATACATATGCTCTTCCCACAGCCATAATGAAAACGATATATAATCTCATTCACTCTCGTACCATAACTCTGGTTCGTCTCTATAATAATCCTGCAACCAGAGTTGCCACACAGGGCCTTCCTCAGGGTTCATCTCTCAGCCCACTCTTGTATGCACTGTATGTGCAAGACCTCATGCTTCCTACTCCGGTTCCGCTACGCATACTCCAGTATGCGGATGACATATGTTTGTATCGGTCGCTCAACTCAAGAAAGATCCAAAGTGATATCGAGGAATTTCAAATCTCAGTCACCAGTTGTATATCTACGTTGGAGCATCTGGGAATTAGTATCAATATGCAAAAGACTAAGTTTATGATTTTTCAACCTGGGACTCCACGTCAAGAGAAGTTTTTACATCTTCCAAACTTCAGACTCAAAATGGTCAAAGAAGTAAAATTTCTAGGCTGTATCCTGGACAGTCGTCTCACATTCAATAAACATTTTCAAACTATCTTGAAAGCTGGCCGCAATACAATGAAATTATTCTTGGCGATATCTGGGAAAGCATGGGGAGCTGATCCTCTCATTCTATTCAATCTCATCATTCCTCTCATCTTATCTCGGATGGAATACGGATCCCTCGCCTATAACAGATTGACTCAAGCCTCTATAGCGCAATATCATTCTCTACTGTATAACATATACAAAGTAATTTTTCACATTAATGGAAAACCATCATGTATAAAACTGCGCGAAGAATTCCCATATATGGATTTACAGTATAGACGTCAAATCAAAGCATGCAATTATCTTTCCAAATTATTGTCAGCCACGAATAATATTCTTCTTCCGAAACTTCAGCGTCTACAGGCTCTTCATCCATACATCCCTGCCTCTCACACTTCGAATCTTGACGATCTTACCTCGATGTATCTACATTTTCTACGATACCCACAGATGTATAAAACTCCAGTACAGCCTCAATATCTGATGGACCCTAGACCTTTTCCGACAAACTTAACCATGGATTTAAATACATTCCGTCAAAAAGATCTCAGACCATCAGCTCGATGGATCGAATATATGGAATCTTTATCTCAAGATCCTCCACCCATTATATATTTCACGGATGGTTCGAAGACAATGGGAAATGCTGGAGCAGCCTATTACAACTGTAGTGAAGAATATGGTAGAACTTGGAAACTTTATCCACAGACCTCAATTTATACTGCAGAGAATATTGCTCTTTACACTGCACTTAAGGACGCATTACGCCAACAATATCAGAATATTATTATTTTCTCTGACAGCTACTCCACTTTACAGGCCCAGCTCAAACTCAATGTAACTTCACATTCCATATATGAAATTATTATAAAATCCCTTCTGGACACACTCGTTCGAGAAGGAAAACATATTACTTTGACCTGGATACCATCTCATTCAGGGATAGCAGGGAATTGAAATAGTGGACAATCTGGCGAAACTGTCTGAGTTCAAAAGTAAAATTGACACGAATTTTCTTACACCTCCTAGAGACATTGCTACTCACATCAAACAAAACCTAAAAACTTCTCAAGATATTTTACAGTATGAAAACCGCACAGATCACCAGAAAAGGATGGACACTGTAAAATTCCTCAAAAAGTTAAGGAAAGTACCTCACAGGACTACCAGTTATTTCTACCGACTTAAGTTTCATACGGCACTTGTGCCGGTCTTTTTGCATAAACTCCAGTCAGATATTTCACCGTACTGTGATTGTGGTCAACTAGGGACGATTGATCATCTTTTCTTTGGCTGTTCTCATCGCGCACGACAGATAACAACTCTTCTCCAGACAATTTATCAACACCACCCTCCTGGCCCTATAAAAATGGACAACTTGTTACTTTTACGTTCCTGTCATATCTCCAGAGCTTTATTTCGATACATAACTAAAACTCGGATGAAAATATAATATCTTCTCTTCAGACTTACTTCAGAGACATACCTACAACTTTATCTTCCCAGCGGTCAACAGGATTGGCCTTGGGAAATTTAGACTTTCAGTGCATGGACGCAGTAGCCAACTCCCTCCTAGGAGTAGCAGTAGCGTCGTTAAAGAACAACAACAACAACAACTTACTAGCTAAGGAGTGCAAAAATGATTTAATCAGCCATTGATCACGGGTCACCGTCTACAAGATACTCATAACACATCAGAAGGTTTGGAAAATATCTCGCCTCAACGCTTTGGACGGACTGAGAAATTTAACTGCTGAACTTTGTATGAATGTGGATAGTTAGATAGTCATGAGTTACTGTTGATGTGTGTGGATTTAAAGTAAGTCAAGGTTCCGTCTTGTATGTAAGTAAACAAACACTTCTCATAATGGAGACTGAGGCAACATTACAATATGATGAAACAGAAATAAAACAAGAAGACTTCCAATCGCAATGTGTAAAAGAAGAGCACACTGTTAAGTGTGAGGATGTACCCATTACTTTCAAGTTAGTAGAGACACGTCAAATTAAAAGTGAGATTATAGAACCAAATGTTGCAACAGTTCCAAAGTTACAGACATCGACATCGTCCAGCGAAATATCAAATACGTTTCTAAAAGGAAATAATGAATACCATAAAAGGAGGCCTGTGACCTTTGATTTGGTAAAGAGGTTACCAAACAAAATTGAGAATTTAGACTTGTGTGAACACAATGAGTTTCCGCTATCCAACACAGTTCAAGGTTTGGAGACATTGCTTTCCGACCAAAATAATTCTCTACCTTCATTTGAAAGAGAACATGAAAATGAGGATGTTCTAAGTGAAAAACAGTTCCAGTCATATGATTCTCATACTAAGACGAATTCCAAAAGTTCTCATCATACTCGTACAGCAGAGAAAGTCTCTTGTGATGTCTGCAACAAAACATTTTCTTACAATAGTCATCTCAAACGTCATCTTCTTATTCATACAGGTGAAAAACCTTTCCAGTGTGATGTCTGCAATAAAACATTTTCTTCAAGAAGTCATCTGAAATCTCATCTGCTTGCACATACGGGTGAAAAAGCTTTCAAGTGTGATGTCTGTAACAAAACATTTTCTCTAAGAAGTAATCTCAAAACTCATATGCTTACACATACAGGTGAAAAAGCTTTCAAGTGTGATCTCTGCAACAAAACATTTTCTTACAATAGTCATATCAAACGTCATCTTCTTATTCATACAGGTGAAAAAGCTTTCAAGTGTGATGTCTGTAACAAAACATTTTCTCTAAGAAGTAATCTCAAAACTCATATGCTTACACATACAGGTGAAAAAGCTTTCAAGTGTGATCTCTGCAACAAAACATTTTCTTACAATAGTCATCTCAAACGTCATCTTCTTATTCATACAGGTGAAAAACCTTTCCAGTGTGATGTCTGCAATAAAACATTTTCTTCAAGAAGTCATCTGAAATCTCATCTGCTTGCACATACGGGTGAAAAAGCTTTCAAGTGTGATGTCTGTAACAAAACATTTTCTCTAAGAAGTAATCTCAAAACTCATATGCTTACACATACAGGTGAAAAAGCTTTCAAGTGTGATGTCTGCAATAAAACATTTTCTTCAAGAAGTCATCTGAAATCTCATCTGCTTACACATACGGGTGAAAAAGCTTTCAAGTGTGATGTCTGTAACAAAACATTTTCTCTAAGAAGTAATCTCAAAACTCATCTGCTTACACATAGGGTTAAGGGGGCAAAGAGAACGCAAAATCGTTAAGTTGTACTTTGGACCTAAATACTTAAATCCATTAAACCTGCAACTTTTTTTTTAGCTGTAATTTGTTTTAAAAACTGTGTTCTGGTTTCTTTTTGCCCCAGCCTATGGAGCAAGTGAGAACTCAGAACTCAGGTGCTTACGTATTGCCAAATAAATAAGAAAGAGAATTTTACCCTGTAGAATTTATTTACCTTATTTTTTGTCCAGATAATTGTTGTTGAAAGTCATGGTTTTGGTAGCATCCAAATTTACAGAGTATTAATTTCTTCTAAGTACTTAAATCAATAGATTCAGTATTTTTTAATATTATATGAATTCGTTCTAAAACCTAGAAACACCTCACAGGACACAAAGCTAAATTCAAACCTGATCAGTTTTGTCTTGATAAATTATTTTAACTCAAGGTGACCATAATGTAGATGTAGATATCTCGTCCTGTAGATCCTATGATGAGCGAGGCTCAAGGATATAGAACATGTCAGATCAGAATAAACATGCATGTTATAACAACATAAAAAACTGTAAGCTGCCAAAATTATTCAAGTTGGAAATATTCTTTATATTGCAGAAGGTGTGAGTTATTAAAATTTTCTAGAGAGATCTTTTGAAAGATTTGCATTTGTTTTTAATACACAATAATTTAATGTTTTTTGGAAGCTTATTCTAAATCTGGATTTCAAAATAAGAAGCACCCTTCTGAAAGACTTTTAATGAATTATCTGGTCGATGTAAATCGTTGATGTTTCTAGGTGTACGTTCATGTAAAACTAGAAACATGCCCCTCCCACCCCCACCTTGGTAGCTAATGCCACTAACCACTGGACCAATCAGGCGACTACAGCAATTCAATTGTTTATTGCAAGATTGGTTGTCAAGCCAACCCCAAGGGTCTGTGTCCATTTCAACCAAGAAAAAGCGTACATAACATGCAATAATGCCTCATTATCATCATCCCCAGCAGTGCTGAATTTGTAGTGTTGTTTGTTTATTGCAAGAAGGACACACTTGGTGTTGAAGTGTTGTTGTGTCTCAGTCGGAAACGAGAATAAATTAAACACCAAACTTTTTTACTAAATTACTGAAGTGTCCAGAATGTAGCAACAGCAGGAGTAGTGTTTATCGTAAACTTAACATAAAACTTTTAACGAACAATTTATTTTAATGTTTTCTTTGGCTTAGTACACTTGTTACTAGAAAAATCAGTTAATCTCCTAATTTCCTGACCCTCATTTTTTCGAAACTGCTTGGCTTTCCCCTTGACCTGTCGTCTGGGTGATGTCACAAGTGGTATGGCCCCCATGCTGCAAAGCCACAAGAGATTGCTTGAAAAATAATAGAGTATTATAAAACTATTGCCTTGTATGACGCCCTTTACAAGTGTGTGGAGAGGTTTTCAGGCGAATTAGGTCTCATCCGAACTGGCCTACAAGGATCGGGTTCACACTGCCAATGTCGCCTGTAGCTCTGTGGTTAGCGTACTGGGCTGTGGGACAAGAGGTTGCGGCATCGATCCCTGGATTTAAAGTCTCTGTATGAAATGTTAGGATTCACTGCCACTGCCTTGCATTGTTAGGGGAAGAATTATATAAGGCAGTGACAGAGAATTCATGAAGCTTTATACGATACACTGCAGTCTTTGAATCATTATGACAATTCTTAACATCTCATATGGTAAACTGTAATTTTACGTTTTTAAAATATTATGAAAGCAAAAAAAATACAAGGCAATACAGAATATCGTGAAACTGTGTTCGTTGTGTAACAGTACTGTTGAAACATTAGCACTGATTGGAAGACAGTGCTTTTCAAACAGGGGTTCGTGGAATATAAAGGCTACAGACTATATAGGTAAATGTTGACAGGTTCTACTTAGTAAGTTAAATTCATAGAATATGAATATTATAGGAGAAAAATTCCTCCGACACTGGGACTTGAACCCAGGACCTTTGGCTATTCGCGCCAATGCTCTACCAACTGAGCTAAGCCGGAGTTCAATTCACAGCGCCAGATGGAACCTCTCTCCTATGACTAATACCCATCTGGCGCTGTGAATTGAACTCCGGCTTAGCTCAGTTGGTAGAGCATTGGCGCGAATAGCCAAAGGTCCTGGGTTCAAGTCCCAGTGTCGGAGGAATTTTTCTCCTATAATATTCTCATGTAATGTCCAACAGAGACAATAATCTGTGGTTCATGAATGCTTATATATCTATCATAGAATATGATCATTTGGGTGGTTGTCCACCAGACAGACAAAACATAAACACGCTTCTTCCCACGCAGCACGATATGTATAATATACGTATGTTTTAGAGCTACATATATATCATACGTTTGGTCAAATTCAAAACGTAAATTATACGTATATTTTATATCCAATATATACATGTATAAAAACTGTTGTAATTTAATCCTGCTTTATGTTCATAATATATCAAAATTAAGTTACTTCTTGAGTTTTGTCCATTCTGTAGCGATAATCTTAATGATTTATGTATAGCGTAGAGCTTTATCACTGGTACTCACTACTAAATTGCGGTATTTTGTTACCTGTTGGAGCGCTTTCAACCGCATGGAGCGGCCATCTTCAGCAACTGACTTCCGTGTTGTTGTTGTTGTTGTTGTTGGGAAGACATTTCTGGATAACTGTATCGTACAGCGCGTACAGGTAACAAAATACCGCAATTTAGTAGTGAGTACCAGTGATAAAGCGCTACGCTATACATAAATCATTAAGTTACTGTTACATAAGCAATTAAAAAATCGAATTTATTGTTCATTTGCTATTATCAAAATAACCAGTACCATAATATGTCTTGCAAACACATTTAAGGATACAGGTTCTATGAAGGATCCATGTATCTGCCATTGTAGCATGAGGTGTTGTGCATGCGGCTGCACATTACGCGAGGCGCTGAGAAAGAATGTCCCTGTATATCAAATATACATTTGGTGGATCTCTCATGTATGGATAGTATACATAAAATATATGTAAGCAGTGTACATTTATGAACCAAAGGTCCTGTATATATATAAATTAAATATAAAATATACGTTTGATATATCATCTTTACATATTTTTTACGTATAGATATTGTACATCAATAGTATGTATGCGATTGTAAGTATAATTGATATATATTAGATGTCAGCATTGACATGAATAGACGTAAAATATACATAAAAAAGTGGGACATTTGAGCGTATATTATACGTAGATTTTATTTAACCAATATGTGTGATGCACATTACCTAGATCTAGGGATAACGTAAATTTTACATATATTTTACGTATGTGTGCTGAGTGGGTTTCCTCCTCGCCAGCTCAGTCTTTCACTACACTGCCTTCTGTTCCAGTGGTAAGGGAATGTTGTGTTTTGTTTTGAGAGTCATCATAGCATGGAACAAGTTTAGTGAGGCATATATGATGTTTTTCGCAAGTATCCCAAACAATTACAAAATTGGAATTATTAAAATATTCTCATACAAGGTAATTGTAGTCATATTTACTCCAAGTTTAATGAGTAGGGTAAGGGGCTTTTATGACTTATAATCACCTATTTTTCAAAATAAAATACAATATTCATTTATGACCTAAATAATCCACGAATATGTTCTTTAGTATAATAATGTGTTATAAATGTTTCTTCTTGAGAGTTGCCAAGATGGCGGAAGAAGTTGGTTCATAGATTGTGATGGTCTTCTGTGATCACCTGAATAAAGTAAAAATGGGTTGTCCTCGAGAAGCAACATGGACAAAACTCTACATTTTTTTAATCAAGGACTTTTTTAGAATCTCATCGAACTATAATTAATAGCACACTGACTTCACTAAAATTGCCACTGAACTATCATCAACTAGATTCCATCAGATGGAATCTACTTGATGATGTTTAGGGATTTCCTAAACAAAACTGCAGTCCAGGTTAGTGGCAATTTTAGTGAAGTCAGTGTAATATCCATCTCATTAATAATTTTAATTAATAAATACTTCACTGTGTAAACTTCCTGATTATTAGGATATAATTAACTGTTTGTTGTGAACCAATCAGAGCGAGGGGTGTAGTCCTGGGTTCAGATCAAACATCGTGGCCAGCCAGTTTGAGTTGGCGTTTTTCTTGTTTGCTTTCCATAACTCGTCGCCGCTATGTCAATGGATATTATAATCGTTCAAACTGAATGTCAGAAAAGAAGACATCACTGAACAATAGAAGCAGATGCATGCAAATAAATTTAGTAATGATTCTTCCGGTAAATGTAAACATGATATGACCAATATACGGAGATGGTAAATTAATTTTTATAAGGTACATACCGATTTATTTCTTATATCTATAGTCTAAAACCTCGATCATTCAAATCTTAACAAGTACGAGGGTGGATGGAAAAGTAACGCACAAAAATTTTGTTTAATAGGTACAATTACAAACAAATGCACACATGAAGGGACAGTTTTGTATATCTTTCTGTGTAGTCGCCAAGTTTCTCAGCAAATTTCTTAACATGGGGGCGAGCATTGTCATGAAGAAGTTTGACACCATTAGCATGAATATTACAGCGTTTGTCACGTCAGATGCAGAAGTGAAAACAGTGGTCCTCAGATGGCTATACTCCAACCGAGCGGACTTCTATGAACAGGGTATTTTGAAACTGGTATCATGATGGGAGAAATCTGCTGAGAAAATTGGCGACTATATAGAAAAATAGACAAAATATGTCCCTTCACGTATGCATTTGTTTTTAATTCTACCTATTAAACTTTTTGTAAAAGAAATTATTGTGCATTACATTTTGATCCACCTTCATATGTGTGAGAAAGTTTGTGCAACATATTTTGCACCATTTATTTAGTGTTCGGGTGTACAGTAGCTATGGTTACAATTCAACGGAAGTCAGTAAGTTAATTACAAAATTATCTTGTTTTTTGTCATTCCATGAATTATCCAATCAATTAGCAATACAATCTGCTAGAGTCCACAAATATCGTTATAAGGAGGTTTAATAATAATAATAATAATAATAATAATAATAATAATAATTTATTCATCCGTATGATCATATAAACTGTATTAATTAGCGATTTTTAAAAAATAAATAAGTTAAATGTCTGTGTGAAATGTTTTATTACGATCACAATTCAAACATTCTCAGACTCGACGCTGGATATGAAGTCGAGAAGTCCGATCTCGCACTCTGGGTATAAGAGATGGCAAGCTGCTTCTTGCGTCTTTCCCAAGAATTCTGCCGCCTGGTATTCCTGGTCGCTGTACTGATGTACCTCCTCTGATGTTGTCGAAGGCCTGTAAGTTTAAAACATATTCATTCATCGTTTTATTCTTATGATCAGCGTAAGGAAACTGCGCTGACAAAATAGCTGACATGGAGGGCCACCTAAGGTCACAAACAGCCATAGATATAGATATATTTGTGAATAAACTGGTAAATCTCATAACGTTATTTATACTGAATTTTCAAAAGCATTTGACAGGCTTGCTAACTTGAGACCAGGAGCCAACAACCACGAAGATTTCAACCTACGTGAAAGCCTATGTAATCAGATTAGGTCATGATTTATTTTCACCCAAATATCTGTATTAATCAAGTTTTCTTTTCCAAAGTTGTGGCATCTTATGGAAAGACCATTAACAAACACAAGACCTCATTTATGTAGGTATCGCAAGGTTCTTATTTAGGGTCATTTTTTCCCTCCAATGATTCACCAATGTTAAAAAATTAAACGCACAATGTTTGCTGATGACCTAACATTTTGTAAAGAGATACACTTCTTAACAGAATCACGATTGCAATTGAAACAATTTGGGATTTGCTAATATTTAATTCCTGCTCCGTGAATTTGCGCAGGATGAGTTCTATACACCAGATATTCTGCAAACAACACTGAGAACACAGCCAGTAGGAAGCTGAAACAATAGGCGCTTTTTGGTTGTGTTTCCCATTCCACTTTTTCCTAACTGTTTACGCTCCCGCTCTGTACGAATGTCAGTTATTGCCAAGTCAAGCGATGTTGCAGTTATTGGAAAGTGTCTCAATCGAAGATCGGAGAGACTCGAGGAAGAGGAACAAGAGGCAGACAGGGACAACATTAGTTTATTAATCAAATTAATTGTTTGAAATATTCTATTTGAAAATAATGTTACTTAAGTATAACAATACCCTTCCTTTTTGTACTATAAACTACTGAGGGAGTGACGAGTCAAAAGTACTTAAGGGAAACAGAAAGAGTTGCTCTGAGAAACCCGCTCATTCTTTCTGCCTCGACTTTAATGGAAATTAAAATATATCATACAGTGAACGCCACTTAATGCAGTCGCGAATAATGTCATCAGTTGGGTAATGTTATCACTTTTACGGATTAATACTGATACATTGAAAACATGCTGTTTATTGTGATCAAAGATTTTCCTTTTTGCGTCTTTATTTCCAAGTACTGTATCTAATTCAAAATTAGGGTTTTGTGTCTAACTCAATGCATTGTGTTGTACTAGAGGTAGCGATTCTGTTCCCAGCTCACAGGATGACCAGTTCGAGGGGGGTGCCATTACGTAGCTTTAAGTTTTAAGCAATAAAACATGTTTCACCCCACAGTTAAGCTGCAGCTTTTGATTTATGAAGATTACAGTGTTGACATGCAGTGATGGCTAGTTTAAAATGAAAAGACTTGAACAGACAAGCGTTAGAAGTTTTGCTACGGTGTGTTCAACATAGATCAGTATAGACTTCCAAAAGTACTCGTAACTGAGTGTGTAGTATTGGTTGTTGGACTCCTAACGGAAAGTAAAAACAATTAAAAACCTTGTTAAAAAATAGTTGCTTGCAGTCTAGCCTATTACTGTATTAGCCTATGAGTGGTTCAATGATTCACAGTTACGTATTATTTTATGAATAAATAGCTTTCAATTCTGTTTTGTGGTGTATTATCTTATATATGAATAAATAATTTTCATTTAATTCCTTAGACTACTGTCATCAATCGGTTAATGTTATCAGATTAGCTGCATCCCGAAATGATCACAATAAACGTCGTGCATGTATAATGAAGGGCATTTTGTATAACTTACTTGCCAGACACCCCTTCATTACTGAAATGTGGCACATTTGTGTATAAGGAGAGAAAAAAATAATCTATATTAATAAAAGGAAGTGTCTGTCCTCCGTCTGTCTGTCCGCGATGCCCAGCGAAATCTACTCAACGCAGAGATCTGAAATTTTATACATAGGCGGACTAAAGGGTCGGAATGTGCACCTCGAAGCCGGAATTTTAATTTCCGCTTTAGTTCGTGAGTTATGAGTGAAAAACGGGCAGAAAACGTGTATTTATTCCGTTTTCGAAGCATGAGTTTTCAGTAATACAAATCAATTACACTAGGCTTTGGCTATTTTTGTCAAACCTTCGACATAAATGCATCGCGATCTCTTGAATGTTGTAGCTCACGCTGGTCGATTCATTTGTTTTCAATGTCAAGGCACGCAAACATAATGTGAAATTTTCAACCTACACCGAAAAGGATTATTATTATTATTATAGGGATAATCAATATTAGCTTAAATATGGTCAAACGTTGTTCGATTTGGACGAAACTCACTATACAGGGGTTTTCCGGGCCTAGGAATTCGAATCTGAGGTCGCTTTTACCAGGTGACGCTATCTAATCGTGATATGTATTCCACATGATTTAGGTGTTAATATAATTATTAACTATTATGCTCTTAATTTTTAATTTTTGAAATAATTATCGCGGGCGAAGCCGCGGTGCTCATGCTATCTTAAAATAATAAAAGGACGTGTTTGTCTGTTTGTCCACGATGCCCAGCGAAATCTACTGAACGCAGAGATCTGAAATTTTAAACATAGATGGGCTGAAAGGTGGGCGAATGCGCATCGAAGCCGGATTTTTAATTTTAGTTTTCGTTCGCGAGTTGTGAGTGAAAAACTGGCAGAAAACGTGATTTTAGCGCTGTCGAAGCATCAGATTTCAGTAATACATTTAATGTCAAATCAATTGCAGTTGGCTTTGGCTATTTTTGTCATACTGTGGTAATAAAAGCATCGCGATCGCTAGAATGTTGTAAGCCCACGCTGGTCGATTCATTTGTTTAGAATGTCAAGGCCCGTAGACATATGAAATTTTCAACCTACACGGAAGTGGGGTAATCAACATAGACCTAAATATGGTTAAACATCGTTCGATTTGGACGAAACTCACTATACAGGGATTTTCTGGGCCAAGGAACTCGAATCTGAGATCGCTTTTACCAGGCGACGCTATCTAATCGTGACATGTAGTCCACGTGATTTAGGTGTTAATAAATATAATGATTTAACTATTATGCTCTTAATTTTTAATTCTTGAAATAATTATCGCGGGCGATCGCTTGATTTTGTAAGTCCATCCTGGACGATTCATTTATTTAGAATATCAAGGCCCGAAGACATGAAATTTTCAACCTACACGGAAGAGGTATAATCAATATAGGCCTAAATATGGTCAAACATTGTTCGATTTGGACGAAACTGACTGTACAGGGGTATTCTGGGCCAAGGAACTCGAATCTGAGGTCGCTTTTACCAGGGGACGCTACCTAATCGTGGAATGCACTCCACGTGATTTAGGTGTTAACAATTATAATGATTTAACTATGATCTTAATTTTTAGTTTTTAATTTTTGAAATAATTATCGCGGGGGAAGCCGCGGGCACATGCTGTTTGTCTGTCTGTCCACGATGCCCATCGAAATCTACTGAACGCAGAGATCTGAAATTTTAAAGATAGATGGACTGAAAGGTGGGCGAATGTACCTCGAAGCCGAATTTTTAATTTTAGCTTTCGTTCGCGAGTTATGAGTGAAAAACTGGCAGAAAACGTGATTCGCGCTGTCGAAGCATCAGATTTCAGTAATAGATTTCAATGTCAAATCAATTGCAGTTGTCTTTGGCTATTTTCGTCATACCGTGGAAATAAAAGCATCGCGATCGCTTGAATGTTGTAAGCCCACGCTGGTCGATTCATTTGTTTAGAATGTTAAGGCCCGTAGACATATTAAATTTTCAACCAACACGGATATAGGCCTAAATACTGTATGGTTAAACATCGTTCGATTTGGACGAAACTCACTATACAGGGGTTTTCTGGGCCAAGCAACTCGAATCTGAGGTCGCTTTTACCAGGCGACGCTATCTAATCGTGGTATGTAGTCCACGTGATTTAGGTGTTAATAATTATAATGATTTAACTATTATGCTCTTAATTTTTAATTTTTGAAATAATTATCGCGGGCGAAGCCGCGGGCACATGCTAGTATAGAATAAATGTGTTGCATTATGTCGTTTATGCCAGCACTTACGTGAGTAAAACGTGAAGAATTTCTCCAGCTATTCCACTGTGATGTAAGGTGGTGTCTGAGGCTTCACAGATGGCTCTCAGCACACAAGCTCTGCCACTGAGTCCCAGCCTGTAAAAGGCAGCATATAGAGTACAGCATCTGAATACTTTTCATTTTTTACTACTCGCTCTGTAAAACAGCTGCTTGTCGGACTGTTAACACACCAAATAGTAGCACTTTACCAGCCTAGGCCAGTAAAGTAATTTTAACGGCCTAGGCCGGCAAAGTCGTCATGGCAATGTAGATTTACATTAAAAACAATGTAATGGATAAGTGACTAATAATAATACTAAGGTTAAGGTTAATCATAATAATTAATTAAGTATCAAGTATAAGTATCATAAAAAGCACAGGTTTCATCAAAACTAAAAATTGAAAAATACAATATCTACTCTTATACAATTCAACGGCCCTAAATAGCGTGCTTGCTCGCCCGCTTCGTGAGACATCGGGTATACTCGGCGATGTTCGTCTCTCGCAGTGTAAACTTTCATGACGACTACAAAATTAGGAAGGAAAACCGTTTCTTTATTATATAAGGCCTAAGTGAATTGAACACAATGAACAAATATTCTAATTTTATTTTTACTTACAATTTTCATAGCTCTGAACCACAAACATTTTTAATAATCTACCAGTGTAATTTTCTTTAATATCCTGGAGTCAATGAATAATGGCGGGCGAAGCCGGGGGCACCAGCAGTAAAATATTGATGGTTTAACTCTTGAAATATCGCTGATAATAAACCATTCCTTCCCTTGAAACATTATATAATTTCTGAAAATTACACTGAATTGATAAAATAAAATTCACATCATATTCTTGTCAATAAACAGCTGAGAAACAATACGTATTATGTGTCTCTACTCAGTATTGTCATATTGTTACGTAATTTTCATAATTTCTTTGCTAGTTGAAAGCCTTTTTTGTTTGAATTCTGAAACGTTTAGACCTGAGGGATATAGTGATGGTTTGGCAAGACAGAATACACCCGTTGGTTTATTTGTTTGCAAGACTATATAGTATTAGTGTCAGGTTGGCCGAGAGGTCTAAGGCGCTAGATTTAAGATCTGGTTCCCTTAGGGGAGCGTGGGTTCGAACCCCACACCTGACAGACATTTTATTTCAGCCAATGAAGTTAAGGCTTTAATGCATTAAAGTATAACTAGCCTTGAACGAGTACGATAATGATCATGCGTCATGAGGAAGATGGCCATGACTGTGCATAAAGGTTTTGTGGCTTTGTTTTATTCTTGTAACAAGGTCGTAAAAGGCTAGTTGCGTTTGGAAAACGATCAGCTCTTGGAACAGTTGAAGATCAGAAGGTGAAGAAGAAACGTCATCATGTCTTCGAACGCTTGTCCTCGTACAAAGTGGCGTGCTCTCAATATGAAAAAGGAAAGTGATCGTTTGAAAACATATGGAAGATGGACTGTGTCTTTCATGAATCCAACGCTTTTGGCCTCCGAGGGTTTTTATTACACTGGATACGATGATATTGTTCGTTGTGCTTTTTGCAAGGTCGAACTTGGACAATGGAATGAGGGAGATGATCCTCGGAGGGACCACGAGCGTTTCTCACAATTTTGTACATTTTTGAAAGAAAAGTTAAATAAAACTGTATTCTAAATATTTCAACTTGTGTTGCAATCCTTTCTTAGTGACACATATTCATGACTCAACAAGTATGACATGTAAGATATGATTAATACATACCTAAATTTGATAATTTACCGTCTTCCTCATATTATTTTATAATACTGTTGGTGAACCTGAGGGAAATGTTAAAGCGAGACAAAAGTTATCTGTCAGTTTAGTGAAATGACAGACATTTTATTCGGATTCTAGTCAATGAAGTTAAGGCTTTAATGCACTAAAGTATAACTAGCCTTGAACGAGTATGATAATGATCATGCGTCATGAGGAAGATGGCCATGACTGTGCATAAAGGTTTTGTGGCGTAGTTTTATTCTTGTAACAAGGTCTTGAAGGTATTTTTCCCCCTTGCCAGGATATATATAAAAAGGCTTGTTGCTTTTGGACAACGATCAGCTACGATGGAACGTTGGCAAATGTTGGAGAGCGAGGAGCAACCTATCACCTATCGTGTGTATGACAACAGAGGTGTTGTTATCAAGGAGGTGGTTCATCCCTTTACATTTACCAGAATCAAAGGGTATGACCAAATTCACGAGGAATTAGTTCAGGTGTTTCCATGCGGGCGGTCAAACAAAATGATTGCTGGTCAGCAACGGAAGTTTGATCATGACTTCAATCACCACGAGGAAGTGTGCACGGGAGAGGAACATTTCACAACTTGTTTAATTCCTGCCAATCCTCTGATGGGAATATGGAGCAGAAAATGTGACACCAAGTGTGAAACATTTAAGAGGACATCACAAAAGGTATAACACAGTTAAGTTTTTTTTGTATGGTAACCAAATAGGATTTCCTTTTTTCCTCTAAACACTTCTTTGGTTTCAGGCTGTAGATATGTTAATTGCTTCGCATCAGAGGAAAATGGAGGAGAGGGGAGGTGTCGATTGCAACAGCTTACGTCATCGATAGGGTATATAAGCGGCTGCATCACTGCCGAGACCATGTTGTTGGAACTTCAAGATGTTGCGGCTTGCAATTATTTTAACGATTGCCCTCTGTGGCTGGGCGGAGGTGATGATGGTGGACGACGACGACGATCAAGAAATGGCAATTAATTATCTAAAGCAGTATGGATATCTGTCGTGTAATAGCAACACACTACGAGAGAAACGAACTTTCGAAGAAGCTCTTGCCATGTTTCAAGCTAATTATGGACTTAATGTATCTTCAAAGTTAGACAATGACACTTTGATTTTAATGAGGACAGATATAACGTACTCTACGTATAACGTACTCTACGTACTACGTACTTTTAACGTACTCTGATGAAAAAAAGAGTTTAACAAGTGGAACAAAACACATTTAACATGGAATTATAACACCATGGACCTAAAGGCTATAGAAATTGCATATAAGGCTTTTGAAAAATGGGCATCTATATCTGGCCTCACTTTCTCAAGAGATATAAAACAACCAGATATCTTAATAACTAATCAGAGAGGATACCATAAATTTCAGCTTCTCGATATGGATTGTACTGACGATTTCGTGACACGTGACCGTGTTTTAGCACATGCCTTTTATCCCGATAAGGATCTTCGTCCTGAAATTCACATTAACGACGACTTCCAATGGTCTACGAAAACGAATTTCACTGGTGATGACGAGATCAACAGTCTGTATTCCGTACTCATTCACGAAATTGGACACACGCTGGGAATACATCATGTAAACGATAAGAATGCTGTAATGTATGCACTTTACAATCCCTATCATCCACCACTCGATTTGAACGGTAATGATATTGCTGAAGCTAAGAAACGATATGGTCCTCCGTCGTCACGACCTAAACCTCAGCCGGCACCACCGCTGCTTCCTTCTTCGACACCTCGGCCTAAGCCTTCAACACCTAGACCTACGCCATCATCACCTCGACCTACGCCATCATCACCTCGAGCTACGCCATCATCACCTCGACCTACGCCTTCATCGACTCGCCCTACGCCATCATCACCTCGACCTACGCCATCATCACCTCGACCTACGCCTTCATCGACTCCTCAGTATGAATTCGGTAGACCTGTGCCGAGTATTGTTCCTGACCTCTGTAAACTGAAAAACGTTAACACATTTATGGTAGTTAATAATGCATTATATGTGTTTTATAGAGAATGGGTTTGGGTTATAAATTTAGTAGATAGGGAAATAAACTCTCCCTTTTTCATACCCACTTGGGTAGAGCACTTACCTAAGGAGTTTAATGTGACAGCTGTTTATCAAAAACCAAATTCCTACATCGTTATGATAGTCGGTACTAAACAGTATCTCGTTGAACATAAAACATTTTGGCTTCAACCCGGCTATCCTAAACCTGTACCTACTTTTGATAAAAGAAACTCTTTGACAGCTGGTGTCAACACGTATCGAGGAATAACATATCTGTTTTATGATGACGGTTTAGTTTTAGAGATTGACAATTGTGCTGTAAATCCAGCTAACTATTATTACATTAATAATATTTTCCCCGGGATTCCCCCAAAAATAGATAACGTGTTTAGGTATACAGATGGGTTTTTATACTTCTTCCAGGATAATAAAGTAATACAATATAGTGAATTTAACAACACCGTTGTTAATACCTTTAAGAATAGTCTTGAACTATTTGGAATAGATTGCCCACCTAAAAAGGGATTGATTAATGAAATTAAATCACTTGTATCTAAACTTTGATCGTTGGTCTTTTTACTAATTATGTGAACATCTGTGCTCCAAGCTATCCTACAGATTGTGCAAATAATAGACTATGTTTGTATGATTCTCCATCTGTGAAGGAAATAAACTTTCTTATGATACATAAAAAATGTACAACTTGATAATCTTGAAATAAACAATCTTTACTAACATTTTTCTTTGTCTTTATTTTTAAAAAGGAACGATGTACCATTCGGTATGTCTTTCCTTTTACGTTCAACCTTTCCTTTTATCCTGTACGTCATTGTCATAAATTAGGAGTTGCTGAGCCTTCATCCGGTTATGGTGGGTATAACATTTTATTATTTTGAGGGTTTAGCTTTAGTGGGGATGGGGCTTATTTTTGCCCTGTTTAACATTTGCTATAACAAACCAATAAATTCTGAGTTTGTTAGGGATGATCGTTTCGTAATTTTATTGTATAAATGGCTTCATTTCCTCTGTCTATGTATATGTTCAATCATAATTTGTGTATTTATTATGTGATTTTTTAAATTTTAATACAAAGACGACGATATTTTTATCTTCTGCTTTGTTTTCACTTGCGTTCTCCCATATCTTTTTTATTTTACAAGCAGTTTGCATTGATTGCAGTTGTGTTTGTCCTAATGGTTCCAATATACTCTTTCTTACAGATGGTTTTTTTTCTGTTTGCAGACATTTTGTGTCCTTTCATCCTATCCTATAACGAGGGAACAGATATTCACAAATAAAATATAACTCTCCAATGATATGGGATACTACCAAAAGTTCAACCAATCAGATCTTTGGAACTGTGACGAATTCTTAGTTGTCGTAAATTATTTTATTTTTAGGATTTGCCCAGTTTAACTTTGACTATAGTGGTACTTATTCATACATTTGACGTAACAAAGCAAGTTTGTTAGGGGCGAAAAAAAGTTTGAGATCCTGTTCTTAGACACTTGTTAAAGCATCAATATCTAAAAAATAATTTTTAAGTGGGTTAGATTGGTTGTGGGGTGAAAAACACCCTCTAGATTATTTATAATGGCTTATCTAGTCCATCTGTGGAAAAACTTGTGTCACCTTTAAAACCACCCCTTACATAAAATCAATCCTTTTTGGGAGTTTAAATCCTGTCAGATGGTTGATATCACTCAGTATGATTTTTGATTGTTGAAAAATAAATTTTTAATGGGTTAGATTGGAATTAGGGGCGAAAACTACCCTCTAGAAGATTTACAGTGGCTCAAGTTGTTCATATCTGCAACAATCTGGGTGACCTTGAAAAATTACCCCTTACATAAAATTAAATCATTTAGGGGTGTAAATCATGTCAGATAGTCAATATATCTCTGTAAGTTGTTTATATGTCAAAAAAATAATTTTAAATGGGTTAGACTGGAAGTTGGGGTGAAAACCACCCTCTTGTTACAGGTGATCATATGGTCTTAATTCTATCACCTAAACATTATACTACTAGATTTTAAAAGTTATATTTATTTTTATTTCTTAAAACTACCCCCCTAGTGGGGTTGAAAATTAATTCATAAGGGCCTAACTCCTTTTTGTATAAGATTTATTAATTTAATTTTGTTACTACTCTGTCAGATACACAAATTAATAATATATTCTAAAAGTTATTATTTTTATTTTTTATTTCTTAAAATACCCCTCTAGGGGTTGAAAATTAATTCATAAGGGCCTAACTCATTTGTATAACATTTATTTATTTTTGTTAATTTTATTTATTGTTTTTAGTTTGATTGTTTCAAGGTTGGTATTGCAGGTCTCTGCTTTACCGACCAAATCTTATATTTGCTATAACTTTGTTTAGGGGGATGATAGAGGGGTGGGGGTGGTGTCATATGATAGCCAAGATGGTCCAGAAGGCGTAACTGAAATTAGTTTAAGATGGAGTTGAGGCGTCGCGGCGCTAGACGTCGACTGAACATGCCGGTCATACCCCTACTTAGGCGTGCATTCATGATCCCCTTTATAAAAAATTTCTGCATGTTGTGTTCTAAACAAATGAATCAAGTAGAACTGGTTAACAAAATCGAATCGATCGACAAATCGATGTGTTCTATTGCAATAGATCGATTTCAGCGATGCTGTTTTCTTATTGCTAATGCAACCGAGCAAGGCCCCCTTCAATTATTTCACAATTTAATACGGTCTTGTTAAGAAGGGGCACAAATATTATTATAAGATTGTTTTGTTATTATTGCGATTTTGTTTAAATTTTACACATGGGGTGCTTATGCTAAGAGCTAAAACTTTTATTTGAAACTTTTTCCGGAAAATTATCTGAAGGTAGTTATAAGCCACCCACTCTGAATACATGCTCTTTGCAATATGACCTCATGTTCTATATCAGAATGTGAAGTGAGGAAACTGTAATGGCCTTGCTTAAAGTAAAGAAACTTACGAGAGTGCATTAATCAGATTTCATTTGGATTATGTATCCTTCGGGGATGCGATGTGATGTGGTACATGAAGAGAATGCCATACACAATATACTAAGTGGCAGAGGAATTCTGTTTTATTTACGGTACCTCCGCAATGCTAGTGCTTGGAGGAAACGCTAAATAGCGTCGACTTCGGGAGGAGAGGTTGGCCTTGTTTTGGCTTGAGGTAGCAGAAGAAGCCAAAATAACACAGATCATGATCCACACAGACTTCAGCATCACAGACAATGTGAACAAATACAAAATATTGACAGATATGAATTATAATGCCACAAATACCCTAACCTACACTAAAATATTTACAATACAAAAAGTGAAATTGCAAACATCAATTATGTAAAGTTTGATGTCCGAAGATCCGAAGCATTTTGATTGGCTCTCGAAAACAGCCAATCAGCGGCTGAGCTGCTACAACCATTAGTATTTGTAACTAAAGTAAACAAGGCAAGCTCAGATGTATTCTAATAGGCGAAATTACTTACTAAAGAGATGCTTTTATTTCCAGCTGGTACGTTACATAAACCTTACTATTTGTCCATTTCATTTACTTAATGTTTATTATTATGGGCATAACATACGGTGCTATAATATTATTGCATAACCCACTCTATCCTAAACATAACTTATCAAATTGTCGATATTGTTAGCCTGGCTTGATTCATTCATTTCTTTATAACGATGTCAGTGTAAATAAATATTAATAAATGTTTCCAATTACATCCGTGGATCCCTGTATCCAGCAACCTCGATAAGTCCACCTAGCTCTCCTCCTTTTATTATTGTTTTAGGCAATAATTGGTCCTCCGCTACCAGAGATTCTTTTTAACATCCCTTCCTTATATTTTCTCCTATTGGTCCGGTTCCTAGGCTGTTACCTCAGAGCTACCAATATCTACATTATATTTTAATATGATTTTCAGTTTAAACGCCCCTGCACAAGCAATAGACCTAATGTAATTCCTGACATATTGATTTCAGATTGAATTTAATTCATTCATAACTTATAGGGCTGCTTTAAATTTGAAACAAACGTCAGCGAATCGTAGGCCCATTACATCATTAATATTATTGTCATTGCATTTTATAAAATGTTGACATATTTTAAGGATCTCTTATATCATTGTATACGAGTAGGCTATACAATTTAGTAGGAATTGCTAGTTATAAAAATATTATAACAAATATAGTAGATGTAATGATTGCAATCTTAAAATTGTTTATAGGTAATACCACGAGATCCACAATCTCGAGTTACATTTTTGTGAGTATTTAGCGAATACTCACAGAATTAAACATGTGTTGAATATTAAAAAGGATCCACGGAATTCTGGTGTCTTTAAGCGAGGTTTTTTTATACCACTGTTTAACGATCGCTCGAACAAACATAAATGTGTATCTTGAATTATGTGATTAATGAAGAGGAATTTTTATGGCATTATTTTGCATTTTTCGTTTTCAGTATATATGTTTTTTTTTTCTTATTTTAGATATTTCGTGTTTTTTCATTTTTCATAATTCTCTAAGATTTCACTATTTCACCAATTTTTTTCAGTGGAGTTGCAAGGAAACATTTCCATTGTAGCCTACAAATCGAGACGTTCAGGCAAAAGAAAATCATTTTCAATCTCCGTCAATTCATATTTTCTGTATTCATTTAAAATTTCAAATATTCGTGTGACCCAGTAGTAATTACTCACTTTATTAGCAAGAAAATCAGAGATTTGATTGTAAATTAAATTTAATGTTCTATCGTCCATTAATTTGCTCTCCAAAATAAACACACAAAGGGCAATGATCAGTAATAAGGGATGATTTATTAATTTTTAAATATTTTTACGTCAAAAATGCATTATTCAATAATTTTTGAAGTGAAACTTCTTTAGGCGCGCTAGGAGTAAATCGAGAGCTAACTCAGAGTTACGTTACGTTCAAAATCGTCACTAAAGTAGTGTTATTAAAGAAGGGCGAACCGTGCAGAAAACGTACAGAGCAATGGCTTCATACCTACATTTCATTCAGTAATCTGTGCACTTATTATACATTATTTTGACTACCTACGACAAAAAGGTAGGCTAATGAACTCTCAACTCTCAACTTTGGCGTTCCACGCACCCGATTTTGTATTCTTTGGTCAGTAAATGCCTTGTTCTAGTTGTTAGCTATTAAGATTTCACATAAGGGCACGCAATAGATTAGGAACCCAAGTTCTTCAAGAAGGGAGCTTTATGCCACTGTAGCACGCCAGAGGGGGATTAGTGGCTGTGGTGTGCGCGAAAACCCGACCAATAAGCAGCGAGGACAAGCTTCTCCCTCAGCTTGTGGCTGAAACGCGCTTCCGCAGCAGCCAAGTGTGCGGCTAACCCTTCCCACTACTTGTGGTCGGCTGGCCTAATTCTCTAGTTACCGATTTAAGCGGCCCAGGCCTATAAGTTACAAGCTCCTAACATTCCACGTTCCAAATCTATAGTCCCTACGATTTTTTTAGACTCCCTCAGTGTAGTCCCTGCCCGGAAACCCGAACGAGGGACTATTTTACCTCCGGAAAATTTTACACTGATAGAATGCATAAATCAGGCAGCGTTCCTTAACAATATTTTTACTTCCTCTGCCCGTACCATAGGTACGTAGAGGACGGTAGAGGAAGTATTGTTTTCGACCCCAAAATCCGAAGTTGAGTTATTAGCATATATACACGTTTCAATGCCCCCGATTCCAAAAATGCTATTTTTGGAAACATGTCTGTGTGTATGTGTGTGTCTGTCTGTCTGTGAACAGGCTAGCTCCAAAACGGAAAATCGTATGAAAACAAACTTTCGTATTTGGGTCAAGTACCTTCTGAAGTGGTGTGATTAAGATTGTCGACAAGTTTCTCTTATTTTTAAGGGGACTTTACATGAAGAAATTTTCGTTTTTCATAATTTTCTCGAAAACGGTTTTAACGATTTTCTTAAATTTAGCACAAGTGTAGCTTATAGTGAGGCTAAAACTTTTATTTGAAATTTTTTTTTCAAAAAAATTCTCGGAAGGGTAGTTAAAAGCCACCCACTGTTCCCCCACTGTTTGTAAAAAGTTTGTGTTGCGTGGTGAACAATTGAATACGCGCTCTTTCACGGCCTCTTATTCTATATAAGAATGAAGTGAGAAAGATGTGTTGGAGGGAAATATCCGATAAAGTTCGGAAATTATTCTTGACGACGGAAGTTTCAATAAATGTCTGCAGTCACTTGTTTTGTTTAGTTTGTTATATAGTCTGCATTTTTATTAGTCGCATCATTTTCAAAGAAGAGGTTATCAGGTATTTATCGTATAATTAGTGTCTTGCGTTTCTGTACAAGGATACGTGAATATTGCTCATTTTTATTTGGGCAGAGGAAGTTATGTAACGTTCACATCAGAGGTTGTTAACCCCACGCCAAACCCACCTCATGTCGTCTGCTTCCGATCTATCTCATTCCTTAGACAATAAAACTGACAACATGGCCGTCCGGAAGGGGAACAGGGTAGGGCCGATGCCCCCCCCCCCCCGGAAATGTTATTTACACATAAATCTATTAACTAAGCAACTAGGTCTAATGTGAAGTCAAGCTTAAATTTCCACATTCTGTAATTGGAGTTGTTTGGACAAAATCGAGTTGTAACAGATTTCAGCCAAACATTTTGCTGTAATGAAGATAAGGCAACGGAAATATCGCATTTTATATGAATAATTAGTGAAATTATAAGTTATGTGAGTGCATTAGATTAGATTAGATTAGATTTTTCTTTGTATCCATAGTAATAGATCCAGCTCCAGTAAATCAATGATGTGAATGGTGATGATATTAGCTTAATAACAGTAATAGATTGATTCATTAAGCAGGGCTTACGGAAGAAAAAAGAACTAGTTGTTTTTTAATCAGACTAAAATCGTCCAACATCAGCAGAACTATACTGATTTGTGATATCTTGACAGTCGCACACTCGCATAAAAATACAAAACAAAAAATAATGTCAAGTTGGCCAGCTACGTGATTTGAACCAGCGACCTCCAAAATGAGGGTCCAAGACGTTCCCATCTCGGCCACCTTACTCAGTTTAACGGTCTAGTTTGATAAGCGTACGTGAATGAATGGTGTTATTTGTCAAAGCTAACCGCACTGCTACTTCCAAAGCCGTATATGAACACCGTAAAACAATATCTTGTCATGATAACTGACTTGCATTTGATAAATTCTTTCATTACCATAAAATAGGCACTGAATTGGGCATTACTCCGGTACCGGTCAACCGATTTGGTCCAGGTCCAGGTCCAGGACTGACAATGACAAAGCCTCACAGCTTTCACAAAAATCCACAACTCAATTGCACTAGTGATTGATTGCAACCCCATAAGTAAGGGCTTATACTTAAGCTTGTATTTATTTCATGTTTACTGTCGACATACCCTGTGTTTGTGTTCTAAGTATACAGATGTGCATTCCAACTTAGCTGTATGCACATTCTATTTATTAAGTGCCTGTTTGGTACTTTATGAGATTGTGTGGGGGACGGGAAAACGTCTGTTAGTCTGTCTTCCCCTTTATCTGTACACGCGATATCTCAATTACGCTTTATAGGATTGTCATTACACTTGGTATACGCATTTATAATGTCCATGGAAAGAAGCCTATTGATTTTGGACCAAATAGACTGACCGGTACCGGAGTAATGCCCAATTTAGTGCCTATTTAGTGGTAATGTATTAGAAAGAATTTATCAAATGCAAATCAGTTCTCATGACAACATAATGTTTTACAGTGTTAATAATTATAAGGCTTTGGAAGATGCAGTGCAGATTGCTTTGACAAATAACACTACCCACATATTCCTTCACATATGTTTATCAAACTAGTCAGATGATTGTTTATTTCGTTGGTCAAGTTGAAATGAATACTGTTATAAACAGAAGATTTAGTGTGAAATAATTAGGCCTACGTAGGCCTACATTAAGCAGAGTTCTTTGGCAGTGCATTTTGTGTAATGTTGACATATTTTAAGAATTTCTTATATCAGTATATACGAGTTTGAATTAAGGTTAAGTATCAAACTTTAGACCTTTGTTCTTTCGTAAGCCCTGCTTAATGAATCTTAGTCGATCTGGAGCATAACTCGGAGATAGATTACAAAAATAACTTTTTTCTTAATATTATAATTGCAATTATCACTCATTAAACAAATGCTTTCTGGCACTTTTTTACAACAATTTACCTGATTTTTATTAACCTATTGGTTGTAAAGCACTGTATTACCTACGAAAGAATTGTTTAGATAAATTCGTCCCCCCATGACCTCAGTGACGTGTCTCATTGATACTAATTAATAGCAGAAGAGAATGCGAGAAAAAAATAGTTTGATGCCTCACAGAGCTCAATGTGTATTATAATTATGTATTTACCTAGAATCGCAGTGCATCCAATGTCTACAACGTGCTTCTGGTTCTGAAGTCAGAATCAGCATCCAGACCACTGTGTACTTTAGCAATCTCTCACTGTACTAACATTTGTAAAAGGAACATGATCTAATAACCAAAACAGTTAACCTGCACCGCGGCCTGGGATATAATAATAATAATAATAATAATATTATTATTATTATTATTATTATTATCCATAGTGTATTAAATGGACGATGACAGGACTAAAAAAACTAAGGATGGGGGAAAAAAGAGCTTAAATTAATGCAAAAATCAATAATTCTAGGCACAACATCCTTAGAGCATTTCTCAATGTACCAATATAATTCTGCATCTTGCGAAAAACGCCGATGTAACAGAAGAACTCACAAACAAGCGATGAAAAATAACAATAATAATAATAATAACAATAATAAATAATAAAAAATAATAACAATAATAAATAATAATTAATAATAATAATAATAATAATAATAATACTTACTTACTCAAAGGCAATAGACAACTCCTCAGCAAGCTAAAGGAATATGGTATTCGAAGGTTCATTGTCGCGCTTACCTGAGCCCGCCATTCAACCCTATTCTGTGCTAACTCTATCGAATCATCCCTCGCATAATTAATCAATTTCATTTCAATTTATTCAATTCAATTTATTCACCTTCAGGAATACAAGATTCATGGCTTCGCCAAGGAGTTTACATAATAAACATACAATACTAAATAAAAAGAAAGAAAGAAAGAAATAAATAAATTTAAGTACATATTACAGGTATTGAAAATAATATTAGGACTAATTGAATCAACATTACTCAATAGTAAAATAAAATAAGGTGAAACTACAAAATATTACTCATCTAATAACATTAATATTCATCTACAGAATAGTACAATTCATTACATAGGAAAGCAGATAATTGAATCTTGAATTTGGTAAAATTTTCAATTTCTTTAATTTTGGTAGGTAATTTATTGAAGAGTTGTATTCCATTATGTGTGAGAGAATTTTCAAATAATTTTGTATTGTGACTGATTAAGGCTAAATTCGATTTTCCTCTTGTATTATGAGAATAAATATCTAGAAATAAATCTAGAATATCTAGAAATATGCCTGAAAGAATGGATAATGAAATGTCGAAAAATGGGAATCCAGTTAGATGAGGAAAAGTTCTTACATAATTTGCTGTACAACTACCCATATTATTTCCTAGTTTGCTCTGCTTGTCAGGACAGTGAATCCTGTGCAGGAACAGCTCCATAGCTTTCGCGCAGGCGCACCTTATGTTTTTGGATCATAGGACCATCCAGGATTTAGACGTTTTGTACAAGACAAGTGACAGCAGGCGCGGTTCTACCTATAGGTCACAGGGTCACGTGCCCCCCCATCTATTTTGAATATAAACTGTGCTGCATTTATAGCAACGAATAAAATAACTTAACATCCATCTATTTCAAACTTCGCGCGTTTGCTTTCCTGGTAAAGTTTGGCAACATAGCATGGGTCAAATTTCCGTCGTGCCCAGGCATCTCTCATCCCTTTAACATTTTATTTTTCTAAAGCTGGCGGAATGCAGGGAGCGGTTGTGGCTAGTTTAAGTTGTACAGGATCACAGTAATTTTGCGACTTCACACAAATCAGCGCTGTCTGCACTCTTGAAGTCCTCCGCCAGATGGAGTGGTATGCATTATTATCACTCTGTAGTTGAGAACATATTTACGTGTCGAGAGAGACAGAATACTGTATAACTAACTCTCTTACTCCCCATAGGGTATCAGAATACAATAACATCTTACCCGTAAAACCTGTCCAGTTAGGAAAGGGCTAGTGCAAAAATGCTGTTTTCCTACCCTCTTCCGCAACTCAAATAAGCTAAAGCCGGAAGTTTTTTCTTCTTGAGTGTTAGTGCGTGCTTCTGATTTTCCTTGGTTAGTAAAGTATTTTTTACATAGTGATAGTTAAATGAATGAGATAAGATACAAAATAAAATTCTAAATTTCGAGGACCGGTTATTAGCCAAATAATTAGTCCGGCCTAGACCAGAGCTAATAAAGACAAAAACAGATTGTACAAGAGGAATTTCAATAAAAATGTGTATGAAAAGTGGGAGTGGATGTGTGGGTGTCCGACATCTAATGCACTGTTTTGTTTTCCGTGTATTCTATTTGGTGGAGAAGTTGCATGGACTAAAACTGGTAAATATTTACCCGATAAATGTAAGCACAGTTTGTCAAAACGCCAATTAGGCAATGAAATGAGTCTCGCTGTCTTAGGGAAGGCTGATATCCGGGTGCAACTTGATGATGGGTATAGAACATGTGTCCGTAAGTACGAGTATAATGATGTTGTTGACAAAAACATATATATTTTGTCACGCATTCTTGATGCCATTAAATTTTGCGGGGAATTTGAATTGGCATTGCGTGGGCATAATGAGATAGAGAGTTCTGATAACCCAAGTGTTTTCAAAGGTCTCATTAACTACGCCGCGACACTTGACAATGTCCTTAAGAATAGTAATGTTATACAAAAAATGAAACAGAAAGGTAAGTTTTAGCTTAAGTGTAAGTTCTGTTGTCCTCTAACATCTATGGCTTATATTTGTATGTGACCCACCCCTATGGAACCTCACGAGCCGCCACTGAGTGACAGGCAATAGATGTAGGTGTAGACCATTTCCCAAGGGTTGTAGACGGTAAGGTTGGTTCACTTTGACGTTCCCCGGCGAGGTCTTTGCGGGGTGCAGGGAGCGGTCGTGACGTCACAAGTTTCTTTTCGTTTCTCTAGTCCATTTAAAAATAATGACGGGACAATGATGTGCTATTGCAATTTGCAACAGTTTTTATGATAAAAGAAAGAATGCAAATGTGTCTTTCTTTATTTTCCCAAAGAAAGCAATGGATAGTGGCGTGTAAAAGATATGATAATTTTAATCCTAATACAAGCAGGATATGTTCAAGAGGAAAACTATGAATTGGACTACAGAGCTTCATTACTTAGTATTGAAGTTAAGAGGCCACGAATTTTGAAACCAACTGGTAAGCAATTATTTTAATGCAATTACCTTTCAACTAAAAAATAAAATCAGGTAAACTGATATAACAAAGTGCCAGTATGCTTTTTTAATCAGTAATATTTTTTTTTAATAGATCTCCGAGTTAAACTCCAGATCGATTCATTAAGCAGGGCTTACGGAAGAACAAAGGTCTAAAGTTTGATTCTTAACCTTAATTCATATTGGTATACACTGATATACTAATTCTTAAAATATGTAAACATTTTACAAAATGCATTGACAATGAAATAGTACAGTAAGCCAATAAGAAGCGGTATGCAGTTTTGTTCTGAGTATAGGCTTATGCAATTTTAACGCAACGCAATAACTTTAAAGCTAGTTTCTGTTCGTGAAATAACATTTATAGGCTTATGTTTTCTTTAGGAATGATGTAGGTCAATGAAAGACAATGAATTCCCAGTTTTTTAAAAAGAAAAATGTAATACTTATTTAAGCACATTGACAAAATAGGACACAAGAATGGAATAGGCTCATTTTAACACAATTGATCATAATAAAAATAAAAATTTGCTTCAGGGTGGACTCGAACGTGATATCTTTTGATTACTAGACAAGCATCTTACCCCAAGACCAAACCACACTGCGACTTTTAAGTGTCCAATACAAAAGAATACTATCTCGTCGTAGCTCACAGAAAAGAAAAATCACCGTATTTCGAAATTAGGCTATATTTCGAGCCTTCTAGTTTTCTTATGTTACAATATAGAATAATTTCATTCATTGGTAACAATATTCGCGATATTCGAGTCATAAATGCGAATTTGGCCCTCACTAAAGCAGCCTACCAACTTATGAAAATTCTCAGAACTTAATGTTTTTATTTATTAAGAGGTCAGGGATTATAAATCTGACATAGGCTGAAGTAAAATTCAATGCTTTAATCTAATTGTAATCAATTTTAGCAACAGCATTGTAATTTCATTATACAACAGCATTTCATCTATAATCGTACATATGGGAACATTTGTTTTTCATGTAGATGTCAACTGTCCATGGCAACTGAAGGAAGCTTTATAAGCTGTCATTAATTGATGACGCTATAAGAAAGAACCGAGAATTTGATTTTGCATTTGAAGAAGGTGCCTTCTTTTTACCCTCCTTTACTAAAGAAGGTTTCGACAGGAATTGAAGGGTTGTACCAGAATTACCCTTTATTTACCTTAGTTACGGGACTCGCCCGCTGATTGGTTGGCCGCGAGCCAATCAAAATGCTTCGAAATGAACCAAAATATTATAATAAATTTGACTGATAATCACTCTTTATTTCGGTACTGGACAACCGATTAGGTCCAAATTCAATAGGCTTATTGCCATGATTGTTATAAATAAGTATACGAAGTTTCATGAAAATCCGATAAAGCGTATTTGAGTTACCGCGCCTTTTCTTATATGATACCATAAAAGGGCACTAAATTGGGTATTATTCCGGTACCGGCCAACCGATTTGGTCCAATATTAACAGACATCTTCCCATGGACATTATAAATAGGTATTCCACGTTTCATGAAAATCCGATAAAGCGTATGTGAGTTATGGCGCGTTTAAAATATACACTAAATTGGGTTTTACTCCGGTACCGGTGAACCGATTTGGTCCAATTTCAATAGGTTTCTTCCCATGGACATTATAAACGCGTATACCAAGTTTCATTAAAATTCGATAAAGCTTATTTGAGTTAGAGCGCGTACAGACACACGGACGGACGGACGGACGGACAGACGGACAGACATTTTTCGTCCCCCACACAATATCATAAAGTACCATACTGGCACTTAATAAAGAATTTAAAAAAATAAAAAAATGACAATATTATGTTCTCCCTCTTAGTTGGTTTTTTTATTCCAACTTTAATATTACAACAGTAAATTAAGATATATTTTGAAGTAACAGATTTAGCTTTAGTTTTACATTTCAGAAGGCTCTAATTACTTCCATAAAATCTCTCCAGCTACTGTTTACTTATTTATATTAGCAAGGCAAAATTGCCATTCCTGAATGAAGCTGTCTGAATTAGATGACTGTAACACTATTCCAAATGCTGAACACAACCAAGACTGGAATTTAACAAAGCGAAGAGGATGGTTTGGAACATGTAGCTGGATATATTGCTAACAAATGGAAAGATATAAGATATCCACACCTTGGAACCGTAACTCAGAAAATTATCATGGGTCAGACATCTCTCATATTCTTAATATCGGACACTTGGCTACAACCGTTCAAGAATATTGTTTCAATTTTTCGATTATTTCATGGTGTCAGCATTCAACAGGGAAAACATATTTTAAACAAGACTACAGACTTCGTAGCCTCCAATCCAGATCTACATATTGTTTCCTCGGAAATTCTTCAAACAATTGTTAGAACTATTTTCTTTAGAATCAAATATTTAAATTCCAGACCAGAAGGACGCAAGAGGAAGAGGTTGGGGCTGGATGATTATAAAATAAGGCAAATAAACAAGAAATACAAGAAAATGATCGATTAACATGTTTGTATTAAATCATCTTTTTTTTATTATTATTCATGTAATATTTTTGAAAGTTGATAAAATAATTCAACTGCTTATGAAAAGAGATTAATTTTGAAGTTTGATGCTTAAATTCATTATTTTAAAACCATGCTGAAATGAGGTTTTTATATAAAAGTTTACGTCTTGTCTTTCAATATAGCCCATTTTCTACACTTCAATCATGCCGTAGGCCTAACCAAATTTTCATCTGTCTCTAGGATGTAATACAGATCAGGAATAAAGCGTGTCACGAGACAAGAATGTTATTAATTAAGAGTTACGTTACTTTTTAAATATATTAGCTTCTTATCTAATTGTTTTACGCAAGTCCACAACACTGTATGATCGAAACAAACATTTAGAATAATCATTGAAGCATGAAAACAAATACACAAACTTTATTCATAACATCGATGATTTATTTGTTGACATACTTCAACTTATAATCAATCAATCACCCCGAATTCATATGATAGCCAGGGGTGCCCACCCCCCAAAGTCATGACTCACCCCCCCCCAAACTTCATTGCTCACCCTCACCAATTGCTCACCAATTGACTGTCGACAAGGGCGCCCATATGATATTTTCTAGGGGGGGGGGAAATTTTTTAATTAATTAATTTTTTGTCGCTTTAAATTCTTGAGCCACTTTGTAACATTACATTAATAATATAATAAGTGCAACAATGACGTACCCAGAAAATATTTGCGGGGAGGGTCAGATGTGCCGGGGGGTTTGGAATACCCCCAAAAAGGGGGTCGGGGGTCTATCCCCAGAACATTTTTAAATATTGAACTAATGAAAATCACATTTTACGCCATTTTAGCACTGAAAAACTAGTTATGAAATTTGTTTACCATAGACTACTCTAAGACATGACCAGGGCCGTAGCTAGGCGGTGGCTAGGTGGGCGACCGCCAAGGGCGCAGGGTCGAAGGGCGCAAAATTAACCATGAAAAATCCCACTTTTTTTAGGCTGGTGCAATTTATCAAGCAATATAAATTCCACGTTAGTGGAAGAAATCTTTCAGGTTATTAAAAATTAATGCACGTGAACTATCTATACCTATAGTATTATGCCTATTGTCTACAAGCAAAAAGCAGTCATGCAACGTCCTTTAATTAACACGATTCATATTGACAGAGTAAAACATAAATCATGAACAGTATGGAAAGATATAACGACAATGAAAATTAATATGTACGTTATTATTGTGATGAAAGTGGTTCAACTCAATCCCTTTCCAGCTGATTGTCGTCCTCAGTGCTACTACTGTCGGCAGGATTGATTACAAAGCGATCAACAATGGCATCGCTCATACTGTTACATGTTACATGAAAAAATGACTGACCAACTATATTATTACAACAGAAAAAGCCGAATGCGCAGATCTCAATTCCTTTTGTTATTACTATTTTATTATAAATTAAGTGTGAACTAAAATGTCTTATTTTAAAAATGTTCAGTTTTTTTTAATCACACAATGTATTAATGTACATTAAAATTAATTTCTGTAACTTTACATTGAACAATATGTGTTGTGATCCGCGGCCGATGCACGCTCTGCCAGCTGGCAGTACACATGCTGTTTGTTTTGATCAAGTTCCCTTCTAAGGCCGGCGCTGTTATTATTATTAACAGCGCTGCTATTATTTTTAATTATATTATACTGTGTTATTATTAGGGCCCGGATACTGATGACTAGGGACCGGATTTTTAGGTTTTTAAAAACACTGTTTTAGGTTTTCCATTGGGTGAAATAGTTTTTTTTAGGTTTTTTGTCCAAAATATCGTTTTCGGGTAGAATAATTGGTTTAATGAATTTGAATGTGGTACATAGGATTCAATACATAATACTTGTAAAGTTTAACTTAACAAAATTGACTTAAATTTGTGTAAATTTGCTTTAGGACAATATTATACAACTGAAGAAAGAAAGCATAAACAATCAAAAGAAACAGTGAAAATAAGTTTGCCTTACATTTTATTACAGGGCAGTAATGAAAGCAAACAAGCGCTTTAAAACACAGAAATTTATATCCTATATCTATATACACGGCAACAATGGTTGTTCGTACGAATATTTTAAAAGGAATACACCGGTACTCTTACACTTCCTCTCTGGATACAGTCCATCCTAGACGACAATGGGATGAACGAAACGCTGGTAGTATTAATTTCAACCCGACAAAAATTATTGTCTCTCCGCAAAATGTCGATTTCTCAAAAACAAGGCAAAAAAGTAGCCTAAATTAGATATTTTAGGTTTTATATCCCATTTAGGTGTATTTAGGTTTTTATACCCATTTAGGTATTTTTAGGTGCCACAGAATTAATGTGAGTGAATCCTATGGACGTGATTCGAAAAAGTGTATCAGCGCTTTTTGTTTTGGAAGTAAGGAAAAAAATAGGTAAAAACCTAAGAATCCGGTCCCTACTGATGACCTAAAATTGTTTGAAAAATGACCTATAAAATGACCCCAAAATTTAAAGAAAATGACTTAATAATTATAAAGAATTACCTAAAAACTGATATTTTATTTATAAAAAATTATTATTGTACACACAAAATTATAGAATAATCTGTACATAATTGTTAAAACCTTAGGTCTAAAAAACTTTGATTTTTGCTGTGAACATTCTTTCCTTACGGAAATTTATACTGGCACTGAGGCACTGGCGAGTCAAACTTCGGCATTTCCTTTTGCGGTCTGCCGGATTATATTGTTTATTGAGGGTAAACAGTAGTTTGCACTCTCAAATACAAGCAGGTGGCAGACTCTGGTGCCAAGTCAATCTAATAACAACAGTAATGTAATACAACATTTTGGCGTTCCTTTGATTCTCGTTTCCGACTGAGACATGACAACACTTCAACATAGAGTGTGTCCTTCTTGGATTAAACAAACACTTCAAAGACAGCACCGCTGGGGACGAAATGAATGCCCTAAAAATATAAAACTGCACACAATGTCAAAAAATGACCTAATAAAAATGCATTTCTATAATCTAGAGGCCATGATTGTGATTTATCTACAAATTGGCAATGTCTATGCAGCATCAATAAAAAAGATGACATGTCATTAGAATCCGGGCTCTGATTATTATTGTATTTTTTAACTAAGCAATTTTTAAATTAAACAGTGAAACAATATTAATGTTTGTGTTGTTTCGTCTCTTGTTGATGTTGGCGTTGCTTCTGTTGTATAGGTAAGAATGATTTCAGTAAAAAAATGTGCCAACTAAAACTACCATGACCATCATAGCTTAGTCTACATTATTAGTTTTGATCTATTAGGCAGTGTTTTTTTAAAGAAATGGGACCAAAAAAAACCTTCTGCAAGCGAATTTAAGAAAATCAGTTTTACAGAAATTTAAAAAAAAATGTTCATTTGGAGGGCGCAGATTTGTCAAACTCGCCAAGGGCGCAGAAGGACCTTGCTACGGCCCTGGACATGACAACTTAAACAAGAAATTGTTTCCTAAGTTATAATACTTATTACTAGGGTTAGGATTTTTAGGTGCGCACCTTTTCTCGTAGGGTAAATTAAAGCTCTTCGGAAAGATACCACAGTGTGAGATTTTATCTATAGTCGAGAATGGAGACATTTTTGTAGCACCTTTTTTCCCTTTTTTGGTACCTTTTACCCCTTTCTTCTCAACAGTGCCCATAATCCCCTTTCTTCCCCTTTTTCATATACTGTAGCTTATCAATATTTTTCTAGAGTGCATTTTATCATTATAAAGCGTTATGAATGACTTGTGAGTTTCATTCCATTTTACTTCCAGTAAAAGCGGGACTGAAAGCACACCTGCAATAACAGAAAATGATACGTGTGTGCGTGCAAACCCTCTTTCTCTCACTTTGCCGAAACAAATAGCTCCCTACAATGGAAATGCATATTTCATTCGATCAACAATAATATTGTGTGTGCGCGCAAATCCTCTTTCACTTTGCCGAAACAATTAGCTTGCTACAATGGAAATGCGTATTTCATTCCACCAAATTATAATTTATTATAAAAAAAATATTGTGTATACGCAAATCCTCTTTCTCTCACTTCCATCTTCTTGACTTCACCAGTCAGTAGTCTGTTGATCGTGAGTGCAAATCTGTGATTAAATGAGTGTATTTTTGCCATGTCCAGAGCCCGGTTATTTTCTCTGTCTCAGGAATTCAAACAAGATTCCGTAGAAACAGATGGAACTGTAATACGGTGTAGCATTTGCGATTCAGGAATTTTGTTAGATGAAAAACACCAGCGAGACCGCATCAAACAACACATTTCCACTTCTAAGCATCAAAAGAACAAGACGCTTCAAGCAAATAAATCGCGACAACCTTTATTACGGAATGCGATTGAACAGTGTTCATCGAAAACTCAAAATTTGAAGAAATTCAACATTGATTTATGTGCTGCTCTTACACAAGCGGGAATTCCACTCAATAAGGTAAACCATCCGACTTTCAAAGGATTCCTTGATAAATACACAAAGATGTCAGTGCCTGATGAGAGTACTTTAAGAAGAAACTACATGGAGCCTGGTTACCAAGAAACCATAAAAACCATCAAGGAGAAAGTGACTGATTGTGATGTGGGAATCATATTGGATGAAACTACAGACTCAATGGAACGATATGTTTTGAACATTTTAGTTTTTCCCCTATCAGGGGAGAACGTTAAGCCCATGTTGTTTATATGTACGAACTGGAGAAAGCCAACGCCAGTACAGCAATGCAATCAATCATGGACTTCTGTCAAAACCTGTGGCCAAGTGGTATCGCATTTGAAAAACTTCTTCTGGTGGTTACAGACCAGGCTCCATACATGGTTTCAGCAATTAACCAATTGAAACCTTTGTTCCCTAAGTTAAAGCATGTGACATGCCTAGTCCATGCCCTTCACAGGGTTTGTGAATCCATAAGGAATGAATACGACATTGCAAATGAATACATCTCTGCCCTGAAGAAAATTCTACAGAAAGCTTCGAGTCGTCTTGTTGCCTACAAGGAAATCACTGGCCTCCCCCTTCCAAAATTCCCGGTCATTACTCGCTGGGATCATGGATTCAGTGTGCTGTTATGTAGTGTGAGAATTTTGACAAGATTAAGGATTTTGTGCTTTCATTGGATCCAGCAGACGCAGGTGCGATTTCCAAGGCCCAACAAATTCTGCTACCGGAAAAAATACAGAATTTGGAGACAGAACTATTTTGTGTCCATGGTTACAAGTACTTGACTGCAGCTATCAAACAATTGGAAGAACAAGGTCTCGAAAAGGAAAAAACAATGGGATATTTTCACTTCAGTGAGGGACCAGTTAGAGGGCTTTGCTAAAGACAAACTTGAGTCTAGTCTTCAGAAAAATCCGGATGTTGAGGAATTTGCCACATGTGTAGAGTTGCCATTCCGAGTGAATACAAAGTTTGCCCCACTGGTTTCTGTGGATGTCGAAAGAAGCTTTAGCATGTACAAAGACATTCTATGTCTTGATAGAAACAGGCTTATTTTTAAAAATGTAGAGATGCTCAATGTCTTGAAGTACAACAGCTTCCTGTATTTTACTGTTTCTGGTGAGTGATGATTTGATGTGTTTTTTCGCAACTCAATAACTGTTAATAGAAGATAGATTTTTTGAATTACTTGAGTAAAATAGCACCTTTTTGTCCCCTTTTTTACCTTATTTTAGCACCTTTTCCCTTCCTTTTTTCATATAAAATTTGCACCTAAAAATCCTAACCCTGCTTATTACTATTTATAAGAAAAGTTAAATAGCACATGGAACCAGTGGCGACTCCTGGTTTTTTAGTTGTGTAGGATGGTGTGGAGAGAGTGAATTAACCCATTCACTGCTACTGACGTACATATGCGTCGCCGTAAAAAAAATGCATAAAGGCTGATATATAAATTTAATACATTAATACTTTATCGTAATATATGAAAATATTTAACCACGTATGAAAACGGTCATTTATGGAAATCAGCTATTCCGCTATAATTTTCGATCCTGATATCAAACTTATAATTCATTAGTGAAACCTGTATTACTCCAGGGATACTTATATTGAAATATAAACAGCACTGTAAAGATTAATAATAGCTAGGCCTATAATATATACCAAGAAATGAAATAAATAAATTAATATTAATAAAAATATGATCACTCCCTCCTTAGAAAACAAGCTATCAAACGTGAGAATACACAGAACACATATTGTGAGGAAGGACTGTAAGACGTCCTCAACTTCGTCCATATGAAACTGGCTTCTCACTACCTTTTCTCTTCCCACCTCCCCCTTCACATGCCCAAGAGCTTTAACATTGGCATGGACTACGTAACATCAACACTGAGGACATCCTCGCAAATACCAACCTGCTCAAAACAGAACTGCTAACTTCCTTCCCGAGTGATCTACAATAACGCTGCTTTGTCATTTTACTGTTTTAATCTTGACAATGAATGCTAGTAAACATTTATGTAGATAAATTATGAAGTGTAGGATGATCCTCACATCCTATATGGAATAATCGCCACTGCATGGAACAGTGGACATAATAGGCCTACTCATTATGTTATGAAAAGAAAATAACTGCTATATCATATTTGACACACCAACAAATCTTGTTTAATTAAATAATTTTTTTTAAAAATACAAATATAGAATTTTAGGTTTTGACTTTTGGGGGTCCAAACCCCCTGAACCCCCCTTTCCTAATCCACTGTGGATTCTGCTTCCATGTTGTTGATTTGGTAAAACTTCTGTAATTCAAATAATTGTCTTAAAAGAAAAAAAACTATAATAATTATTAATATACATTTTTTCCTTGCCCCCCCCCCCGTCCCCGGATATGGGCGCCCGTGGCAGTCGAAATTCTTCATCTTTATCTTTATAAAGAATTAGAAGAGACCTTTTGAAGTTTGGACTTGACTGTGTTTATTTTTAACATATAAAACTCTAATTTTGCAACAATTTTCGACCCCCCGAAAATTCATAAATGACCATATTCCCCCCCCCCCCCAGAAATTTCAATGACGCATTCTGTGGGCACCCCTGTGATAGCATGTATTAATAGTAGCAACGCTTCATAAAGACTAAATTTCACAGAAATTGAAAACACGAAAGTCTTCCCTAATCGTCTGTTACTGCTCCCTCAGGAAAAAACTTAACGCGTCATCCGTCAGCAGTGCTCTGATTGGTCAGCACAAAGTGAGGCAACCTGTGTGTCTGGAGACCTTGACCATTTCCCACTAAAGTGATTATTAGGAAAATGGCGCCAATCACGGCTACTCGAGACAAACCCTTGTAAGTGGTCACGGCGGGCTGGAAATTGTGGACGTATTAGCTCTTTGCTGCCAGCGTCCAACTGAACATGAGAATAAAAGGAAACTAAGATATAAGATAGGAGGTAGAAGAATAAACAATCTGAGGTACGCAGATGATACGACACTTCTGGCCGAAAATGAGAAGGACCTAGCCCAGATAATAAAGAGAGTTAAGGATGAAAGTGAGAAAGCAGGGCTGCTGCTTGATCTTAAAAAGACCAAGGTGATGGCGTTGCGTGACAAGATTGTTGTAAATATAGATGGTGAGCAACTGACTTCGGTAGATAGTTTCAACTTTCTAGGTGTACTTATAACTAACGATGCTTGTTGCAAGGAAGAAATAAGAAGACGAATTAACTTAGGAAGAGCAGCATTGGGCAAACTAAAGAAAATTCTCAAACATTCAGACATAAGCAAGAAGACGAAGATCAGACTAATTCAGACAATGGTGTTTCCTGTGGTTTTATACGGATGTGAAAGCTGGACCTTGAACAAACAGGATAGAAGAAAGCTGGACAGTTTCGAACTGTGGTCCTGGAGAAGACTGTTAAAAATATCATGGGTAGAGAAAAGAACTAACACGTCAGTACTAGAAGAAATAAGACCTCAACAATCTTTGGAGACGATGGCTACAAAATTAAAACTGTCATATTTTGGTCACATAATGAGGAAAGATGAGTCAATGGAGAAGGCACTGATGCTAGGACTCATGGAGGGAACAAGAAGGCCAGGCAGGCAACACACAAAATAGGATACAAAGCATCCAGGAGACCGTGGAAATGGAATGGGAAAATTTGATTAAGGCAAGGTACATGTAGGGCTCTTGGGTCTACGCAGGAAAGCAGCTCCGCTATTTCTACCGTGCATCAGTCAATGTTCATCCGAGAGGCAGTGAAACACAACAGCCAACAAAACAAATGAAATGCCACTATACAGCCAACCTATCAGAATGGAAAACGCTTAAAAATAAACACGTTCTACTCACAGGTGACGGTTTAAATTGGAATAGGGACGTGTAGTTAAAGGATTGATATCAAAAGTAGTGCAACAGTCCGTTCTACTCACGGGTGACAGTTTAATTTGGAACAGGGACATCTAGTTAAAGGTTTAATACCAAAACTAGCGCAACAGCCCGTTCTACACCCAGGTGACAGTTTAATTTGGAATAGGGACATGTAGATAAAGGTTTAATACCAAAACTAGCGCAACAGCCCGTTCTACTCCCAGGTGACAGTTTAATTTTGAATAGGGACATCTAGTTAAAGGTTTAATACCAAAACTAGCGCAACAGCCCGTTCTACTCACAGGTGACAATTTAATTTGGAATAGGGACATGTAGTTAAAGGTTTAATACCAAAACTAGCGCAACAGCCCGTTCTACACCCAGGTGACAGTTTAATTTGGAATAGGGACGTGTAGTTAAAGGATTGATATCAAAACTAGCGCAACAGCCCGTTCTACTTACAGGTGATGGTTAAAAAATCCCGTTATGCTCACAGGTGAAAATTTAATTTGGCATAGGCACTTGAACATGACGGTAATAATTAGCTCCTTCCGTATTTCGAGAAATTTCCGATTTTCGAACAGTTTATGCAGAAAACGAGGCAACGATAAAAAATAAAAAAGTATTTATGTAGAGGAAGAATTTTGTTCTGACTTGACATACACGTGTTACCCACAATTCCATCCTTCTGAACACGAATATAACAATAATAATAACCAGTTCCTTCGACACTTTGAGGAAATTTCGATTTTCCATTCGTGTCACACAGTTTACGCAAAAGAAGTAGGGATGTTCCAAACAAAAATTCATTACATGGAGGAAAAGTTTTTTTTTCGACGTAAAATACGCATGTAACCTATAATTGGATCCTTCTGAACACGAATATAACAATAATAATAACCACCCTAGTAGCACACTTCGTTGGCCCAATAGAGAGATTTGGTTGGCATGGTAGGGATATGTTGGGAAAAGGTTCGTTGTAATTTCCTCCTTTGGGCCCATTCATTTTTTGGTTGGCGTTACCTACCGCCCTACCGTTGGGCTTATGATTGTGGGCCAACGTTGGAATGATGATCGCATTTATCTTCTCACCAGTCTTCGGCAATTTCCGGGCGTGTTCGTAGGTCTCGGCACAGGTCGTAACGGTCAACGGTCATTCCTCATTCGACATCTTGATATGTACAGAAGTTAACTGTTTTGATTCTCATTCATATTTCATACATAATATTAGGTAAGCCCTTTGATTGTTCTCTGAATATATAACGTTATCATTTTTACACAATACTGTATTATGAGTGTTGCATGAAATACAGCCTCTAAAAATAAATAGGCCTATCATTTATAGGCTATTCGAAATTTACATTTTAATTGAAGAGGTACCTGTATTTGTTTCAGATGATTTACTGAAATCAAGGCAGAAGGAAATCAATGCAGAGAAGGAGCATAAGCAACTAAATTGGAACAGTTCGCAAGATCAATTGGGATTTTCAAGATTGCAGTTGCAGTTGCAAGCATGCAGTTATGTGTCAGAATCAAGTATTTCGATTTATTATACCGTGCATGTTACCGTAGGCCTTAGTATTTCATGTAAACGCATGTTATATAAATTTATGTAAGTCTTTCCACGTTATGCCCTCATTATATAGTCTAAGAAATCCAGGGAATGTTGCCAGTAAGTTGAGCCAACATTGAGGTTAGGGAAACATTTTACAGTACAAATAATGGGAAGGAATCGATTTATAGCGCACAATATCTAGGCTATAATAAACACATCTTGCATTTCATAGTAACCTAATCTATTTCTTTGCACTAGTAAATAATTTTCAATCTCGTAATATGTAACTTGCAGTCGGTAGTCGAAGATGAATTTCTCGACTGCTGACTGCAACTGTACTTTGTGAATGGCGTACATTACTCACCACACTTTACTTTGACTATCAACTACAGACTGCCAACTGCACATTGTGGATAGAGCTGTAAGCCTACGTTAGTTATATAATCAACTCAACCTCTATAATTTAAAAACACAGTTCATGACAGGGTTAAAAAATGCATTTACATTATGTTTGAATAACAGTCTAAATCTGATTAGCTTAACTTGATTGCTAGAATCCTTTTCCATCAAATTGTTTCATCTATCCCTAATGGCCTATATGTGCACTTAATAGATTAGGTAATTTAAAACATCTTTACCAAATCATGTAAAATCTCTTCAGATTTCTTCTATCTGTTCTATTCTTAATTTAGGCCTACATTCAGTCACAATTTTGGTTATAACCCCAATAGGCTACAGTTTGTAGAATTCAATTTAAAATGAAATGATCTTAACATCAGTCTGTAAAAGTAAAATATTACTAGATTATGGAATAAAATGGGAATAATGGAACTTTGTGCCCCACGCGTTCCCCTTTCCACTCGCCTGGCTGCTTCCCGAATGCCACCTGCCACGCTTCCCTGCAGGTCATGCCGTCATGGCTGTAGCCGCTGCTCAACGCCGGTAATGCGTAATTGCGATTGGCATGTCACCTAATATTTCACAATAAAAATAAAATACCCTTGCACCTGGCATTCAACCCAATTCTGTACTAATTCCATCCTACTTTCCCCCACAAATCCTATTTCCCTTAAATCTACATCCTAATATTTTCTTCCACCTACGTCTAAGTCTTCCAAGTGGGTCTCCCACTCAGCATTTTTTAGATGTCTTTCCCCCCCATACGCACAACATGTTTAGCCCATTTCATTCCCTGTGATTTAATTTCCCTTACTATATCTGGTGGCGAGTACAGATTATGAAGCTCGTCGTTATGCAGTTTCCTCCAGTCCCCATTTTCATCTCTCCCATAGGCCCAAATATTTTAGTAAGCAGCCTGTTTTCGAACACACTCAGATTATGTTACAAACTGCATCTTACAATCAAAATTGTAATTGAATGTAAATTAAGAATATAATAAATAGAATTATTATGAATTTTGAAGAGATTTTACACAAATTTTTAAAGCTTTTTTAAGCCTATATTGAAGTCTTTTAAATATTATTTGATAATGAATAAGCTAATCTAAGTGCATAGGAATAGATGGAACAGCATTTTAGAAATAAAGCTCTTACAGGTTAAGCTAATCAGATTAGACTGTTTTTCAAACATAATGTAAATACGCCTTTTAACCCTGTTATGAACTATGTTTTTAAATTATACAGGCAAATAGAATGGAAGTTACTTGATAGAGTTGATTATATTTCTAACGTATAGGCCTAATAATGGTGATGCTATAATTGGTCACAAGACAGCTGTATAACAAATTAACTAATCACAGTAGGCTAAAAGATTGCACATTGTTACTTATATGAGAATATAAAGATTAACACCATATAATATTGTAAACGTTAATGGTAACATTCTTGGATTTCCTAGACTATATTGAGGGCATAAGGTGGAAAGATCAACTTACATAAATCAACTATTCTCACATTACATAAAAATGAAGTTTATTAATATATGTTATAATATATTATTATAACATATTATAACATATTATTATAATATATTATTATAACATATATTAATAAACTTATTATAACATATATTAATAAACTTCATTTTTATGTAATGTGAGAATAGTTGATTTATGTAAGTTGATCTTTCCACCTTATGCCCTCAATATAGTCTAGGAAATTGTTATGTAGTTCATAATATATATATCTGACTTATCCATAACTTGTAAAGCAGCAATAACAATAAACTATTCATTATTCATTTCTCTGAATTTTATTTAGCCTATAGCCAAGATTCTTTCCTTATGTTATACCATGTATCACCATTTTTCTGAGATATAGAATTCTGGACCAGGGTGCACATAGCCTCATGAAGACGAGGAGCCACTTGATAAAGAAATAGCGGCTTCAATCATGAAGACCACCATCTGCCAATGTAGAAGAATGGAGGAAGAAGATGCAACATGGGTAGTAGGCCTTAACCCCTCATGGGATGAAGTTCTCGACCATTAGTATTACAGTGCTTTCACTGTACGACTTGGCCGGCAATCGCACGGGCCGACTATCCGTGACTCATGCATCAAGCGCCCAAGTGATGCCTCGTCTCACCACTGAAGTCTAGCATGTGATCTGATTGCGTTCACACGTGAATAATTATTACAGCAGTGTTTGTGTTTTTTTATGGTTAAAGTAGTTTTTAGTTTTGCTTGAAGTGTTTTAAAAATGCCACGACATAATTATACATTAGAATAGCGTGTGAATAGCAATTTCCTCAAAAGGTGCCGTAGATGTAATGATGCAGAAGGACGGCATTTCCAACATCTCCTGTGATAAGGCAAGTTTGTATTTTTATTTTTTCATATTTTATTGTGATTACAATTACGGAAATATATACGATTTGCCGGGAGTACCGTGATATGTCATGCGCCTGGCCCCGCATGCGGTTTATCTGTGACGGAGCGGCCCGTGCGATTGCCGGCCAAGTCGTACAGTGAAAGCAATGTATAACCATCAATAAGCCATCCAAATCCAATGATTTCCCTATATTCCTCCATTAGGTTCTGCTTTTTGTCTTGGTTTCATGTTTATTTTATCATAATTAGGTAGTTGATAAAATATTTTCCTCAGCAACTGCAATTTAAGAATGATTAGCAAGTCCATGCAAATCTTTCGCACTTCACCCCTTTTGATAGGTGCCCAGGAAAACTAGGCATTTAGCTAACTAATAAATTCATTCTTATACATTCACAAAATACAGTATACGGTTGAATTAAGAGCAACATATGAACTGTATACTGTGTTTTGTGAATCTGTATGAGTGAATTTATTAGTTAGCTAAATACTTGGTTTTCTTGGACTATTATCAAAAGGGGTGAAGTGCGAAAGATTTGCATGGATTTATAAGTCATTCTTAAATTGCAGTTGCTGGGGTAAATATTTTATCAACTACCTAATTTTGACAAAATAAACATGAAACCAAGGCAAAAAGCAGAACCCAATGGAGGAATGTAGGGAAATCGTTGGATTTCGGTTGGCTTATGGATGGAAATATGTTGGAATTCGGATGGCAACGGTTGGCATTCTGTTGGCATTTCAATGATGGCCCAACAGATCGCCAACGAACATTCCCAACTGTTGGGATTTTGTTGGATATTGGTTGGCTACAGTTGGCAATTGGTTGGGTAAAATGCACTTTGCCAACGGAACCCCGACGGACATTCCTAACCGTTAGCCAACGAAACATGGCGATCATTTCCCAACATTGGCCCAACGATCTGTGCTACTAGGGCAGATCCTTCCGCACTTCGAAAAAATTCCCATTTTCCATTACTGTCACAGAGTTTACGCTAGAAAAGTAGGACCGTTTCAAAACAAAAATTCATTAAGGAGGAAAATTTTTTTTCCGTCATGCCTTATATGTGTTATCTATAATTCGACTCTTCTGAACACGAATATAACAATAATAATAACCAGTTCCCTTCCCACTTCGGGAAAATTGCGATTTTCCAATCGTGTCCACAGTTTACGCAAAGAAAGTAGGAATATTCCAAACAAAAATTCATTACATGGAGGAAAGGTTTTTTTCCGAACTAAGACACGTATGTAACCTATAATTCGACCCTTCTGAACACGAATATAACAATAATAATAACCAGTTCCTTCCGCCCTTCGAGAAAAAACCGATTTTCCATTACCGTCACACAGTTTACAGAAGAAAACTAGGAATGTTTCAAACAAAAATTAATTACATGGAGGCAAAATTTTTTCCCGTTATGAGTTATATGTTTTATCAATACATCGACCCTTCTAAACATGAATATAACAATAATAATAACCAGTTCCTTCCGCACTTCGAAAAAATTCCCATTTTCCATTACTGTCACAGAGTTTACGCTAGAAAAGTAGGACCGTTTCAAAACAAAAATTCATTAAGGAGGAAAAATTTTTTTCCGTCATGCCTTATATGTGTTATCTATAATTCGACCCTTCTGAACACGAATATAACAATAATAATAACCAGTTCCCTTCCAACTTCGGGAAAATTGCGATTTTCCAATCGTGTCCACAGTTTACGCAAAGAAAGTAGGAATATTCCAAACAAAAATTCATTACATGGAGGAAAGGTTTTTTTCCGAACTAAGACATCTATGTAACCTATAATTCGACCCTTCTGAACACGAATATAACAATAATAATAACCAGTTTCTTCCGCACTTCGAGAAAATTCCGATTTCCCATTAGTGTCACAGAGTTTAGGCTACACGTAAACTCTGTGACACTAATGGGAAATCGGAATTTTCTCGAAGTACTTAGGGAACTGGTTATTATTATTGTTATATTCGTGTTCAGAAGGGTCGAATTATAGATAACACATGTAAGTCATGTCGGGAAAAAATGTTTACTCTTTGTAATCAATTTTTATTTAAATAGTTCTACTTTTTCTGCAAAAATGTGTGATTTTAATGGAAAACCGGAATTGTCTCGAAGTGCGGAAGAAACTGGTTATTATTATTGTTATATTCGTGTTCAGAAGGGTCGAATTATAGATAACACATGTTAGTCATTTCGGGAAAAAAATTTTACTCTATGTAATCAATTTTTATTTAAATAGTAATACTTTTTCTGCGAAAAATGTGTGATTTTAATGGAAAACCGGAATTTTCTCGAAGTGCGGAAGAAACTGGTTATTATTATTGTTATATTCGTGTTCAGAAGGGTCGAATTATAGATAACACATGTAACTTAGGTCGGAAAATAATTTTCCCTCAATGTAATGAATTTTTGTTTAAAGAATACCTACCTTTTTTGCGTAAAATGTGTGGTATTAATGGAAAACCGGAATTTTCTCGAAGTGCGGAAGAAACTGGTTATTATTATTGTTATATTCGTGTTCAGAAGGGTCGAATTATAGATAACACATGTTAGTCATTTCGGGAAAAAAATTTTACTCTATGTAATCAATTTTTATTTAAATAGTACTACTTTTTCTGCGAAAAATGTGTGATTTTAATGGAAAACCGGAATTTTCTCGAAGTGCGGAAGAAACTGGTTATTATTATTGTTATATTCGTGTTCAGAAGGGTCGAATTATAGATAACACATGTAACTTAGGTCGGGAAAAAAATTTCCCTCCATGTAATGAATTTTTGTTTTAAAACGGTGATACTTTTTCTGCGTAAGCTGTGTGACACTAATGGAAAATCGGAATTTCCTCAAAGTGTCGAAGGAACTGGTTACGATTATTGTTATATTCGTGTTCAGAAGGGTCGCATTACAGGTTACATACGTATTTTAGGTGGGAAAAAAAATTTTCCTCCGCGTAATGAATTTTTGTTTGGAACATTCCTACTTTCTTTGAGTAAACTGTGTGACACGATTGTAAAATCGGAATTTTCCCGAAGTGGGAAAGGAGCTGGTTATTATTATTGTTATATTCGTGTTCAGAAGGATCTAATTATAGGTAACACGTGTATGTCAAGTCAGAACAAAATTTTTCCTCTACATAAATACTTTTTTTATTATTATCGTTGCCTCGTTTTCTGCATAAACTGTTCGAAAATCGGAAATTTCTCGAAATACGGAAGGAGCTAATTATTACCGTTGTCATATTCATGTTCAAGTGCCTATGCCAAATTGAATTTTCACCTGTGAGCAGAACGATATTTTTTAACCATCACTTGTGAGTAGAAAGTGCCCTTGCGCTAGTTTTGGTATTAAACCTTTAACTACATGTCCCTATTCCAAATTAAATTGTCACCTGTGAGTAGAACGGGCTGTTGCGCTAGTTTTGGTATTAAACCTTTAACTACATGTCCCTATTCCAAATTAAATTGTCACCTGTGAGTAGAACGGGGTTATTTAACTCTCACCCGTGAGTAGATCGGGTTGTTGCGCTAGTTTTGATATTAAACCTTTAACTACATGTCCCTATTCCAAATTAAACTGTCACCTGGGAGTAGAACGGGCTGTTTCGCTAGTTTTGGTATTAAACCTTTAACTACATGTCCCTATTCCAAATTAAACTGTCACCTGTGAGTAGAACGGGGTTATTTAACTCTCACCCGTGAGTAGATCGGGTTGTTGCGCTAGTTTTGATATTAAACCTTTAACTACATGTCCCTAGTCATATTTGTAATTGTTCGTTAAAAAGTGGAATATTTCCAATAAGACTAAAGCATGCTATTGTTAAGCCCCTCTTTAAGAAAGGTGACAAAAATGTTCCATCAAATTATAGACCTATATCACTCCTAACCTCATTTTCAAAAGTTTTTGAAAAAGTTATGTACAACCGCTTAATACACTATCTTAATTTGAATAACATTCTTACACCATCTCAGTTTGGATTTAGAAGTGGCATGTCCACTGATAATGCTACATTTCAACTCACTACAGAAATATTGGAAGCGTTAGATAAAAAGAAACATGCCCTAGGAATTTTTTGTGACCTAGCTAAGGCGTTTGACTGTATAAATCATGAAAATCTACTTCAAAAACTGAAACACTATAGGTTGGATAATATAACACTAAAGTGGTTCAAATCATACCTGTCTGATAGAACTCAAAAGGTAATAATAAATGGAAATGAATCAAAATTAGGGACTGTTAAAAATGGAGTACCTCAGGGATCGATACTGGGACCTTTGCTCTTTTTAATTTTCATCAATGACTTACCAGATAACTTAAGTGACGAATCAAAGGCATTGCTTTTTGCAGATGATACTAGTGTACTCGTAACAGGAAAGTCACAAGAAGATTTAGCAAGACTAGCTACAAAGACTTTTCACGAATTAAATACTTGGTTTCAAGCTAATAAAATGTCACTTAATATTGATAAGACCCACTTTATTCAATTTAGAACAAAAAATAGATATATCTCAAACATTGTAATCAATTATCAAACACAAATCATAGAGGAAATTAGCAACATAAAATTCTTAGGACTACAAATTGACCAAAATCTTGACTGGAAGAAACACATTGTAATGATAAGTTCTAAGCTAAGTTCAGCATGTTTTGCGCTACGAACTTTGAATGATATATTACAACAGGACGCATTACTCACGGTATATTTTGCATATTTTCACTCTGTTATGAGGTACGGAATCATTTTTTGGGGTAACTCGGCACATAGGGAAAAAATATTTAGATTACAGAAGCGAGCAATAAGAATAATATGTGGAAAGAAAAAACGAGAATCTTGTAAACCGCTGTTTGAAAAATTAAAAGTCCTCACTCTCACCGGAGAGTATATATACTCTGTTATGTGTTACATGGTAGATAATATTGATAAATTTCAAAGTAATCACAGTATACACGGGCGTACTACTAGAAACATGAATGATTTACATAGACCAGCTAACTCATTAAAACTTTTTCAGAAAGGTGCTTATTATTCCGCAATACAAATATACAATAACCTTCCAAAAGAGATTAAATCACTATGTATTAAAAGCAAATGCAAATCTTTCAAAAGAGCTCTGAAGCAATATTTAGTAACTCACACCTTCTACAATATGGATGATTTCTTTTCAGCTTGAGTAAGTGTGACATAACAATTCTTGTATCATGTTTTTTTTTTTTTATAACATGCATGTATGTTTTTATCTGACGTGTTCTATATCCTTGAGCCCTGCTCAACACAGGATCTACAGAACGAGACATCTACATCTACATCTACACCTATTCCAAATTAAACTGTCACCTGGGAGTAGAACGGGCTGTTGCGCTAGTTTTGATATTAAACCTTTAACTACATGTCCCTATTCCAAATTAAACTGTCACCTGGGAGTAGAACGATTTATTTAACTATCACCCGTGAGTAGAACGGGCTGTTGCGCTAGTTTTGATATTAATCCTTTTTAACTACAAGTGCCTATTCTAAATTAAATTGTCACCTGTATGTAGAACGGGAATTACTCAATTTATCCTTTATTACGCTAGGGAATGCGTTTCTAGTGTAATGTATTCTGTTCGGTTGGCTATGCTGGTTAGTTCATTGCTACCTAGATCACAATATTGACTGAAAACTTGTGAAATATACGCAGACCCAAGAGCCAGACATCCAGACCCAAGAGCCCTACATGAACCCATAACGGTAAAGACACTCTTCTTGCTATGTAAATCCGGCAGGATCGGTATAAGTGCACTATACGTGTATAAACGAATAAAATCCGAACCAATTTTTTTATTGTTTTTTAAAACCACTCAAATTGTTCAGGAATTTACGCTGAATTTTTTGAGACGTCACACAGCTCTGTATTTGCTACGAAGGCTTAAAAAAACAGTAATTAAAGTCGTGATTTTCCCCATTTAAAATCATAGTATTCTCTACCACGGCTATTTGATGATTAAACCAACATCTGACTTTGGAGCAGTACCAACATGACAGCTAGTAACACACTGCAGTTACACAATTTAGAATGAAAGCTTTCGTTTTGTGTAATTTACGGTCTGAAAAACAATAGGAACTTCCTCAATTATAAGTTACATTAAGCTAAGAGCGCTGGGGTTACACAAATACGAACGGAAGCTTAATTTTATGTAATACATGGAGAAAAACCTTGTTGTAGTATTGTATGTAATAACTCACATTTCCTTCGTGTTTTAATGAAGTAGAATAAGGAAACTTTTCAAATATTAATTCGTGATCAATTAACATTAAACTGTCCCTGCCTTGGGTTAGTTGGTAGCACGCTTGCCTTCCACTCCGGCGGCCCGGGTTCGATTCAGCAGTGAAAAATCTCTTTTCCGGGTTCGTGACTGGGTGCTTGTGTTGTCCTTAGGTTTAAATGTGAGGTAGCGGACTGGCGCACCCCGGAAATAAATTCCCCGAAAATATCCCCTTAAAGGATCTCCAGGAGAGGTTTGCGCAATCCGGTAGGGCTACTACTACCACTATTAAACTAAGAGAAATTAGAATTGAAGCTTGATTTCATATAATGGTAGAAAAAGCATTGTTTAATTGCTGTTTTGCTTCATGTTTGATGAAGAGCTAACAGAGAAACATTTTTAATATTACTCAATTTCTTTCTTCACATTGTTGTTATTATTATTACTATTATTGGTCCATTAATCCATCCGTACATTCATTTATCCATTCAACCATAAATAAATATTTAAATCCATCCATCCAGTTACTAGTTAATAAATTATTTAATTCATTCAACCAGCCATCCATACAGTAATTAATTAATTCATACATCCTTTCATTAATTAACTTATCCATCCATTAATTATTTCCTTCAATCACCCATCAGTCCACTCGTCCATCCATTATTAAATCATTCATTCATCCATAAATATATCCAACAATCCATCTATCTATTCATCCATTCAATAAATAATTAATTACTTCATCCAGCTATTCATCCATCTAACCCACCATCCATCCATAGATTGATGGATGGATGAATCTATGGGTGTATTGTTGAATTAATTAATGAAACGGATGAGGGGATGAATAAATGAATGCATTAATTAATTAATCAATTAATTAATGGGTGGATACATTTATCATTAGACTAATTAATTAGTTAATGGATAGATGAATGTTTGGATCGATGGGTGGATGAATTTGACATGAATTATTTATATAATAGATTAATTAATGGATGGATGAATGTTTGGTTATATGGATGGTTGGCTTGATTGATGGATGAATGGCTGGTTGGATGGTTCATTCATTCATCCATCAAATCCGTCTATTAATTAAATTTTGCATTAATCTATTCATCTATCCATTGATTAGTTCATTGATTAACCAATCCATCCATTAATTGAACAATTAATTCATCCAACCCATCTATCCACTCATGCATCCATCAATAAATTCATTCATTGATCCAACCAACCATTAATCATTCCATTCATTCATTAATTTATTTATTAATTAGCCCAACTACCCATTCATCCATCCATTATTAATTCATTCATTCATCCATAAGTATATCCAACCATCTATTCATCCATTCATCCGAATTTAATTATTTATTTCAACCACCTAACCCACCATTCATCAAATTCTTTATGGATATATAAAAAATGGATGGACGGTTGAATTAATTAACTAATTGGATGAATGGATGGATAAATATATGCATTAATTGATTCATCAATGGATGGGTGGATGAATTAATTAATTATCTATCTAATTAATTAACGGATAGATGAAGGGTGGATCGCTTGTGAAAGAATTAGTTAAGTAATGGATCGATGAATGTTTTCTGTAATTAGTGGATAGATCAATTAATAATTAATGGATGGTTGGTTGGTTAGATAACTGGATTGACTGATGGACGAATGGATGGTAGGATGAATGAAAAATGAATGGATGTATAAATGGATGAATTGATACATGGATGAATGAATTAATGGGTGGGCGGATAATAGTTATCATTAACTTCATAATTATAATTGTTATAAATAAATATTAAACGTATAAATAATATAACAGTAAAAATCTGGTTGGACATGTAATACAGTCATGTTTTCTATATTAGTCGATCGTCCTGAACGCGAATTTGACAATAAAAATATTCCGTTTAAAATTAATGTTAAGGATTTTTCTGAGTAAGAATATTAACAATATAAGAAATATAAATTGTATGGCAATACAAATTTTATTGTACATGATATACATGTTTTTGCATATATTTCACCACTTCAGAACGCATATATGACAATAATAATAATATGTTCCTTCCGCCCTTCAAGAAAAAACCGATTTTCCAATACCGTCACACAGTTTACGCAAGAAACGTAGGAATGTTTCAAACAAAAATTAATTACATTGAGGGAAAATTTTTTTCCCACTTCATTTACATGTGATATCTATAACTCGACCCTTCTGAACACGAATATAACAACAATAATAACCACTTCCTTCCGCCCTTTGAGAAAATACCGATTTTCCAATACCGTCACCCAGTTTACGCAAGAAACGTAGGAATGTTTCAAACAAAAATTAATTACATTGAGGGAAAATTTTTTTCCCACTTGATTTACATGTGATATCTATAACTCGACCCTTCTGAACACGAATATAACAATAATAATAACCAGTTTCTTCCGCACTTCGAGAAAATTCCGGTTTTCCATTAAAATCACACATTTTTCGCAGAAAAAGTAGAACTATTTAAATAAAAAATGATTACATAGAGTAAAAATTTTTACCCGACATGACTTACATGTGTTATCAATAATTCGAGCCTTCTGAACACGAATATAACAATAATAATAACCAGTTTCTTCCGCACTTCGAGAAAATTCCGGTTTTCCATTAAAATCACACATTTTTCGCAGAAAAAGTAGAACTATTTAAATAAAAATTGATTACATAGAGTAAAAATTTTTACCCGACATGACTTACATTTGTTATCTATAATTTGACCCTTCTGAACACGAATATAACAATAATAATAACCAGTTCTTTCCGCACTCCGAGAAAATACTGATTTTCCATTAGTGTCACACATTTCTCGCTGGAAAAGAGGGAACAATTCAAAGAAAAATTCATTCTGTGTAGGATAAATTTTTTTCCAACTTGAAATACGTGTCTTATCTATGAATCGACCCTTCTGAACACGAATATAATAATAATAATAACCAGTTCTTTCCGCACTCCGAGAAAATACCGATTTTCCATTAGGGTCACACATTTCCCGCAGGAAAAAAGGGAAGTATTCAAAGAAAAATTCATTCTGTGTAAGATAAATTTTTTTCCAACTTGAAATACGTGTCTTATCTATGAATCGACCCTTCTGAACACGAATATAACAATAATAATAACCAGTTCCTTCCGCACTTCGCGAAAATACCGATTTTCCATTAGTGTCACAGAATTTACGCGTAAACTCTGTGACACTAATGGAAAATCGGAAGTTTCTCGGAGTGCGGAAGGAACTGGTTATTATTATTGTTATATTCATGTTCAGAAGGGTCGATTCATAGATAAGACACGTATTTCAAGTTGGAAAAAAATTTATCTTACACAGAATGAATTTTTCTTTGAATAGTTCCCTCTTTTCCTGCGAGAAATGTGTGACCCTAATGGAAAATCGGTATTTTCTCAGAGTGCGGAAAGAACTGGTTATTATTATTGTTATATTCGTGTTCAGAAGGGTCGATTCATAGATAAGACACGTATTTCAAGTTGGAAAAAAATTTATCCTACACAGAATGAATTTTTCTTTGAATAGATCCCTCTTTTCCAGCGAGAAATGTGTGACACTAATGGAAAATCGGTATTTTCTCGGAGTGCGGAAAGAACTGGTTATTATTATTGTTATATTCGTGTTCAGAAGGGTCAAATTATAGATAACAAATGTAAGTCATGTCGGGTAAAAATTTTTACTCTATGTAATCAATTTTTATTTAAATAGTTCTACTTTTTCTGCGAAAAATGTGTGATTTTAATGGAAAACCGGAATTTTCTCGAAGTGCGGAAGAAACTGGTTATTATTATTGTTATATTCGTGTTCAGAAGGCTCGAATTATTGATAACACATGTAAGTCATGTCGGGTAAAAATTTTTACTCTATGTAATCATTTTTTATTTAAATAGTTCTACTTTTTCTGCGAAAAATGTGTGATTTTAATGGAAAAGCGGAATTTTCTCGAAGTGCGGAAGAAACTGGTTATTATTATTGTTATATTCGTGTTCAGAAGGGTCGAGTTATAGATATCACATGTAAATCAAGTGGGAAAAAAATTTTCCCTCAATGTAATTAATTTTTGTTTGAAACATTCCTACGTTTCTTGCGTAAACTGGGTGACGGTATTGGAAAATCGGTATTTTCTCAAAGGGCGGAAGGAAGTGGTTATTATTATTGTTATATTCGTGTTCAGAAGGGTCGATTCATAGATAAGACACGTATTTCAAGTTGGAAAAAAATTTATCTTACACAGAATGAATTTTTCTTTGAATAGTTCCCTTTTTTCCTGCGAGAAATGTGTGACCCTAATGGAAAATCGGTATTTTCTCGGAGTGCGGAAAGAACTGGTTATTATTATTATTATTATATTCGTGTTCAGAAGGGTCGATTCATAGATAAGACACGTATTTCAAGTTGGAAAAAAATTTATCCTACACAGAATGAATTTTTCTTTGAATTGTTCCCTCTTTTCCAGCGAGAAATGTGTGACACTAATGGAAAATCGGTATTTTCTCGGAGTGCGGAAAGAACTGGTTATTATTATTGTTATATTCGTGTTCAGAAGGGTCGAATTATAGATAACACATATAGCTCAAGTGATAAAAAAATTTTGCTTCCATGTAATTAATTTTTGTTTGAAACATTCCCTTTTTTCTTGCGTAAACTGTGTGACGGTATTGGAAAATCGGGTTTTTCTCAAAGGGCGGAAGGAACTGGTTATTATTATTGTTATATTCGTGTTCAGAAGGGTCGAGTTATAGATAACACATATAGCTCAAGTGATAAAAAATTTTGCTTCCATGTAATTAATTTTTGTTTGAAACATTCCCTTTTTTCTTGCGTAAACTGTGTGACGGTATTGGAAAATCGGGTTTTTCTCAAAGGGCGGAAGGAACTGGTTATTATTATTGTTATATTCGTGTTCAGAAGGGTCGAGTTATAGATAACACATATAGCTCAAGTGATAAAAAATTTTGCTTCCATGTAATTAATTTTTGTTTGAAACATTCCCTTTTTTCTTGCGTAAACTGTGTGACGGTATTGGAAAATCGGGTTTTTCTCAAAGGGCGGATGGAACTGGTTATTATTATTGTTATATTCGTGTTCAGAAGGGTCGAATTATAGATATCACATGTAAATCAAGTGGGAAAAAAATTTCCCTCAATGTAATTAATTTTTGTTTCAAACATTCATACGTTTCTTGCGTAAACTGGGTGACGGTATTGGAAAATCGGTATTGTCTCAAAGGGCGGAAGGAAGTGGTTATTATTGTTGTTATATTCGTGTTCAGAAGGGTCGAGTTATTAGTATCACATGTATCATAGGTCAGAAAAAAGTTTCCTCCATGTAAGTTAAAACATTTTTGTTGGAATCGTCCATACTCTAACTGCGAAAAATGTGTGACATTAATGGAAAATGGAATTTTCCCCTTAAAGGTCTTAAAATAGTTGGCCTTTAATGTATACGATGTTAAATTGCAGCCTACATACTTATATGTCCGCAGAAATTATTCATGCCGTTGATATTAATGCAGGAGGTGGAGAAAAGACATTCAAGTGTGATATCTGTCAGAGATCATTCACCGGATTTATTCCTTTCCTTTTGATTTGCCATTACGCTCGTACGAGCGTCACGGTATTCAGCTCTAGTTAATTTTAATGTTCATATAAGTAAGGTAAATGTAATACAACATTAATTTGGTATGTGTACAAAAAAGAAAGTACGTAGGCCTAGGCCTATAAAAATGTTGAAAATACAAGTCTCACTCATATTGAAGAGTGCACGTTTTTAATATCCTGTATGTAACGAAGGGAATCCTACAGGAAACGTGACATGTACTAATAAATCCACTAAATACAACTCAACAGAACAAGTGTCCGAGTTTTATTTGGAGAGTTCTACTACAGTTTAATGAAACAGGCCCCTGGAGAGAAGACATTCAAGTGTGGTATGTGTTAGAAATCATTCACCGGATTTATTGCTTTCCTTTTGATTTGTCATTACGCTCGTATGAGTGTCACAGCATTCAGCTCTATTTACTTTTAATATACACGTATGTAAGGTAAATGTAATACAACATTAATAGAGTATGTGTACAAAATAAAGTACGTAGGTATAAAAATGTTGAAAATACAAGTTTCACTCATACTTAAGACATCACATTTTTAATATCCTGTATGTAACGAAGGGAATCCTACAGGAAACGTGACATGTACTAATAAATCCACTAAATACAACTCAACAATTACAAGTAAATACAATACAAAAATTGCATGTACTAGTAAATCCACTAAATACAACTCAAAGGAACAAGTGTCAGAGATTTATTTGGAGGGTTGGTATTTGTCGTATCAACTGGGCAGTTACAGAAAGCATCATGGCTGACAAAAAACATTTTATTGTAAAAATCTTGCAGTAATTACTCTTTATTTTCATCTAAGAAGCAATTATAATGCCATGTGACATGTGAAAAAATTCAGCGTAAATTCCTGAACAATTTGAGTGGTTTAAAAAAATTTAAAAAAAATTGGTTCGGATTTTATTCGTTTATACACGTATAGTGCACTTATACCGCAGGATCTCCAGGAATACTACTACTACTAAGATATCAGAGGCAAAATATTAGACAGCGCCAGGTATCTCTTGTAGATTGGTGAGCAATTCCATTTGAGTCACTACGTACATAATATTAGTGGGAGTGAAGAAAACATTCCAGCGAATGAACACCGCGTTGTGAAAAACAGTTGGGGTGTGATACAGAATGGAACCTTTACTGAAGTCTGAGGTTATTAAGATTGAAATTAAGGAAGAGATTTCTCCAACACAACCAAAGTGTGAACCTGTGCCTATTGTATTTGACACGATTCAATCAAACGAAATCAAAAGTGAGAATACAGATTCCATAGCACGCAGCTCCATTCACAAGTTAGCGCAAGTTTCAGGAATTTCTGGAAGGAATAATGAAGAAGATAATCAGCTAATACAATCAGACTCATCTGCTGCAAGTAAAACCACATCCTCTGCTAGAAACAGTAAACACCGTATTCAGACTGGAGACAAACATTACTCGTGTGATATTTGTAAAAAGACATTTAACCGAAAAGGCAATCTAAAAACACATCTACTCACTCACACGGGAGAGAAAGCATTTTCGTGTGATGTCTGTACCAAGAAATTTACACATAAAGGGAATGTAAAATTACATCTACTCACTCACACTGGAGAGAAAACATTTTCGTGTGATGTCTGTAACAAGAAATTTACCCAGAGAGGGAGTCTCAAATTACATCTACTCACTCACACTGGACAGAAAGAATTTTCGTGTGATGTCTGTAACAAGAAACTTACCCAGAGAGGGAGTCTCAAATTACATCTACTCACTCACACTGGACAGAAATCATTTTCTTGTGATGTCTGTAACAAGAAATTTTCCAGGAGAGGGACTCTCAACATACATCTGCTCACTCACAGTGGACAGAAAGAATTTTCGTGTGATGTCTGTAACAAGAAATTTACCCAGAGAGGACATCTCAACACACACCTATTTACTCACAATGGACGGAAAGCATTATCGTGTGATGTCTGTAACAAGAAATTTACCCAGAGAGGGAGTCTCAAATTACATCTACTCACTCACACTGGACAGAAATCATTTTCTTGTGATGTCTGTAACAAGAAATTTTCCAGGAGAGGGACTCTCAACATACATCTGCTCACTCACAGTGGACAGAAAGAATTTTCTTGTGGTGTCTGTAACAGGAATTTTACCCTGAAAGCGCATCTCATGGAACATATGCTCACTCACACTGGAGAAAAAGAATTTTCGTGTGATGTTTGTAACAAGAAATTTATCCGGAGAGGTTATCTCAACACACATCTGCTCACTCACACTGGACAGAAACCATTTTCATGTGATGTCTGTGCACAGAAATTTTCCCGCAAAGGGACTCTTAAAAGACATCTGCTAACTCATGAGAGGAAGAACCTTTAATAATATACATGCTTTGTCTTGTGTGAAGCTATTACAATTGAACGTGTAGAATCTGGACTGCGACACACATAAGGATAGGAAGGTCCATGTTTAGGATGGAGAAACTCTTGTAGTTCATGATAATATTATAGGAGAAAAATTCCTCCGGCACTGGGACTTGAACCCAGGACCTTTGGCTATTCGCGCCAATGCTCTACCAACTGAGCTAAGCCGGAGCTCAATTCACAGCGCCAGATGGAACGTCTCTCCTATGACTGATTGCCCTAATGGTCTACCTCACAGACAGACAAGTTATGTCATATGCAGTACTGTGAGGCACACTAAGTAGTGATTTTTGTGACCGGGCTCCCACTGTTATTGTCATAGGAGAGACGTTCCTTCTGGCGCTGTGAATTGAGCTCCGGCTTAGCTCAGTTGGTAGAGCATTGGCGCGAATAGCCAAAGGTCCTGGGTTCAAGTCCCAGTGCCGGAGGAATTTTTCTCCTATAATATTATCATGTAGTGTCCAACAGAGACAATAATCTGTGGCTCATGAATGCTTTTTATCTATCTTGAATGTTAACTGTACAATAAGAGTGGGAGCCCGGTCACAAAAATCACTACTTAGTGTGCCTCACAGTACTGCATATGACATAACTTGTCTGTCTGTGAGGTAGACCATTAGGGCAATCAGTCATAGGAGAGACGTTCCATCTGGCGCTGTGAATTGAGCTCCGGCTTAGCTCAGTTGGTAGAGCATTGGCGCGAATAGCCAAAGGTCCTGGGTTCAAGTCCCAGTGCCGGAGGAATTTTTTCTCCTATAATATTATCATGTAGTGTCCAACAGAGACAATAATCTGTGGCTCATGAATGCTTATATATCTATCTTGTAGTTCAGTCTGTGGTTTCTCATTGAAATTGTATGCATCTCCATATTGAGAAGTGTACCTTTTAATACAGGTCATAAAAGTAAAAGTTGGAGATGTCTTCGTTATTTATATTGGACTGGAATGTACGTAACACCACTCGTGATTGTTTGCATTATATTAGTAAGTGGACATACAGCTTGATCCATAGATTTCTTCTCTATTTGAATTGAGTTGATTTATTTTTGAAACCATTACTGTAGTGCTCGTCATAACGTATAGAACTTGAGAAGTGTGATCACTCGCGCCACCATACAATTGATGATATTACATGAATTAACATGTTGGAAATCCATGGCATACCTGTCCAGCCTCAAGATAACCCTGCGGAACTCATCAAAAAAGTTGGAAACGCGCTTGATGTAAACCTACAAGATTGTGATATAGACGCATGTCATCGAATCAACACACACCCCACGTCTCAACTGCCAAGTCCCATTGTCGTCAAATTCTGCAGGAGATCAACCAAAGAAGAGCTACTTCACAGACGACGTGTCAAGAGAAATTTGATCACCCTGGACATCGGTTTTACACTCAGTAGCCAAATTTACATAAATGAGAGCCTCTGTCCTGCAAGAAGACGTCTATTGGCAAAATGTCGCCAGCTGCGCAGATCTGCTGACATCAAATTCCTGTGGACACGAAATGGGAAAATCTTTATGAGGAAAGAAGATACATCACTGGTCCACAACATAACTGCCGAAGAAGATCTCGAAAGGTTTGGTAACTCCCTGTAAACTTGAGTTGATTGCTTCAATTCGTAAAAATGATTAACACAAAATCTTTAAATATTTATTACCAAAATGTCAGAGGAATTAGGTCAAAATCACAAATGTTTCATACCAATGTAATTTCTTCTAATTATGATATTATTAGCTTAAGTGAAACTTGGTTAACAGAAGGCATATTTAATTCTGAATTTTTTGATGATAGATATTCTGTTTTTCGTAAAGACAGACAATCCAACAGCCGAGGAGGTGGCGTATTACTGGCTATTAAATCCTCACTTAATCCTATACAGTTTGATACCACCATTACAACGAACGAATCAATTTGGATAAAATGTTATTACAATAATATTAAAATTATTATTGGATCAGTATATTTTCCTCCAAATTCAATCACTGAATCATTTAGTGAATATTTTGAACAAATGGAACAAAATTTTGCAACATGTAATTCTCATATCATTCTCACAGGCGACTTCAATTTGCCAGAAATATCCAGTAATATGTATGACCTCACCAAAGGCAGCAGTAAAGCAAAACGTCTGAATAACATGTTAAAGTTTTTAAATATGCAATCCATTAACACTGTGAGAAACAACAGTAATAGAACACTGGACTTAGTTTTGACAAATATCTCAGAACTCAAAGTAGAGGAAGAAAGTAATTCTCTGGTACCTATAGACCTATACCACCCTGCTTTAAATATAACATATAAAATACAGAAAGAAGTAAAAAAGAACATCGTAGGTAAGTGTAGTTACAATTTTTGCAAAGCCGACTTTAATAAACTTTATAATCTTATAAGAGACTGTACATGGAACAACTTAATTCTTCTGTAACTACTTTTTATGACATAATTTACTCAATACTAGATAAATGTGTACCGAAAAGAAGACAATGTCGACACAGGTATCCAGTATGGTTCACAAAAGAGATCATAGGAAATATACAATGATACATTTGTAATACTAGCCATTTACAGGGCACCATCAGGTAATTTCAATTATTTTGTAAATCAGTTAGAAAGGGTTCTTAATTCACTGTATAGTACTAATGTAAATATTATACTGTGTGGGGACTTTAATGTAGATTTCTCAATTGATAGTGAGAAGAAGATCAGACTGATATCTTTATTGGGTAGCTATAATCTAGATTTCATAGTAAACTTTCCAACGAGAATTCAGAGCGACTCTCAAACAACAATAGATAATATATTCATAGATGTAGAAAAACATTTTAATTTTAAAGTACTTCCAATATTAAATGGATTATCAGATCATGATGCACAAATGTTAGTGCTGAACAATATTAAAGTAAATTCGAACAGTAAACATGCTCATAGTAATATGACTAGAGTAATGAATGACGATTCAATTTTAAATTTCAAACAAGATCTTGCGAATGAAAACTGGGAATCTATGTTATCCTATGACAAAGTAGATAGTAAATTAAGTGAATTCCTAAACATAGTGTCACGACATTTTGAGTCCCAAATTTTCCAAAAAAGAAAACTGCTAATTTACCTAATTCAAGGAATAACACATGGTTAACTGCTGGTATTAAAATATCATGTGCAAACAAAAGAGAGCTCTACCTAAAATATAGAACCAGTAACAACCAAACTCATAAGGAAAACTATAAAAGTATTGCAACATACTGAAGAAAGTAATCAAAGAAGCAAAAAGTACGCATTTTCACAAGTAATTAATAAATCAAATAATAAAGTTAAGACTGTATGGAATATAATAAAAAACGAAACGGGGAGAACAAAGGGAAATAATGATTGTACATCATTAATATACCAAAACATAAAACTAGATAATTTATCAGACATTACAAATGCTTTTAATAGTCACTTTATAAATATTGCAGAGAAATGTATTCCTATAAATAATATTAACATTAAGGCAGTAGACCTACTAACAAAATCTACAGTTTGGAACCATAGATTTCAATTGAACCTGACTTCCCACATAGAAATTGAAAATATAATCAAGTCTCTCAAAAGTAAAAGCTCGTCTGGATGGGATGAGATAAGTAATAAGTTATTAAAAAGCTGCTCATCGGAACTCAGTAAACCTCTTAGTCACATATGCAGTTCATTAGAAAATGGAATATTTCCAGAAAGACTGAAGCATGCTATTGTTAAGCCCCTCTTTAAAAAAGGTGACAAAAATCTACCATCAAATTACAGACCTATATCACTCATAACCTCATTTTCAAAAGTTTTTGAAAAAGTCATGTACAACCGCATAATACACTATCTTAATTTGAATGACATTCTTACTTCATCTCAGTTTGGATTTAGAAGTGGCATGTCCACTGAGAATGCTACATTTCAACTTACTACAGAAATATTGGAAGCATTAGATAAAAAGAAATATGCTCTGGGAATTTTCTGCGACTTAGCTAAAGCATTTGACTGTATAAATCATGAAATATTACTTCAAAAATTGGATCATTATGGGTTCGATAATTTAACACTTAAGTGGTTCAAATCATATCTTTCTGATAGAACTCAAAAGGTAGTAATAAATGGAAATGAATCTAACCTAGGGATTGTTAAGAATGGGGTACCTCAGGGATCAATACTGGGACCTTTGCTCTTTTTAATTTTCATTAATGACTTGCCCTATAACTTAAGTGACGAATCAAAGGTATTGCTCTTCGCAGATGATACTAGTGTACTTGTAACAGGAACGTCACAAGAACATTTATCAAGAATAGCTACAAAGGCTTTTCACGAGTTAAACACATGGTTTCTAGCTAATAAAATGACACTTAATATTGATAAGACCCATTTTATACAATTTAGGACAAAAAACAGATGTATCTCAAATCTTGAAATTAATTATGGAACACAAATCATACAAGAAATTAGCAATGTAAAATTTTTAGGACTGCAAATTGACCAAAATCTTGACTGGAAGACACACATAGAAATGATAAGTCCAAAACTGAGTTCAGCATGCTTTGCTTTAAGAATTTTGAATAATATATTAAAACAGGATGCATTACTTATGGTATATTTTGCATATTTTCACTCGGTAATGAGGTACGGGATCATTTTCTGGGGCAACTCTACCCATAGGGAGAAAATATTTAGATTTCAAAAGTGGGCAATAAGAATAATATGTGGAAAGAAAAAAAGGGAATCTTGTAAACCGCTGTTTGAAAAATTAAGAGTCCTCACTCTTACAGGGGAGTATATATACTCTGTTATGTGTTTTGTAGTGTTTAATATTGATAAATTTCAAACTAATTTTAGTGTACTACCAGAAACATGAATGATCTACACAGACCAAATAACTCGTTGAAACTCTTTCAGAAGGGTGCGTATTATTCTGCAGTACAGATATATAACAAGCTTCCAAACAACATTAAATTATTATGTATTCAAAGAAAGATGAAACCTTTCAAAACAGCTGTCAAGGAATTTTTAATAACTCACACCTTCTACAATTTGGAGGAATATTTCCAGCTTGGATAAATTTGGCAGCTTGCAGTTTCTGTAGACCTATATTATTGTTATAACATGCATGTATTTTTTGATCTGACGTGTTCTATTATCCTTGAGCCCCGCTCAACACAGGATCTAGAGGACGAGATATCTACATCTACATACATCTACATCTACATTAAACTTAAAGAAAAATGTCGTAAAAATAAACATTTATCAGAATATAATATGTCAGTATTCAAAAACCTTAGAGCAAGTTTGAAGAAACAAATTAAAACAGCCTACATAAGCCATCTTCAAGAAATTGAAAAAAATTTAATGCACGATGTAAATAACTTTTGGAATTTTATTAAAAGCAAACGGAAACAACTCAAGTCTCAAACGGAGATGGAATATAATGGGCAAATATTAAAAACTCCACATGAAATTGCTAATGGCTACGCTAATTATTTTAAATCTGTTTATACAAGGGATCAATCAAAATACGATTATGAAACCGATAACAGTATAATCATACTAGACTCCTTCAACATATCTGTAATAGAGTCAAAAGAAGTTGAATTAGCAATTAAAAAATTAAAATCTAAACGTTCTGCTGGACCGGATAAAATACCAACATATATTTTCAAAGGATGTGGTGAACTCTTAGTGTATCCATTAACTATAATTTTTAACCAAATAATTAAACAAGGCGTTTTTCCGGATGTTTGAAAAATGACAAAAATAGTCCCCATACATAAATCGGGGAGTTCGAAAATGGTACAAAATTATAGACCCATTGCTATTCTATCTACACCAGCAAAAATTCTGGAAAGTATTTTTTACACACACATTTTCAATCATATTAAGTTAGCGATTTCTCCACTTCAACATGGCTTCATGCCAAAAAGATCAACTGTTACAAACTTATGGAACTTCACTGAATACGTATCATTGGAATTAGACCAACATAAACAGGTTGATGTAATATATACCGATTTTCAAAAGGCATTTGATAAAGTTGATCATGACTTCTTACTTAACAAATTAGCTCAACTTTATTTTTCCACTCACTTTATGAAAATTATGTGCTCATACTTAAGAAATAGAACACAGGTAGTGAGTTATCAAAATCACTTATCTGATCAGTTTGTGGTTAATTCTGGAATTCCTCAAGGATCAAACTTAGGCCCTTTATTGTTTCTATGTTTCATAAATGATTTACCGAACGTGGTGAACAACTCCAATATTTTATTATTTGCTGATGACATTAAAATATATAAATCTATTGCTTCAGTTTCAGATTGTTTTCAACTCCAAAACGACTTAAACAAATTATATACATGGAGTAATAAATATAAACTTCCATTTAACATTAAGAAATGTGTTAAAATGACATTCAATAGATGTAAAAAGACTATATCATACGCCTATAATATAAATAATGTTAAACTTGATGAAGTAATGGAAACTAGAGATTTAGGGATAACATTTACCAAGGATCTCAGTTTTAACAGCCACATTGAAACAATAGTTTTAAAAGCTTTAAGAAATTTAGGTTTTATTATAAGGAATTCATGCACATTTAGCGAAAATACATTAATCAGACTTTATAATTCATTGGTCAGACAAAACCTCGAATATGGTACAGTCATATGGAATCCAATGACTATTAAACTTTCTGATTCAATAGAAAAAATACAATCGAAGTTTTACAAATTTTTGATATTCAGAAGTACTGGCCATTATCCAACATATTTGAATTACCAAACGCTTTTAGAACTATATGATATTAAAAGTTTAAAATTTAGAAGAAATAGTCAAGGTTTAATATTTCTTCACAAATTATTGCATTCAAAAATTGTTGATAATAATATTGTTAAGAAGATTTATTTTTACGTGCCATGTAAACTAAGTAGACACAGGAAGCTATTTTTTACCCCCAGGGTAAATACTGATATTCATAAAAATTCACCTTTAAATAAAGTAACCACTTTGTATAATAAAATTCACTTTTTAAATTTTGATATACTTAGCATGTCCGAAAATGAATTAAAAAAAGCTTTAGTTGAAGTTGATTTAATACTGAATTAAAATCACTAAACGTAGTTACAATCAATTGTAGTTAGTGTATTGGTTTAATGTATCATGCCAAACATTCTCCTCACTCTTTCTTTCTTTCTTTCTTATCTTAATTCTCAAAGGCATTATGTACTGTGATTATAACCTGGCAACTGCTGGAACCCAGAAGTAGCTAGGAATTTCTTTTTCTGCTTGTAAAAGTTTTTTTTTTGTGTACTTTTTACTTTTATCTTTTCTGTATTCTTATATTCTGTATCTTATGTTTTAATTATTTTGTATGTATGCATTGTATTTTTGGCATGGACATTGTAATTGGGTTTTATACCTGTAATGTTCGTTATTATTAAATAAATAAATAAATAAATATGGAGACAACTATGGCACTGCAGAGATATGTCGAAGTGTTGGCGCTGCAATCAGTAAAGATGATATTACGAGCTATGGACATTGTAGTTAGGTGATTGGGGTTTGTGTTTCAAATAATCAAATAACATAATGTGTTAATGGGAAGGGTTAATTCATGTCTCTTTGTGAATCAAATGTTTTTGTTTGTTTTGTAGTAACGTAAAAGTTATCTCTAACTTCCAAAGGATATGTTTTAATAATAGTGGTATTTTGCACAATGTGCATTGATTGTGTAATCTTCCCATCTCTACTTTTCCACAAAGAATCCACCCAAAGATAAAGTATGTTTAAAAATTGGATAGAGCAATAATATGGACAGACAGCTTAAGTTACTGATAAGGATGATGGATGTTCGATGCATTTTTTGTAATTACATAATTTTATTATTAAATAATATATTGTGTCAATGGCATTATGGTCAAAATTCCGCAGTTTAGGTGGTGTTTGAAGATGTAGGTAGCCTTGCCCATGTTTTTCTGAATTTGCCAAAATATTTCACAAAGCACTCAACAGTTTGCAGGAGTCCTACCTAATAAGACGAGAATAAATCACACACCAAGAGAGCTGACTCCCGAACCTTTTCCGTTAAGTTCTGATGAGGGTAGTTTGCCTTATGTGTCATATTCACTAGAAGGGGACTCATTAATTAAGAACAAAGAGGGCATCGCCTACATGAAGTAGACAACAATATATGAATAGAAATTTGACCTAAACCGAGAACAAAATTTCCATGCAGAATGAAGAAATGTCTACCTTGAAAGGAAATTAGCTGCTGAGAACAGTTAAAAGTCACTGAGTAATAAAGTTAAATGTCTTCTAAAATCAGAAGATAGGTTTCAATTCAATGCCATATCAGATAACTTTCAGTGTGAAAATGACAAAATCAAATGCCTTGATGGATAATCTGACTAAGTTTGTGTTGGTGCCATGCGATTAAAGAAATGGTTTTCTAGTACTCGTTTACTTTCTCACATTTACAAATTATAAAGAAAGTATTATAGTTGTAAAGAAAAGTAAAAATCGAAATGACACCAATAAAACATGTTTTAAAAATGCCCACAAACCGAAAAAAGTGTTTCTGGAAAGATATCTGCGTGTCTGTATGTGTGTAGTGGAAAAACAGAGCATTGTTAAATGAACTTAGAATTTTTTCATCATCTTAGAATTTGTTTTCTGTAACTTAAATTTTCATGAAAACTTCATTGATATTTTTTAAATGCCTCTAACGATTTTAGTAAAAACATCAATAATTTCATTGATCCTGTACTTCTCTATGATGATGTAATGATATAGACACAAAATAAGTAGGACAATATCAGAACACACCTCAATGTGAATGTTTCCTGTGAATATCTTAAGAGAAAAATTAATTTATTGTAATTGTAATTTATTTTCCACCTTAAGTATTACAAGAATACATGGCTTCGTCAGTCAGATCTTAACCTAAGCCTTAACCTAGATACAACAATGATCAAAACATACATTATAATTTGCAAACAACCTTATTCTAGAATATGTAGATTTATTAAATTAGCTACAGTGTATACAGATCTACTAGCGTTTTAAATTATGGTAAGGATGAATTCAAATATTCGTCGACCGAAAAGAATAAATGGTCCAAGAGGATGAGCTTGACTTTTTTCTTAAATTGTGCAAAGTTTAGTGATTTCATTTCTTGGGGGAGCTTATTGTAAAGTTGGATTCCTTTATGAGACATACTAATTTGAGTTTTTGCTAGTCTGCAATGGTTGAGATGAATGTTGTTAGCATTTCTGTTGAAGTGAGTGTGATAGTCGGAATTAAATTGGAATAAGATTTTATTCTTGTGTATGAAAGCTGTTGTTTCCAGAATATATAAGCAAGGTAACGGGAGAACTTTAAATTCATTGAAAATAGCTTTGGTGTGTGTTCTTAGAGGTACTTTTTTCATAATTCTGACGATACGTTTTTGGAGTCTGAACACATGAATGGATTTAGATGAGATGCCCCAAAAGGGAATTGCGTAAGTTAAAATAGATTGTACATAGCCAAAGTACTCGATTTTTAAAATTTCTGGTGTGCAGGAGTTAACTAGGACTCTCATTGCATAACTAGTGCGAGAAAGTTTCTCATGGAGATAAGAAATATGGGATTCCCATGATAAGGTGGAGTCTATCCAAGTTGTACAAGTCTAATCAAGTCTATTGTTGTACAATAGGGTGGAACGAAAAACATCAACTTTTGATTTTCAATTTGTAATAGCGCGGAAAAGTTGCCTTTCGGTGTAAATAAGATAAATTTAAAATATGAAAAATATTGGATTATGTCTTGAGGTGCCGCAAGGACGTTAAAGTTTCAAAAAAACACACTTTTTGGAAATTTTTCAAAGATTGTTACGTGTCTCGATTATGAAATAAAAAGTTTCAAATAGGCGTTATAATATGAATAGAAAGATAAAAACAGCTTTACTATCTTTACTGAACTTTACTGCTATTGGGTGTGATGGAACCATTGTAAACACTGGACATAAAAATGGTGTGATTTCTTTGATGGAAAAGGAAATAGGAAGACCTTTACAATGGTTAATTTGTTTGTTCCATGGTAATGAGCTACCATTGCGACAACTTTTTTGTCATTTAGATGGTAAAACGAAGGGACCCAATGAGTTTAAAGGCGAAATAGGTCAGCAGCTAGAAAACTTTGCTAATCTACCTGTGGTTACTTTCTTGCCAATTGAAAATAACCTTCCTCTTTTGGAGAACAAAAATGATTTAAGTACAGATCAAAAATATTTATTGGATATGTGTAACGCTGTATCAAGTGGAAATTGCACACTAGATTTATCTTTAAGACACCCTGGAAAAATTGCTCACGCCAGGTGGTTGACATTAGCCAACCGCGTGCTTAGATTGTATGTGGCAACTGAAAATCCAACTGAAAATCTTAAGACTCTGGCTGAGTGCATTGTGAAAGTGTATGCGCCTGTGTGGTTTAATATTAAGTTAAAACCTTCATGTACTTATGGTTCCAAACATCTGTTTAACCATATCTCATATTCACGCTATCTCTCTGACGATCTCAAGAACGTTATAGACCCGATTATTGAAAGAAATGGGTACTTTGCTGCTCCGGAAAATCTCCTTTTGTCCATGTTATGTGATGAACGCAAAATTCAAAAAAACTTGTTTTACGACGTGTTTTAAAAGCAAGAACAGAAAGTAGAGGCGGAGTCAAGAAGTTTAAAGTTCCAAAGATTAACTTTGATGCAAAGGATTACATCGACGTGATCTCATGGCCTGAAAATGACGTAACAGAACCCCCCTTGTTCAAACATGTATTCAGTGACTCTCTCAAAGACTTAATACGGAAGGTATCCGAAGCTGAACCAAATAGTAAAATGGATCCGGTTATCGACTTTCCCCGGCTTCCTAGTCACACGCAAGTAGTGGTAAGAGCTGTGAAGCTGGTGACCGAATCGGCTCAAAATCTCTGTGGTTCAATCGCAAGAGAAGGATACATAAGAGCAAAAGTTGACTCACATGTGAATATGCCAAAATTTAATACAAAAAAACAGTTTAATGTGGCAAAGAAATAGAAACAAACCTTTTGCTGCTGTAACATTTTTATCATTAAGGATACAGAAGTAAGAAATACAAAATTTGACATTACAAAATTTTTATTATTATTATTATTATTCGTAATTAATAATTTTTTTCAATTCTAATGCTTATATATGTATTTGAAACCAAGTTTTGTAACATTATATGCACGAAAAATTCATAAAAAATAATTTATCAAAGTTTATAATTTCTCAATTTTTTCAAAATTTTTTACAAACTTTAAGCTCTTTGCGGCCCCTCAAGATGTTGTAGTATTGCAACCAAATTTTGTTTAATTCTTTTTGAGCCTAAAAGGCAACTTTTCCGCGCTATTACAAATTAAAAATCAAAAGCTGATTGTTTCGCAAAAGTGTTTGAAAAAATTGCAAAAAGTGTGTTTTTATGAAACTTTAACGTCCTTGCGGCACCTCAAGACATAATCCAATATTTTTCATATTTTAAATTTATCTTATTGACACCAAAAGGCAACTTTTCTGCGCTATTGCAAATTGAAAATCAAAAGTTGATGTTTTTCGTTCTACCCTATTGTACAATGCCTGTGCTACTTTATTTTCTTTAGAGCCATTTGTGCATCTCTCTAACAAGTCCACAAGAGTGACTCAAATTTAGGGTAGGTTTTATTCAAGGTCATATTCTGTTTCAAATTATAAAAAATTTAGATATTACTGATTTTTCTAGGGTGTGTCGTCATGAAGACATATATTTCCTAAAATTTGCCCCATTCCATCATGTGACATTGAAATTCTATTTTCCGCCTGTAACAACATTGTTTCAGTGAATGAAGAAAATATTGTTGTTCTTGCGTGGTTGTCTCTTAATAATAATAATAAATTGTAGTGGGTACAGTTCTGTCTGAAGCGTTTCCTGAATAGCAATGTAGCTATGTAGCGATATTGTAGTGATTCTGTCTATGTTATGAACTACAAACATTCACAAAGGGGATGTTGAGCAACTGACCCCAATTTCCAATTTTTCCAATCATAATTTTTTAGTTTGAAGTATCTCTTTTAACTGCTCGCGTAACTTATTTGTTTTGGTACGTTGACTCTCTCTAACTCACATTCCCTTGACTCACAGCCATCACTTGATACCGGGTGAATCACAAACCTCTTTACTATCACTTTCAATATCATTAGTAAAGGAATATTTATAATGATTGGGCGCCACCTTTACTGTGCTCACTTTCTAACTTCTATGGAATTCTTGCATTAGGAGATGCCCGTAACAATTCAAACCAAGCTAAAACTCAGAGGAGACGGGCATGGGTTGTGTCACTGTTTGTTGACACACGAATGCTACTGTTTTGATGGCACAAATTAATAAGCAAATAGAATTCCCTTTTTCCTTTTCTAGCACAAATATTAACATATATATATATATATAAATTGCAGTTGAATCCCATTTCTTTATACAATTAACCAAAAATATTTTTCTCTATATTTTTAACTTCTCTTGTGATTGGACATGCACAACTTTAAATCAATTTTACCATTTAAATAACATTGATTTGTAGATAAATTCCTGCTTTCTATCCTCTACTCAACCAGTGGCGGACGCAGAGGGGGGGATAGGGGGGTTATATCCCCCCCCGAAATTTGACAAAAGGTTATATATGCACTCTAAGTGGCCAGTTTTATATATGTGAGTTAATTAATTTTTTTGGCATTCCTATTCAAATCCCCCCCCCGAAAAAAAATTCTGCGTCCGCCACTGTACTCAACCAATATTTATTTCTTCCTTGTACCCCTAGGATACCGAAGAATCAATAACCCAGATTTCAATTATCCATGGTGTCATTTTTTTCTAAAATCAATCACACTTCGATACTCTTTCACCATTAAATTACTTTTATCCCCTTTCTAAAAACTTTCTCTTACCTAAGCCTATATTTACAGGTTCTTTCACTTGGTTCAAACTTTTGTAGACGTTCCATAAAATGTGGAGGCGTGAGTATATTTATCAAAAGAAACTTACATTTCAGTGATATAGACACAAGTTCCTTCTGTAAAGAACAGGATTTTGAATGTTGTTCAGCCAGATTGGATTCTGACAATGATACATTTTTGTAAACTAACCATTTACAGGGCACCATCAGGTAATTTCAATTATTTTATTAATCAGTTAGAAAGTGCACCAATTCTTTTATTAACAGGCCTAATACTTACAAAAAATCAATATATTTTCTGAGTTTCGGTTTAATCCACCTCTAATCTTCTTATTTCTCATCATTTACTTCTTACCTGAAACTTTCCTTCAAATCTTAATCTCTCTGCACATTTTAACATTTATTTTTCTATAACTTTCAACTTTTTAGACAGATAATGTTCCCAATTCTTAATTCTCTTTCTCTAAACATTTATTCTTAGGGATTTTACTCTTCACTTTGAAGTCTTTACTACCAACAGATTTTATTTGAGTTCCTTTCTACACCTTGTTTTGTACTAAACCTGCTCTATAACTACATTTCTTATTTAGGTGATTGCTTGGGGTTTTTTCCCCAGTGTGCTTATTTTACAATTTGTTACTGTACAGTAATGCCCATTTTCATTATTTAAATTTATTTATGTATTAATAAAGCTGTAGGAACTGAAACTGACATGTAATTAATCTGGACTGCAGAAAGAATTACAACTTTTTTCTGTTTGTTTCAGGTATGTGTACTGAAAGGCCTATGTGCTGTGAGACCCCAGAGGTCCGATAGATGAACTGTAGCCTAAGGACCCAAACACGTATTATAAAAGCACTTTATTCACAGAACAAATTTTAGTAAAGCTAACTTCTTTACACATATAATGGCATGTAATGATATTCTCCACGGCCTATATTGTAGGGCCTATAGCACACTACAGCAAGTTCCCCGAATTACAAACATGAGCAAGTTGGACATAATACAAGAGTTTAGTTTTAAATTTATCACTTGACAAGCAAACTTAGATTTACCTTTGGTAATCCGTCATGTAATGCTTGTCAAGTGATAAATTTAAAACTAAACTTTTGTTAAAGCAATCAAGAATGGACACTCAAACAAACGGTTATAATACAAGAGACTAAGTTAAATTAGAATTATAATAAACAAGGCATATTTAGGCCAGTCAGTAGAGGTATTGTACGATGCAAAAGGTGGGGTAGAAGATTTTATTTTTTTAACTTGTAAAAAAACAAAAATGCTAACACGGGCGACCTCGGGAAAACTTTTGGTGGCAAAAAAAACTCGGAATTTATGGATTTATTTTGGTTTACTGCCTCTAACACCTAAACGGTACATCCTAGCGAAAAAGTTATAATATAACTAATTAAAGAGAATTAAATTCTGCGTCGAATGAATACCACAACGTAATAATTCGGTTAAGTAGTATGGTCGAAAACCACGGTCAAAGAATGACGACTTTTTCCAACTTTGCCAAAAACTGAGATATGGTACTATATATGAGTCTGCAGCTTGGAAATGAGTACTCTGAGAGAAAACCTCGTGAAATAAAAGTTGTAGATCATCAAATTCTGCGTCTACTGAGTACCAACATTTTTAGTTTTGGTCAAGTACACCTCTCGAAATTGGCAATCTCCCAGTATTCGGCAATTGGCATATGAAGGTACCTATGAGTTAGAACGCTTCAACAGTACGGGTCTATATCCTACAGAGTTATTCTTGCTTTAGTATCATCAAATAATCATTTTAAAATGTGAATAAGGAGAAATCAAATATGAAAACACATGAGTAAATAAGAAAACATGAATGTAATTTAAAAACACATAAGAATTATACACCATACCGTTATTTTATTAATTTACCATGATGTAAATCTATAAAAAACCGTTAATAATAAAAATGATGTGTTAATAAAGCCTGTTCAAGGATAGCATGGCTAAGCCCGAAACCTGTCACCAAATAAAGTTATTCTAAGTACCTGAAAAACCATTAGTCAATAAATATATGTTTAAAAATGTGTATAATTTAAATAAACCAAGGAGCCCTGTTCCTCTATTATTTATTTATTTATTTATAATAATATTGTCATTTAGCAATATACAATAATTGCAATAGACATAGTCACATAAATAAAGTTTAAAAGTAATATGTTATATAAATATGCATTACAAGTTCGTCAAATACACATTATACATTTATAAAAGGAGTCTGGAGATATTCATTAATGTTGTAGAAGGCATTATCAGTCAACCACTTGCGAAACACTTTTATAAGCATTCATACTAAGCTGGGTTACATATATCGGAAACTTTATTGCATAACTTGAAAGCCATTATAATAATAATAATAATAATAATAATAATATTTATTTTCCTCATTGCCATACATAATGTACAGATTGAGAAGTCGTGGTTTAGAGCACAATTTAATTTAATCTATAACATTATTAAAACAGTAATTTAAGAAATATTTAAAGTTTAATATTATAAAAGTCATGGACGCTATACAGTGGGTTTGCCAACATTGTCTTTCTGACTGATGTTTTAAACATATAGAATGACATATTTCTTATTTCGGTTGGTAAGAAGTTATAAAATTTAAAAGCCAAGCATATAAAACTATTCATAGTTGTGCTATAATTAAATTTTCTTCAATAAATATTGGATCTATTACGGGTAGAATAGTTATGAATTGTTGAACATGTGGAAACGTTATGCAAGTTGCGTTTAACGTACAAAAGGCAGTCCAGAACAAACATTGATGGCAAGGTAAGTATTCCTAGTTCCGTAAAAAGTGGCTTACAGTGAGTTCTCGAAGGTACACCACATATCATTCCGGTTGGCTTTTACTGAGAGTCTGCATTCAGATAAGTACACATTTACATTATTCCTTGTACTATGGCCATGAAACCAGGAGCCATGTTGTGAAAAACATTATCCAAACACACACTACCTCTGGTGGGTTCAGAGACGGAAGTGTGGAAGTGGTAGGAAGCTCTCATCATCCTCCTCTAGTTGTTCCTCGGGCCCCAGTAGCTGGTTGAAGTGATCTTTGTCTTCATCATCATCAACTACCAGTGGATAAAGTGTTCTCACATTGTGTAACACAGTATTGCTTGCATATGGAAGAGCACTTCAGACCATCCTTACGGCAAGAGCAGGCTCTACTACACGCTATCTTGCAAGGGCATGACACTGTCTTAAGTAGAGACAAGGGAGTCACGTATCTGTTGGTTTTTAGTGGCACTAGACCTGCATTACTACGCACCCATCCTCTTTCTTCAAGGTTTCTTGTTTTACCCAATCATGTCTGTATTTGATGGAAACACCAATATGAATGGTGGCGTGCAGCATCATAATCAGGTGGTAGTCTTGCGAGGTCCACTTTTCCCTTGGCCACTGCTCGTGTGAACGTGGATTGGTGCAGTTCGTCCAGAGCTACTTTGGTGGGATCTCCGGTGTAGAGATCACTAGCCTCATCAATCTAATCATGGCTGGTGAATGGGTCGACGAAGCATCGGGAGATGTCCTGAAGTTCTTTCGAAAAGGTGATCATGCTGCTCAGCTTCATCTTTCCTCGACCAAAAATAACAGATGTCGTATCACATCCACTAAACACGTGGATGAAAACTATGTGGCTGGATATGGATTGGTCTAATTAGAAAGATGTTCTAAAATATATTGCACAACAGCAGCTTCAGAAAGACCAAGTTGATGCATGGCTGGCCAAGCCCTATCATAAGCAAAAGAAGGTGTATGTCCTCTCCAATTTTTGGGACATTTTCATGCTCCTTGGCCTTGGAAATGAGCAAGTTAGCATGGGCCTGATTGACTTTAATGTCACAAGTGACTTTTCAGGACTTCAATGAGAAGACTTTCATTGACCAAAAACTTTTCCTGAGCGACTTGGTTATTTGTATTTACATCAAAGATTACTTCGGGGGAATGGCGAATCTTCATCCGCCGCAATAACTCAGATCTTTTGGTGCCACTCTGAGCCGGGTAGGCCTATCTGTCGAACACAACGGCAACTTTCGTGGACCCATAGTGTATTTTTTTAAAAAGATGATTAACTCTTGGTGATGGTGTCGAAGGAGGCGTTGGGTGGCCAAACAACTTTACGAAGCAGATAGCCTCCATCCAATACTGCGAAATACTGTCACTCTTCTGCAGCACTGGAAGGAAGCTGGGCGAATGGTGCGTACGTAGACACTATGCACTAGACACACACTAAATATAATTATACTTAAATTACTGTTAAATAATAATATTATTATTGTTATTATTATTATTATTATTATTATTATTATTATTATTATTACTACTACTATTATTATTATTAAGACATGTGATAGAAAGATACTTTCGGTTTGGTTGGCTAGAGTTGCAACTCACAGGTACCTTCTTGGGATTCTTATGCCAATTACCATACACCGGGAGATCACAAATTTCGAGAGGTGTACTTCACCGAAACTGACAATTTTGGTAGTCAGTAGACACAGAATTTGATGATCTACAACTTTTATTTCACGAGTTTTTCTCTCAGAGTACTCACTTCCAAGCTGCAGACTCATATATAGTACCATATCTCAGTTTTTGACAAAGTTGGAAAAAATTGTCATTCTTTGATCGTGGTTTTCGACCATACTACTTGACCGAATTATTACTTTGTGGTATTCATTCGACGCAGAATTTAATGCTCTTTAATTAATTATATCGTAACGTTTTCACTGGGATGCACCCTTTAGGTGTTAGAGGCAGAAAACAAAAAAAAGTCCTAAAATTTCGAGGTTTTTTTGCCGCCAAAAGTTTTCCCGAGGTCGCCCGTGTTAGCATTTTTGTATTTTTACATGCTTGTATCCATATATACAAGTTAAAAAAATAAAATCTTCTACCCCACCTTTTGCAACGTACACCCCTGTTTCGATTCTCTACTGACTGGCCTAATTATAAGATCCGTCCAAATTAATTTCTCCAGCATTTAAGTTAAATATTACATGACTAGAATGTTCGACTAGAATTTATTACCATACGATTGTTTGCTCAGAATTTAGTCGTTCTAATTTGAACTGAACATCTCCATATTTATAAAAAATCTGCTCTGCCCTCTTTAGTCGCAGTATTTACGTCACTTTGGTCCAAGCTTCTTAAGGAATTACGTAATTGAGTGGCATGACACTTACATCTTTAATTGTTTTTTCATCCCTTGAGACATGGTGTTATGTATAACTAGCATGTGTCCGCGGCTTCGCCCGCGATAATTATTTCAAAAATTAAAAATTAAGAGCATAATAGTTAAATCATTATATTAACACCTATATCACGTGGACTGCATACCACGATTAGATAGCGTCGCCTGGTAAAAGCGACCTCAGATTCGATTTCCTTGGCCCAGAATACCCCTGTACAGTGAGTTTCGTCCAAATCTAACAATGTTTGACCATATTTAGGCCTATCCCTCTTCCGTGTAAGTTGAAAATTTCATATGTCTACGGGCCTTGACATTCTAAATAAATGAATCGACCAGCGTGGGCTTACAACAATCTAGCGATCGCGATGCTTTTATTTCCACGGTATGACAAAAATAGCCAAAGCCAACTGCAATTGATTTGACATTGAAATGTATTACTGAAATCTGATGCTTCGACAGCGCTAAAATCACGTTTTCTGCCAGTTTTTCACTCATAACTCGCGAACGAAAGCTAAAATTAAAAATTCGGCTTCGAGGTGCATTCGCCCACCTTTCAGTCCATCTATCTTTAAATTTTCAGATCTTTGCGTTCAGTAGATTTCGATGGGCATCGTGGACAGACAGACAAACAGCATGTGCCCGCATGTGCCCGCGGCTTCCCCCGCGATAATTATTTCAAATTATAATTATTAACACCTAAATCACGTGGAGTGCATTCCACGATTAGGTAGCGTCCCCTGGTAAAAGCGACCTCAGATTCGAGTTCCTTGGCCCAGAAAACCCCTGTATAGTGAGTTTCGTTCAAATCGAACAATGTTTGACCATATTTAGGGTTGATTATCCTTCTTCCGTGTAGGTTGAAAATGTCATGTCTGTGGGCCTTGACACTCTAAACAAATGAATCGTCTAGGATGGACTAACAAAATCAAGCGATCGCGTTGCTTTTATTTTCAAGGTAGGCTATGAGGTATGTTGACAAAAATAGCCAAAGCCATCTGTAAGTTATTTGATATTGAAATTTATTACTAAAACTGATGCTTCTAAAACGCAAAAAAATGCACGTTTTCTGCCAGTTTTTCACTCATAACTCACGAACGGAGGCGAAAATTAAAATTCCGGCTTCGAGGTGCACATTCCGACCCTTTAGTCCGCCTACTTATAAAATTTCAGATCTCTGTGTTGAGTAGATTTCGCTGGGCATCGCGGACAGACAGACGGAAGACAGACAGACGGAGGACAGACACTTCCTTTTATTAATATATAGATGTCTTATTTTCAGAGTATGTTTCGTCTCCTCTGATCACGAGATGTATAATAATAAACATGATTTACAGTTTGGGTGAACTTGAACGATACCAGTTTCAAAGTCTTGCTTCGTACGTAGATTCTTAACTTCGTATTCTCTAGTACCCTTTGGTTAGGATTGCAAGATAGTCTGAGGGTAGGATAAATCGGTCCCACCCAACCTATCTTCACCGATGCAGTTTCTTTTATACCACGATCTAGCGAATTCTTCTGTCCTAGTATTATGAAGAAACTCGTGATTGGACGTTGGAGGTGTGACGTCTTACCGCTAGACGAGAGGTGGCAGGCTGACAAACCTTGCGGGAGATATAATATGCCACATTTTCGAAACCTACAGTGTATCGTACATTATTCGAAAATGCAAGGGCGCTTCGCTACGGCTGCCGCCTCCGCTTCGCGCACTTAACTATGTGGTTAGTGTTATGCATTATTTAGCTATATGTAACAGTATACATGGGCAGTTGGCCACTCTGCTTCGCTCAGAAACAAAATACATCACACAGTCCGTGCAAATGTGAATATCGAATGGGGAAGCTTAAGGGGCGACTTATATTTGAATTTCGCCACCACTACTACTACTACTTAGGTTATATTGCACGCTTTAACTGCATGAAGGTCATATCACGTGTTTAGTATGTTTGCGTGAAACATTAGTCTATATCAGCGTTTCTTAACCTTTTTGAACCCGAGGACCTCTAAAATGTCTAAAAAACTTTACGGACCCCTAATTTTTCATCCCATTTTTAAAAGTAGGCTATATGTAGGCCTATATTCTTAATATTTGGGGTATTAAATTATAGGTCGTTATAACGAAATACATTTGTTTTTAATCCGACGGAAACACAGTTATTGAATTGGAATGAAACTACGGTTTCTGTAGGCCTATTATGTTTTTATTTAAACGAGCGATGAAAATCCCTTCTCATATAGATAGGTTGTTGAAAACTGCATGGCGCCTCTAAATACAAATTCCGACAAAGTCTTATTTTTTAGGGTTTTGAATTAAAGAGGGAACCATAGACGTCAGTGCATCAGGGGTTTGAAACTATGGTCTGTAACTGCAAAAGTAAGGAATATTGCAATATGACCTGTATTTTCGAATATTTTAAAAACTTGGACATCTAGTGTCCATTTTATGTGAAAAATTTCTACTTCTTTACTTCCCACTTGCTTTATGATATTTTTAAATTAATTATGCCTGCGGACCATCTGCACCGTGTTCTCGGACCACCAGTGGTCCGCGGACCATAGGTTGAGAAACGCTGGTCTATATTAACAACTCATTCGTGTCATGTTTCTTTGTTTAGTGATGTCTTCTCATGTGATATTCAGTTTAAACGATTATAATATCCAGTGACATAGCGGCGATGAGTTATGGAAAATAAGCAAGTCCTAGAAACCCGGCGTTTGCCTTTGCGAACGATGGAACCATGAAAAACCCAAGTCAATTTGAGCGGCCACGAGATTTGATTTGAACTCAGGACCTCTTCCCTGTTAGCCCATAGGCCTACCACCTCGCTGTAATTGGTTTTAGTGTGTTCATTGCGACTGAGCTAAACTGATTGCATTTCACAACAATAAGTACATTTGGCCTATAGTTTTCTTGTTACTAGGGGCAACAAAATGTCATTCATATTTTAATTGACATTTATGTTCTGAAATTCGCATTTAAGTTGTCTTTATTTCGTTTTATCTTGATATCTATTAAATGTACAAAGAAATGTATTAAACAAAAAATTTTCATTTTATATTTTTCTACAACTTTACTGTGATAGGTTTTCATGTATCGCCTACTGTAATGGATATAATCTAGCTAAATTGAAAATGGATGCGAGTAAAGTACCCCTTAAGTCATTTTTGCAGAAATACGGCTATAGCCATTTTATTAGTCATAAATAAGAGTTTCCAATTTTAAATTTTTATTAAAATCGTTAGAGCCATTTTTTCAAAAATCAAAATTTTTAAAAAAGTTTTCATGAAAAGTCCCCTTAATATTTCAGTTGTAAAGCTAAATTTCCGGGCGGTTCGACAAAATTTCGAAAAAGTCCTTATTTCAAAAAATGAAGTAAATACAATGAACCGTTTACCCGCTGTGCTTGTCCAGGACAGACGGACAGACGGACAGACGGACAGACGTCATTCCAAAAATATTTTTTTCGGTTTCTAGGCTTCATGAAACGTGCTCTCCCGGTGCTATCTCGACTTCGATTTTTTGTCACGATCACAATACTTTCTCTATACTACGTATATGCGAGAAAGTAAAAATTAAGAGCGTAATAGTTAAATCATTATCTTTATTAACACCTAAATCACGTGGACAACATACCACAGTTAGATAGCGTCGTCTGGTAAAAGTGACCTCAGATTCGAGTTCCTTGGCCCAGAAACCCCCTGATTAGTGAGTTCCGTCTAAACCGATCAATGTCTGTCCGTTTAGGCCTATAGGCTATTTATTATCCCTCTTCCGTCTATGTTGAAAATTTGAGATATCTTGACATTATAAACAAATGAATCCACCAGCGTGGGTGATCGCGATACTTTTATTTCCAAAGTATGACAAAAATAGCCAAAGCCAACTGTAATTGATTTGATATTGAAATGTATTACTGAAAACTGATGCTTCTAAAACGCAAAAAATGCACGTTTTCCACTCATAACTCACGAACAAAAGCGAAATTTAAAATTCCGGCTTCGAGGTGCATTTTCCGACCCTTCAGTCCACCTATGTTTAAAATTTCAGATCTCTGCGTTGAGTAGATCTCGCTGGGCATCGTGGACAGACAGACAGAAAGAAAGACAGACACTTCCTTTTATTAATATAGATTGTTTATTACTTTAATATATAAACACTGTTATTATCAAAGAAAACCTAAACCTCAATTTGAAAATGAACTAAGCGTTGGACTTTCAAGGTACTAAAACCTTACTTTCAGACTATTGAACTATTTGAAAAATAATTAAATTATAAAATCTAGTATCAAAAGTAAAGCACATAATAGGCCTGAGGCCTACTAAAAAGTTTAACACATAATACAGGTAAAAGTATTTTTTTCAAATAGAAACTTTTTAAAACAACTTCTGCAACAAGCAATGAGAAAATGAAAAAATGCATACTATTTTTTTTCCAGTTAAATCGATTTAAAGCCCGGGTTCGATTTTCGGTACCTCCTCAGATTTTTCTGAGGGAGGAAGTCTGGCACGGAGTGCACTCAGCCTCATGATCCAAACTGAGGAGCTACTTGATAGAGAAGTAGCTTTTCCGGTCACGGAAACCACCAATAACGCCCGTGGGTGTCGGCATCCTGTCCACATGCTCCCCAATCCTGACGTCTATGGTATTTATAACATTAGTAAATACTAATAAAATCAGGTAAACTGATATAACAAAGTGCCAGTATGCTTTTTTAATCAGTTATAATTGCAGTTATGATCTACAGAAAATAAGTTTTTTTTTTTTTTTTTTTTTTAAATAGATCTCCGAGTTAAACTCCAGATCGATTCATTAAGCAGGGCTTACGGAAGAACAAAGGTCTAAAGTTTGATTCTTAACCTTAATTCATATTGGTTTACACTGAATTCTTAAAATATGTAAACATTTTACAAAATGCATTGACAATGAAATAGTACAGTAAGCCAATAAGAAGCGGTATGCAGTTTTGTTCTGAGTAGCCTATAGGCTTATGCAATTTTAACGCAACGCAATAACTTTAAAGCTAGTTTCTGTTCGTGAAATAACATTTATAGGCTTATGTTATCATTCTTTAGGATTGATGTTGTAGGTCAATGAAAGACGATGAATTCCCAGTTTTTTTTAAAGAAAAATATAATACTTATTTAAGCACATTGACAAAATCTATCTATATTAATAAAAGGAAGTGTCTGTCTGTCTGTCTGTCTGTCCGCGATGCTCAGCGAAATCTACTGAAAATAGAGATCTGAAATTTTAAACATAGATGGACTAAAGGGTCGGACAGTGCACCTCGAAGCCGGAATTTTAATTTTAGCTTTCCTTCGCGAGTTATGAGTGAAAAACGGGCAGAAAACGTGCATTTTTTGCGTTTTCGAAGCATCAGTTTTCAGTAATATATTTCAATGTCAAATCAATTACAGCTGGCTTTGGCTATTTTTGTCAAACCTTGGAAATGAAACTTTCGCGATCGCTTGAATGTTGTAGCTCACGCTGGTCGATTCATTTGTTTTTAATGTCAAGGCATGCATACATATGAAATTTTCAACCTAATCTCGAAGAGGATTATTCTTCTTCTTATTATTATTATTATAAGTGGGATAATCAATATAGGCCTAAATATGGTCAAACGTTGTTCGATTTGGACGAAACTCATTATACAGGGGTTTTCTGAGCCAAGGACATCGAATCTGAGGTCGCTTTTACCAGGCGACGCTATCTAATCGTGGTATGTAGTCCACGTGGTTTAGGTGTTAATAAATATAGGCTAATGATTTAACTTTTGTGCTCTTAATTTTTAATTTTTGAAATAATTATCATTGGCGATCGCTTGATTTTCTAAGTCCATCCTGGACGATTCATTTGTTTAGAATATCAAGGCCCGCAGACATATGTAATTTTCAACCTATACGGAAGAGGGATAATCAACATAGGCCTAAATATGGTCAAACATTGTTCGATTTGAACGAAACTCACTATAGTGGGGTTTTCTGGGCCAAGGAACTTGAATCTGAGGTCGCTTTTACCAGGCGACGCTATCTAATCGTGGTATGTAGACCACGTGGTTTAGGTGTTAATAAATATGATTTAACTATTATGCTCTTAATTTTTAATTTTTGAAATAATTATCGCGGGCGAAGCCGCGGGCACATGCTAGTGATAAATAATAGCGAAATGCGCACAAGTTGTGCAGATATTTGCGTAGGTAGCTTAGATGTCACTTCACTTCCTTTCGGTTTCACAGAACTCGATTATTTGCTTTCCTCGTTGTTTGCAGGTGATAAGATGGTATCTTCCGCAGCTCTGCTGACATAGTTCGCATATGCATGCTTCCGTGGGTGTGTGGAATGTTTTGTCTTGGCAGATTTTGTGGTGATAGCCGTGTGCCGCGAGAGATGTTATGAAGTGGCGCAGGTCTTGGTTGGTGTCTGTCCATGTTCTGTTCAGCATCTCTTCTGTGGCGTAGAAATCTGGCCATATTTCCTTCCTTTTTTGGATTCTTTCTTCTAGGGTTAAGTGCCAGTTGTCCGTGTGTGGTAGGAGTAACTTCAGCCTCAGGTCTTCCATTAGGAAAGGTTCCTTTGCTAATTCATAGCATAGTCTAGAAGGATTCTCGAGACGGCGGTTGTATAGGTGGCGGTGATTAGTGAAATCTGGGTGTGAACTGTGTCGCCTCTACTGGAGAAATTAGGCAATTGAGCAATTCTCTAAACTCCATGTTAAAATAAAGCATAGGACAGGCAGTGTAATTCTCGAGACGGCGGTGGTTCAGTGTCCAATACCAGAGAATACAATCTTGTCGTAGCTCACAGAAAAGAAAAATCACCGTATTTCCAAATTAGACCAACCGATTTGGTCCAATATCAACAGACGTCTTCCCATGGACATTATAAATAGGTATTCCAAGTTTGATGAAAATCCGATATAGCGTATGTGAGTTATGGCGCCTTTAAAATAGACACTAAATTGGGTTTTACTCCGGTACCGGTGAACCGATTTGGTTCAATATCAATAGGGTTCTTCCCATTGACATTATAAATGTGTTTTCCAAGCTTCATGAAAATCCGAAAAAGCGTATTTGAGTTAGAGTTCGTACGGACACACGGACGGACAGACGGACAGACATTTTTCGTCCCCCACACAATCTCATAAAGTACCATACTAGTCCAGTCAATGAATGCTCAAAAGGAGGTGTAGAGGGAAATGGAAGGAACACAATTTTTGACTATGGGACTTTGTTTGTACTAGTTAGGAGGTAAACATACTAAAAGTCCTCACTCCTAGGAGGTGAACGGGGCGCAGGGGGGCCCTTAGAAGATCCCTTTTTTCGGTTTTTCGCTTATATCTCGGAAACTATGGGTCCTAGCGATAATATTGCTCTATATAAAATTAAAGCTGACAAAATGATCCACAAGATTGATTCTGTTAATTGTTTTCGCTATCTCTTCTAGTTTCCGAGATATCCGCGCTCAAAGTTAGCTAATTTTGAAATAAAATAAAATTGCCTCGTGTTTTTTGCCATATTTCATTAGCTAACTCTTCGGCCCTTCGTCCAACGAAAAAAGTCATAAGAAAGAAAGTTGTAGAGAATTAAATGTCCTTTAAGAATATATGATATTTTGCGTTTTATCTTTAACCGTTCATAGGCTACGTTAAAGCAATTTTAACTTATGTGTAAATTCCGGGATTTTGCAGAAAAACTTAACTTTCGTATTTTCCGTTATTCCACTGCTCTAACTCTATATAAAAGCCAATATATACATATTTATATGCATAAATTGTATGCACTACATATAAGTTACACATAAAGGAATTAATATGCATATATGTATTTTATAATAAATTTTCAAATAACATATATGAAGAGTCCACTGCAAAAGGGGGGAATGTCAAAATTTTGTGAAAACTGAGATAAATGTGTATTATGATAGACCAAATGGAGTAGAATAACATAGCCTTAAATGCATTACAAAAAAGATGATAGTCTCTCACAGACAGAAGTTTAAAGTTTTGACTCCTACACAAGAAGGGGGAATGTCATAGGAAAACAGAGCATTGCATTAGGCAACAGTATTCATATTCAGCACATCACATTAATGTTGACATCACTGCAGTAATTGACCATTCATTGTTGTGGCTTTAATGATTAATGCCGACTTTTTCTTTGTCATAATATAGTAATTAATAACATGGCACTCATTAACCAAAGATATCCAGCTGAATTGCCAGAACACTGAATAGCAGTATTTGAGAAGCCATCTCCTTACCATGTCGTACATGTAGATCAAGCTATGCTAAGGAACTGGACATTGTACTTGACTCCGATGTTCAGCAAGACCTGTCCGATGGCAACAAGACCTATTACTGAAATTGTCTTTTCATTCAACCATCCTCGTCTGGTGGAGCACAGATCTTCATGGAATGGACTATGGGAAACTTCAGTCATGGTTCCCATTAACAGCCCACTGACACAAGAGAAGAATATTCAACTACAGAGTGGAGAGTTTGTGCTGCCTGATAAGCTTTATCACTTTACTGCACTTAAATTTTAGTGATTCCATGAACAGCTCATAAGCAGTGATAACATTACTTACAGTATTTCTGTTTCAGATTTGTTACAAATTACATGGGAAAAGTTCAGTGATTTGCAACAACTAAAGTAGTTCTGTAGTCCAGAAGCAAGAGAATATTACAATGCACTACCTCATAGGAAGAAGCCTGAGAAATGAACATGCTGTAGAAGTTCAGTTACCTGACATTCCCCCTTTTTGTAATTTATTTTTGTACATCAGTTAACAAAAAAATTATTTTGTTAAGAATCAATAAAGAAATGTGTGTTCAGTTATGTGAAAAAAAATGAACCACTTCTTTTTGTTTAATATAGTGTGGTATGGTTTTAAAGTTTAAAATTCATTTTACGCAAAACAAAAATAAAATGACATTCCCCCCTTTTGCAGTGGACTCTTCATATGCCTATGCATAGTCCACTCAATGAATTAATGGAGGGAAATGGAACACAATTTTTTACTTTGAGACTTTGTTTGGACTAGTTAGAAGTTAAACATACTAAAAACCCTCCCTCCTAGGTGGTGAGCGGGGGGCAGGGGGTCCGTAGAAGGTACCTTTTTTCGGTTTTTCTTTTATGTCTCAGATACTATGGTTATTTGGCAAAGAGGTTCCACGATATCTGCGCCATTTGTGATGGGTATGTCAATTTTGTGAACTGTCACTATCGTGGAAGGAGTATCACTGTAGTGTTTGATGGGTAACACATCTCATCCTCAAGTACAAAGGTCGCTGAGCAGCAAAGGCGGTGCCGTCTCAGCAAGTCAGCCGACATACACTTCAATCAGGAGACAGTCATAACTGTGAAGCAGGAAGACTTCCTGTCAAATGCTCACAATAAAAGTCGGCTGATTAAGATGCAGGAGGTCACACTACAGGCACATGGAGTCAGAACCCTTCAAGCACAGAATGATGCGGATGTCCTCAGTGTAGACACGGCTGTGGAGTTGTCACGTACCACCGCTGTAGGTGTTGTTGGTGAGGATGTCGACCTAACAGTCCTGTTGATGGCCAAAACACCTGGTGACCAGGACATAAATTTCGTAAAGCCTGGACGTGGAAACATAACACCTACCCAGGAGCTTCAGACCCAGGGGCTGCGAGACATACTATTTCTACATGCCTTCACTGGGTGCGATACCACCTCAGCAGCCTTCCGAAAGAGTAAGCTGGGATTTCTCAAACTGTATTTGAAGTCACCAGATGTCCAGGGAGCAGCTGCAGTTTTCTTAGACCCTTCCTCAACAAAGGATGATATAGAGGAAGCTGGGAAAAAGTGTATTTTGAGGTGGTACGGGGCCCCACCTAAAGAGAAATCTCTAAACGCTTACCATTACCAATCCTTCGTAAAATCGGTAGCCAATATCAAACCAGACATCTCATGCCTCCCACCAACTGAGGGGGCAGCGAAACTACATTCTCTGAGGACATATCACCAAGTCCAGATGTGGTTTGGTCATGAGCTGCCTCCTCAGATGTATGGGTGGGAGTTAACCACCAATAAATTTCTATCCCCGGTGCACAGTGAGCAGCAGGCTGCACCGGATGAAATATTAAAATCTATTTTTTGTCGGTGCACAAAGGATTGTGCCACCACCAAATGCGGTTGCAGAAAAGCATCTCTCAAGTGTTCCCCTGCGTGCCAAAACTGCCAGGGGAACTGTCTTAATGGGGGGGGCCCCTCTTGGACAATGAGGATGAAGAACTCGACATTGATTCTCTGCCGGTTATCCAAGAAGATGTATCTACGGATGTATCTTTCTCTAAGGATAAAGAAGAAACCGACGCAGAACCCACCCCAGAACCAAATTCCCATGACCAGCCAGGACCATCCCGCTCCAAGAGAGTCAGGAATATATAATAATTATTTTACTATAAGGTGTAAATATATTATTAAATTAAACGTAACACAGTTTCAAAGAAACATTTACGAGTTAATGTGTTAATAAAAAAGTTATGTACAAATTGGTCTTGACTCTGGAATTACCCTACCCCAATGCCTTTGCGGAGCGAATGTACAGTTAATATATATTATGTTAACTGTGTATTATATATTATATACATTGAATAAAAGTATTATTGCCTATGAAGGGGGTTATTATGGCTCCAAAATAACAATAAAGATTCAGCGATCCTCGATAAATTGTCAACTTTGGGTACTATCAGAGATTTCGATCATATATATATATATATAGTAATTGTATTTATGTAGGGGTAGGAGGTAGAGCTCTCAAAGTGGTTCCATTAGATTCGGGATGTGGAAAATAGTATTAAACTACACCAAACAATATTAATTCTGAAAATATAGTATAAATACTATATAATTTCTTTATGTGCCACATATATGGTATATACTATGTATACATATAAATATATACATATAACTGTATATAATACGTGTATATTGGATTTTATATAGAGTTTGAGCAGTGGAACAACGAAAAATACACAAGTAAAGTTAAGGATTTTCTACAAAATCCCGGAATTTATACATAAAGTTAAAATTGCTTTAAGGTTTGAACGGTTGAAGATAAAGCACAAAGTATCATATATTCTTAAAGGACATTTAATTCTCTACAACTTTCTTCCTTATGACTTTTTTGTAGGACGAAGGGCCGAAGAGTTAGCTAATGATATATGGTATGAAACGCGAGGCAATTTTATTTTTTTTTCAAAATTAGCTAATTTTGAGCGCGGATATCTCGGAAACTAGGAGAGATAACGAAAAAATTAACAGAATCAATCTTGTGGGCCATTTTGTCAGCTTTAATTTTGTATAGAGCAATATTATCGCTAGGACCCATAGTTCCCGAGATATAAGCGAAAAACTGAAAAAAGGATCTTCTGAGGGCCCCCCTGCCCCCCGCTCACCTCCTAGGAGTGAGGACTTTTAGTATGTTTACCTCCTAACTAGTCCAAACAAAGTCCCAAAGTAAAAAATTGTGTTCCTTCCATTTCCCTCTACAACTTTTCATTGACTGGACTATACTGGCACTTAATAACAAAAGGAATTGAGATCTGCGCTTTCGGCTTTTTCTGTTGTTGTAATAATATTAGTGTTGGTCAGTCATTTTTGCATGTAGCATGTAACAGTATGTGCGATGCCATTGTAATCAATCCTGCCGATATGACAGTCAGCTGGAAAGGGATTGAGTTGAACCACTTTCATCTCAATAATAACGTACATTTTAATTTTTATTGTCGTTATATCATTCCATACTGTTCATGATTTATGTTATACCTACTCTGTCAATAAGAAACGTGTTAATTAAAGAACGTTGCATGACTGCTTTTTGTTTGTAGACAATTGGCATAATACTACAGATATTCACGTGCAGTAATTTTTAATAACGTGAAAGATTTCTACCATTAACGTGGAATTTTTATTGTTTGATAAAATGCACCAGTCTAAAAAAAAGGGTGCGTGGAATGCCACGCGACAGAAATGAAATTGTTTTAATTATTGGATTTTTTCGATTTTAGATTGTTGGATTTTTAATAATGGGTTTATGGACTTTTTTAGTTTTGGATTTTTTAATTTTGTTATCTATTATTTTGTTTAATTTTTTAATTTTGGATTTTTTAATTTTGGATTTTTTAATTTTTGTTTTTTTAATTTTAGATTTTGAATTTTTTATTTTTTTATTTTTTATTTTAAATTTTGGATTCTTAATTTTTTATATTTTTTTATTTAGAACTTTTTTTATTTCTTACATTTTGGATATTTGGATTTTTAAATTTTGGATTTTTGGATTTTGGATCATTAAATTTTTTAATTTTGAAATTTTGGATTTTTTTAAATTTTGGATCTTTGGATTTTTTTGAATTTTAGATTTTATAATTTTTAATTTTAAAATATTTTATATTTGGATTGAGTTGATTTTTTCTGTGCAGTCCGTTCCGTCACACCTCACTAATTTCTTGACGCTTTTGAGTGTGACATTAATTTCGTGACGATTTTGAACGTTACCCAAGCTCTCGATTACCCCTACCGCGGCTAAAGAAGTTTCACTTCAAAAAGCGGGATATTTCATGGTTCGTTTTTCGTCATGGCACATCTCGCCACCGCCTAGCTTCGGCCATGAACGGATGTTGTATAGAATGTTGTACAGGGAACACAACGAAAATTGCACATGATTCCGTAATCCCACATTAACTTCTTCCTTTACAACACCTCCATGTTTAAAAAAAAAAATCTGAGCCAAGTGAATAAGATAACGAAAAAAGGAAACAGTAAGATATAAACTAAGAAACAAAAATAGCAATAACTGGGAGAGTAACTGGGAAATGTAGAAGAGAATAAATTACCAGACGAAGATAATCCATGGAACTGCCCACGCTGCTCCGGTGTTTCTGTTTCTGATTTAAGTGATGTTATGAAGCAGACGAAGAAAGGCATGGATGCAAGTGAAAATGAGAATTTGAAAGTTAACGTGGAAATGTTGCAGAGGGACATACTTAAGCTACAAGAAGAAAACACTTTGCTGAGAAATGTGAGTACAACCCTAACCCATGAGGAACAGCCGAGAATTACTAATGATAGAGGTTGGGAATCTGAGGAAAATACCAGGAAGTGGGACAGACCAGACCTAGTTCAACAACACAAAATCTAAGTGTTAAAAACTTTCCTGTACTTTCAAATAGATTTGCTCCTCTCAAGGTAATAAAGGATTCATCCCCAAGTGATCAAGACCCATCTAGGCCTAGGCCCCATACTAAGCCTACACCAGGGAGACTGAAACCAACCCCCCAAAAACGAGTCAAGTTGCTTGCTGACAGTCAAGGAAGAAATGTTGTACATGAGCTACGGAAATGTGGCCTTCACGCTGAAGCTGTAGTTAAGCCAGAAGCAAAGTTTGAAAATGTGGTGCCACAAGAAAACTATGATCTGGGACCAGAGGACTTTGTAGTGCTCATGGGAGGCACTAATGATGTTTCCCACAATGAACACCATCGGCTACATCTCAAGATTCGGAGAAGGCTTGCTGTGCTACACAACACTAATGTCATCGTCCTGTCGATTCCTCACCGTCATGACCTAGCTGAGTGGTCCTGTGTGAATCAAGCGGTAGCAAGTACTAATGATAGAATAAAGTATATTTGTAGTCTGTATGGAAACTGTAAGTACATTGACATAAGTAAATTAGGCAGAAGGTTTCATACTAGTCATGGTTTACATCTAAATAATACAGGTAAAAAACTTGTTAGTGAAATGATTCTTGACTGTGTAAATAGTTATGGCAAGGATCAAATTGAGAATGAACCTATTCCCCTACAGGGAAACGCCTAAGCTCGACCAAGCCTAGTACAAGTGTGCCTAACGCTTGGTCGAAAATAAGTTCCCCAAGTCGCAATGAAAACAAACTCAAAATTGGCTTTCTTAATATTCAGGGTATGAAAAATAAAGAAATAGTTCTTAATGATTTCTTGATAGAAAATGAACATGACTTCATCTGTTTAAGTGAGCACTGGTCTAATGAGCCTGAGCTCCAATATAGTAAGGTTAATGATTATCGGTTAGTGAATGCTTATTGTAGAAAATCACATAACAGGGGGGGAGTATCTGTGCATATAAAAAACTCACTCAACTTTTCCGTTAGTAAGTTAGATGTAGATTTTATTTGTGATGAGATAAATTTTGAAGTTAGTGGTGTAGTTGTTGATAGGCTTAAATTAGTATTAATAAGTTTATACAGGTCACCAAATGGAAATGTTGATGTATTTTTGGAAAAGTTTGAACTTTTGTTAAATTTCTTGTGCAGGCCTAAATGGAAAAATTATGATTTTGTAATTGGTGGTGATGTGAACTCAGAGTTTGACATTACTAAGACAAAGCGCAGTGTTACTGAGTTGAAAAACTTATTGAGACAATACGATCTAAGGTTTGTAAACTCAGAGCCCACTAGAGGGTCATCATGTCTAGATAATATTTTTACCAACTTGAAAGTATCTAGTGAGTCATGCCAGATAGTTGAGTTTATGTACTCTGATCATAATGCCTTGGCCTTCTCGTGGGTTCCTAGTAGGCCTATAGATGTTGATGATCTGATGGTTCCCAATGGTAATGCAAAGGTGGTTATTATTACTAGACCCATAAATGCTGACAAAATTGCAAATTTCAGAGATAATCTGTGCAATGTCAATTGGTTAGGTCTCTTAACAGGAGTAGGTACCTCAAATAAATATAAAGCAGATGAAGTGTTTACAATTTTTTTAAATAGGTTTTTACATATATTTGAAAATTGTATACCACAGCGAAAAATTAAAGTTCCAAGTCAGGGTGAAAGGAGGAAAGTATCTTCAAAAAATAATGACTGGTACTCTCCACAACTTGCAAACATGAAAAAGCAAGTAATGACCTTAAATGACCTTAATAAGAAAAGTAAAACAGATAGTCATAGGTTAGCTTATATTAAGTATAGGGCTGAGTATAAGAAAGCAGTTTTAGAAGCAAAAAAATCTTCTATTTCTTTATCAAGCAGCTCCTCAGTTTGTGTCACAAGGCACAGTGCGCCCCGTTCCAGATCTCCCTACTTCAGAAAAATCCAAGGATATGCCGGGGTTTGAACCCAGACCTGCAGATCCATAGTCAGCTATGAATTATTAAAGGAACTTTTCAGGAACAACAGAGGATTACAAAAGAGTAAGATGTCAGAGAATTCCACTTCTAGAAAAGAGTATTGGTCTTATGGGCAGGCACAAACAAAACAGTGCAAGGGAGAAGCATGGAGGCACCGGTTAAACACGTAGTGAAGAAAAGCAAACTGTTTTGCGGATCTACAACAGGAGTGTCAGTGTCTGCTGTGTCAAACGGGTGAAAGTGAAATACAGTGACTTTGATAGAATGGAACGACCGTTTGGAATGCTGTAAACGATGACCCAGATCTTCCTAATTTTTAAAGAACAACACTGTACAGAATATTTCGAGACATGAGAGAGATATGTGGCGCCACAGATATTTGTCAGAAATTCAAAAGATGAGCACTGAAGGAAGGAACATTGGAATCGTGCACAAATTCAGGCCACACAATGAGGCAAGTTCAAAAGATGCGTTCCGTTCAGGCCTTCACGTGACGCACATTCTAATGGTGTCAAACTTCTTCACGACAAATCTCGCCCCCATTTGCTGTAGCTGTTCGTGGGAAGACAAATTTTGTTGGGAGGTGATCCAGCACCGTCTGACTTTCATTTCTTTGGTCCCCTGAAGAAATTCCTGGCCGGTAAACGCTTTGCGTCCAACCGAACGGACTTCTATGAACAGGATATTTTGATACTGGTATCACGATGGGAGAAATGCGTTGAGAAACTTGGCGACTATATAGAAAAATAGACAAAGATGTTCCATCATGTGTGCATTTTCTTGTTAAACAAATTGTGCTTTACTTTTCGATCCATCCTCGTGTATGGGCTCTGGAAGTAATCTGTGCAAATTAGGACAGGCTGACTGTGGGTTTAGGGTCCAGGACCATAAAACGAAAAATTAGGAAGTCACGCCGTGGTAATAACAAAACAAAAAAGAAGAGTGCGTGGAATGCCACGCGACAGAAGTGAAACATGTTTTAATTTTTGGATTTTTTCAATTTTTGGATTTATTCAATTTTTGATTATTGGATTTTTTTAAATTTTGGATTGTTCAACTCTTTAAATATTGGGTTTATGGACTTTCTTTGTATTTTGGATTTTTAATTTTTTTTTTAATTTTGGATCTTTTAATTTTGAATTTTTTAAATTTTTGAGCTTTTAATTTTTTAATGTTGGATTTTTAAATTTTGGTTCTTTGAATTTTTTATTTTTTAATTTTGGAATTTTAGTTTATTAAGTTTTGGATTTTAAATTTTTTAATTTTGGATTTTGATTTTTTATATTTTGGATTTAATTTTTAAATTTTTTAAATTTTGGATTTTTCATTTTTTAAATTTTAGATCTTTGAATTTTTTAATTTTAAAATTCTGTATATTTTAATTTTTTTTTTTAAATTTTGGATCTTAAATTTTTTAAATTTTTTATTTCGGATTTTCCATTTTTTATTTTTTTATTTTTAAATTTTGGATCTTTGAACTTTTTATTTTTTGAATCTTTTAACTTTGGTTTTTTATTTAGGATTTTTAGATTTTTAAATTTTGGAGTTTTGATTTTTTAATTTTAGATGCTTAGATTTAGATTTTTAATTTTGGATCTTCGAATTCATTTTCTCTCTCTGACTGCGGCAACCGTGTCGCCTAACAGCAATTCTCTTTCCTAAAGGTGGAATTGTCTATTTTAGTGAAAATACAATAAAATTCGTCCTTGAAGTGATATTTTATGTCGCCAGCACGAGATGACGTCATTAAAATAGTTTCTGTTTTGACTCGTGTGGTTGGGGTGGCAGCCCTGTTTGATATAGAACAAGACGTCTGAAGTGCGCGGCCGATCTTAAGTTTCGAGTGCGTGTCTGTGTGCTTAAATTAGTGTTTGTGTTAGTCCGTGTGTCTGTAGACTTTACTGTAGCAAGATTATGAAGACCACAGGACTGGAAGAAGGGCTTAGTTCGACTCCAGGTGAGTGAAAACAGCAGATTTTAACAATAGTGGTCCGAGTAAACTAGGTTATACTCGGTGGGGAGGTTACGTCAGCTATTAGCAACTAAGCCATGAAAATATAAATTGCTCAAACGTGTCGCGATATTTTGAGGAGGTCTTCGTCCCTTTCAAATAATAAGATTTCGGGGTTACATGTCTGGCCCTTGGATCTGTGTTATTGGATGACCCTCTGACCCATATTTTACCAATTTTATTATCAGCCAATGTAGTGATCTAGGCAGCAATGAACTAAACAATATAGCCAACCACACAGAATGCATTGCACTAGAAACGCTTTCCCTAGGGTAATAGGGGATAAGTTGAGTAATTAGTGAGTCGTCCACTCTGTCATTTGAGGGCAGAGTCCTTGCTTCGAAAAGATTAGCGCTAACCCTGTTCTAGTCACAGGTGACAATTTAATTTAGCATAGGAACTTGTAGAGAAAAGATTATTATGAAAACTATTGTAAAAACCCACCCTACTCAAAGGAGATCGTTTAATAACCATTGTATTTGAGGCATTCTCCCTTAACCCTATAGATTTCCTCTTATAACAATGACAATACGACTATGCATATTTTAATTTTAATTGTGTATCCGTTACGTCCTATTATTTTCTGTACTAAATATATTCTTGTGGTAGAGAAAGTATGATCACAAATATTTCTACAGAATCATAGGCGAGAAAATAGTAAAAATATGCACAGGCCAGAGAAACCCGCGTGTGTTTGTGTGTATAACATAGAATGACATCTCTCTCTCTCTATATATATATATATATATATACAAAGGTGCCGACTTAGGGGGGGCAATGTACTTTCTGCCCCCCCAAGACTTAAGATTTTATCATGTAATGCCTATGTATAGCTACTGAAAATCCAGTTCTTGCCCCCCCCCCCCAGAAATATTTCCAAGTCGGCGCCTCTGTATATATAAAAGGATTTGACCTGACTGACTGACAGACTGACAGGAATCAACGCAGAGCCTAAACTATAATAGGTAGAGCCTTGGAAATTTGACAATACCTTCGTTTCATAATGTAGGTGCTCACTAAGAAAGGATTTTGAAAAATTTTGATTTTAAATCCTAAAAATAAAATGTTTTTGAGTACACTTAATCCCTTTTTACACACAATTATCAAATCCAAATCACAGAACATATTGTTGCCAGTGGTATCAGATGGGTTTGGAATTAAATGAAATGGAAGTTTGACAAATTAGAGAAGGTATCAGTATAATTCATAATAAATAAATATTAAAGAATGAAATACACTAAAATCATGCAGTCACATAACTTTCTCTAAACTGGACCTAGAGAAAACAATACGAGGTAATGTAATAAGTTTTGGGAAGAGAAGTATGAAAGTGATATTGCATTTCTGTTTAATTTCCTCCCCAAAACGGTTTTATGGTAACATGAGAGTGAGAAATAAATATTCCGCAAATACAATGCAATTTTATGTTATCGGAATTTCTGTTTCTTCTTATTTGAACTCCTACCAGGCTTGCTGTGTACTGTACAAGCGATGGGATGCAAAATACTACATTCTCTATGAGCCATAAAAAGCTATTTCAAGCGTTTTCTGAGGGAATAGTATGGGTGTGATAAGTCGTTCTTCCTATTTCAAATTATAAATAAGTATATTAGGACCAAGAATTTAAAAATCTAAAGTCTTTCATAAGTTAATTTCCAATTACAAAATAAAAAACACGGGCGACGCCGGGCCTTTTAAGATAGAATTTGTATATTTTAAGTTCTGGCTGGCTGTAATAGTGTAATTCCACTTGTTTCACTGCCTGCTTGATGAACATTGACTGGGGGCCCATGAAATAAATTAGAGAGAGAGACACTGCATTCCAGCGTAGACCCAAGATTTTGGTAATGGATTCGTCCAGGCCACTGAGCGTGCCGATACTTCTATGATGGACATGTGGTCATCATGTCGACTGTCACGGCCGTTACTGATGGTCTACTGAACCGGAACTGCTATTTCTCAATCAAGTAACTCCTCAGTTTGCATCACGAGGCTGTGTGCACCCCGTTTCAAACTTCCCTGCCTCAGAAATATCCGAACTTTTCATGTTGCAGGTTGCCTTGCTCTTTTGCCATAGCAACCGGGAAAGAAGAGCATCGGTGAAATAGAGTAATCATGATGAAAGGCCCAGAGGAGTAATCATTTAAAATTTGTAGAGCTCTGTGGTCAACTGTACGTGGGTTGGAAATCCATGTTTATGCGAAGGTTTTATAAGGACTTTAAAAAAATTATCGTCATCAACCCAGAGTGCTAAAAATTGAAACTTGCATTATAAATAAAAATAAAATGACATAATTCCTGCAATTTATGTCAGGGTTAACACACAATGCTCTAGTTATTCGGCTGACAAATACGTTTTCAATCGCCATTAACTGTTTAAAAAAACTTCTTCCGTCTATTAAAGTTTTATTTTACGGGCTGGGCTGTAGAAAGGGTGCAAGGATGTTAGGGTAAAGAAATGGGTGATAGCACGTTAAAGCGACTATCGTCGTTCTCTTCCCTTTCCATTTCCTTCATTTTAACCATTACAAATACTATTATTCCTACTATCTATTAAATCATTCACAATTCAAAATAACATACATAACACATGACCAGGGCTCGGTCTAAAGTGCCCAAGTCAAGAAAGTTAAGAACGTCCGGACCATTGCTTTGTGTAAACATTCAGTCATAGTACGGCACAAAATAATTGTATATATGCATTGCATTTCTAGTTTATGTATTTCTATTTACGTTATAATCCGCATGCTTTAAAGCAGTGGCATAGCGTGAGGGTCGATTTCGAGACTGAGTGCTAAGAGAAGTGGAATCATAAATAAATCAATAAAAGCATCGTCAATCATTATAAACCCTTTAGTACTATCATTAAAATATTTTTCGCCTCTGCATACCACACTTCTACTTTTATTATGCGTTTCCACGTGCTTAGGCAGCTTCGAAATCTCATGATGCGGCAGCAGAGGCGAGTTGAGACTGGATAATGGTCAGCCAAGTTACAGTCTCATTCAAGTACGAGTTATATGACTTTTCCCACTAAATGTTAACCTACATTGTTGAGAGAAGGCAGGCAAATTTATTGCGCAAGAGCGACATATGGCACCACCGCAGAGACTAGAAAGATTTATCGGGGTCGTAGTCCTGCTCGCTTGAAACCGGGGTAACATAAACATTACATTCTCATTGCTGACCTAAACTGTGTGTTTGATTATTTCTCAGTGTTGCGTGGACAATTCCACTGATATACAGTTGATCACCTATTAAAAACCCCGTTTTCGTTTCTGTCTTGTGAAAAAAACGTGTGAAACTAAAATAAATTACCAACTCCTGAGCTTGGCATTGTCTTGCATGAAAATAAGCAAGCATTTCAAACATCTTAGTACAGTCAATTTAATTTGTTAACTAATAGTTACAACCATAAATACTGTATTTGCTATTTAGCGGGAAAATGGATGGAGTGATGAAGGAATATAAAATGTAAATAATAATAATAATAATAATAATAATAATACCGGCAGTAATGCTTTATATAGGAATAGGTCTATATGAAATCGAATACATGTGCAAACACTCCCGGTATTTAAAACGCTGTTAATACTTGAGAATTCGTGTGTCATTTAAACAATCATTATATATTTAATTTTTAAAACGTAGTTTACTCAGAGCACAATGTCAAGCTACGCCACTGCTTTAAAGAAAAGGAAATATGTACACAACCCATATTTTCTGGTCTTGCACCACTTTTCTAATCTGATTCAGTGATCGTCATAACAGGATATTAAGGGATTTTTCTTATGGTCGACTCCCGAGTCAAATGTCTTCAAGAAACTCTTTACAATATTTATTTTCGACGTTGTTTCAAGTGATGTTGGTGTGTACCAACATTATACGTAAATGTCGATAGCGTTAGGTTTGATCTTCATTGTCTGATTTTGTTATTGAATGTCGTTCCTAGGTCCTTGTTGCATTAACTGCAATGGAAAACATTAAATGCTCGAAGTTGTTTGTTGGTATATCGGACTGTGGAAAGGAGATTCTGACTTTACACCACTAAATTGGATGAAAGCTGATTTACTGTGCTTCATTTTAGTGTTTGTTTGATGCAGCTGTGAGTTGTCCGAAATATATTTCCTTCCTGCACTAAATCCTTTGTCACATTCCGAACTATTACAAATGGTAATTAAGATACTTGTTTCGCTCGTTTCATAAACACACTCGTGTCTTAATAAACGTCATTGTAGGCTTTTTACATGTGCCCGCGGCTTCGCCCGCGATAATTATTTCAAAAATTAAAAATTAAGAGCATAATAGTTAAATCATTATATTTATTAACACCTAAATCACGCTGACAACATACCACGATTAGATAGCGTCGCCTGGTAAAAGCGACCTCAGATTCGAGTTCCTTGGTCCACAAAACCCCTGTATAGTGAGTTTCGTCCAAATAAAACAATGTTTGACCATATTAGGGCTTACAACATTCAAGCGAACGCGAAAGAATATTTCCAAGGTATGACAAAAATAGACAAAGCCAACTGTAATTGTCAAACTTCCATTTAATTTAATTCCAAACCCATCTGAAACCACCTGGCAACAATATGTTTTAATGTCAAATGTGATTCGGATTCGATAATTCTCTGTAAAAAGGGATTAAGTATTCTAAAAAACATTTGATTTTTGGCATTTAAATTCAGAATTTTTCAAAATCCTTTCTTAGTGAGCACCTACATTATGAAACGAAGGTACTGTCAAAATTCCAAGTCTCTACCTGTTATAGTTTAGGCTCTACGTTGACTCCTGTCAATCAGGACAAAGCCTTCTATATATATATATAGAGATTTGGGTATGCTGGATGAAAATTGTCTTTTTATACAGAAATAGAGAAAATGCCTAGTAAGGGTTGTGTTCCTGGCTGTACTATAGCAATAATAATGCGAACGGAGTGTTTAAATTCACAAAAATTAATCCAGACGACTGAAATGGATATATCTGAAATTCACAGATAAAATTGTATACCTTGAGATAACTCATGGTAAGTAAACACACGTTAATGATAAATATTTGTAAGTATCTTGGTAAATCCATAAGGTGGTAGTAATTGTGATTTATAGTTTGAGAAGGGAATTTATTTACATTACTGCTAATGAATTGCTTAATTATAATATTTAAGTAGGGTCTCTATTAATAATAAACATTTATGTTTATTATAATAGTATTAGGCCCAGTGCTTTTTTTCTAACTAAAAAGGTGGCGGTACTCATAGAAACTTTTTAAATGAATTTCACGGGAGCTCCCACACTTCTCCCAGAAGATATTTTTCTGAGTTAATGTCCAAGAATCGGGCCTATCATGGCCAGAAATGTTTCTCCCTTGAATTGCAGTAAAATTACCGGTACTTACGACGTACTCTTCAGATTCAGTTTATTCACTGTTGGCAGGTTTATGAGATACTTCAAAAACATCGTCATGCTTTCTTTTATTATGCACCGGTACAAAATAATTAGTTATTTTACTCGTATCACGTGCACCCCTTGTTCCTACAACCGTACTAAACAATTATGAATTCACTTGCCTGTGCAACAGAAACCAAGGGTTTTCTTTTCAAATTATATGTAAGCAACGAATGCAGTTAAATTTAAACACGCACTAATCCCTGATTAACTACGTTGGTTAGCTACTTACTACTTGTTTGTTACTACGTTAGCATTAACTGCACTTGGTGCAATTCTTATACCGTTAGAATGGCCTTGACAACAGAAGCAGTTTGCTGAGGCCTGGAAAAACCCACCCCAACCCTCTTGCAGTCCAGTAGCCACGGCAATTTACAGAAACTATCATGAGCTCGTATGTAGGCTATTATGTATGTAGAAATCGAACAAAATCAACAAACAAACTTGATTTTAAGTAAAAAATAACTTTATGGGAATTGTGATAGAAATATTTTGAGTAATATCCAAATTTTATTTTTTAAAAAGGTGCCAGTACTGCGTACCGTTGCGTACCGTCACAAAAAAGCACTGATTAGGCCTATATAATAGTATTAGTAGTAGGCCTACAAACTACAGTGAGTCCCACGCAAGAGTTGGCCAATGACGCGGGTTTCTGTGACGCGGCGGGCACAGCTCCAACTCCCGGGCGATAGGGTGAAATATCTACGCTAATAAAGCCGCGATCGGTGTAATTATTCAGGTTCTCACATTTACAGTTAAAATTACAGTGAAAATAACCACGTACCTCATCACAAAAGACGTTGGAAATGTTCTCCTCTTGCATACGCACTACACTGGCACCTTTTAAAGAAAATTTTCTTTCACGCGCGTAAGTTCACCTTCCGAGATAGAGTTAATTTCTCTTCTAATGTTCTAGTGTGTGGGGAATTGACCTATGCACTTTATTTTAAGTTCCCCATAAATAATAGTAACATAGGCTACTGTTAGAAGAACTTAAAGACAGTATCACAAGAGAAACTGTAGGGATGGGTCCCCGATAGTTTCCATACTTGCATGGTATCGGCATCGAGCGATACTTCAAAAAACTCGCTCGGTACTTTTGCGATACTTTGGTAATTCTGCAATTTAAGAAAATTCAGTATCTCTTTCTGCTTTTAGTAGTCTACGAAATACAATAATTTTTAACAAAAACTTGTAAGTGGACTGTTTAAAAAACTAATTTTAGTTTTAATGTAGAGTTTAGAAATAATTGTAGGCTACTGATGGTATTAAATTTTGTCTCATTAAATTTGCACATTTAATTAATTTAGTTGGTATTACACTGATCTGTCAACTTTTAATTTTTAATGTACCTATTTATTGAAACTGGAAATGTTGACGGTATCGAGTATCGAAGTATCGAGTATCGAAGTATCGAGTATCGATGTATCGAGTATCGATAAAATCTGGTATCGACCCATCCCTAGTTATATTTTGTCAAAGCTATATGTGTTGCAAGTTCCAAAGCCATATTTGAACACTGTAAAACAATATGTTGTCATTAGGGCTCGGACAAGTAACCGAAGTATTTGTCTATTCGGATAACCGAATACCTATAGCGTACAAATACCGTGCAAATAAAACCGAATAATCGGTTATCCGAATATGGGTTTTCGGATAATCGTGTATTCCTTTCTTGTCCAATATTCTTGTAACCTATATTTAAATCCTCGGATAGTTTTAATTGAATATTGCTCACTGAGATGGTGGTAAAAAGATTTCGAAACACAACTTAATTACAACAAACATTGGACACAACACCCTACACAGTTTCCAACCCCTACAGACAAGTTATCTTTACAAATCTATATGTTTACACCAAAATTACCTAAATATGTTGTAGAACTACCCCTCTCAAGTAGGAGAGAATCTAGAGTACGATAAATTCTTATAAACCATCCCCTTCGCGTTTTCATCCCTTATTATTAACATGTGCTGTATACAAAATACATGAATTGACCTTTTTCCTTACCAAATTTTGAACAGCAACCCTCTTCAACCAGAAAAAGTAAAACTACATGAGAATTCTAATTGCCCCTTCTTTAGCACCCACCCCTGTAAGTAATGTTTTCGCTATTAAAATATATATACTGGTATTTTTACAGGGTAATTACACGCAGCGCCAGAAGAACTAGGAGAAATTGTAGCCAACAATTCTATTCGAACAAACCATCCCTCATGTATTTTAAACCCCCTTTTATGATATTTCTTTACAATTGTACATTCTTTGGCAATTTTTTCATCAAATTTTACACACAAAGACTGTGGAACGTGGAGAAAATTATAGGCAACGGTAAGATTCTAATATCCAACCCCTTACACAATTTCAACCCCCAACAGGATAAATGCGCATTCTTTGGCGATTTCTTATAACATTTTACACACAGAAACTCTGGAACATGGAGAAAATTATAAGCAACAAAAAAATTCGAACATACAACCCCTTACGCAATTTCAACCCCTATTAGGGTGATTTTTATGCAACTGAACATTCTTTAGCGATTATTATCAAATTTTACACACAGAGACTGTGGAACATGGAAAAAGTGTAGGCAGTAAACAAATTCGAATGTACAACTCCTTTTGCACTTTCAACCCCTATTATGTGATCTCAATGCAATTCTATGTTTTTGACCAGTTCTTTAAGAAATTTTACACATTGCGCCTGTAGAACTGGGAGAAAATTGTATGCAACAATAAGACGCTAATATTCAACCCCTTATGGAATTTCAACCCCCATTAGGATAATTTCTACATAATTGGACATTCTTTGGTTATTATTATCAAATTTTACACACAGGGACTGTGGAACGTGAAGAAAATTATAGGCAACATAATATTCGAATATACAACCCCTTACGCATTTTCTACCCCTATTATGTAATATCTATGTAATCTCTAAGGAATTCTATGATTTTGACCTGTTTTTTATATGAAACTGTAGAAAGAGTTGTTTGTAGAACTGGGAGAAAATTGTAGCCAACAATACCATTCGCAAAAAACACACCTTATTTATTTTCAACCCCTACTATGTTATTTCTTTACAATTGTACATTCTTTGGCGATTGTTATCAAATTTTACATACAGAGACCGTGGAACGTGGATAAAATTATAGACGACATAATATTCGAATATACAACCCTTACGCAATTTCAACCCTTATTATGGTGATTTCTACAAATGCACATTCTTTCGTGAGTATTATCAAATTTTACACACAGAGACTGTGGAAAGTAGAGAAAACTGTAGACAGTGTAGACAATCCCTTACGCATGTCCAAGCTGATGATTTCTATACAAATGCACATTCTTTGGTGATTATTACCAAATTGTACACACAGAGACTGTGGACAGTAGAGAAAATTTTAGGCAACAATAATATTCGAATAACCATCCTTGACGTATTTTGAACCCTTAATATAAAATTATCTTTATACAATTCTACATTTTCTGACCGATTTTTATCAAATTTTACACATAAATCCTTTAAACCAAGGAGAAGAATCTAAGCAACAACGATTTCCCAACAAACCACCCTTTAACTGTTTTTAGCCCCTGTTGTATGATCTGTTCACCAATATATTCTCTGAGTAATTTAAGTTTTTCACTCAGAGCCTATAGAACTACGAGGAATTTTTAAGGTGCATTAACACTTGAATAACCAACCCTTACTTGTTTTTACCTAGTATTAACAGTGTGTGAGAATGTTCTGTGAAACCATGTTCATGATTCAAAATAACAAATTATTTGATAGTTCCCGTGTTATTTATTTTTTTTATCCTCGAAGTATTCAGTCACTTGATCACAACGAATGATATCTGAATAATGTGTTAATGGAATATCGCTATCCCAAACAATCACCGTTGGGTATTCGCATATTCGGTGATGTGATCATCGGAAAAGTATCAGTTCTTCTAACCTTACGAGACTATGACGTGAATGGTCTTGAATCCTGTGCCTCTGACGTCGCGACGTACATAACGTACATCCCATCGTCACAGCACCAGTGTTTTAACTCATATTTTTGCGCTGTGAATGTCTTCCGTGTACAAAAGTCTACCGAGAATGACAACCGCATTTAAGGGTGGCTCCTACTTAAATTAGTTTTGTCCAACAATTTTATTTATCTCTGTTCTCGAGGGTCTCTGCTTGATATCAGATAAATATTACACAAATAATGTAAATCTAGGTATATACAATAAAACGGGTTGAAATATTTAAGGGGTGGTTCTTATTAAAATTAATTTAACCTAAAATTTTCTCCTGGTTCTCTATGTAAATTTTCATTTAAAAAATGGTCAAAGGGGTAGATTAAAATGAAGCACATACAATAGGGGTTGTGACACATAAGGGGTAGTTTGTTCCAAAATTATTCCCAAAAATTTTTCCGTCGCTCTATAGGGTCAGTGTATAAAGTCTGGTAAGAATTGGTAAAAAAAAGTGAAAATTTAATGTAATAGGGGTTGAAACATTTAAGGGGTGGTTTCTTCCCAAGTTAGTTTTGCTCAAAAATCTCTCATGATTCAATAGGTTCTGTGTATTACGGCTCATAAAAAAAATAATCAAAGATTTAAATAAATACATAACTTAACGGGGTTTCAAACATTTAAGGGTGGTTTATACGAAAGTTAGTTTGTATAAAAAATTATTTTGGTTCTGGAGGGTAATTTTGTAATATCTAATAAAAGTTACTAAAAAAATGAAAGTTTGAATATTGATATAAATAGGGGTTGAGTCACTTCAGGGATAGTTTCTACCAAAATTAGTTTTGTTTGAAAAATCTCTTGGTTATAAAAGGTCTGTGAATAATAAGTTATACAAATTACTCAAAGAATATAGATCTAAATATTGATAATGAAATAGGGGTTGAAAAATGTAAAGGGTGGTTTATAATAAATTTAAATTGGCCTATAATTATCTCCTGGTTCTATAGGGTATTGTGTAAAGTTTGATAAAAATTCGTCAAAGATTGTAGCTCTAAATATAGATCATAAATAGGGGTTGAAACAATTTAGGGGCGGTTTCTACTAAAATTAGTTTCCCCTAAAGCTTCCTCCTGGTTATCCTGGTTCTTTAGGGCCTATGTTTAAATTCTGGTAAAAGATGGTAAATAAATGTAGGTTTAAATAAAGATCATATAATAAGGGTTGAAACATTTAGAGATGATTTGTTCCAAAATGAATTTGGCTTGAAATTTTATCTTGATTCTATAGGGTATGTCTGTAAAGTTTGGTAATAATCGTTCAAAGATTGTAGATTTATAAAGACATTAAATAATGGGGTAGGAAATGTAATAAGGGGTGGTTTTGTAGAATATTGCAGAATAGTGACTAGTTCTGCAGAGTTTATGCGTAAATTGTATAGAGATTGTTCGGGGAATTTAGATTTGTATACAGAAAATATTACTTACGGGAGGTTGAAAATATGGGAAGCGGTGGTTGACTTGAATTTTAATATTGCCCATCGTTTTTACCTTGTTGAATGGGGTAGGTGTTCAAAATTTCATGCAAATCAGTGAAAGCATGTAAATTTGTATAGGCATATAAACACATACTTTTCTATTTTTATGTTAGATAATACATAAATTAGAAGAAGAAGAATGTAATTATTACAGTAATTGAATACAGATGCTGGGGGGGGGGGTAAAATTAAGGACTGCATATTGTATGTACGGCGCGACATCAAGAATGCAGTGAACAAGATATTGCACAAAAAGCCTCTGCCATGTCTCATGGTAGTAGGTATTTGTAGTTCTCTACAAGTAACCGAATATCCGAATACGCAAATACCTCACGGCGGTTATCCGAATAGCGATATTCGATTAACCGGTTATCCGAATTTTATTTGCCATGACCAAGTAACCGAATACTATTCGGTTACACAAATACACAAATAGTCCGAGCACTAGTTGTCATGATAATTGATTTCCATTTGATAAATTCTTTCTAATATATTACAATAAAGTAGGCACTAAATTGGGCATTACTCCGATACCGGTCTACCGATTTGGCCAAATATCAATAGGCTTCTTCCCATAGACGTCAGTATTTCGTATAGCAAGTTTAATAAAATTCCAATAAAGCGTATGTTAGCTATCGTGCGGACGGACATACATTTTCCCGTCCTCCACACAATCTCATAAAGTACCATTGTGCACCCTTTCATAGACTATTGCACTCATTCACCAAGCCAGTTCGTGTGCTTTTATTCTGTTCTGCTGTTGGCTTACATTAATTAGGTTAACTATGTATTTTATGCACCATTGGTAGCATTGGTCACAATGTGGTAACCCGAATCGATTCATGGATGGTTGATTCATAGTATGCTGTAGCGTCTTGTTTCTATATAACAAAGTAACAAAGTGATTAGGCCTATTTTTATAATTCTTTACATTTTTATTCATGGAATGATATTAATAAATCCAACTCGAGTTGACGAGTTTCGTCAGATAAACTCATCAAGTCTATGATAAGAGGACACTGGGATGCTGGTATGTCGGTTCCTCTAGGTTCTCTATTTATAACTTCGGAAGGTGTTTGGAAATACTTGTTTGGTATTATAGTTGTAAATGTGTGGTGAACTAAATAACATCACATTTATTAGACTATATAACAATTTTGTTTTCCTAATCAAAAGTAAACAAGTTGTTCTCTTCTCTTATTATTATTATTATTATTATTATTATTATTATTATTATTATTATTATTATTGTTAGTACAGTAGTTCACATAATCTAACGAGTCTCCTTCCTGTGATACACGGCGGATCACTCAATGCCTATCATGCTATCAATACATCGTTGGTTTTTCTCCTCAATCTGAATGAACAAATCTCCCCTTTCCTTTCTTCTTCAGATACAAGCAAAATGGACATCAGAATCATTTGGACATGGCTAGGGAACCCCGAGAACTTGCTAACAGCTGATTTTTTCTTTCTTTCTTCCTTTTTTGTGAACCTAAAAACCCAAAACTTGCTCATTTAATTATGATCGCGTTCCTCGTTTCATAAACAAATTCGTATTTTAACAAATGTCATTATTGGCTCCTTTCATAATATACTATTTTGTTTTTGTTCTTGTCTGTTTGTCCCATTCATGACAGCTTTTTACTTAACATCTTTACAATACAATACAATAATGTTGTTTATCCTTAGCCATTGCTCAGATTGGTACCTGGTTGCAAAAGCAAATAAATGTTAAATCTGTCGCGTGATACGAGTGTCTTATTACCATTACAGGCCGCACAGCTTCTCTTGACGCTTTAACGTCAAACAACGCACATTAAAAAAACACGAAATGAATTCATTTTAGTATAATATTAAAATTAATAGTGATTTTATTTTAAGTATAGATTGTTTATTACGCAGTGCCATTTGCTACTCTCAAGGTTTCAAGATCATTCCGTGTTCGATAGTAATCGATACCACACCTCTGATACAATGGATATCATTGTGATACGTCACATGTAATTAGCGTGAGGTCAATGTCCGGACGTGTTTGCATTGGGAGCTAATGAATAACTCGTGCGACACAAACAAGTGCTAATCTGTGGTTACGAAAACAGCTGATTCTAAAACACATTTGGAGCAAAGTTATGTTATTTGTAGTTCATTGAACCTTAAACACCTGCTATCCATTGTCTGGATAATTTTAGAGATTATCAAAATTATATCCAATTCAATTTCAACTACGCTCAAACCTCTGTGTAACGAAGATCCATAAATCGATAAACCCTCAAATAGCAATATTTTTGTTTGGATCTGACGAATTTCCTATCTTAATAATGTTAATAACGATGGAGCTATTTTAGAAACACCCTTTTATAACGATATTTGGAGTTTGGATTCTTACTGCAAACCAATAGCTTAGCCCTATGGATGGTAGCTGGTATCAGTCGGTATCCTCCCCCAACCACCAATATTGTTTTCTGGATGCCTGATATAAAGTTATATTTCTTAGAAATTCCAGAAAAGAAAGGTTCATGGTGAGTGGAGAATAGGATCACTGAGGCTAAAATCATCCCTTATGTGTTCAAAAACATAAAGTGCAAGTAAAACACAACTGTTTTAGTTTTGTATTAGCTGTGTGTTGTCTTTCTCTTCTCTGAAATTTCTGACACATGGTTAGGCTCAAAACCTGTCTGAATAGTATTTTTTACTTTCTCGCATATAAGTTACGTATTGTATGGAAAGTAAAGTGAAAGTGAAAAAATCGAAATCGAGGTAACACCGGGAAAACATCAGGATACCTAGCAACCGAAAAAAAAATGCTTTTGGAATGATAAGTTATCTGTCTGTCTCTCTGCCCGAGGAAAAGCACAGCGGGTAAACGGTTAAGTGTATTTACTTCATTTTTTTAATTAAAGACTTTTGTGAAATTTTATCCAACGCCTAGAATTTGGTTTTTATAACTGAAATATTAAGGGGTTTTTTTAAGATGACTTTTTAAAACATTTTGATTATTAAAAATTGGCTCTAACGATTTTAATAAAAATTGAAAATTGGAAACTCTTATCTATGACTATAAAAATGGCTATATCCGTTTTCCTGCAAAAGTGACTTAGAGGGTACTTTACTCGTATCCATTTAAAATTTTTCTGGATTATATCCATTACGGTAGGCGAAAGAAGAAAGCCTACCACAATAAAATTGTACAGAAAATTTAAATTAGCATTTTTTCTTTAACACATTTCTGTATACAATTAACAGATATCAAGATAAAAACTATGAAATAAGCCTTAAAAGCGAATTTCAGAACGTACATGTCAATTAAAATATGAATGACATTTTGTTGCCCCTAGTAACAAGAAAATAGTAATCTAATTATTGTTGTGAAATGAATGTAGGCTAATGGGTCCTGGGTTGAAATCAAACCTCGTGGCCACAAACCTTGACTTGATTTTTTTTTTTTTTTTTTTGCTAAGGCAAACACCGGATTTGTAGTACTTATTTTCCATATCTGATCGCCGCTATTATAATCGTTTAAACTGAATATCGCAAAAGAAGACACAATCAGTAGCGGCTCGTGGCTCAAAACGAAAGTGTGCTGCAAATACTATTTCATACAGGAAACTTAAAATATTTTTAAAAATTATTAGTACGTCTATCTAAACTGCTCGTCTCTTAATCCATCTCTGGGAACTCTCACGCGATTTTCTCTGCCCTAATAATTTTTTTGCTAATTTCTCTCGTCTCGTCGAACGATGTGTTGAGTTGTGTGACGAGAGAAAATAGCAAAAATTAAAATAAAATAATAATAATAACAATAATAATAATAATAATATAAATAAATAATATTAATAATAATAATAATAATAATTAGGGCAGGGCAAATCACGTGAGAGTTGAATAAGAGACGAGAAAATAGTATTTTTAATGATCGAGGTAGAGGAAGTCGCTTAGTGTTCCCATTGCGACAGAATACTTAATCGGGGTTGTGGAATCCAGGTTTTTCTGAATTTAACACATTCGAATTTGGCGGTGATGATGAAAAGCATTGCTTACTCGCTACATCACGGTCCCCTACCGTCAGATGGTGGAAGATCTTCTCACATAACTAACAGCTCGGCCGCCGGCGAGACGTGAACCTCCCTCAGAATCCCACTCGGCTGCCTGCTGCCGCAGCCCAGTTTGCAGGTTAAACTCCCATATACGCAAAGCAGCCAAGGTCGAGCATGACGTCACACTCTAAGAACGCTGCGCTGTTCACAAACTGCACTCACGAATACGGGAAAGATAATATTCACATTACCGACTTCCATTCTCCAACGTCAGCTAAGGAATTCTCGCGTGGACGCGCCAAGTTCAAAATCTAAGTAAAATAAAATATAGTATTGCGTTTGAAAATAACATTATACGACGAGCAGAAAACAAGCTGTGTGCTGCAGCACTGCAGCTCATAGGAGAAACCGCCACTGGACACAATATTTCCTATTCCTATAGTACCTAGTACTGGCAGAGGGATTAAAAATAAAAATTCAAGTACTTTATTCTCGCAAATTTTCATAACGAAAAGCCGCAGGGGTTGTTTCTGGCTCATCTGCAATGCCAGGGGGCTGACCCTACATTCGTTGTAGTTTTCCTTCTTTCTAGAATGTCCACAATTATATTCCCGAGTAGCATGATGTGAGTGTCGTATTTGGTAGCTTACAAATTTCCTAGTAAATGCGCCTGCCGCTCGGTCTTTATGCGTACGGAATTGAAGAGGGAGCTATACAACGCTAAACCAGGTGCACCATTCAGTTGTTTCAGCGGCCATTTTCCCTGTGTTGCGTATGTACGTATTGACATTCTGTGCTTTAATTATTTTACTTTCCTTGCGTAATGTAAAAAAGAAGGATATCAAGGGGCCCAAATTTGAGCGGGAATGAGAAAGCATTGTTGCTGAATATTTAAGGTTACACGAGCATCAATGGAAATAAAAGACCGGTGCAGTTAGGGCAAAGCAGAAAGAGAATGCCTGGCAAGACATTGCTTCAGATTTCTGTAGATGCAGTCCAGAAAGACCTAGAACCTAAGAAGTATATGCCTAGAGAGATTTGGATAATATACAGAGTCGTTATGCACAACTGAAATTACGATGGAAAAGTAGGCTAACATGCGGTTTAAACGAAGTTGACATTTTCCATGAACACATTATTATTTTTAGATAGAATTCGAAAAAAATCTACCTATTACAATCGATTCCATGTCATGATTTTCGAAAAATTCTTTCATATCTTTACGTTTCATGCCTATATATATCTTTACACGCTAGCGACCGTAATTTTCAAGATATTTGAACCAAATTTTATTGTTATTTCTAGACCCAATAGTTCGGATAGGTTCGTTAATGAGCAAAATTGGCCCAAGGGGGTCCGGGGGAGGGGGGTTGAAATTTTGAAAACTTTATATCTCGGCCGCTATGAAGTATAGAGGGAAACTTTGTTGGAATAAATTAGAGTACTCCCTATGGAGTTCACACTGACACCAACGATTCGGGGGTTTTGGGGGTACGTCTGGGGTTGGAGGTGGGTGTGATGGAAATTCGAAATTTTTGAAACCACGCCTTGTAGGGTATCGTTGAAAAGCTCTTGATGAGTACTCCACAAATCAATAACTAGTTTCTCGATAGTTCTCATATAAGGCGAGATTTGAATGTTTTAAAAAGTGCTCTTTCCTCTTTTTTGCAGTTATTATTGCGGGTTTGTCATGCCAAGGCTAAAGAAGAAGAGTGCTATGCAGTGACAATAAATTAAACCAAAAGCACTTCGAAATCTACCTCAGCTTGTAGGCTTGCCTAAAGGGATTTTTAATTATATATTGCCATCTTCTTAGTGTTCCTTTTTGAATTACAGACTTTTCATTAAAATACTACAAAAAGAAAGAATAATTGCTTATAATGAAAGGGTAAATATATCAATTGTTTATGCTATTTTTCGAGTGCTGATATTAGGATTAGTTGCTTGTTTATTCTTTTTAACTAGAATAACTTTGTCAAAATTATAATACTATTTTCAGTGTTAATATTAGTGATTTATTAAGACCGCTAAAACCGAAATTCCACGAAATTAAAAGGCTAAATACCTTTCATAAAAGCCTAAAAATCAGGGCCCTATATGTTACCATAAAATATGAGACGCTAAATTGTTCTTTACTCCGGCATCAAGAGGCTTCGTCCCGTGGGGCATGAATTTCCGAAAAAAACTACTTCAGTAATTTCGCTTACAGACACACAGACTACAGTTGTTTTCCCGTAGGGCTTTGGGAATTATATAATACTGGGCTTTAACAAATTCTGATGCTATCGATGTAATACATTCGTGAAGAATAAAATCCACGAAAATAAAGCAGTCACATAACTTTCTCTACCCTCGACATGGAAAATAATTTCTCACTCCACATTTTGGTGTAGAATAAGAGGTCGTATTGCAGGGACAGCTTAAGTGTGTGCCAATGAGTATGCTATATCAGAAGTCGGCAAGAAATCCTATCCACTGGTACGTTACTCACAGCTGTAGGCTTTGTGTTATTTCAGAAATAGGGATGTTTATCAGAGGCCCTAAGCATCTAAAGGAAGACAAAATGGGATGGTACATTTTCAGTCCTATGCCCGCAGTGTATTATGTTCCAGGTTTTTGGGGAGGAAAGTATGAGAGTGATATTGATTTTTTTTTACATCAGCCCTGATACAGTTGTATGGTAACACGAGAGTGAGAAATAAAATTTTCCGTAAAGACAACACAATCTTATGTAACCGGAATTTAATTTTCTTCTTACTTCAACCCCTCCCAGGCATGGTGTGTAGAAACAACGGAATGCAACATTCGACATCCTTTATGAGCTATAAAAAGCTATAGCTAGATTTTTCTGAGCGAATAGTTTGAGTGTGATAAGTCGTTGTTTCATATTTCAAGATTGTACAAGGACCTAGACCTTCAAAGTTAATTTGAAATTAGAAAATAGAAACTCCGGGCGACGCCGGGCCTTTTAGGCTGTTTGCATATAAACACAAATTTAAGATTTGTAACTTATTAAAATATAAATGTATGACTTTCTATTTTGATTTTGTATTTGTTCTTGCAAGAAACAGGAAAGAATGATGTTACTTTTATTAGGCCTATTGATGAATGTATGAATAACTGGATGAATGAATGAATGTATGTATGAAAGTATGTATATATATATATATATATACATATAGATTGATGAATGACTGGATGTTTGATGGTTGGAAGGAAGGAGTGTATTGCTGCATCGATTAATGGGTGGGTGGATAAATGAGTTGATTAATGGATGGATAGATGTGTGGATGAATTGATGGTTGCATTTGTAGGCAGGGCCATAGCAAGGTCCTTCTGCGCCCTTGGGGAGTTTGAGAAATCTGTGCCCTCCAATACTGGGGGGTCTGAACAATTCTTTTTTAAATTTATATAATACAAGCATAGAGCGTAATAGTTAAATCATTACAGTATCTTTATTAACACCTAAATCACGTGGACAACATACCACAGTTAGATAGCGTCGTCTGGTAAAAGTGACCTCAGATTCGAGTTCCTTGGCCCAGAAACCCCCTGAATAGTGAGTTCCGTCTAAACCGATCAATGTCTGTCCGTTTAGGCCTATAGGCTATTGATTATCCCTCTTCCGTCTATGTTGAAAATTTGAGATATCTTGACATTATAAACAAATGAATCCACCAGCGTGGGCGATCGCGATACTTTTATTTCCAAAGTATGACAAAAATAGCCAAAGCCAACTGTAATTGATTTGATATTGAAATGTATTACTGAAAACTGATGCTTCTAAAACGCAAAAAATGCACGTTTTCCACTCATAACTCACGAACAAAAGCGAAATTTAAAATTCCGGCTACGAGGTGCATTTTCCGACCCTTCAGTCCACCTATGTTTAAAATTTCAGATCTCTGCGTTGAGTAGATCTCGCTGGGCATCGTGGACAGACAGACAGAAAGAAAGACAGACACTTCCTTTTATTAATATAGATTGTTTATTACTTTAATATATAAACACTGTTATTATCAAAGAAAACCTAAACCTCAATTTGAAAATGAACTAAGTGTTGGACTTTCAAGGTACTAAAACCTTACTTTCAGACAATTGAACTATTTGAAAAATAATTAAATTATAAAATCTAGTATCAAAAGTAAAGCACATAATAGGCCTGAGGCCTACTAAAAAGTTTAACACATAATACAGGTAAAAGTATTTTTTTCAAATAGAAACTTTTTAAAACAGCTTCTGCAACAAGCAATGAGAAAATGAAAAAATGCATACTATTTTTTTCCAGTTAAATCGATTTAAGGCCCGGGTTCGATTTTCGGTACCTCCTCAGATTTTTCTGAGGGAGGGAAGTCTGGCACGGAGTGCACTCAGCCTCATGTTCCAAACTGAGGAGCTACATGATAGAGAAATATCGGCTCCGGTCACGGAAACTACCAATAACGCCCGTGGGTGTCGGCATCCTGACCACATGCTCCCCAATCCTGACGTCTCTGGTATTTATAACATTAGTAAATACTAATAAAATCAGGTAAACTGATATAACAAAGTGCCAGTATGCTTTTTTAATCAGTTATAATTGCAGTTATGACCTACAGAAAATAAGTTTTTTTTTTTTTTTTTTTTTTTTTTTTTTAATAGATCTCCGAGTTAAACTCAAGATCGATTCATTAAGCAGGGCTTACGGAAGAACAAAGGTCTAAAGTTTGATTCTTAACCTTAATTCATATTGGTTTACACTGAATTCTTAAAATATGTAAACATTTTACAAAATGCATTGACAATGAAATAGTACAGTAAGCCAATAAGAAGCGGTATGCAGTTTTGTTCTGAGTATAGGCTTATGCAATTTTAACGCAACGCAATAACTTTAAAGCTAGTTTCTGTTCGTGAAATAACATTTATAGGCTTATGTTATCATTCTTTAGGATTGATGTTGTAGGTCAATGAAAGACGATGAATTCCCAGTTTTTTTTTAAAGAAAAATTTAATACTTATTTAAGCACATTGACAAAATGATAAATAATAGCGAAATGCGCACAAGTTGTGCAGATATTTGCGTAGGTAGCTTAGATGTCACTTCACTTCCTTTCGGTTTCACAGAACTCGATTATTTGCTTTCCTCGTTGTTTGCAGGTGATAAGATGGTATCTTCCGCAGCTCTGCTGACATAGTTCGCATATGCATGCTTCCGTGGGTGTGTGGAATGTTTTGTCTTGGCAGATTTTGTGGTGATAGCCGTATGCCGCGAGAGATGTTATGAAGTGGCGCAGGTCTTGGTTGGTGTCTGTCCATGTTCTGTTCAGCATCTCTTCTGTGGCGTAGAAGTCTGGCCATATTTCCTTCCTTTTTTGGATTCTTTCTTCTAGGGTTAAGTGCCAGTTGTCCGTGTGTGGTAGGAGTAACTTCAGTCGCAGGTCTTCCATTAGGAATGGTTCCTTTGCTAATTCATAGCATAGTCTAGAAGGATTCTCGAGACAGCGGTTATATAGGTGGCGGTGATTGGTGCAATCTGGGTGTGAACTGTGTCGCCTCTACTGGAGAAATTAGGCAATTGAGCAATTCTCTAAACTCCATGTTAAAATAAAGCATAGGACAGGCAGTGTAATTCTCGAGACGGCGGTGGTTCAGTGTCCAATGCCAGAGAATACAATCTCGTCGTAGCTCACAGAAAAGAAAAATCACCGTATTTCCAAATTAGGCCAACCGATTTGGTCCAATATCAACAGACGTCTTCCCATGGACATTATAAATAGGTATTCCAAGTTTGATGAAAATCCGATATAGCGTATGTGAGTTATGGCGCCTTTAAAATAGACACTAAATTGGGTTTTACTCCGGTACCGGTGAACCGATTTGGTTCAATATCAATAGGGTTCTTCCCATTGACATTATAAATGTGTTTTCCAAGTTTCATGAAAATCCGAAAAAGCGTATTTGAGTTAGAGTTCGTACGGACACACGGACGGACAGACGGACAGACATTTTTCGTCCCCCACACAATTTCATAAAATACCATACTGGCACTTAATAACAAAAGGAATTGAGATCTGCGCTTTCGGCTTTTTCTGTTGTAATAATAGTCATTTTTGCATGTAGCATGTAACAGTATGTGCGATGCCATTGTTGATCGCTTTGTAATCAATCCTGCCGATATGACAGTCAGCTGGAAAGGGATTGAGTTGAACCACTTTCATCTCAATAATAACGTACATTTTAATTTTTATTGTCGTTATATCTTTCCATACTGTTCATGATTTATGTTTTACTCTGTCAATAAGAAACGTGTTACTTAAAGAACGTTGCATGACTGCTTTTTGTTTGTAGACAATTGGCATAACACTACAGATAGTTCACGTGCAGTAATTTTTAATAACCTGAAAGATTTCTACCATTAACGTGGAATTTTTATTGTTTGATAAATTGCACCAGTCTAAAAAAAAGGGTGCGTGGAATGCCACGCGACAGAAGTGAAATTGTTTTAATTATTGGATTTTTTCGATTTTAGATTGTTGGATTTTTAATAATGGGTTTATGGACTTTTTTAGTTTTGGATTTTTTAATTTTGTTATCTATTATTTTGTTGAATTTTTTAATTTTGGATTTTTTAATTTTAATTTTTTTAAATTTTAGATCTTTGAGTTTTTTATTTTTTTAATTTTTTTTATTTTTGGATTCTTTATTTTTTATATTTTTTTATTTAGAACTTTTTTATTTCTTACATTTTGGATATTTGGATTTTTTAAATTTTGGATCTTTGGATTTTTTGAATTTTGGATTTTTTAATTTTTAATTTTAAAATATTTTATATTTTGGATAAGCCTAATCATTGAGTTGATTTTTTCTGTGCAGTCCGTTCCGTCACACCTCACTAATTTCTTGACGCTTTTGAGTGTGACATTAATTTCGTGACGATTTTGAACGTTACCCAAGCTCTCGATTTACCCCTACCGCGGCTAAAGAAGTTTCACTTCAAAAAGCGGGATATTTCATGGTTCGTTTTTCGTCATGGCACATCTCGCCACCGCCTAGCTTCGGCCATGAACGGATGTTGTATAGAATGTTGTACAGGGAACACAACGAAAATTGCACATGATTCCGTAATCCCACATTAACTTCTTCTTTTACAACACCTCCATGTTTAAAAAAAAAATCTGAGCCAAGTGAATAAGATAACGAAAAAAGGAAACATTAAGATATAAACTAAGAAACAAAAATAGCAATAACTGGGAGAGTCAGCAATAGAGCAAAGAGAGAAGGGGACATCCCTAATGGCGCAAACCACGGCTACTCGATTATGTGCATAGCCAGTCAGTTGCAAATTGTGTGTAGCGTCCAACTGCAACTGTTTATTGTGTGTGTTACAGAATGGAACATTTACTGAAGTCTGAGGATATTAAGATTGAAATTAAGGAAGAGATTTCTCTAAAACAACCAAAGTGTGAACCTGTGCCTATTGTATTTGACACGATTCAATCAAACGAAATCAAAAGTGAGAATAGAGATTCCATAGCATGCAGCTCCATTCACAAGTTAGCGCAAGTTTCAGGAATTTCTGGAAGGAATAATGACGAAGAGGATTCTGAAAGGAATAATGACGAAGAGGATCAGCTCATGCAGTCACACTCACCTGCTGTACGTACAAGCACTTCCTCTGCTATAAACAGTAAACACCGTTCTCAGACTCGAGACAAACATTACTCGTGTGATATTTGTAAAAAGAAATTTACCCGGAAAGACAGTCTCAAATTACATCTGCTCACACACACTGGACAGGAACCATTTTCGTGTGATGTCTGTAACAAGAAATTTACCCAGAGAGGGCATCTGAACACACATCTACTCACACACACTGGACAGAAACCATATTCGTGTGATGTTTGTAACAAGAAATTTAGCCGGAAAGAGCGTCTCAAATTACATCTACTCACTCACACTGGACAGGAAGCATTTTCGTGTGATGTCTGTAACAAGAAATTTACCGCGAGAGGGAGTCTCAAATTACATCTACTCACTCACACTGGACAAAAAGAATTTTCGTGTGGTGTCTGTAACAGGAATTTTACCCGGAGAGGGAGTCTCAAATTACATCTACTCATTCACACTGGACAGAAAGACTTTTCGTGTGGTGTCTGTTTCAAGAAATTTACTCAGAAAGTGAGTCTCAAATTACATCTACTCACTCACACTGGACAGAAGGAATTTTCTTGTGATGTCTGTAACAAGAAATTTACCCAAAGAGGGCATCTCAAAACACATCTACTCACTCACACTGGACAGAAAGAATTTTCGTGTGGTGTCTGTAACAGGAATTTTACCCGGAGAGCGCATCTCAAGGAACATATGCTCACTCACACTGGAGAAAAAGAATTTTCATGTGATGTTTGTAACAAGAATTTTACCCTGAAAAAGCATCTCGAGAGACATTTGCTCATTCACACTAGAGAAAAAGAATTTTTATGTGATGTATGTAACAAGAAATTTACCCAAAGAGGGAACCTCGATAAACATCTGCTAACTCATGAGAGGAAGAACCTTTAATAATATACATGCTTTGTCTTGTGTGAAGCTATTACAATTGAATGTCAGTTTGGCCACTGGACTGCGACACACATAAGGATAGGAAGGTCCATGTTTAGGATGGAGAAACTCTTGTAGTTCAGTCTGAGGTTTCTCATTGAAATTGTATGCATCTTCATATTGAGAAGTGTACCTTTTAATACAGGTCATAAAGGAAAAAGTTGGAGACAGTTGTTATTTATACTGCATTTGAATGTTCATAAGACCACTCTTGCTTTTTTGTGTTATCTTAGGAAGAGGACATACACCTTAATTCATAGGTTTGTTCTCTATTCTAATTATGTTGATTTATATATTTTGCAGCAGAACAGAAACTAATACAATAGTTCTGGTCAAAACGTATGGAACTTGGGAAGTTGATCACTCATGCCACCATACCATTGATGTGGAGACAGCTAGGGCATGTTGGCAATCTGTTGAAGTGCTTGCGCTGCAATCAGTATGGATGATGTTGCAAGCTATGGACATTGTAGTTAGGTGCATGTTTCAAATAATCAAATAACATTGTCTGTTAATGTGAACAGTTAATTCATGTCACTTTTTGAAGCAAGTGTTTTTGTTCCTGTTTTCTAGCAACCTAAAATTAATCTCTAACTTCCAATGGATATGTTTTTAATTTTAGTTTTCTAGTCAATCTAATAACAACAGTAGTATAATACAAAATTTTGGCATTTCTTTGATTCTCATTTCCGACTGAGCCATGACAACACTTCAACAGTGAGTTTTTCCTTCTTGCATTAAACAAAGAACACTTCAAAGATAGCACCGCTAGTGACGAATAAAAAAGTTAATACACTCGATGTAAATGCATGAAAGTGACTAAATAGGGAAGCAAATGACACGAAAATGACAAAATAATGACGTAAAATTGAAATAAATGCCCTAAAATGTAAAATTGCATACAATGAAAAAAATGACATAATGAAAATGTATTTCTGTAATCTAGAGACTATGATTAGGATTTTTCCACAAGATGGCAACGTCTATGCAGCATCAGTAAAAAATGAAAAGACCTTGTGCTGATTCCTCAGCTGTTGTTGTGTAGCTAAGAGAGGAGTTTGAAAATAAGTTTCCCCTTTATTTTTCCCCAGGAAATCGTACAGCAATGGGAGAAATAATACACCCATACACCATTGGGAACCAGCATCTCAGTAGCTATGGGGAGAAGGTGCGTTTTGACATCGTGGACAAAGGAGGAAGTGGGAGCAGTTGTCGCTATGAATGGGCACGGGGAGTATCGGGAGCAGAAATCCATAACCGCCTCGTGAAAGTATTGTCAATAAGTTTAAACGCTCGGATAGTGTTGATGTTTACGATTTCTCTTGTAATCTGTTAAAAAAAATTATTGATTGTATAGTTGAGCCGTTAACATATTGCATAAATAAGTGCATAATAGAAGGAATTTTTCCAGACATACTTAAAATTGCTAGGGTAATTCCAATTTATAAAAAGGGAGAGAAAAATCATCCCGCCAGCTACAGACCTATATCTATAACCCCTGTCTTTTCAAAAGTTTTAGAAACGGTTATATATTCTCAGTTGTGCTTTTATCTTGAACATTTTAATATAATTTGTAACCAACAATACGGATTTAGGAAATGCAGATCAACAATTGACGCTATGGAATTGCTAGTCAGAAACGTTCTTCATATTTTCGAACTCGGGGGCTTTGCTCAGGCCACCTTTTGTGATCTGAGCAAAGCCTTTGATTGTGTTGATCATAGGATACTGTTAGATAAGTTATATTATTATGGCCTGAGTGAACAAAGTGTAAAACTTTTCAAGTCTTTTCTGGAGAACAGAAAACAAATTGTTTGCATAGGTTCTGAGAAGTCAAATGTAGTAACTGTTAAGAGTGGAGTGCCCCAGGGGTCTGTGTTGGGGCCTTTGTTATTTATATTAATGATGAACGACTTACCGTCCTGTATAAACACTCAAACAATACTTTACGCAGACGACACAACATTTTTAAAAAACAGTGCTGAATTTCAGCCTCTTCAAAATTTAACGGACAATGTGTTGTCTGAAGCATCAATATGGTTCAGATCAAATGGTTTCCTGTTGAATGAAAGTAAAACTAAACAACTGTATTTTAGTCTCAGAGAATTGCCTGCAGTAAATTATGACAGAATTATAAAGTGCTTAGGTATCTATTTAGATAACAAATTATCCTGGGAACCTCACATTAGATACATTTCGGCCAAACTTTCCAGAGTAGTATTTTTGTTGAAAAGCTTAAAGAGCCATTGACCAATTAATTATGTAAGAACAGCATATTTTGCTTTTTTTCAAAGCATAATTACATACGGAATCTTGTTATGGGGAAACAGCAGTCACGTTTCACAAATATTGTTACTTCAGAAAAAAGTTATCAGGATAATCTCGGATGAACATAAATTAGAACACTGCAAACCACTGTTTATTAAATTACAATGTTTGACAGTCATAAATATCTATATTTTACAAGCTATATCATATGTTAATAACAATTTATCAAACTATCACACTGGACAAGAAATTCACAGTTACAACACCAGGAACAATAAACTTATCAATATTCCGTTTCATAGATTATCAAAGTCATTGAACAGTTATGAGGTATTAGGCATAAAAATGTATAACAAGCTCCCTCTAAAGATAACTCGGTTACCAGCAAAGCAATTTAAAAACAAGCTTTATAGTTTTCTTGTAAAAAATCCATTTTACTGTACAGAAGAATTTTTTAGATACGAGTTTTCAAGTTGACGTGTGTGCCATATGGTCATAATAATATGATTATCTACCTCTATTTTTGTCATATAGGTCAGTGACCGAAACTTTTGTAAGTATATTTTATTGTATTTATTGTAATATTATTTTAACCTTACTGACTTTGTCTATTGCAGTAATGCTTAATGGCAATAAAATTATTATTATTATTATTATTATTATTATTATTATTATTATTATTATTATTATAGGCCTAATTATTTCTGTATATATCTTCAGTATATAACTATATATTCATTTCAACTTGATCAATGAAATATACAAACATCTCATTATATAAGGCTTTGTCCTGACTGACTGACAGACAGAGAATCAACGTAGAGTCTAAACTATAATAGGTAGGGACTTGGAATTTTGACAGTTCCTTCATTTCATAATGTAACTGCTCACTAGAAAAGGATTTGGAAATTTTTATTTTCAATGACAAAATCAAATGTTTTTGAGAATACTGAATCCCTTTTTACACAGAATTATCAAATCCAAATCACAGTTCAAATGACATCGGTGTTGTGTATTAGGCCTAAGGCATTGGAAATAAATGAAACGGGACTTTGAAAATTAGAGAAGGTATTAAAATTTATATTTTAGTAAATGATGTAACTCAAAATTTTGTAGATTATATAAAATAATCAGTAAATTCAATGTTCGAATTAATCAATATGTTCCTTACAGCTTACAAGTTTTGCGGGCAAAGCCTTAATGGGAAAACATTAAATGGTTTGGACGAAACACACTATGCAGGGTTTTTTTTTTTTTTTTTTTTTTTTTTTTTTTTTTTTTTTTTTTTTTTTTTTTTTTTTTGGACTACGGAACTGTAATCTGAGGCCTTTTTTTCCCCGGGTGAAAAGCACCTCGAAGCCGGGTTTTTAGTTTTTTAAATCATCAATCGTTATAATAAAATTGTTTAAGCATGATTTTGGTAAGGTTCATGAATCTATGGTTCATTTAATCGATTCATTTGGAATTTGTTTGATCATAAGGCAGCACAAGATTCGTTTTGTTCGTTTCTTTATTTATATTTTTAACGTTAAACATTACTATTAAGATTAAAATTATGTAATTCCTCCAATTTATGTAAAAACGATGTCAGTGTTAATAAATACGCATTAATTATTTTTCTGGCAAATAAATGATTTAAACACAATATATATAGGGGAGTAAGTAACCGCGGGCACCTGCTAGTAATCATATACGAAGGAATAGGCCTATGTCATAGCTAACTGTATTGCAACTTCCTAAGCCGTATATGAACTCTGTAAAACAGTTTGTTGTCATGATAACTGGATTGCATTTGAAAAATTGTTTCAAATATATTACCATACTAGCATGTGCCCGCGGCTATTTCAAAAATTAAAAATTAAGAGCATAATAGTAAAATCATTATTTATTAACACCTAAATCACGTGGACAACATAGGCTACCACGATTAGATAGCGTCGCCTGGTAAAAGCGACCTCAGATTCGAGTTCCTTGGCCCAGAATACCCCTGTACAGTGAGTTTCGTCCAAATCGAACAATGTTTGACCATATTTAGGCCTATATTGATTATCCCTCTTCCGTGTAGGTTGAAAATTTCATATGTCTACGGGCTTTGATATTCTAACCAAATGAATCGACCACCGTGGCTTACAACATTCTAGCGATCGCGATGCTTTTATTTCGACGGTATGACAAAAATAGCCAAAGCCAACTGCAATTGATTTGACATTGAAATGTATTACTGAAATCTGATGCTTCGACAGCGCTAAAATCACGTTTTCTGCCAGTTTTTCACTCACAACTCGCGAACGAAGGCTAAAATTAAAAATCCGGCTTCGATGCGCATTCGCCCACCTTTCAGCCCACCTATGTTTAAAATTTCAGATCTCTGCGTTGAGTAGATTTCGCTGGGCATCGCGGACAGACAGACGGAGGACAGACAGTTCCTTTTATTAATAGGCAAATTGGATATTACTCCGTTACCGGTCAACCTATTTGGTCTATTACACAGAACAACAGCCATGTCGGTGCCTTAGAATTTGTACCTATTGTTGAATATACAGTGAGTCCCACGCAAGAGTTGGCCAATGACGCGGGTTTCTGCGTCGCGGCTGGCACAGCTCCAACTCCCGAGCGATCGGGTGAAATATCTACGCAAATAATGCCGCGGTCGTTGTAATGATTCAGGTTCTCACATTTACAGTTAAAATTACAATGAAAATAACCATGTACCTAATCACAAGAGATGTTTGGAAAATGTTCCCCTCTTGCATACGCGCAACACTGGCGCCTTTTTTAGGGAATTTTCTTTCACGCGCGTAAGTTCAGCTTCCGAGATAAAGTTAATTTCTCTTGTGATATTGTCTTTAAGTTCTTCTTATGTATGGGAAATTGACCTATTCACTTTATTTTTTCAACTTTCCCCATAAATAATATTTACACACTGTTAGAAGAACTTAATGACAATGTCACATAGGCCTATCAAAAGAGAAAGTGACTCTGTCTCGGAAGCTGAACTTATGCGCGTGAAAGAAAATTTCCAAAAAGGTGCCAGTATTGCATGGATGCAAGAGGAGAACATTTCCATCATTTCTTGTGATGGTTATTTTCATTTTAATTTTAACTGTAAATGTGAGAACCTGAATCATTACAACGACCGCGGCATTATTAGCGTAGATATTTCACCCGATCGCTCGGGAGTTGGAGCTGTGCCAGCCGCGACGCAGAAACCCGCGCCATTGGCCAACTCTTGCGTGGGACTCACTGTATTTAGGTCGCTGATGCCAAATGTGCCATTAGTTTTTCCCTATGAGTTTTAGTTTTGTGAGATATGGTATCACCATTATGCATATTATCCCATTTTACGTTTGATATAAATAAAAAAACAGTGCTTATTTTTAGCTTCTAAATCCCGTGAAGAAAAAAGCAACACACTAACATTACATTAACATTACAATAACAATATAACATGGGGTCTTTCAAAAAATTGATATTATCACATATTGTACGGTCGTTTATGACTTATGAGATGTCAATTTGGGGGCCATAAAATAACCCAGCTTTTAGTTTTTCTGTACTTCGTACAGTTTTCGTCCTGAACCTTCACTAGCTATATTATCAAGCAGGATTTTGTTTCGCTGGACTAAGAGTTCACGAATAAAATCTGTATAAAAGTAGAAACTGTTTTCATGTTTGGAATAAGCACACATAGGCTATAGCCAAAATCCGGTAAAACATCTGAGACACCAAACAAAAAGTTCTTTTTTTGTGGGCTGTATTATCAATAGGTTTCTTCCCATGGACGTTACAAATGCGTATAACTTACCAAATTTCATGAAAATCCGATAAAGCGTATTTGAGTTATCGCGAGTACAGACACATGGACAGACAGACAGACAGACAGACATTTCCCCGTCCCGCACACTATGTTATAAAGTACTGTCTAGCGGTGAGCAAAAGGCCGAGCTGGTGGCATAGTGGGGGAAAGACGTAGACAGTAAATGCAAGCGCATGGTAAGGTAGTGGGGGAACGCTAGCTCGGCCTTCAGCTCGCCGTCATTTTGGCACTAAATAAAGAGGGAAATTTAGAAGGTGAGAATTCAAAACTGCCCAACTAGCACCCGTTTAAAACCAGATCAAGATATCAGGAAAATTTTAAATATAGGCCAGAAAAAAATTAATTGTATCAAAAGTAAAGCCACCATAACGGCGCTCAATGATAAGTTACAACGAACTGTGAAGAATATTTTGCTAAATGGAGATTTTCTAGAGTTCGATTGGTTGGCAAGACGATGTCAAAATTAAAAGTAAATGTTCACTTCAACCCAAACGTGATCAGTGACCTCCAAGAGCAGTTGAAGAATATCCATTCAAAAAAATCAATATTCAAGAAGAAATAATATTAAAATGCTTATGATCCGGTATGCCTTATAGAGGAACAAGAAATCACTTACGTGAGAACGGCTTGGAGTATTTCTTCCACTAATCCTTGCTCTTCATGGCTGAATGGCGCTTGCGCAGATTCACACAAAGATCTCAGTGTACAGTCGTGCCCATGGAACCCAAACTCTTCGAGGAACAATCCAAGTGCATAAATATCCCGCAGTCCTTGGTTCGTTTCGCGTTTGCTCCGTTTTGCAAACTGCTCATGAAACTCTGAGGCGTTGGTGGGTTCCACGAAGTTGAGTTGAAATCCCCAGGACATGGACACCGTCCTGTTCGGAACAGGAATCGGTGCTTGCACTGCAGTAACAAGCTGGAACAATAAGAACAATAATTCTTACAAATTCTCTCTTTTAATTCTTTACTAGCTTAACATGCCCGGCGTCGATCGGGTTTTGTATTTCGTAAATTCGAAAGTAACTTATAGGTCCTTCTTTAGAATTTGAAATGAGGAAGAACGACTTATCACACTCAAACTATTCCCTCAGAAAACGATAAATGTAGCTTTTTATGGCTTGCGGTTTCGCCCACGATAATTAATCGAAAGTTTAGCAATTAAGAGCAAAATAATTAAAATATTATATTTATTAACACTTTGCACGCGAAACATTAATAGGTCTAAACTAAACGATTGATAGGCCTAATTAATTAAACAACTATAAATCCGGCTTTGAAGCGAATTCCACGATTAGAAAGCGCAGCTTGGGGGAAAATAACCTCAGATTCGTGTTCCCTGGCCTAGAAAACCCCTGCGATCGCTTGAATTTTCTAAGCCCACGTTGGTCGATTCATTTGTTTATAATGTCAAGGCACGCTGAGATGTTGTATGAACATACTTTTAATACCCAGGAAGGATTATAGTTCTTAGAAAAACATAATTAATGCGTTTAATAATACAACATTCAATTCTACACTAATATACATTATGTACAGGGTGTCCGGGAAAGACCTGACGAAAAAGAAATAATTATATATCTGAAACCATTGCATTTATTGACGGATGTTTTCACGATTACAAAGAGAAACACGATGAGTTTTAATAAGCCTCTATGTGAGCACCATTTGTGGCCCGATACTCAATTACGTGCCACACACGCCAAGCATCTCCGGTGTGACTACTGCTATTGCATCGTAGATTCGACCGCGCAAATCTGCATTATCGGTCACTGGCGTGCGATACACTTCGTCTTTCACAAAACCCCAGAGAAAGAAATCCAGTGGGGTCATGTCAGGTGAACTTGGTGGCCATGGTGTAGGTCCGTCTCTCCCATGGACTGTGGATTTTGGCATTTGCAGTTGTCTTGCCGCCTCACGAATGGATTTCCTCGGGCTTCTTACAAAAGCAGCCCGTACCCTTTCAATGTCATTATCGTTTATGCGCGATTTCTTTGCCTTTCCCTGCTGTGACTCAACATTACCTATCTCCAGAAATTGCTTGTGCCAATGAAGGATGCTGTTTCGGGCGGGAGGTTTTCGGCCTTTGTCTGTTTGGAAACGACGTTGTAGCCTACGCACAACTTGCATTCCGAGTTCTCAGAATAAGAACAAGCTGCGCAGAACAAGCTTTTCTCGTTTCTCCTCGTGCAACAACAATGTGCATGCTCATGCGCATTACGGGATGCTACAAAACAAAACTTTTTGAGTTTGTCTTTCTAACTGTGAAAATACTGAGGTAGTAACTGTAATAGTTTCTGACATATAATTACTTATTTTTCGTCAGGTTTTTCCCGGACACGGTGTATTTTTGGTAGGTAAACAGAATGTCTATGGATATAAAAAACAGTTAATCTAATGATGTTGGTTTGTCGCCAGGAATTTTAATAAGGGGGGGGGGGGGCAAAATCAATTTCGGACCTCAATTTCCAATGATTAGGCTAAACACATTAATATTCACTTAGTTAACCGGATCGTTATTTTGAACCCCAGCTGAATTCGATGAGGCTACAAAGTTTTTTAAGTTAACAGAATACGCTCTTTTGAGCAATGGCCTTGGTGAGATATTATTATAAATACATATTATAGTTATAATTAGTTAATACTTGCTAAACTCATTGTAAAGTAATTCTATTTTTTTTATTATCCATGCTACAACTGTAGGTTGACAAAGAATACCACAAATAAATGAATCCATAAGGCAATCCAGAGGGGGGCAGTTGCCCCCCCTTGCCGACGCCCATGACTCTGAGGGAAATACATTAATATGGGATACATAACTTTAAAATATGACTATTTGATTTTATATTTTGTCAACTTTATTTTTTATGATTCCGTAATTAATGAATAATTTATGAGACCGGGCCTTCAGCTTACACATAATTCACATAAAGAAATCTGGTAGGCCACAAAGATCGAGAAAGACTAACGCAACTAGTTAATAATTTTAATAAACCTTTCAAGAAAAGGTTTGTTATAATTATGGAAATTCGTAATATTTTAGGATTGTTGTTACCAAATCGCAAATGCATGAAGCGCAGAAAAAAACATCGTAGTTCATACTGCAGAAGATTATTGGCCCAGCTTTCGCCGGGCACTACGAAAAATTTGTTATAGACTCATCAATTGTTCCCCTCCACGGAAATCTTTAGTAAAAGGCGAAAGATTTATACGATTTGAAGGGAAACTAGAGCTAACATACATAGCCCGAATTTTGTTTTCCTATTGCATATTACAAGCTCTTGGCTGGGGAATCTTAGTAGTTATACAATAAATGACGCAAGAAACAACACTTCACAGAGCAAAATGTAAAATTTCTTACCTTAAATAATATTTTGACACTTCTGGTCCAAAAGGTTTGATTTGTTTTACTCCTGAGATTCACAAAAGAGCGAAACATTTCTGAAAAACTTCATAACATTCTCAGCGCCATCTGTTCTCTGGGTGTGTACCGCTTCGTACTGGATGTGTACCGGCCATCTGGTGGCCAAGTGGTAAACTGTTTGAAGAATTTCTTATGGGAGGCATTTAGGTATTACGACTTTTTTCCAGTTCGTTCGTGAGATGTAGTTACTTTTCTTTAATGAAGGTGATGACGTAATTAAGGAAAAGCTAAGAATAAAAATATTCCGACGTTGGTTTTAAGCCTGTATGAAGCCTTCTCGAGATCATATTATTTAATTGTATTGTATTGATCCCTATTCCCTTCTTACCCGGCTGGACACCCGAGAAGCTTTGAAATATAAAAATAACTAGCTGAAAAGGCCCGGCCTCGCCCGAGCTTTGTATTTTGTAACTTGAAATTAACTTATGGAGGACTTTTCGATGTTGAAACTCTAGGTCCTTATATAATATGTATGTAGAACTTGAAATGAAGAAAAAGACTTATCACTAGAGACCGGATTTTAAAGGGAAAATTATTGCCAAAAAAAGGTGGGGAAAAAAGGGATATAAAAGTATAAGTGTAAAAATTCAACAGAGAGATACATGTTTGTTTTATGTTTTACTTTACTTCATTAGAAAAGAGTTGAACTTGATAACGTTTAACATTTCCACATTCTCGATTGTCAGATTCTGTCTCTTTGAGTGTAAAATATCTTTGCACAAAGAAAATAATCTCTCAACGTCGACGGAAACCAATAGCGAATACTTTGTTCGAACTGGCAATTCCAAGTTCAAAATCTGGATTTTTACACAAACTCTGCTTGAGCTTCTCTTTGGCAAATCCCTAAACCATGTTGAAGACTTCTTCTACCAAACGCCACTGTGAATCCTTAGATAAACACTCCTCCTCCAGTCGCGTGACAGCCCCTGGTAGAAATCTGAAGGTGTGAGTGGCATACGGTTCAGTCTCCAAATTCGGGTTTCTAAGTAAAGTCTTTGCTTGCTCTACAGCTGCTGATTCTGTATCATCTAATGACTGGATAGATTCCTCGATCTTGTTGAAATTCTCACAGAGGAAAATAGCACACGAAATCCATGTTCCCAACCTTGTTATAATGGGGAATTTAGGCAATGGCAAGCCTGTGATTTCCTTGTAACGCTCTATTCTGCTGGGAGGAATTATTTTTTTCAATGGTGAAACAGTAAAACCGATTTTTAATGTTTTCATATTACCAAATACTGGGTAATTTACGAAACTATCAAAATAAATTAGCAAAAAAGGTACTGTAAAGGGAAAGTTCCCCAAAAAAGGTAGATGAGCCTAAAAAAGGAAAATAAAGGGAAGTTAAAACCAGGTCATTTGCAGTTGAAACTTACTCAGTAATGTCCTGTTCAATTTTATCACGTTTTGTGATGAAATATAAAAAAAGGAATTCCCTTTAAAATCCGGTCTCTACTTATCACACTCAAACTATTCCCTCAGAAAACGCAAGATATAGCTTTGCTTCTACACACCATGCCTGGGAGGGATTAAAATAAGAAGAAACAGAAATTCCGGTTAGATGAGATTGTATTGTCTTATTGTATTATTTCTCACTCTCATGTCATCATAAAACCATTTCGTGGCTGAAATAGAAAAGAAATTCAATATCACTTTCGTACTTTCCTCCCCAAAAACCTGGGACATAGGGGAAGGCCTAATATACTACGGACATAGGAATGAAAATGTCCCATCCTATTTTGTCTTCTTTTAGATGCTTAGGATTTTTACAGACTTCTTTATAGCATACTCGTTGGCACACTTCAAGCTGTCCCTGCAATACGACCTCTTATTCTACATCAAAATGTGAAGTGAGAAAATTTTATTCTTCATGTCCAGGGCAGAGAAAGTTATGTGACTGTATTACACTGTGCATTATTTTCGTGGATTTCATCATTCATTATTTATTTTCATCAATGTATTACCTCACATCGATAGCATCAGAATTTGTTAAAGTTCGATATAATGTTGTTGCCAAAGCCCTATGTAAACACTGTAAACAATACAATGTTGTCATGACAACTGAATTGGATTTCATTTTTTTCAGTATAATATTATCAGAAATTACATAAATTTTCAAGGGAAATAGTGGTTTGTTTCAATTTTAATGTTGACCGCGTTACTTCCCGGGCTTAACTGGGTATGTCTGCAAAAATTCGTATAAATTGGTCAAGAAATGTAGATTTTTATAGGGAACATACATATCCACATATCCACATATCCATAAACACACATTCGATTTTATATATTAGACTAGCTTCGCTCATTGGGGGCTCTGCCCCCAAACCCCCGCTAAGGTTCTCGGGAAAGGTTTTTTAAAAGATCTATGGGAGATAGAGTGCGTGTATTTAGTCTGCTGTATTGGCTATTACCTTTTTTGGAGTAAAACTTCTTTTCTCGCGGTTGGGGTAAATCTGGAAAATCAGTCACATTAAAACGAAATTAGTCACGAAATCAGTCACAAAATCAGTCACACTCAAAACTACGTGTTTCGGAGCGGACTGCACAGAAAACAATCAACTCAGTGATTAGGAGTAATCAAAGGAAATTTTTCAGACCTTAATTCCTCAATGGCAATAGACAATTCCTAAGCAATCTAAAGGTATATTATCTATTTTATGGAACCCGGAGGCTCATTACCGCGCAAATCCAAAATTCAAAATTAAAAAATACAAATTTTCAAAATTAAAAAAAAAAAAATTAAAACATCCAAAAATCCAAAATTTAATAAATAATAAATTTCAAAATTAAAAAATAAAAAATTAAAAACTAAAAATCGAAAATACCAAAATTGAAAAAATCTAAAAATCCAAAATTAAAAAACTAAAATACAAAATTAAAAAATCCAAAAATAAAAAAATAAACAACTCAAAGATCGAAAATTTAAAAAATCCAAAATTAAAAATTTAAAGAACCAAAATGATAAGTCCAAAATCCAAAATTTAAAAAGTCCAAAAACCCAATATAAAAAAGTCCAATAATGCAAAATTGAAAAATCCAAGAATAAAAAACTGAAAAAAAATAATAAAGTTTTACTTCTGTCGCGTGGCCTTCCACGCACTCTTTTTTTTTGCCATAATAAACCTAAAAAAATAAATGTGGGAACACTTTGGGATTTTTTCGGAATTTTCCCGTCGGTTGCATGCTAATAGGTATCAGTTTGCCAAGTTTAAGTTTTCTAGATCAACTGGAAGTGTACATACACTTATGGTGTATTTTATGGAGTAAATTTCAACTGATATTAATTTAAATGGACATGATACAAGATGAAACTGCGAGTAAGATTCGTGGTATGTGAATATTCAATTTGGCCTTTGCCTTTACGACCAGGGAAATCATAGAAAATACAAGTAAAATTGGTTGTAATATGTTGTAAAGAATGCGGGACTTCATCTCCGAGTTATTATTAAAGAATACAAATTATGAAATTTCTTTAACAGATAGAAGAAAATTTTGTTAGTTCTGGACAAAAATATGTTAATTGGATTTAATTATGATGAACCTGATACTTAAGACGCAAGTCCAAGCCGTTACTATCTCGACCACCCCGTTAGGTTTACGGAAATATTTATTTCTAAATTTTCAGAGCCATATCGTGAACATTGTTTGATAATACCGTTGCCATGGAATCCGAGCCCTTTTTCGGGGGTTTTTAGGGCTAAAAATGTAAAAAAAAACTTAACTTTTTGGAATTTTCCTGTAGTTTACAGCCTAAAAGCTATATGTGTACCAAATTTCAAGTTTCTAGCTCATCTGGAAGTGGGCAAACATTAATGTTAGTGAGTGAGTGAGTCAGTCAGTCAGCCATGTGGCTTTATATTTTAGGGACTAGCTGAAAAGGCCCGGCCCGGTAATTTGAAATTAACTTATGGAGGACTTTCGATTTTGAAACTCTAGGTCCCTATATAATATGTATGTAGAATTTGAAATGAAGAAAAAGACTTACCACACTCAAACTATTCCCTCAGAAAACGCTAGATATGACTCATGTTACCATACAACCATTTCGGGGCTGAAATATAAAATAAATTCAATATTACTTTCATACTTTCCTCCCCAAAAACCTGGGAAATAATATACCGTACTACGGGAATAGGACTGAAAATGTTCCATCCTATTTTGTCTCCGTTTAGATGCTTAGGATTTTTTACCGACTTCTGATAAGATTATAGTACACTCACTGGCACACATTTAAGCTGTCCCTGCAATACGACCTTATTCTACATCAAAATGTGAAGTGACAAATTGATATTTTCCATGTCGAGGGTAGAGAACGTTATGTGACTGCTTCACATTGTGCTTTATTTTCTTGGATTTCATTCTTCAAGAATTATTTTCACAAATGTATTAATTACATCGATAGCATCAGAAATTGTTAAAGCCCAGTATTATGTAATTTCCAAAGCCCTGTGTGAACACTGTAAACAACACACTGTTGTCATGATAACTGAATTGCATTTCATTTTTCAGTAGGGTAAAGGCACCTAATATGAGACCCTCCCCATATATGAGACCCTCGATTTTCTCAGAAATTAAGAGCTGGATTATTTCGACAATGAATGGAATCTTTAGCAGTTGACAGCTAAACGTTCCTATGAAGTTGGCCGCAATGACGGAGCGGTTATTGCTTCAAGTTCGATTGTTGTTGTCATTTCATCATGTGTAGTTTTTGAAGCGGTTGTTAATAACGCATCAAAATACATTTAAGATAAGGTAATATTCATAATTTTTTACTGTAATGTGACTTGACCATAGATGGATTAATTATTTAGAAATTTCCAAGTGGTTTTCATTATTTATAAAGCACCAGTAAATTTTCTTTTTCCTTCATTGAAGTGACCGTAATATGAGACCCTATGGGTTGCCTAATATGAGACAGGGTCTCATATTAGGAGCTTAACTTCTTTAGGGTTAAGAACGAAGATGTATTATATATATTATTGACATTTGCAGATGGGTGATAGTCCAGCTGACCGCCTGAAAGGTTTCGTGGTTAGCGTCGCTGGCGACGGATCCGTAGGCCTGGGTTCGATTCCCAATACCTCCTCGGATTTTTCTGATGTAGGGAGGTCTGGAACGGGGTGCACTCAGCCTCGTGATACAAAATGAGGGGCTACTTGATAGAGAAGTAGCGGCTCCGGTCACGGAAACCACAATTAACGCCCGTGGGTGTTGGGTGTTGGCATGCTGACCACATGCCCTCAATCCAGCCATCTGCCTATGGCAGATGACGCAGCGGTCGGGTGGTCGGCCAAGTCTCTTCTGGGATGTAGCGCCACGGAGATTAGTTTAGTTGTAAGATAGTCCAGCTAATAAATGGAAGACATGGGACAAACAACACATGAAATTTCACCCAAAGTTGTATCTCTCCCTTAATGCTCTAGATTTGTCATTTCATACTTTTTTTAAGTTCATTTGCCCATACTATGGGTAGTATAGGTTGAGGTATTATTGTGTTAGACCCATGAATACTTTGGAGCGACTGACCCAACATTCTTGTGTAAAACATGTGTCAAGAAACAAAATAAACCGAGGGTCTCATATTAGGAGACATTTTTCAAACTACGTAAATTTCTCATTTTTTAATTTTTCACAATTTTCTCTTCAAAACAGGGGTTGTTAACAAAAATTTATTTATGTACCTTAAATTGAATAAATGTAGAAGGTTATCTTTGTGTTTTGGAACATTTCTGACTTTTACCTGCTGAGTTATTAATATTTAGAAAAATGGGTCTCATATTAGGTGCCTTTACCCTATAATATTGTGACAAAGCCAGAAAAGCCTAGAAGCTGATAGAAGAAGGACTCGGGCCGAAAGAACTAGAGTTAGATAAATCCAGAAAGGGACGGCCCTCTTATTGCTGATTGGAGCCGCGCGCCGACGGGTGCGGCCTACTCCCTGGCACGGCGGCGCGGTGAGTGACGGTGCGCGCCCGTGGGAGGGGCCAGAGGTGGAGCCACGCGCTAGGGCTGTGACTTCGCCCCGCGCGGACATTCTAGACAATGCGCGGGCGGAGAGCTTTCGAGAGACCGGGTCTGGAATATTCGTCGGCCCTATATATAGGGCAGCGAGCGAGCGGCAAGTCAGTGAGAGACGGCAACGAGGAGTGATGAGTCAGTCAGTCAACGAATGAGAGCAACAGCGACAGTTCAGGAGTGTGAAGAGTCAAGGAGAGTTCAGTACAGTGAAGAGTCAGTACATCAGAGGAGAGGCAGTCCGTGAAGAGCCGGAGGGTCAACGAGGGAACAGTCAGAGAGGCAGTCCGTGAGTAGCGGCGAGCGTCAGCGTCAGAGGGTGAGCTGGACGGAGTGGACTGATCAGCGCGGCCTCAAGTGAGTGTGTCTTGGGAAGCTGAGGAGCCAGTGACCGGAGGGACCCGAGAGCGGAATAGCTAGTCAACGGGGAACTAGTGACCGGAGGGAAGGGTGAACGGAAGAGCTGGTGAGCTGATCTGGGCTGAGGCAGTGCCGTCCCGGGGAACTCTGCGCGACGGGTGGATCGCACAGCGGCAGCGAGGACTGTGGAGTTGACCGGCGCGACGTGGGATGATCTGGATTGGACTGGAACAGTGCTGTAATTAGGACTGAGCACAGTGAGAGTGAGCTCTGAACAGGACAGTGAACTGGCGAATAGTCTGGAGTTTTCTGGCTGTATTGTCAATTGTTGTAGGAAATAAAGAAACCTCCATCCTTCAATTATAAACTAGGTGTTCTCATTTTGAACCCCGACGAGCCCTTGTTACAGAAGTTATATAAATTTTTAAAGAAAAGCGTGGTTTGTTTGAATTTTAGTGTTCACCGCGTTACTTCCCGGGCTTAACTGGGTATGTGTGCAAAATTTCATGCAAATTGGTCAAGAAATGTAGATTTGTATAGGGAACATACATACCCACACACACACTTTCGATTTGGCTTGGTTGCCGCAAAAGCTATAGCCTATCTAGCGTTTTCTGACGGAATAGGTTGAGCGTGGTAAGTCGTTCTTCCTCATTTCAAGTTCTATGTAGGCCTACATATTATACAAGGCCCTAGAGTTTGAAAATCGAAAGACCTTCATAAGTTAATTTCAAATTACAAAATAAAAACCCGGGCGACGCCTTGCCTTTTAAGCTAGTATTAAATAAATTTATAACACGCTTCTTATAATTGAGAGTTTAGGGAAATGAGTCGCAATTCCTTTCGCTTTTGTCACAACAGGAAATTCCTTGTTTCTGTTAGGCCCAGTCAGAGGTGGTATATCAGTTATACTATTAATAACTGGCTGGATACCCGTCCTTCATCCTATTAAACAGATGTTTTGCATGGATTTTAAACCAAACTTACTTACTTACTCAATGACAATAGACATTTACTAAGCAACCTAAAGGAATATTATCTATTTTATGGAAATCGGAGGTTCATTGCTGCCATTCAACCCTATCCTGCGCTAACTCCATCCATCCAACCATCCCAATCCTACTTCCTTTAAATCTATTCTAATATTGTCCTCCCACCTACGTCTAGGTATTCCAGCTGATCTTTTCCCTTTGGGTCTCCCAGTCAATGCTTTTGAGATGTATTTCCTCCCCCATGCGCGCAACATGTCCTGGCCCTTTCATCCTCCGTGATTTAATTACCCTTACTATATCCGGTGAAGAGTACAGGTCATGAAGCTCGTCGTTATGCAGATTTCTCCAGTCCCCATTTTCATCTTTCTTAGGCCCAAATATTTTCCTAAGCCCCCTGTTTTCCATGTCTCATCCATATAATACAACCGGTAGGATAATTCTCTTATAAATCTTTATTTTTAGATGTATCGTCAGAAGACGAGAAGATAAGAGTTTCTGATCTGTATAAAAGAAGCATTTCCTGATTTCAGTCTACACTTAATTTCTACCTTTATGTTATTTGTATCTCCCAGGTATTTGAATTTCTGTAACTGTACGAACGATTTACTGGCAATTCTAATTTTATTTTGACGTTTCATGACCACATATTTAGCCTGGATTTTTATGAGATAGGGAGCTGTGTACACCCAGCCTCGTGAGGACAACTGAGGAGCTACTGGATGAGGAAGTAGCATATCGGATGAGGTGAGAGACCTTGTATCTGGAAAATGACAACTTTGTAGGAAGGATTATAAGAATGTAAATAGTTTAAATACATTCGTTTAAAGCACCGAAGTCAATCCTAGTTCCCGTACGAGGCTTCAACAGAAACTTAGGTTATGTCTAAAAATGGCTAATAACGGAGATATCTCCTTAACCGACATGACAAGTTGCCATCTCCCAATGAAATCGAAACACGGAGGGAGGTAGATGTGACAGTGATACTACAGCACCATGGAGTTGTAGTTTTTATTTATACTAGGACTATAAGGCCTATCGTTATAGTTTGTATTAGGCTGTTTCTGTTTATGGCAGGCCCAAGGGCTTTACGAACGACCCAGACATATTTCAATCACTTCCTACCCCTGAAGACATGAACCAGTGAGATGTTAAAACTAAATCCTCTTCTTTCTCTTAGCTTGACATCTCCCGTTGTAGGGACGTTTAAGCGGCCCACGCCGCGATTTGTCGGAAGAGAAACTACCTTTGGATCACATGCACTCTTTTTTGAGCAGACAAATACATTGGCTGGCATCCTAGGATGGGTGATCAGCACAATGCCGGGGCCACCGCCGAGACAATACGTGACACACCACACTCATAATCTAGAATGTGTGGGAGTTTTCTAGGGAGCACATAGACCTAAAGTTTTGCCTGACATTCGCCTCACAGGCGAGGAAAATCCTCGGAAAGAACTCTAACCTAGGTTATTTGCACCGACCAGGGCTTGAAATCGGGTCCTCTACTGAGAGGAGCGATCGCATCCCTTACCCCACAGCGGTGACATGTTAAAGATAGCGGAAATTAAAACACCATTAACCTACTGTAGGCTTATTATATCAATTTATGTTTCCTCCTGAAGTCTAAGCCCTCTGACGTAGACTACGTGTTTCATCAAATTCTCATCATTACTGTACTTTGCGACACTAGCCGCCCTATCTACGGAGCGGTGAGTTAGTTACCTGTGGAAAAATTCCGCGAGCGGTGTCGTTAGTGTGTCGTGTATTTGTGTACTTTTCGAGTGGTTTTCTTCAATATGTGTTGTGTTAAATAAGTCAATTAGATGCCAGGGAATTTGCTGGACATACATCGTGATACGTTTTGACTGAATAAGGTAAGTTCCTGGGCTATTTTAAGAGTTTGTTGTGGTGGAGTGGGGTTAGGTATTCACTAAGCAAATGTTATGACCACAGAAAATATTCCTTTACGAGATATTTGATATTCAGCCTACATTCTAGCTTACATACGTGTGCCTTATAGTTCATTAAATTCATTTCAGTGAATAATTATCTTGCAAAACAGACCGTACAAGTTTGCTGGCTGTGATTGTCTGAATGGATGATCATGTTTATTGAAACCAAGACCCCAATCCATTCTGATGCAATCTCTTTGATAATTTGCAAGTGTCTTATTTAATTAACAAGAAGATGTAGTGCTCATAGTGACTGATTGATGCAGGCCATGCTAGTATTTTATACTATAAAACAGTTGACGGCTTCTTTGTTCCCTAGCAACTAAGCCAATAGCACAGCTCACCACAGTGGGCTTCAGAAGCGGTAGAATGTTGTATTTCGTGTTGTACTAAACAATTCACCAATATGTAGGCAGGTATTTTTCTGAACCAGCTTAGTGTTAATGCTATATTAATCTTGTCGGGTCTGAAAACTTATATCCTGTAATCTAGCTTCGAATAGTTGTCCGATCTGTCGGTAGATGGCAGTGATCAGAATTTCATGCTTAGATTTCACATTGAGTGACTTGAATAAATGATCGTTAGGGTGAGTCATTATAAGTACCGTTTGTGCAGTACTCACTGATGTTAATAATTGTTTATGTACATTATTTATGTTAAAACCTTTTAAAAGTAGCTACTCCTACTAAAGTGTCATCTTATTATCCCACATGAAATAGCGTCGCCATTACTGAGTGGTTAGACTGCTCGCCTAACACCGCTACGACCCGGGATCGAATCTCGGTGATAACCATGTAGAATTTGTGGTGGAAAGAATGGGGTCGGGGCAGGTTTTCTCGGGGTGCTCTTGTTTCTCCTGCCGTATATCATTAAATACATTTTATTAGTCATTAATTTTATTTTAGTGTAGTTTATCAAACTTCTAATTAAATCCTTGTAATTTTTAGGCCTATTGTCTGCTGCATGTTTAGTTTTAATTTCTAATTTATCAAATATTGTATTATGCAATATGTATAGTTTTACTGGTGCAGTGGCCTTAACTTCGCCAGTATAAATAAATAAATAATAATAATAATAGTAATGATTAGGGCAAGGCATTTATGAGCTGAAAATAGTGAAAAAATGACACAACTTTACAAAAAAGACCAATAAATTTACCGTTAATACTTATTAGTTTCTTAAAGTACCGGTAATTTAATGTGCGTTATATATGATTTTCCAATATAAAACACACTTATTTTGCTATTAAAGAAGTAAGAAAATTTATACTAGGCTACTTAGACACCCTTAGCGAGAACAAAATTCTATCTCAACTGGTTCGCCCATCACATTCCCTCTAGCAAATATGTGCCATTAAAAAAAAATCTACAAGACAAACTGCTGCACAGTGTTTACAATAAACCTGAATTAAAATGAACTATGAACACTTGGCGGAGATTTTCAAATAAAAACAATTGTCTGTTGTCTGAAAGTAATGGAAAAGCTCTTCTCTACCTCCACGTAATATGACCTAAAATTGCCGAAAAGTCTAAAAATTTCCAAAAGAGGTCTATATCTTGTAAATGGAAAATAAAGCAAAAAATTCAAAAACAAATTGCCCTTATTTAATTAATTATTTCATGATACACATTTATATACATTCGAGCTATCATTTAACCTTCATATAAAAAGATCCAAATTCATCAAATGTCTTGCCCTAATAATAATAATAATAAACTGAAAGGAATTAAATGTTTAGAGGCCAAAATTGTGTAACAAGTGATTCAGTTTTTCGAAAGGCCATTTATTATTATCATGTTTTGAAGTAGAAACTGTTATCATATTCGATTTTTAAAATCTTGCTTTAAGTTTTATCCATGCGTTTGAGTTGTATGTAATAGCTATAGAAGAATAAAAATGCATGTTAGATCAAATCTAAAGGGAAAGTGATTGCGTGATGCGGGTTAATGCACTCCAGCTTCCACGTTGGGGTGCGATTGTTTTTCATTTTTAAGTTTTGAGACTTTAGAAAGTTTTCATAGTTCTTGTCTTCTGCGATAGGTGGAAGCTGATGGCGTGTGGTAAAATCGACGTTTTCTTTGAAACGAACGGATTTTTACAGCACGAAACGAACTCAATTGAGCGTAGTATTAAAATGAACACGAACATAATAGATTTTAGTTTAAATACGGGTGGTTTATTGCGCAGTTTCATTTGCTGCTGACATCGTTCCGTGTTCGATATAATCGATTCCACACCCGTGTTAAAAGGAAATTCTGTTTCCAAATGGATATCATTGTTACGTCACGTGTGTCTTACCTGAAAAACTGTTCCCGTAGGAAATACCAAGAATGGAAAGAAAAAGTCCCGCCGCTCTCTGGATACGCCATCTTGCCCTGTCGTGAATACGACATGAAACCAGAACATTGCAGCCAGAACACGCCACATCTCACTGCACTGTTGTCATGGAAATGAAGTGTTTGGAGGCCATGGAATAGTTACTTCTAGTGTTTCTATTGAGATTTTAATTGGATTGAAGTTTATGCAAGAACTGGCCAACAGATCTGCAGAGTAAGAAAGACATAAACAAGTAGAGAAAAGCTATCATTTATTACTTTATGAGATTGTGTGGTGGACTGGAAAATGTCTGTCCATCTGCCTGAACGTGCGATAACTCAAATACGCATTATCGGATTTTCATGAAACTTGGTATATTAATTTATAACGTTCATGGCAAGAAGCAGCCTGATGATATTGGACCAAATCGGTTGATCGGTACCGGATATGCCCAATTTAGTGCCTATTTTGTGGTAATATATTATACAGGATTTATCAAATGCAAATCAGTTCTCAAGACAACATATTGTTTTACAGTGTTCATAAACGGCTTTGGAAGTTGCAATACAGTTAGCTTTGACAAATAACACTTACCACACATTCCTTCATATATGCTTATCAAACTTTTTTTATAATAATAATAATATCATTTGTCGTTTATCAGTACAAACTGTAATAGACAGCGTTAGTCGTGTTATAAATGTACATAGTAATAAAGTTATATGACATTAAGTGATAAAAATTCATCAATATTATAAAATGTATTTTTGATTAGCCATGTATAAAACCTTTTTTTCAGTTCTTTCAGTGGCAGTTCCAATAGAGTGCGAGGTAATTTATTAACAACCTTTTGTCCTAAGTATTCATAACTTTTCATTGTTTTTTGCAGTCTACAACGTGGTGCTTAAAACGAGTATTGTGATTAAGTTCTTACTTAAGGTAAAAATTACCAGGTCAAATAAATAAAGATGTATAACACTAAGTGCAGACAACTTAACAAATAAAGGTCCTCTTGCTGAGATATTATTTAATATTCTTACGGCTTTCTTTTGTTTATGTGTGAGCTATTACCATACAAAATTAGACCATATCTAAATAAACTTTGAAAAAATGCCTTTATCCTTCCGTAAGCCCTGATTAATGAATAGATCTGGAGTTTAACTCGTAAATCGACTTAAAAAAACTTCTTTTCTGTATATCATATTTGCAATTATAACTGATTAAACAAAAGCATGCTGGCACTTTGTTACATCAGTTTACCTGATTTCATTATTTTTTTGAAAATGAAGTGAAACCACATCGACATAAGTTTTAGTTTGACCATATTACGTGTGACGTAATACTATTATGACTTCGGTTATTCGGTTATCCGAACACGGATAACCGAATAACTGCGTTAATAAATAGCCTGAATTTAAAGTAAAATCTAAAAACTGACTAAAATAAATTCGTTTCGTGTTGTCAAGATACGTTGGATTCAAGAAAGCGAGCAAAAGGGAGCTTCGATTTCACAGACGCTGTAAGCTGCCATCTGTCGTAGAAGTACAATAGCCAGCAGTTGGTAAGGATAGCGCGGGTTTTTTTTTTAGTGAATCTGATATCTCAAAATTTAATGATTTGGACATATGCATATGCGTTCATGAACCACAGATTATTATCTCTGTTAGACATTACATGAGAATATTATGGGAGAAAAATTCCTCTGACACTGGGATTTGAACACAGGGCCATTGGCATGGATAGTCGAATGTCCTGGGTTCAAATCCCACTGTCCGAGGTTTTTTTTCCTCCTATAATATTAGGCCTACTCTGATTTCGTCAATAATCTCGCAAATTATGTCAATAAATTCTTCTACGAACCTTTTCATGGGTATAATTTAGTCCTTGATAATATGTAATGTAACTATGTCGTGAGAAGTTACCTCCACGACGAACGAAATCTTTTCGGGATTGCCGAATGAATTGGTTTGGGGTCCGTAACTAGCCTCGGATGAAGGTTCTTACTCAATTTGATTGGTTGTAGTTTCGCGCGCAATCGACTCAAAAATCACTTCAAACTTCTCTAAGCTTGGCAACGTCGTTCATAGGACCTTGTTGCATTAACTGCAATGGAAAACATTAAATTCTCGTATATTAAATGTAGTTGTTTGTTGGTATATCGGCGATTTGACGTTTCGTATTGAGCAGACAAATAGCTTCTTGCCTAAGTTTCCGGGCGAGACTTGTCGAAAAAATGGCCTCACTTCCTAGTACAGGGGATTGTATTTAGTGCGAGGTCCAGGTATATTTATGGAGGTCAATGGTTTGCACCGGGGCACTGCCGCTGAGAGCTGAACGAGCCATAGCCTACTAGATCTTTAATCACCTTCACACACACTAGTCATTATTGTTATGGTATCTTTTTGTGGTATCGCACATATCATCCAGTAGGCTATGAACGAGCACTGCAGAGGTAGATAACGGTGCATGAGATACCCATTAAGCAGCGCGCAGAAGTTGGAACAAGGTTTACATTACAGCTGCGTGGTGTGTGGTGCCATAAAGTCGTGGTTGCGTCCTGTGTGTAAGTCAACACGTAACATAATGGAGACTGAAGCATCATTACAATATGCCGAAACAGAAATAAAACAAGAAGACTTCCAATCGCAATGTGTAAAACATGAACATACTATTAAGTGTGAGGATAAACCCATAACATTCAATTTAGTAGCAACACACCAAATTAAAAGTGAGGATATAGACCCAAATGTTGCAACAGTTCCAAAGTTACAGACATCGACATCGTCCGACGAAATATCAGATCCGTTTCATAAAAGATTTAATGAATACCATAAAAATATACCTGTGACCTTTGATTTGGTAAAGAAGTTTCCAAACAAACTCGAGAATATAGACCTGTGTCAACACAATGAGTCTCCGTTATCCAACATAGTTCAAGGTTTGGAGACATTGGTTTCCGACCAAAATAATTCCTTGCCTTCCAATGAAAGAGAACATGAAAATCAGGATGTGCTTAGCGAAAAACAGTTCCAGTCATATGATTCTCTTACAAAGACGAATTCCAAAAGAAATCATCATGCTTGTACAGCAGAGAAAATTTCTTGTGATGTCTGCAACAAAACATTTTCCCAAAGAAGTCATCTCAAACCTCATCTGCTTACACATACAGGGGAAAAACCTTTTACGTGTGATGTCTGTAACAAAGGATTTTCTCAAAGAGGTTCTCTCAAAATTCATCTTGTTACACATACAAGGGAAAAAGTTTTCAAGTGTTATGTGTGTGACAAAGCATTTTCTCTAAGATGTATCCTAAAAACTCATCTCCTTACACACACAGGAGAAAAACCATTCAAATGTGATGTGTGTAACAAAAGATTTTCTCATAGAAGTGTGCTGAACAATCATTTGCTTACTCATACAGGAGAAAAACGTTATAAGTGTGATGTGTGTAGCAAATTATTTTCTCGAAGTGAACATCTCAAATCTCATCTGCTTACACATACAGGAGAAAAAGTTTTCAGGTGTGATGTCTGTAACAAAACATTTTCTCTAAGAACTAATCTCAAAACTCATCTTCTTACACATACAGGGGAAAAAGTTTTTATGTGTGATGTCTGCAACAAAACATTTTCTGTAAGAAGTAATCTGAAAAGTCATCTGCGTACACATACAGGAGAGAAACCTTTCAAATGTGATGTATGTAAGAAAACATTTTCTAAAAAAACTAATCTCAAAACTCATCTCCTCACACATACAGAGGACAAAGATTTCAAGTGTGCTCTGTGTAACAAAGCATTTTCTCTCAGAACTTATCTAAAAGTACATATGCTTACACATTCAAGGGAAAAAGCTTACAAGTGTGATGTTTGTAGCAAAACATTTTCTCGAAATAATCATCTCAAAACTCATCTGCGTACACATACAGGAGAAAAACCATTCAATTGTGATGTCTGTAACAAACGATTTTCTCATAGAAGTGCTCTCAAAACTCATGTGCTTGCTCATATAGGAGAAAAGTTTAGCAAAATTTTGGCAAAGAAGTAAAGTCAAAATTAGGATTATTTATTTTCTTTCTAATGGAGGAAAGTAGTGTAGACAAGCTTCTCTATGACCATAGGTTATTCACAAGAAAAGGCATCTTTAAATGCCTTAAAGCTGAAATACATCAACTGATAATAGTACATTATGCAACAAGCCTTGAATGACATTTGTTAAAATACTAGTATGTTTATTAAACGAGAAATGTGACTTTCATAATGCCAGGAAAAACCACAATGCAGCTACACAATATAAACAACAGAGAACCTATTTGAGCATAAGGTACTTGTCTATCAGAGAGAGCAGACTGGTGAGTTGGACGCATATCTGATAACTTATAGCAGGAAAAACAATTTCTTTGGATCTGTAGCAATTTTAATATAATTTATTTATTTATTTATTTGTCTTGCGCATCATGAATGATGCTAATACTTACTATAACCCAGGACTAACACAAACTACAAGCAGGGGCGGATCCAGAGAGACATTTTGGGGGGGAACCAAAGTAGAGAGGAAGTTTTTACGCATAAAAATTAATTATTCCCAGTACACAATTGAAAACAAAATGAACATTTCAGCATTTTCTTACAAAGGTATTTCAAAATAATGAATGTCATTGCTTTAATTTAAGTATTTGGGTTATGTTCTAATAAATTTTTAATATTTTGTGCTTAATGTTACAAATTTTGGGGGGGGGGGAATTTTCTCCCATTCCCCCCCCCCCGTGGATCCGCCCCTGAGTACAAGTAACTAATAAACAAACAAAATAAATAGTAAAAAAATGAAACATCAGAATGTATTATTTATTACAGAAAGTTCAAGAAAGTCATTGATATTATAAAAAAGGTTGTTCGGAAACCCAGTCATATAAAATACTTTTAATTATATTTAATGAAACATAATCAGGGTGTCTACAGGTCAAGAAAAAGTCCAGAAATCGAACACCAGGCCAAGAATGTCAAGAAAAGTCAAGAATTTGTAAAGAAGAGAAACTTTTTTGCAGTCTCCTTTGATGAGAGCTTAAATAAAGTGGCTCAAAGATGTCAGATGGATTTTTGTGATTACGTTTTGGGATGAGCAATCAAACACAGTGTCAACTAGGTATTTGATGTCAGAATTTCCTTGTAGTGCTACCGCAAATGACTGGTGGATACTTTTACCAGGGGTATTACAAGACTGGGGTTGTCACTTGAGAGTGTTATGCAAGTTGCAGTGGACGGTTCCAATGTGAACCTAAAATTTTTGCTTGATTTGAAGGAACGCCTCAAAATTGAAGCAGATGACCCAGACCAGCCAGAAATTTCTGACGGGGGAACATGTTCTTTCCATATTGTACATGGAGCCTACAAAATTGTGTATGTATTGTGGGTAGTTTCTAAAGATGAAACCTTTCTGATTGTTCGTAACGCGAAACACGTTTTACTTAGTTTTTTTTATATATATTGAATATGATTTAACCATTTTAAGTTTTCATCAAGCCACACCCCCAGGAATTTTGTGTTGTCTGTATAGCTAATCTGTTCACCTTCAAATTCTATGGATAAACGTTCAGGGAATTTATTCTGTTTATGGTGAAATGTGATTGCTGTTGTTTTCTCCTTATTGATTATCAAGCAGTTCTTCTGAAACCAATTAAATAGCTGTTTTACTGTTTCATTTATATTACTGCTATCGGAACCTGTTATAAAGACACTAGTGTCATCTGCAAAAAATGTTGGCTTCCCATGATTAATGTGTGATTGTAAGTCATTAACATAAATTAGAAATAATACTGGTCCAAGAACAGAACCTTGTGGAACACCGAAATTTACATTTCTTATATTTGACAGATAGTTAGTAATCTCGTTTTTATCTTCATGCTTATAGGTAATTTCCACTCTCTGTTCACGATTTTCTAGATACGATTTGAACCATGCGTAAGGTATACCTCTTACTCCTATAGCTGATAACTTTTCTAAAAGAATGTCACGATCTACTAGATCAAATGCTTTCAAAAGATCCAAAAACAACCCTACATTTGTTTCCTTTCTATCAACGGACTCATAAACACATTTTAGAAAGTTTATATTTGCAGTATTTGTTGATTTCCCTTTGCAAAATCCATGCTCATTACTGATTATAATATTATGTTTCAACAAGAATGACATGAGTCTTGTATGCATTACCTTTTCGAGTATCTTCGAGAATACTGAAAGCAGTGAAACTGGTCTATAATTTTCAATTTGACTTTGTGAACCCTTCTTGTATAATGGTTTTACTTTTGCTATCTTCAGTTTTTCTGGAAAACAACCTGACAATAATGATAAATTGATTATGTGTGTTAGTGGTTTTATTATATTCATGCAGCATTTCTTAACAACGTAATCAGATATTTCATCAATGCCACAGGATTTTTTATTACAGAATTTATTGATGATTGATAATTATGATTTCTTCTTCATTTGATGGTTTTAAATACATACTACTGCTATTTGTGGTCATAGGGATAGTTGATCTATTATCTTTGGGTGGTAAGTTGTTGCTTGAAATATTTTGTGATATATTTGCATAATAATCATTGAATGTGTCAGCTACATCTTTTGGATCTTGTATATCTTCACCGTTAGTGCTTATCAGTATATTCTTTATATTCTTCTTACCAGACCCTAGTTCTTCTTTAACAATTTCCCACATTGTTTTTGTCTTTGTTTTTGCTTTATTATTTGAAGAGTTAAGCCGACGATCATTGTACATTCTCTTGGCTTCAGCAATTACATTGTTATAGATTCTCTTATACCGACAATAATAGTTTTTAAAAGGTTCTGTAATGTTTTCTTCTTTTATTATTTTGCCAAGAAACCTTAACCTCCTACCTGATTTCCTTATGCCAGATGTAATCCAGTCCTTTTTCTGGTCTCTAAGTTTTAATTTAATTTTAAGTTTAGGCATGGCTGTTTGGAAACAGTAATTAAATGTATTTAAGAATTCATCGTAAGCTTCATTTACTGAAAGCTGGGCAAAAGAAAGATTTATGCTGCACCCCAACCAAGCTCCGCCGTTTTGTTAGGTTAGGAACGTTTATGTTAGTTTAGGAGCAATATACTGAATAGCACGAGGTTTATTACGTCTCACATTGAATTTCTTCTGTGACGAAACCCTAAACCTCACTTTCCCAGGCGGGCCTCATTAGAGAAGAGCCTAGGGTGCAGCATAAAACTATTTTTTCCCCATAGCTGTGCAAAAACTGTATCCCATGTTTCCCTACCAAGTAAATAATTTAAGTACTGAATATTTCCTTCATTACTAAATCTAACTTTTCTGGAGTATACATTAAATTCATTCATTTTTTTACTTGTATGTTGAGTATATAATTCTAAAATTTGTGCATAATGGTCAGAAAACCCTGTTTCTAATACTTTAAAGTTATATTCCCATAAATTTGTATTCTGTATTATTTGATCTATAGCTGACTGTTTGGTTGCACCTATTCTTGTTGGAACATCTATAATTGCTTTTAAGCCATATGAATCCAACATTGATCGCAAGTGCATATTTATATTATGATTTAAGAAACCTACATTCAGATCACCTATTACAATAAATTGTTTGCCTTTGTTCAGTAAACTGTTTACTATTATGTCAAGGTTTCTAATAAGTAGCCTATGTAAATGTCACTGCTAGGAGTTCTATAAATACATATTATAACCAATTTTAACAATGGAAGTTCCACTATACTAGCCTCAAAATGTTCTTCAATATTCATGTTTTCAAAACCTGTGCCGGGGCCTGCTTCCAAACCAGATTTAACAAAAATACAAGACCCACCATGTTTTTTATTTTTCCTACAGAATTTAGAAACTAAAGAATGGTTTGCTAGAGCACAATAATCTAGTTCATCTTCTGACATCCAGTGTTCGGTAAAACAAAGAATGTCTCAATCAATATCTGTTAACAATACTTCAAGATTTAATTTCTTATTGCCTAGACTTTGACAGTTTTGATGATACACCGTAATAGTAGAACTATGTGATTTTTTAGGCATATTAAAACTTAACCTCTTAGAAATATCCGTATGACAGTTTGGCCTATTCATAAAAAATCATCATTTCGCTTTTTTGCTGGTTTCCTTGTTCTCTGCGATTTACGGAGACCTGTAGCATCCTGGCGGGCGTCGATTCTCCCCTCTGGAAAGTGATACCTACATAGGGCATGGAGTTGTAGTTTTATATATAACAGGACGATAAGACCTATCAATAGAGTTAGGACGTTTCTATTTCTGGCAGGCCCAAGCATTTTATGAACGATCCAGACAATGTTTCAAACACTTCCAACCCGCATAGACATGAACCAGTGAGATCTTAGAACTAAATCTTCTTCTTTCACTTACTTTAACATCGCCGCCCGAGCCTTATAGGACATTGATTTGTTCACATGCACTCTTTTTTTGGCCAGACAATTACATTGGCAAACCTCCCAGGATGGTTGATCAGCACAATGCCGGGGCCACCTCCGAGACAGGTCGAGACACACTACACGCATAGTCTACAAGGCGTGGGAGTTGTCCAGGGACCACGTAGACCTAAGGTTTTACCTAACATTCGCCTCACAGGTGAGGAAAATCCCCGGAGAGAACCCAATTTAGGTAATTTGCGCCCACCCGGGTTTGAACTCAGGCCCTCTGCGTGGGAGGAGTGAACGCATCCCCTACACCACAGCGGTGATGTGTTAAATAAGCGGAAATTAAAATACTGTCTCCTCCTGAAGACTAAGCCCTCTGACGTACGTGTTTCATAAAATTTTCATCATTCCTGTACTTTGTGACACTAGCAGTCCTATCTACGGGGCAGTGAGTTACCTGTGGGAAAATTCCGCGCGCGGTGTTCTATCGTGTGTCGTGTATTTGTGCACTTTTCGAGTGGTTTTCTTGAATATGTGTTGTGTTAAATAAGTCAAATAGATGCCAGGGAATCTGCTGGACATTCATCGTGATACGTTTTGGCTGAATATGTAAGTTCCTGATTTATTTTAAGAGTTTATTGTGGTGGAGTGGGGTTAGGTATTCACTAAGCAAATGATATGGCCACAGAAACTAAATGGAGAATTCCTTTACGAGATATTTGATATTCAGCCTACGTTCTAGCTTACATATGTGTGTCTTATAGTTCATGAAATTCATTTCAGCGAATAATTATCTTGCAAAACAAGTTTGCTGCGCTGTGATTGGCTGACCCCAATCCATTCTGATGTAATCTCTTTATTTATTATGAGATTGTGTGTGGGACGAAAAATGTCTGTCCGTCCGTCCGTCCGTCCGTCCGTCCGTGTGTCTGTACGCGCCATAAATCAAATACGCTTTTTCAGATTTTCATGAAACTTGGAAAACACATTTATAATGTCAATGGGAAGAACCCAATTGAAATAGAACCAAATCGGTTCACCGGTACCGGAGTAAAACCCAATTTAGTGTCTACTTTAAAGGCGCAATAACTCAAATACGCTTTATCGGATATTTATGAAACTTCGTATACGCATTTATAATGTCCATGGGAAGACGTTTATTGATATTGGACCAAATCGGTTGGCCAGTACCGGAATAATGCCCAATTTAGTGCTTTTATGTTAATATATAAGAAGTCGCGATAACTCAAATATGCTTTATTGGATTTTCCTGAAACTTTGTACATCCATTTATAATGTACATGGGAAGACGTCTACTGATATTGGACCAAATCGGTAGACCGGTACCGGAGTAAAACCCAATTTAGTGTCTATTTTAAAGACGCGGTAACTCAAATACACTTTACTGGATTTTTATGAAACTTGGTATACACTTTTATAATGTCTATGGGAAGACGTCTATTGATTTTGGATAAAATCGGTTGACCTGCTTCTGAGTAATGCTCAATTTAGTGCCTATTTTTATTTAATGTCCGTATTCGAAAGAATTTATGAAATGCACATCAGTTATCATGACAACATAGCCTATTGTTTTACTGTGATCTTATAAGGCTTTGGAAATTAAATTACAGTTAGGTATGACAAATAACATTATTGCTTTAAATGCACTTATCCAACTAGACCGTTAAACTGACCCAGGTGGCTGAGGTGGTAACGTCTTGGCCTCACATTCTAGAATTCCATGGTTCAAATCCCGAAACCGGCCAATTTCACTTTTTTTTAGTATTCTTATGTGAGTGTGCGATTGTCAAGGTATCACAAATCTGTACAGTTCAGCTGATGCTGGAAGATTTTAATCTGATTAAAAAAAACTAGACCTTTGTTCTTCCTTAAGCTCTGCTTAATGAATAAATCTGGAGCTTAACCTGGAAATCAATTTAAAAAAAAAACATATTCTGCATATCATAATTGCAATCATAAATGATTAAACAAAAAACATACTGGCACTTTTTTACTTCAGTTTACCTGATTTTATTAATTTATTATTTAACTAGCTTAAAATTCCCGGCGTCGCCCGGGTTTTTTTATTTTGTAATTGGAAATTAACTTATGAAGGTAGATGTAGATGTAGATGTAGATGTAGATATCTCGTCCTGTAGATCCTGTGTTGAGCGGGGCTCAAGGATATAGAAAACGTCAGATCAAATAATACATGCATTATAACAATAATATACAGAAACTCTTTCTTTGAATACATAATAATTTAATGTTGTTTGGAAGCTTGTTATATATCTGTATTGCAGAATAATACGCACCCTTCTGAAAGAGTTTTAACGAGTTATTTGGTCTGTGTAGATCATTAATGTTTCTGCTAGTACGTCCATGTACACTAAAATTAGTTTGAAATTTATCAATATTATCCACTACATAACACATAACAGAGTATATATACTCCCCTTTGAGGACTTTTAATTTTTCAAATAGCGGTTTACAAGATTCCCTTTTTTTCTTTCCACATATTATTCTTATTGCCCGATTTTGTAATCTAAATATTTTCTCCCTATGGGAAGAGTTGCCCCAGAATATGATCCCGTACCTCATTATCGAGTGAAAATATGCAAAATATACTATAAGTAATGCATCCTGTTTTAATATATTATTCAAAATTCTTAAAGCAAAGCACGCTGAACTCAGTTTTGGACTTATCATTTCTATGTGTGTCTTCCAGTCAAGATTTTGGTCAATTTGCAGTCCTAAAAATTTTACATTGCTAATTTCTTGTATGATTTGTGTTCCATAATTAATTTCAAGATTTGAGATACATCTGTTTTTTGTTCTAAATTGTATAAAATGGGTCTTATCAATATTAAGTGTCATTTTATTAGCCAGAAACCATGTGTTTAACTCGTGAAAAGCCTTTGTAGCTTTAATTTTTAAATTTTAGGTCCTTATATAGGTATTTATAATTTGAAGTAGGAAGAACTACTTATCACACTCAAACTATTCCCTAAGAAAATGCTTGATATAGCTTTTATGGCTCATAGAGGATGTAGAATTTTGCATCCCATCGCTTGTACACAGCAAGCCTGGTTGGGGTTCAAATAAGAAGAAACAGAAATTCCGGTTGCATAAAATTTGTATTGTCTTTGTGGAATATTTATTTCTCACTCATGTTACCATAAAACCGTTTTGGGGAAGAAATTAAACAGAAATGCAATATCACTTTCATACTTCTCTCCCGAAAATATAATACCATACCTCGTATTGTTTTCTCTATGTCCAGGGTAGAGAAAGTTATGTGACTGCATTTTCGTGGATTTCACTCTTTAATATTGATTTATAACATGAATTATATTGATAGCTTCTCTAATTTCTGAAAATCCCATTTCATTTATTTCCAAACCCATCTAAAACCACTGGCAACAATATGTTGTCATGTGAACTGTGATTTGGATTTGATAATTCTGTGTAAAAAGGGATTAAGTATTCTCAAAAACATTTGATTTTTTACATTTAAAATAAACATTTTACAAAATCCTTTCTTAGTGAGCTCTTACATTAAGAAAAGAAGGTACTGTCAAAATCATATTATAGTTTAGGCTGTGCGTTGATTCTCTGACATTAAGTCAGTCAGTCATGACAAAGCCTTTTATATATAGAGAGATAAGAGATTGAACTAAATTAAGGCATTATATCTCTAGTTATTATTTTTTGTTTCTGATCTACAAAAAAATTGACAAAAACGTGCTAAGAGGATGTGACAATTCATAATAAATAAAATCAGGTAAACTGACGTAACAAAGTGCTAGAATGATTTTGTTAATTGCAATTATGATATGCAGAAAATAAGTTACTTTTTTAACCTAATTCTGAGTTAAGCTAAAGATGGATTCATTAAGCAGGGCTTACGGAAGAACAAAGGTCTGGTTTGATAAGCATAGGCTATGTGAAGGAATATGTGGGTAGTGTTATTTGTAGGGATGGGTCCTCCATACTTTCGATATGTCGATACTCTCGATACTTGCATGCAGTGGCGGACGCAGAGGGGGGATAGGGAGGTTATATCCCCCCGAAATTTGAAAAAAAAGGCTATATATTATATATGTAAGTTAATTATCCTTTCTACCTATTCAAATCCCCCCCCCCCCCCGAAAAAAATTCTGCGTCCGCCACTGCTTGCATGGTATTGGTATCGAGCGATACTTAAAAAAACCCGCTCGGTACTTTTGCGATACTTTGGTAATTCTGCAATTTAAGGAAATGCAGTATCTCTTTCTGCTTTTTCTACTAAATATAATAATTTTCGAACAAAAACTTGTAAGTGGACTGTTTCAAAAACTAATTTTAGTTTTAATGTAGAGTTTAGAAATAATTGTAGGCTACTGATGGTATTAAATTTTGTCTAATTAAATATGCAAACTTAATTAATTTAATTGGTATTACACAGTTCTCTCAACTTTTAATTTTTAATGTACCTATTTATTGAAACTGGAAATGTTGACGGTATCGAGTATCGAGAAAATCTGGTATCGACCCATCCCTAGTTATATTTTGTCAAAGCTAAATGTGTTGCAAGTTCCAAAGCCATATAGATATATAAGCATTCATGAGCCACAGATTATTGTCTCTGTTGGACACTACATCAGAATATTATAGGAGAAAAATTCCTCCCTAAATATTCCTCCCTAATATTCCTAAATATTATAGGAGAAAAATTATAGGAGGAATTTTTCTCCTATAATATTCTCATGTAGTGTCCAACAGAGACAATAATCTGTGGTTCATGAAAGCTTATATATCTATCTTGAATGTCAACTGTACAATAACAGTGGGAGCCCGGTCACAAAAATCACTACTTAGTGTGCCTCACTGTACTGCATATGACATAACTTGTCTGTCTGTGAGGTAGACCATTAGGGCAATCAGTCATAGGAGAGAGGTTCCATCTGGCGCTGTGAATTGGGCTCCGGCTTAGCTCAGTTGGTAGAGCATTGGCGCGAATAGCCAAAGGTCATGGGTTCAAGTCCCAGTGCCGGAGGAATTTTTCTCCTATAATATTCTCATTCCAAAGCCATATTTGAACACTGTAAAACAAGATGTTGCCATGATAATTGATTTCCATTTGATAAATTCTTTCTAATATATTACAATAAATGGGGCATTACTCCGGTCCAATATCAATAGGCTTCTTCCCATAGACGTCAGTTTGTCGTATACCAAGTTTAATAAAATTCCAATAAATCGTATGTTAGCTATCGTGCGGACGGACAGACATTTTTCCGTCCTCCACACAATCTCATAAAGTACCATTGTGCACTCTTTCGTAGACTATTCCACTCATTCACCAAGCCAGTATGCTGTATCGTTTTGTTTCTATATAACAAAGTAACAAAGAGATTAGGCCTATTTTTATAATTCTTTACATTTTTATTCATGGAATGATATTAATAAATCCAACTCGAGTTGACGAGTTTCGTCAGATAAACTCATCAAGTCTATGATAAGAGGACACTGGGATGCTGGTATGTCGGTTCCTCTAGGTTCTCTATTTATAACTTCGGAAGGTGTTTGGAAATACTTGTTTGGTATTATAGTTGTAAATGTGTGGTGAACTAAATAACATCACATTTATTAGACTATATAACAATTTTGTTTTCCTAATCAAAAGTAAACAAGTTGTTCTCTTCTCTTATTATTATTATTATTATTATTATTATTATTATTATTATTATTGTTAGTACAGTAGTTCACATAATCTAACGAGTCTCCTTCCTGTGATACACGGCGGATCACTCAATGCCTATCATGCTATCAATACATCGTTGGTTTTTCTCCTCAATCTGAATGAACAAATCTCCCCTTTCCTTTCTTCTTCAGATACAAGCAAAATGGACATCAGAATCATTTGGACATGGCTAGGGAACCCCGAGAACTTGCTAACAGCTGATTTTTTCTTTCTTTCTTCCTTTTTTGTGAACCTAAAAACCCAAAACTTGCTCATTTAATTTTGATCGCGTTCCTCGTTTCATAAACAAATGTCATTATAGGCTCCTTTCGTAATGTACTATTTTGTTTTTGTTCTTGTCTGTTTGTCCCATTCATGACAGCTTTTTACTTAATAACTTCTTTATCCTCAGCCATTGCCCAGATTGGTACCTGTTGGTTGCAAAAGCAATTAAATGTCAAATCTGTCACGTGATAGGAGTGTCTTAATTACCATTACAGGCCGCACAGCTTCTCTTGACGCTTTAACGTCAAACAACGCAAATTAAAAACACACGAAATGAATATATTCAGTTTAGTATTATATTAAAATTAATAGTGATTTTATTTTAAATACAGATTGTTTATTACGCAGTGCCATTTGCTGCTCTCAAGGTTTCAAGATCGTTTCGTGTTCGACAATAATCGATATCACACCTTTGATACAATGAAATCTCTATCGAAATGGCTATCATTATGATACGTCACATGTAATTAGCGTATTATAGTGTGGTCGAACTAAAAGGTTCTCATAGGGTCAATGTCTGGACGTGTTTACACTGGATGCTAATGAATAACTCGTGCGACACAAACAAGCGCTAATCTGTGGTTACGAAAACAGCTCATTCTAAAACACATTTGGAGCAAAGTTCTGAATTGTTATGTTAATTGTAGTTCACTGAACCTTAAACACCTTCTCTCCATTGTCTGGATAATTTTAGAGATTTATCAAAATTATATCCAATTCAATTTCAACTAAGCTCAAACCTCTGTGTAACGAAGATCCATAAATCGATAAACCCTCAAATAGCAATATTTTTGTTTGGTTCTGACGAATTTCCTATCTTAATATTGTTTTCTGGGTTATATTTCTTCGAAATTCCAGAAAAGAAAGGTTCATGATGGGTGGAAAATAGGATCACTGAGGCTAAAATCATCCCTTATGTGTTCAAAAACATAAAGTGCAAGTAAAACACATTTAGTTTAGTTTTGTATTCTCTTCTCTCTTCCCACCAGCGGCTCAAAAGCAGTCTGAATAGTATTTTTTACTTTGTCGCGTATAAGTTACGTAGTGTACGGAAAGTAAAGTGAAAGTGAAAAAATCGAAATCGAGATAACACCGAAAAAAAAATTGGAATGATGTCAGTCCATCTGCCTGTCTCTCTGCCCGTGGAAAAGCACAGCGGGTAAACGGTTAAGTGTATTTACTTCATTTTTTTTAGTTTAAAGACTTTTGCGAAATTTTATCCAACGCCCATAATTTGGTTTTAATAACTGAAATATTAAGGGGGCTTTTTATGATGACTTTTTAAAACCTTTTGATTTTTTAAAAATTGGCTCTACCGATTTTAATAAAAATGTATAATTGGAAACTCTAATTTATGACTAACAAAATGGCAATATCCGTTTTTCTGCAAAAATGGCTTAGAGGGTACTTTACTTGTATCCATTTTCAATTTTTCTAGATTATATGCATTACGGTAGGCGATAGAAGAAAACCTACCACAATAAAATTGTACAGAAAATTTAAATGAACATTTTTTCTTTAACACATTTTTGTATACAATTAATAGATATCAAGATAAAAACAAAATAAGGACAGCTTAAATGCGAATTTCAGAACATACGTATGTCAATTAAAATATGAATGACATTTTGTTGCCCCTAGTGACAAGAAAATAGTAATCTAATTATTGTTGTGAAATGCAGTCAATTTAGCTCAGTCGGAATGAACACACCAAAACCAATTACAGCGAAGTGGTGTAGGCTAATGGGTCCTGGGTTGAAATAAAACCTCGTGGTCACAATCCTTGACTTAGGTTTTTTTTTTTTTTTTTTTTTTTGCAAACGCAAACGCCGGATTTGTAGTACTTATTTTCCATACCTGATCACTGCTATTATAATCGTTTAAACTGAATATCAAAAAAGAATACTCAATATTTCCTCTACCTATAGTACCGGGCGCCGCGACCAGGGGAGCGCCGTGGCAACGGCAAAAATAAAACAACAAAATTTGAAATAATATGTTAGATGTTCATAACGTATTTCTTAAAGTTAAATATAACTGAATTTTGAATATTACGTTGTTTGTATTTATTGTACAAATAAATATTTGACACCAATAACTTTATATTTTCTAAGTTACCCCAAAATAAATATTTGCTCAAAATTGAACAGCTGGATTTGCTTGTATACTGTTAATAATAATAACCTAATAATAATGCGTGTTTAACCCCATTATGTTTATATATATTTGATAGTGTCGCGTCACGTCGCTCGCTGTGTGTTTGTGTTTGAATCCTTACAGAATAGGTGGAATGTCGGGTGGGTGCACGTGGAATTAAGTTTGGGGGGGGCGCCTGACGAAATCTTGCCCCGGGCGCCAAAAAATCACGCGACGGCCCTGCTTAGAGCTTCTTGTCACGTGGACGCAGTGAGTGGGAAGTCCGTCTGGTTTTTATGCATAGCCTACGCAGTGGCGGCTCGTGACCGGAAAATTGGGTGAAGAGAAAAAAATGCCACATGCTTATGTTAATAACGGAATTCACCCAATAGCGGCTCGTGGCTCAAAACGAGGGTGTGCTGCAAATATCATTTCATACAGCAAACTTAAAATATTTTTAAAAATTATTAGTAGGCCTATCTAAACTGCTCGTCTCTTAATCCATCTCTGGGAACTCTCACGCGATTATTTTTTTGCTAATTTCTCTCGTCTCGTCGAACGTTGTGTGAGTTGTGTGACGAGAGAAAATAGCACAAATATAATAATAATACCAATAGTAATAATAATGATAGTAATAATGATGCTGATAATAATAATAGTAATAATAACAATAATAATAATAATAATAATAATAATAATAATAATAATAATAATAATAATAATAATTGGGGCAGGGAAAACCGCGTGAGAGTTCCCCGGAAATGGAATAAGAGACGAGAAAATAATATTTTTAATTATCGAGGTAGAGGAAGTCGCTTAGTGTTCCCAGTGCGACAGAATTCTTAATCGAGGTTGTGGAATCCGTGTTTTTCTGAATTTAACACATTCTAATTTGGCGGCGTTAGACCGTCAGACGGTGGAAGATCTAACGTGCCCACCTCTTTCTCCGAGCTGACAGTGTGGTGATGGCGCGGCGAAGAAAATGCCTGAACAAGGGGGACTGCTTCATGGGTAGTCTGTTCTCGTTACCTAGCAGACGTGGGATAAGCGAGAAATCTGCTGCTTGCCATCCTCATTTTTTATTTGAACAGACTACCCATGCAACGGAGGGCGTGGTTTCCATTTCACCTTCACACGGCCGACTTGAAGCCATTGAACTGTATACTAACTGGAATGACTGCTACCATTGTAAAGTCTCTGCCAAATGTGAGGCCAGTCTTTGCGACTAGTTGCGTCTGGTCCTGCATGGAAGAAACCAAGCACCTGCACGCTAAAGACCATTAAGTTATTAGGACCTTCTCGATTTCATTGACATTTTAAAACAATGTTAGACCTTTTCATCCTTTTCAACGCAAAAAATAAATCAATAAATAGCCGAGAAAATGATTTAAATGTTTAATTTCCCCTTTTCATTTTATATTTATCTACTGGTTGAAAAGAATTACCACAGTATCCCCGCAAATATCCAAACATCTACCACTTATAAAGATACACAAATAAATACTTTATTTATTTTTCATGTGTATTGATATGAGAAACACGTTGTAATTAATTGCATAAAGTTCTATCAGCCTACAATGAATACAATAGACCTAATTTTGAAAGCAGTAAGGTGCTATGTTGCAACAGGGAAAATGTATAGGGGGAAAATTAAACATTTAAATAATTTGCTCGGTTATTTATTGATTGATTTTTTGCAATGAAAAGGATGAACAGTTATAACATTTTAAAAAAGTGTGCGTGGAACACCACGCGACAGAAGTGAAACTTATTTAATTTTTGGATTTTTTCAATTTTGAATTATTGGGTTTTTTCAATTTTGGATTGTTGGACTTTTTAATATTGGGTTTTTGGACTTTTTAAATTTTGGTATTTGGATTCTTTTAATTTTTTATCTTTTAATTTTTAAATTTTTGGAACTTTGGATTTTTTAATACTGGATTTTTAAATTTTAGATCTTTAAATTTCTTTAATTCTTGGATTTTTTAATTTTTAATTTCGGATTTTTAAATTTTGGATTTTCGACTTTTTAATTTTGGATTATTAGAATTTTAAATTTTGAATTTTTAAATTATGGATTTTTAATGTTGGATTTTTAAATTTAGGATATTAAAATTTTGGATCTTTGATTTTTGAATGTTTGATGTTTGGATTTTAAATTTTGAATTTATAATTTTTTAAATTTTGAATTTTTTATTTTTCAAATTTTGGATTTTTAAATTTTTGATCTTGGATTTTTTAAATTTTCGATGTTTGGATTTTTAAATTTTGGATTTATTGTTTTTTTAAATTTTGGATTTTTATTTTTAAAATTTTGGATTTTTAAATTTTGGATCTTTGATTTTTTAAATTTTGGATGTTTGGATTTTTAAATTTTGGCTTTATTACTTTTTAATTTTTGTATTTTTAATATTTTGGTTTTTTGAATTTTGGATCTTTGAATTTTTTATTTTGGAATTTTAGATTTTTGAATTTTGGATTTTTTAAATTTTGGATCTTTGAATTTTTAAATTTTGGATTTTGAATTTTTGAATTTTGGATTCTTAGATTTTTAAAATTTTGGATTTTCAATGTTTTAATTTTTTTATTCTTTAAATTTTGGATAAGCCAAATCATTGAGTTGATTGTTTTCTTGCAGTCCGTTCCGTTACACCCTACTAATTGCGTGACAATTTTGAGCGTAACGCAAGCTCTCGATTTACTTCTACCGCGGCTAAAGAAGTTTCACTTCAAAAAAAGCCAATGAAATCGAGAAAATCCTATTAACTTAATGGTCTCTCGCGTGCAGGTACTAGGTTTCTTCCATGCAGGACCAGCAGCCCTATTCTGTAACTTTTCGTTTTGCTAGCCGCTCGACTCGAGATGTTACCGATCGGGATCTCCCCATTCCGAGTCGATCGAAATGTTGGCTTGTTTCGTATTCTGTAACACCAATCGAGATCATCCACTCGTTTTGCGTATCTCAAAACGAAATGCCGAAGGTAGCCGAGGCATTAGTGACGTACAGGTGACGTTACCCAATGAGAGACAAGGGTTTTAAGTGACGTCATCTCAACTGTGAACATTTGTCGTCTGAAACACCACTCCCGCCATAATGAAAATGGTTTAACTAACCCTAAAATTCATGAGACTTGATAATATCTCACACAATTTATAAAATAAAGTCGTACTAAAAGAACTTAATATGAATAGGCCGCTTATTTTTTGACGGGCCTTACAAATAAGGTAAACCTACGTACTGCTGTGGTTTTAAAATTTTGCAATGCACAGCTAGACGACATTCTATTCAATGGATCTCAATTCTAATGTTAGGAATGTGGAGGTGAGGGTTGCAATTCAAAGAAATACTCCAAGGACGAGGGAGAGCGGTCGTTCATCTCTCATAAACCGCTATGTCCCCAATCTTTCAGATTTTTTGTTCCATACGGCAGTCAGGCTAAGGCATTTGCAGTCTACAGAAGCCATAGGCTACAATTCCGTGTAATATTGTCACTAATGCAAGTTTTATCGAGTCTGTGCAAAGTTAATAATGGATTAACAGTGAAATACCGTGCAATGAATATAGTTCTGTAATTATTCTGTGAAAGCATAGTGGTGTGTTATTTCAAGCGATATCGTTTCCACAAGAGAGAATCCAGTTATCAGTGGTTTGTAGTATTAAAATATACACTTCTCATTGCCAGGTAATTACTTTTGCATTTTCCTAACTACTTTGCACAAGCTGACTACATAGTACACTATATTATGTCTAATTAAAAGCATTGACTCAACTTTGGAATATGTCCCTTAAAAAAAAGTTGCGGTTTCCTGCGTTTTTCTTGTTGTTCAGAATTTTTAAGGCCTACGCGTCATTGACATTTTTTCTGCATTTTTTTTTTTAATTACACAAATTATCAAAGTTTATCCAAAGCATTTACTAAATGACTTTTATTGGGTAGGCTAATATTTGCTAAAGTAGTCTTTTGTCGTACTACGTCTGTTCTATTTATTGCAGTGTTTGTTTATAGTTCTGCATTTAATTTAACAAAAACAGTGATTACAGAAATTATTAAAAATATGATATATGTTTGCTTTGAGATTAGTCTAGTTTTAAACGTAAATTACAGCTAGTACAAATATGACACGCCATAAACAATTCAAATATTTATTGACCCTTCATATGAAATGTTTGGGCACCCTTGGCCTATATTAATTTTTTATTTATTTCGGAGATTGGTTGACATAGGTAAAATATATGTACAGTGCATTTTAGGAATGAATACAATATCATCTGGTGTTTATTTTATTTGTAGTTTGTTTTCTGTACTTAATGTTCATAATTATGGCAAGAACATATTATACTGGTAGTGAATTGGGGTTGACGGTGTTATTAACGATTAAATTATATTACAATTAAAGAAAATTAGTAGGCTACTTACATTTTTACTACAACTAATATTTCTGGCCATGATTTGTAAGGCAAACATAACCCTACATTTTTACATATATTATTTTAATATGTTTTCATTAGTTTATTAAGTTTTAAATATTTTAATTAGTTATGCTTATGCATTAATAACACACATTTAATAGAATGGCATTGTGTATTGCTTTCCTTCGTTATTTATTTGACTTAGAAATTTCCAAACGAATGCGTGAGACCTCTCGGCAAGGATTCCGATCAGCCGCCATTACTATCGGTATGTTTCCGATCGCTCGGAATCGGAATGGAGTTACAGAATACCAAAACATGGAAAAATCGGTTTCTTCGCCGATTCCGATTCCGAAATCGAGAAGTTACAGAATAGGGCTGCTGGTCCTGCATGGAAGAAACCTAGTACCTGCACGCGAGAGACCATTAAGTTAATAGGATTTTCTCGATTTCATTGGCTTTTTTTGAAGTGAAACTTCTTTAGCCGCGGTAGAAGTAAATCGAGAGCTTGCGTTACGCTCAAAATTGTCACGCAATTAGTAGGGTGTAACGGAACGAACTGCAAGAAAACAATCAACTCAATGATTTGGCTTATCCAAAATTTAAAGAATAAAAAAATTAAAACATTGAAAATCCAAAATTTTAAAAATCTAAGAATTCAAAAATTCAAAATCCAAAATTTATAAATTCAAAGATCCAAAATTTAAAAAATCCAAAATTCAAAAATCTAAAATTCCAAAATAAAAAATTCAAAAAACCAAAATATTAAAAATACAAAAATTAAAAAGTAATAAAGCCAAAATTTAAAAATCCAAACATCCAAAATTTAAAAAATCAAAGATCCAAAATTTAAAAATCCAAAATTTTAAAAATAAAAATCCAAAATTTAAAAAACAATAAATCCAAAATTTAAAAATCCAAACATCAAAAATTTAAAAAATCCAAGATCAAAAATTTAAAAATCCAAAATTTAAAAAATAAAAAATTCAAAATTTAAAAAATTATAAATTCAAAATTTAAAAATCCAAACATCAAACATTCAAAAATCAAAGATCCAAAATTTTAATATCCTAAATTTAAAAATCCAACATTAAAAATCCATAATTTAAAAATTCAAAATTTAAAGACATGACTAGTCGCACAAGAAGCCTCACAGTCCTTTCATTCAGAAGGCATTCCAGTTAGTATTCATTTCAATGCTTGAAGCACGCTGCCCTCTCAGGATCTCAGTGTCTCCTAGCTTTGCCACCAGGTGGTGGCGTGGCGGGCAATTCAAAAATACAGATACATTTATAGTAAAAAACAATTCGTGATATGGAAAATAAACTTTAAAAATACGTATTGTAAAGGGAAAATACTGGTGAAGTGCTACTTCACCTACTTCCCCTGAATAGCCGCCACTGAGCCTACGACTGCAAGTAGAAACTTGAATTCTGCGAGATACTCTTGTTTATGCAAATCAGCCATTGATCACCGGTCACCGTCTGCAAGATACTCATAACACATCAGAGGGTTTGGAAAATATCTCGCCTCAACGCTTTGGACGGACTGAGAAATTTAACTGCTGAACTTAATCTTTGTATGAATGTGGATTGTTACACCTGCAATAAAATAGTCCTGAGTTACTGTTGATGCGTGTGGATTTAAAGTAAGTCAAGGTTCCGTCTTGTATGTAAGTAAACAAACACGTCACATAATGGAGACTGAGGCAACATTACAATACGACGAAATAGAAATAAAACAAGAAGACTTCCAGTCGCAATGTGTAAAACACGAACATACTGTTAAGTGTGAGGATATACCCATAACCTTCAATTTAGTAGCGACACACCAAATTAAAGGTGAGGTTATAGAACCAAATGTTGCAACAGTTCCAAAGTTACAGACATCGACATTGTGCGGCGAAATGTCAGATACGTTTCTTAAAGGAAATAATGAACACGGTAAAATTAGGCCTGTGACCTTTGATTTTGTAAAGAAGTTTCCACACAAAATTGAGAATTTAGACTTGTGTGAACCCAATGAGTCTCCGTTATCCAACACAGTTCAGGATTTGGAGACATTAGTTTCTCACCAAAGTAATTCTCAACCTTCATATGAAAGAGAATATGAAAATGAGGATGTGCTTAGTGAAAAGCAGTTCCAGTCACATGATTCTCATAGAAAGATGAGAACCAAAGAAAGTCATCATCATACTCGTACGGCAGAGAAAGTCTCTTGTGATGTCTGTAACAAAATATATTTTCACAAAAGTACTCTCAGAAACCACATGCTTACACAAACAGGGGTAAGAGCTTTCAAATGTGATGTCTGCAATAAAACATTTTCTCAAAGAAGTAATCTCAGAACTCATCTGCTTACACATACGGGTGAAAAAGCTTTCAAGTGTGATGTCTGTAGTAAAACATTTTCTCAAAGAAGTCATCTCAAAACTCATCTGCTTACACATACAGGGGAAAGAGCTTTCCACTGTGAAGTTTGTAACAAAACTTTTTCTCAAACAAGTAGTCTCAAAACTCATCTGCATATACATACAGGCGAAAGAGCTTTCAAGTGTGATGTCTGTAATAAAACATTTGCTCAAAGAAGTAATCTCAAAACTCATCTGCTTACACATACGGGTGAAAAAGATTTTAGGTGTGATGTCTGTAAGAAAGCATTTTCTCTAAGAAGTAATCTCAAAACTCATCTTCTTACACATACGGGTGAAAAACCTTTCAAGTGTGATGTCTGTAACAAAACATTTCCTCAAAATATTCATCTTAAACGTCATCTGCTTACTCATACAGGTGAAAAACCTTTCAAGTGTGATGTGTGTAACAAAGCATTTTCTCGAAGAAGTCGTCTCAGAACTCATCTGCTTTCACATACGGATGAAAACGCTTTCAGGTGTGATGTCTGCAACAAAACATTTTCTCTAAAAAGTCATCTCAAAACTCATCTTCTTACACATACAGGCGAAAGAACTTTCAAGTGTGATGTCTGTAATAAAACATTTTCTCTAAGAAGTAATCTCAAAACTCATCTGCTTACACATACGGGTGAAAAAGCTTTCAAGTGTGTTTTCTGTAACAAAACATTTCCTCAAAATATTCATCTCAAACTTCATCTGTTTACTCATACAGGTGAAAAACCTTTTAAGTGTGATGTGTGTAACAAAGCATTTTCTCTAAGAAGTAATCTCAGAACTCATCTGCTTACACATACGGGTGAAAAAGCTTTCAAGTGTGATGTCTGCAACAAAACATTTTCTCTAAAAAGTCATCTCAAAACTCATCTGATTACACATACGGGTGAAAAAACTTTTAAGTGTGATGTCTGTAAGAAAGCATTTTCTCTAAGAAGTAGCCTCAAAACTCATCTGCATATTCATACAGGCAAAAGAGCTTTCAAGTGTGATGTCTGTAAGAAAACATTTTCTCTAAGATGTAGCCTCAAAACTCATCTGCATATACATACAGGCGAAAGACCTTTCAAGTGTGATGTCTGTAACAAAACATTTGCTCTAAGGAGTCATGTCCAATCTCATCTGCTTACCCATACGGGGGAAAGAGCTTTCAAGTGTGATGTATGTAATAAAACATTTTCTCGAAGAAGTAATCTCAAAACTCATCTGCTTACACATAGGGTGAAGGGGGCAAAGAGAATGCAAAATCGTTAAGTTGTACTTTGGACCTAAATACTTAAAGTGTTTAATGCTGTTTACATGAAAATTTGCATGTATATATTTCCCACATAGTTTTGTATTTGGATACACTTTTAAATCCATTAAACCTGCAATTTTTTTAGCTGTAATTTGTTTTCAAAACTGTGTTTAGGTTTCTTTTTGCCCCAGCCTGTGGGGCAAGTGAGAACTCGGGTACTTACATATTGCCAAATAAATAAGAAAGAGAAAACCCTGTAGAATTTATTTACCTTATTTTTTGTCCAGATAATTGTTATTGAAAATCATGGTTTTGGTAACATCCAAATTTACAAAATATGAATTTCTTCTAAGTACTTAAATCAATAGATTAGTATTAATCTAAAAGTATAGATTAAGTATTTTTTAATATAATATGAATTCGTTCTAAAACCTAGAAACACCTCACAGGACACAAAGCTAAATTCAAACCTGATCAGTTTTGTCTTGATAAATTATTTTAACTCAAGGTGACCATAATGTAGATGTAGATATCTCGTCCTGTAGATCCTATGATGAGCTAGGCTGAAGTATTTAGAACATGTCAGATCAGAATAAACATGCATGTTATAACAACATAAAAAACTGTAAGCTGCCAAAATTATTCAAGTTGGAAATATTCTTTATATTGCAGAAGTTGTGAGTTATTAAAATTTTCTAGAGAGATCTTTTGAAAGATTTGCATTTGTTTTTAATACACAATAATTTAATGTTTTTTGGAAGCTTATTCTAAATCTGGATTTCAAAATAAGAAGCACCCTTCTGAAAGAGTTTTAATGAATTAGCTGGTCGATGTAAATCGTTGATGTTTCTAGGTGTACGTTCATGTAAAACTAGAAACATGCCCCTCCCACCCCCGCCTTGGTAGCTAATGCCACTAACCACTGGACCAATCAGGTAACTACAGCAATTCAATTGTTTATTGCCAGATTGGTTGTCAAGCGAGACCAAGAGCCTGTCTCCATTTGAACCAAGAAAAAAAGTACATAACATGTAATAATGCCTCGCTATCATCGTCCCCAGCAATGCTGTCTTTGTAGTGTTGCTTGTTTATTGCGAGAAGGACACATTCGGTGTTGAAGTGTTGTCATATCTCAGTCTGAAACGAGAATCAAAGAAACACCAAACTTTTGTACTTTACTGAAGTGTCCAGAATGTAGCAACAGCAGGATTAGTGTTTATTGTAAACTTAACACAACATTTTTAACAAACAATTTACTTCAGTATTTTCTTTGGCTTAATTCAAGAATAGTCTGTCAGTCTCCTAACATCCTGACCCTCATTGGAATTATTAAAATACTCTCATACAAGGTAATTGCAGTCATATTTACTCCAAGTTTAATGAGTAGGGTAAGGGGCTTTTATGACTTATAATCGCCTATTTTTCAAAATAAAATACAATATTCATTTATGACCTAAATATTCCACGAATATGTTCTTTAGTATAATAATGTGTTATAAATGTTTCTTCTTGAGAGTTGCCAAGATGGCGGAAGAAGTTGGTTCAGAGATTGTGATGGTCGTCTGTGATATCCGGAATAAAGTAAAAATGGGTTGTCCTCGAGAAGCAATATGGACAAAACTCTACATTTTTTTAATCAAGGACTTTTTTAGAATCTCATCAAACTATAATTAATAGCACACTGACTTCTCTAAAATTGCCACTGACCTATCATCAACTAGATTCCATCAGATGGAATCTACTTGATGATGTTTAGGGATGCCTAAACAAAACTGCAGTCCAGGTTAGTGGCAATTTTAGTGAAGTCAGTGTACTATCCATCTCATTATTAATTCTAATTAATAAATACTTCACTGTGTAAACTTCCTGATTATTAGGATAAAATTAACTGTTTGTTGTGAACACAATAAAACCATTCAGAGCGAGGGGTGTAGTCCTGAGTTCAGATCAAACATCATGGCCAGTCAGTTTAGTTGGCGTTTTTCTTGTTTGCTTTCCATAACTCGTCGCCGCTATGTCAATGGATATTATAATCGTTCAAACTGAATGTCAGAAAAGAAGACATCACTGAACAATAGAAGCAGATGCATGCAAATAAATTTTGTAATGATTCTTCCGGTAAATGTAAACATGATATAACCAATATACGAAGATGGTAAATGAATTTTTATAATGTTTATACCGATTTATTTCTTATATCTATAGCCTACAACCTCGATAATTCAAATCTTAACAAGTACGAGGGTGGATGGAAAAGTAACGCACAAAAATTTTGTTTAATAGGTACAATTACAAACAAATACACACATGAAGGGACAGTTTTGTATATCTTCCTGTGTAGTCGCCAAGTTTCTCAGCAAATTTCCTCCACTTAACATGGGGGCGAGCATTGTCATGAAGAAGTTTGACACCATTAGCATGAATATTACAGCGTTTGTCACGTCAGATTCAGAAGTGAAAACAGTGGTCCTCAGATGGCCATACTCCAACCGAGCGGACTTCTGTGAACAGGGTATTTTGAAACTGGTATCATGATGGGAGAAATCTGCTGAGAAAATTGGCGACTATATAGAAAAATAGACAAAAGATGTCCCTTCACATATGCATTTGTTTGTAATTGTACCTATTAAACTTTTTGTAAAAGAAATTATTGTGCATTACATTTTGATCCACCTTCATATGTGTGAGAAAGTATGTGCAACATATTTTGCACCATTTATTTAGTGTGTGGGTGTACAGTAGCTATGGTTACAATTCAACGGAAGTCATTTATTTAATTACAAAATTATCTTTTTTTTTGTCGTTCCATGAATTATCCTGTAGATTTCACAGTTTTCTGCATGCTGTCTTTCTAATTGTGTGGTAAATTATAACTCCTCAATCTATATTAATAAAAGGAAGTGTCTGTCCTCCGTCTGTCTGTCTGTCTGTCTGTCTGTCTGTCCGCGATGCCCAGCGAAATCTACTCAACGCAGAGATCTGAAATTTTATACATAGGCGGACTAAAGGGTCGGAATGTGCACCTCGAAGCCGGAATTTTAATTTTCGCTTTAGTTCGTGAGTTATGAGTGAAAAACGGGCAGAAAACGTGTATTTTTTTGCGATTTCGAAGCATGAGTTTTCAGTAATACAAATCAATGACACTAGGCTTTGGCTATTTTTGTCATTCCTTCAACATAAAAGCATCGCGATCTCTTGAATGTTGTAGCTCACGCTGGTCGATTCATTTGTTTTTAATGTCAAGGCACGCAAACATAATATGAAATTTTCAACCTACACCGAAGAGGATTATTATTATTATTATTATTATTATTATTATTATTATTATTATTATTATTATTATTATTATTATTATTATTATTATAGGGATAATCAATATTAGCCTAAATATGGTCAAACGTTGTTCGATTTGGACGAAACTCACTATACAGGGGTTTTCTGGGCCAAGGAACTCGAATCTGAGGTCGCTTTTACCAGGTGAGGCTATCTAATCGTGATATATAGTCCACATGATTTAGGTGTTAATATAATGATTTAACTATTATGCTCTTAATTTTTAATTTTTGAAATAATTATCGCGGGCGAAGCCGCGGGCACATGCTATCTTAAAATAATAAAAGGACGTGTTTGTCTGTCTGTCCACGATGCCCAGCGAAATCTACTGAACGCAGAGATCTGAAATTTTAAACATAGATGGGCTGAAAGGTGGGCGAATGCGCATCGAAGCCGGATTTTTAATTTTAGCTTTCGTTCGCGAGTTGTGAGTGAAAAACTGGCAGAAAACGTGATTTTAGCGCTGTCGAAGCATCAGATTTCAGTAATACATTTCAATGTCAAATCAATTGCAGTTGGCTTTGGCTATTTTTGTCATACCGTGGTAATAAAAGCATCGCGATCGCTAGATTGTTGTAAGCCCACGCTGGTCGATTCATTTGTTTAGAATGTCAAGGCCCGTAGACATATGAAATTTTCAACCTACACGGAAGAGGGATAGGCCTAAATATGGTCAAACATTGTTAGATTTGGACGAAACTCACTGTACAGGGGTATTCTGGGACAAGGTTTAGGTTTAGGTTTAGGTTTATTTAATCCTTCAGAACATGTACATGTTATTGGACGCGTCAAATCAACTACACAGAAATTCTACATTAAATTTCATGTTTGCAGTTATAATATCAATTAAAAAACATAATTTAAATTTAAACATTAATACAATTAATATACAATATAGTAGGATAAAGTTCACAGGTCCACTTGGGTCCATTGGTCACTAGCACGATCCCTGTCTTCTTCATTCTGTGATTACCTGAAACAGAAAGAAAGAGAGAGCAGTATCTTCAAGGGAGACACATTGTCGTTTTTTTTTTTTTTTTAACTTTAGATAATCTTCTAAATCTAACATTTGTTCTAAAAATATACTATAATCACAAAAATAATTAATATAACTATGTAATTATTAATTTTGTTAGAGGTTGAGGTTCAAGTATTCACCCACATTAGATGGCAAGTGTGTTAATAGTAATAATCTTACTTCTGTTTTGAATTTCCTGTTGTTTAGTGCTTTAATGTACGAAGGAAGATGATTATACATTATAGTACCTCTATGCGATAAACTGTTAAGAGTTTTGGTAAGCCTGTGGCAATTTAGATGTATATTATCTGATATTCTAGTGCCATGATCATGGAAATTGGAATTTGTTTTGAAAAGTTTCTTATTGTTATGAATATGACAAACAGTCGCCCAAATATAGATGCAAGGTAGTGGTAAAATTTTAAGCTCTTTGAAAATTGTTTTACTGTTTGTCCTAATGGGGACTTGTTTAATGATTTTGAGGATTAATTTCTGTAATTTAAATATCTCTATCGATTTCGAGGAAGATCCCCAAGTAATGATTCCATATGTTAGTAATGACTGCACATAAGCAAAGTAAACTGTTTTTAACACTTCAATAGGTGTTATTTTTGTAAGAACCCGGAAGGCATAGCAAAGTCGACTAAGTTTTTCAGTTAGATAATTTATATGTACCTCCCATTTCAGGCTTGAGTCCACCCATATACCTAGAAATTTGGTGGAGTTAGTGTCTTTAATAACAGCATTGTTAATTATTATTTGGATGGGATCTCGAAGATTCTGATTGAAGGCCATGTAGACTGTTTTGTTTACATTTAATTTTAACTTATTGTATTGTAACCATTGTTCAAGTTGTGTAGATGTGTGATTTATTTTTGATTGTAAATCATTTATTCTTAGATTATTGAATATTATGTTAGTATCATCAGCAAATAAGACAGTTTCTGCTTTATTGATGAGAGAGGGGATGTCATTAATATATAGAAGAAAGAGTATTGGTCCAAGTATTGAGCCCTGAGGGACACCGTGTGACAAGGATACAAAATTTGATCGAACTGAACCTATTTGAACTACTTGCTTCCTGTTACTGAGGTATGAAATGAACCAATTCTCTGCTAATCCTCTGATGCCATATAGTTTAAGTTTTTTAATTAGAATGTCATGATTAACCATGTCAAATGCTTTGCTTAAATCTAGGAATAGGCCTACTATTTGCTCTTTTTTGTCTAAGGCATTAAGGATTGAATCTGTGAGTTTTGCGAGTGCATCATTAACACCTCTACCCTTCCTAAAACCAAACTGTGAACGTGTGAATATATTGTTTGTTTCTAAGAAAGAAACCAACCTGTTATACATGACTCTTTCAATTATTTTTGTGAATCCAGATAGTAGCGATATGGGCCTATAATTTTCAACATTATGTTTGTCACCTTTTTTGTATATTGGACATACTTTTGCAACCTTAAAGATTTCAGGAAATTTTCCTGTAAGTAGCGAAGTATTGCAGATATCTGTTAATGGTAGTGCCAGCTGAGAAGCACATTTTTTAAGAATGATGTCCGGTATTTCATCCAGACCACAAGATTGACTATTCTTTAAGCAGTTCATAATTTTGCACGTTTCTTCTATTGTAACAGGGTTTAAGAAGATAGTATTTATATGGTGTGCTTGTTGAGAACTTCGTCTAGCGCTTTGTGTGGATGGAGAATTTAGGTTTTCTGCCACGTTAGCAAAATAATTGTTAAATATTTCGGCTACTATGTGTGGACTATTAACTAAGTGATTGTCCTGCAATATTTCAATGTAGTTTCTTGTGTCACATTTCTTTTTCCCAGTTTCTTGATTAACTACTTCCCATATAGCTTTGCTTTTATTACCCGCTTGCATTATAAAATCCTTATTAGTTTTTAACTTTGCTTCACATATTACTTTCCGTAATACCTTACAATATGTTTTATAGTGTTGTTTGAGATTAATGTCATCGGTAGACAAGCATGATTCATGTAGTTGTCTTTTCCTTTTACACGAGGTTATAATTCCCTTAGTTAGCCAACTTTTGGGCTTTTTATTGTGATTGACACTCCGTAAGGTCTTTTTAATTGGGAAAGCAGTGTTAAAACAATATGTTACAGCATTCATAAATTCTGAGGTTTTTTTATTTAAATCCTCTTCGTTTAACATATTATGCCAACTCTCCTTTTCTAGCAAGAATTGAAAATATGCTATGTTTGTATCAGTGTATGTTCTTCTATAGTGTACCGAATTTGTGTTTTTTGATTGTATTTCCCTTTCCATCTCCAGATGTAAGAATGTTGCATTGTGATCAGAGAGCCCCAAATTAATGTTTTCTGTTTTCACAAACTGAAGAGAATCGTAATTAATAATTATTTGGTCAAGACATGTATTTGAAGTGGAGGTTATCCTAGTAGGGGATGTTATGGTTTCAACTAAGTTATATGAAAGAATTAACGATCTGAACTCAGAAACAATGCTGCTGTCGTCAAGAAAATTTATATTAATATCGCCGCACAAGATGAGTTGGGTGTTTTTATTTGTTAACGAGTTCAGTAGAATTTCAAATTTCTCTAGGAATGTTTTGATACAGCCATCTGGTGACCTATAAATGCAGGCTATTGTCAGGGAGGTGTTTTGGAACTTTAATTCTGTTACAGAGTGTTCGAATATCTTTTCTTCATTTAAGTGATATGTTTGCTTTTTTTCAGTATGCTCACCGGGCAAGTTATTCCTGATGAATATTATAGTGCCCCCATTTTTATAAATTTGACGGCAAAAGGAGCTTGAAATTTTATAATTTTGTAGCTGATATGAGTTAATTTCTTTCTCGTTTAACCAATGCTCTGAACCACATATTATATCTAGATCTGGCAATTCATCATTTAACATGACCTCTAATTCATAGATCTTGTTTCTGAGACACTGAAAATTTTGATTTATTAACGATAGTGTGAAATGTTTATTTGCATTACCAAAAGTCTTCTGTCTATCGCAGGCAGAGGTACAGAACTTACTTACCCCTTTTGTTTCCTTGCTCTTTGCTGGCTCAGTAGATTCTGGCATAAAAAATCTTGAAGATGGGCTGGGGTCCTCACTGGCCGGATTGTATATCTAGTGGATGTTCTCTGCTGGGCTGGGCTCTCTACTGGCTGAATTGTAGAAGTAATGGGTGGACTCTGCATCTGCTGTTTCGGTGCCATGATATCGTCCTCTCTACTGATTAGCTCTATATCCTCTTCCATTTGCAGAGTGGCGACATCATTCTCTAGTGTAATCTTACTGTTGTCACTTTGTTGCAGCTTTGGGTTAGACTGATTCAGAGGTATGGGTTCTGATTCCACAGCCGCTTTCTTTAGTTTTTCCACTATTTCCCTGGCTAGCACATTCTTGCCATACTTATTCAGGTGCATTCCATGCCTTGTGAAGCACTTCAATGGCAGGTCCATTTCTACTACCTGTGCTCCTCTATTGATACCAACCAACCTCTTCAGTCTCTGGTTGTGTGTTCTAATTTCTGTATTTACGCACGACCATGTGGGGAGGTCATGTCTCTGGGGTGGAGCAATAATGATGATATTGGTGTGTTGATTATTCTCTATGAAACTGTTCAAATGCTTCAGGCTTCTGATTGAGTTGTTTTTGCTCAAGTCATTGCTTCCACAAAATATAATTAGGTGGTCACTATTCTCTAACCTTGATATTTCTTTCTCTGCAGAGTTAACCACAAACTCTGTTCCTGCTCCTGGGGCAACATAACCTATAACCTCATACTGATTGGGGCAATTCAGGTTGTTATTAATGTTGGAAGCACAGCCTCTAGCATGGCTGTCCCCAATTATAACCACCTTGTGTGCCTTCCTTTTTACAGACATATGTTTTTTCCCATTTACTCTGTTTGTTTTATGGTTTTTCAAGTTTGATCTGTGGTCAACGCCTTTATCTTCTTCATTTTCATGTTCCAGGACAGCATACCTGTTCTTTATTACAGGTATTGGCCGGCTTATTTCTTGGTGCTGTGTGAATTTCGATGAAGACTTTCTGCTTATAACATCCTTCCAATTTGAGTTGACTGTTTCGTCACAGCATTTGCGGCCTGGGTTCGCTGGAGTAGGGTTAGGCCATTCTTTAGTACTGCACTTCACCGAATTACTATCTTCTGATAATAATGCCCTAGGAATTTTTTGTGACCTAGCTAAGGCGTTTGACTGTATAAATCATGAAATTCTACTTCAAAAACTGAAACACTATAGGTTGGATAATATAACACTAAAGTGGTTCAAATCATACCTGTCTGATAGAACTCAAAAGGTAATAATAAATGGAAATGAATCAAAATTAGGGACTGTTAAAAATGGAGTACCTCAGGGATCGATACTGGGACCTTTGCTCTTTTTAATTTTCATCAATGACTTACCAGATAACTTAAGTGACGAATCAAAGGCATTGCTTTTTGCAGATGATACTAGTGTACTCGTAACAGGAAAGTCACAAGAAGATTTAGCAAGACTAGCTACAAAGACTTTTCACGAATTAAATACTTGGTTTCAAGCTAATAAAATGTCACTTAATATTGATAAGACCCACTTTATTCAATTTAGAACAAAAAATAGATATATCTCAAACATTGTAATCAATTATCAAACACAAATCATAGAGGAAATTAGCAACATAAAATTCTTAGGACTACAAATTGACCAAAATCTTGACTGGAAGAAACACATTGTAATGATAAGTTCTAAGCTAAGTTCAGCATGTTTTGCGCTACGAACTTTGAATGATATATTACAACAGGACGCATTACTCACGGTATATTTTGCATATTTTCACTCTGTTATGAGGTACGGAATCATTTTTTGGGGTAACTCGGCACATAGGGAAAAAATATTTAGATTACAGAAGCGAGCAATAAGAATAATATGTGGAAAGAAAAAACGAGAATCTTGTAAACCGCTGTTTGAAAAATTAAAAGTCCTCACTCTCACCGGAGAGTATATATACTCTGTTATGTGTTACATGGTAGATAATATTGATAAATTTCAAAGTAATCACAGTATACACGGGCGTACTACTAGAAACATGAATGATTTACATAGACCAGCTAACTCATTAAAACTTTTTCAGAAAGGTGCTTATTATTCCGCAATACAAATATACAATAACCTTCCAAAAGAGATTAAATCACTATGTATTAAAAGCAAATGCAAATCTTTCAAAAGAGCTCTGAAGCAATATTTAGTAACTCACACCTTCTACAATATGGATGATTTCTTTTCAGCTTGAGTAAGTGTGACATAACAATTCTTGTATCATGTTTTTTTTTATAACATGCATGTATGTTTTTATCTGACGTGTTCTATATCCTTGAGCCCTGCTCAACACAGGATCTACAGAACGAGACATCTACATCTACATCTACATCTACATCTACATACATTGTTTTTAGCGATTTCAACTCATTTCGCATGTCTTCCACTAGTGATCTCAAGTACGTGCAAGATAAACACTTAATACCACTTGAGCATGAAGCATATTCCAAATCTGCGTCCGCCATCTTTGATCAATGAACTGTATTCTCGAACTTCTTTGGCGTTTGCGATTGAATTCAAAGATATTTTTATACCAAGTTCCCTTTGTAACTAACACTTCCACGTTGTCAGTGAGCCCTAAATTCACTGTTAAAACTATTGTTGACACTGTAATTGCACTACAAGCAATGTATATTTACAATCGAATCTGAGGTCGCTTTTACCAGACGATGCTATCTAATCGTGGTATGTAGCCCACGTGATTTAGGTGTTAATAAATATAATGATTTAACTATTATGCTCTTAATTTTTAATTTTTTAAATAATTATCGCGGGCGAAGCCGCGGGCACATGCTAGTATAGCAATAACCATCATATAGCAATACAATCTGCTAAAGTCCACAAATATCATTATAAGGAGGTTTAATAATAATAATAATAATTTATTCATCCGTATGATCATATACACTGTATTATTTAGCGATTTTTAAAAAATAAATAAGTTAAATGTCTGTGTGAAATGTTTTATTACGATCACAATTCAAACATTCTCAGACTCGACGCTGGATATGAAGTCGAGAAGTCCGACCTCGCACTCTGGGTATAAGAGATGGCAAACTGCTTCTTGCTTCCTTCCCAAATATTCTGCTGCGTGGTATTCCTGGTCGCTGTACTGATGTACCTCCTCTGATGTTGTCGAAGGCCTGTAAGTATAAAACATGTTCATTCATCCTTTCATTCTTATGATCAGCGTAAGGAAACTGCGCTGACAAATAGCTGACATGGAGGGCCACCTAAGGTCACAAACAGCCATAGATATAGATATATTTGTGAATAAACTGGTAAATCTCATAACGTTATTTATACTGAATTTTCAAAAGCATTTGACAGGCTTGCTAACTTGAGACCAGGAGCCAACAACCACGAAGATTTCAACCTACGTGAAAGCCTATGTAATCAGATTAGGTCATGATTTATTTTCACCCAAATATCTGTATTAATCAAGTTATCTTTTCAAAAGTTGTGGCATCTTATGGAAAGACCATCAACAAACACAAGACCTCATTTATGTACGTATCGCAAGGTTCTTATTTAGGGTCATTTTTTTTCCCCATTGATTCACCAAGTAATGTTAAAAAATTAAACGCACAATGTTTGCTGATGACCTAACATTCTTTAAAGAGATACGCTTCTTAACAGAATCACGATTGCAATTGAAACAATTTGGGATTTGCTAATATTTAATTCCTGCTCCGTGAATTTGCGCAGGATGAGTTCTATACACCGGATATTCTACAAACAACACTGAGAACACAGCCAGTAGGAGGCTGAAACAATAGGCGCTTTTTCGTTGTGTTTCCCATTCCACTTTTTCCTAACTGATTACGCTCCCGCTCTGTACGAATGTCAGTTATTGCCAAGTCAAGCGATGTTGCAGTTATTGGAAAGTGTCTCAATCGAAGATCGGAGAGACTCCAGGAAGAGGAACAAGAGGCAGACAGGGACAACATTAGTTTATTAATCAAATTAATAGTTTGAAATATTATATTTGAAAATAATGTTACTTAAGTATAACAATACCCTTCCTTTTTGTACTATAAACTACTGAGGGAGTGACGAGTCAAAAGTACTTAAGGGAAACAGAAAGAGTTGCTCTGAGAAACCCGCTCATTCTTTCTGCCTCGACTTTAATGGAAATTAAAATATATGATACAGTGAACGCCACTTAATGCAGTCGCGAATAATGTCATCAGTTGGGTAATGTTATCACTTTTACGGATTAATACTGATACATTGAAAAAATGCTGTTTATTGTGATCAAAGATTTTCCTTTTTGCGTCTTTATTTCCAAGTACTGTATCTAATTCAAAATTAGGGTTTTGTGTCTAACTCAATGCATTGTGTTGTACTAGAGGTAGCGATTCTGTTCCCAGCTCACAGGATGACCAGTTCGAGGGGGGTGCCATTACGTAGCTTTACCTTTTAAGCAATATAACATGTTTCACCCCACAGCTAAGCTGCAGCTTTTGATTTATGAAGATTACAGTGTTGACATGCAGTGATGGCTAGTTTAAAATGAAAAGACTTGAACAGACAAGCGTTAGAAGTTTTGCTACGGTGTGTTCAACATAGATCAGTATAGACTTCCAAAAGTACTCGTAACTGAGTGTGTATTATTGGTTGTTGGACTCCTAACGGAAAGTAAAAACAATTAAAAACGTTGTTCAAAAATAGTTGCTTGCAGTCTAGCCTATTACTATATTAGCCTTGAGTGGTTCAATGATTCACAGTTACATATTATGTTATGAATAAATAGCTTTTAATTCTGTTTTGTGGTGTATTATCTTATATATGAATAAATAATTTTCATTTAATTCCTTAGACTACTGTCATCAATCGGTTAATGTTATCATATTAGCTGCATCCCGAAATGATCACAATAAGCGTCGTGCATGTATAATGAAGGGCATTTTGTATAACTTACTTGCCATACACCGTACAGCCCCTCATCACCCCTTCATTACGGAAATGTGGCACATTTGTGTATAAGGAGACAAAAAGCTATATAGGGTTAAATATCGCTTACGTGAGTAAAACGTGAAGGATTTCTCCAGCTATGCCACTGTGATGTAAGGTGGTGTCTGAGGCTTCACAGATGGCTCTCAGCACACAAGCTCTGCCACTGAGTCCCAGCCTGTAAAAGGCAGCATATAGAGTACAGCATCTGAATACTTTTCATTTTTTACTACACGCTCTGTAAAACAGCTGCTTGTCGGACTGTTAACACACCCAATAGTAGCACTTTACCAGCCTAGGCCAGTAAAGTAATTTTAACGGCCTAGGCCGGCAAAGTCGTCATGGCAATGTAGATTTACATTAAAAACAATGTAATGGATAAGTGACTAATACTAATACTAAGGTTAAGGTTAATCATAATAATTAATTAAGTAACAAGTATAAGTATCATAAAAAGCACAGGTTTCATCAAAACTAAAAATTAAAAAATACAATATCTACTCTTATACAATTCAACGGCCCTAAATAGCGTGCTTGCTCGCCCGCTTCGTGAGACATCGGGTATACTCGGCGATGTTCGTCTCTCGCAGTCTAAACTTTCACGACGACTACAAAATTAGGAAGGAAATCCGTTTCTTTATTATATAAGGCCTAAGTGAAATGAACACAATGAACAAATATTCTAATTTTATTTTTACTTACAATTTTCATAGCTCTGAACCACAAACATTTTTAATAATCTACCAGTGTAATTTTCTTAAAAATCCTGGAGTCAATGAATAATGGCGGGCGAAGCCGGGGGCAACAGCTGTAAAATATTGATGGTTTTATCTCTTGAAATATCGCTGATAATAATAATCCAAACAAACCATTCCTTCCCTTGAAAGATTATATAATTTCTGAAAATTACACTGAATTTATCAAATAAAATTCACATCATATTCATGTCAATAAACAGTTGAGAAACAATACGTATTATGTGTTCACAGGTTCTTTGGAACTGCATAATCGATTCTGATATAGTTTTCCCAGGGGGCGCTTTCTAATCGTAGAATGTACTCTAAAGCAGGAATTTTAGCTGTTTCATTAATTATTAATGGCTTAGTTTATGAATGATTCGTGTGCAAGTGTTCATAAATATAATGCTTTAATAATTATTATACTCTTTAAAAGAATTATCGTGGCGAAGCCACGGGCACCTCCTAGTATATTACAAGGAAATTAAGGAAAATGTCAAATTAAGTTATAAGTAGTGCAAGACCAGAAAATATGCGGTGTGTATATATTTCCTTTTCTTTAAAACATGTATATTTACTAGTAGGTGCCTGCGGCTTCGCCCACGATAATTAATTAAGTTAAGAGTATAATAATTAATAAAACATTATATAGTTTCCTACCTTATGTTTCTTTTGAACTATCTCGTATTACATGGAATTGCGCTACATTCAACTTAATTCTGATGTTCCTTCCTACCCGACAACAGAAGTTTCTCATCAAATCAGGAGATTTCAAGAATATTCAAGAGCTGTTTTCCAGATGTGAAAGAGTTTTGTGATGAATTACACAAATGGCCAGATGTCAGAAAGAATTTAACCATAAAATATGAACGAAACGTCCAATGTAAAACATCAGGCTACCTAGATATATAAGCATTCTGTTGGACATTACATGAGAATATTATAGGAGAAAAATTCCTCCGACACTGGGACTTGAACCAACTGAGCTAAGCCGGAGTTCTGGCGCTGGGAATTTTCATAAAACTTGATTAAACAATAACATTCGGGAACTTTGTTATATCAGTTTTTATTCATTTTGAAAGCCCCCCTGAGGTTTTTTAATGAACTGACACCGTATCGGAGATGAGTCAATGTATTTACACTGCCTTATAGTCTCTTACCTTAAAAAGTGCGGAAGGATTTTGTCGGGTAAAAAATAAACATTTGAACTTTTTGGAATTTTGCCGTCGGTTACAAGCTGAAACGAATAAGTCTCCCAAAGCTCAGGTTTCTAGCACATGTGGAAGTGCGTTAACATTAATTCCTAAAAAAAAATCAGAATTTTCTTTCGGGGGTAAAATGTTAAAAACTGGAAGCCGTAAAATCATAAATTTTGTTGTTAATTGATATTAGTACAATATATTGACAATTTACAACATTTTTATGATCAATACTATAAAAATATTCAAACTTTCTTTTCTGCAAAACGAAACGAAAAAAAACTCCGTGGCGCTAAATCCCTTGAGGGACTTGGCCTACCACCCGACCGCTGCGTCATCTACCATAGGCAGACGGCAGGATTGGAGGGTATGTGGTCAGCATGCCGACACCCTCGGCCGTTAATGGTGGTTTCCATGACCGGAGTCGCTACTTCTCTATCAAGTAGCGCCTTAATTTGAATAATGAGGCTGAGTGCACTCCGTTCCAGGCCTCCCTATCCCAGAAGTATCCAAGGAGGTACCGGGGATCGAACCAGGACCGACGAATCTGTAGTCGGCGATGCTAACTACAAGACCTAACAGTTTACTAACAAATACATTAACCCTGATAACGCAAGTATTTAATCAAATATGACTTTCCTGTGATTGCTCTCTTGCAAAACACCCTTATGTACCTGTCAGAAGCAGCCTCCAGCATGGAGTAGACGTCCCACCTCGTGGTCCTCTTGGCTAATCTCTTTTCCTTCGGGAAGACAGCATCAGTGTAAGGAGTCCCATTCCGAGGCACACCGTAGACAAACTTTACTATAGTCCCTATTGTCAAGCTGTGGTCGTGAATCAAAAGCGGCATTCCGAATCCAACCACAAGCTGAAAAACACAGCATCACATTCCCCGTGTGTTAACCGAATATTGTGAGGGTAATTAAATCATGGAGAATGAAATGGGGAGGAAAGACATCTAAAAATGATTGACTGTGACACTCGAAGGGAAAAAAACACTTGGGAGACCTAGACGTAGGTGGGAGGACAATTTTAGGGAAGTTGGATGGCGGGCTCTGGTAAGCGCGGCAATGAACCTCCGGGTTCTATAAGATAAAAATGCGAATTCCATTAACTTGCTGATGTCTATTGCCACTGAGTAAGCAAGTATCTGTAAGTTATTTTCAATCGTAAACATTGTTTAACAGAACTCTGTTCATTACGAAGATTACATTATAATAGATGTGACTGTTAATTACTCGTTATTTCGGCACCAATCAATCGATTTGGTCCAAATTCAGTTGGCTCCTTTCCATGTACGTCATAAATGCGTATAGGCCTACCAAGCTTCATGTAACTCCAATAAAGCGTATTTGAGTTATCGCACCTTTTTTATATATTTCCATTGAAATAGGTACTAAATTGGGCATTACTCCGATACCGGTGAACCGATTTGGTCCAGTATCAATAGGGTTCTTCCCATGGACATTATAAATGCGTATATCAAGTTTCATAAAAATCCGATAACGCTTTTTTGAGTTATGGCGAGTACAGGCACACGGACAGACAGACATTTTTCCGTCCCCCACACAATCTCATAATAATTAAACGAATCTTTTGTTGCCATATGGACATAAAGATTCGAAATTAAACGATTAAAACGTTCCACAGACTCATGAATCTTAGCCAAATCATGCTTCGATGTACATTTCACGAACAAAGTACCCTCAGATTCGAGTTCCCTAGTCCTAAAAACCCGCCTAGTGAGTTTCGCCCAAACTATTCAATGTTTCTCCATTTAGGCGTGCTTTCATGATCCCCTTTATAAAAGATCTCTGCGTGTTGTGTTCTAAACAAATGAATCAAGTAGAACTGGTTAACAAAATCGAAGCGATCGACAAATCGATGTGTTCTATTGCAATAGATCGATTTCAGCGAGCAAGGCCCCCTTCAATTATTTCACAATTTAATACGGTCTTGTTAAGAAGGGGCACAAATATTATTCTAAGATTGTTTTGTTATTATTGCGATTTTGTTTAAATTTTACACATGGGGTGCTTATGCTAAGAGCTAAAACTTTTATTTGAAACTTTTTCCGGAAAATTATCTGAAGGTTAGTTATAAGCCACCCACTCTGAAGACATGCTCTTTGCAATATGACCTCATGTTCTATATCAGAATGTGAAGTGAGGAAACTGTAATGGCCTTGCTTAAAGTAAAGAAAGTTAAAGATTTTATTTGGATTATGTATCCTTCGGGGATGCGATGTGATGTGGTACATGAAGAGAATGTCATACATAATAATTATACTGAGTGGCAGAGGAATTCTGTTTTATTTTCCGTACCTCCGCAATGCTGGTGCTTGGAGGAAACGCTAAATAGCGTCGTCTTCGGGAGGAGAGGTTGGCCTTGTTTTGGCTTGAGGTAGCAGAAGAAGCCAAAATAACACAGGTCATGATCCACACAGACTTCAGCATCACAGACACTGTGAACAAATACAAAATGTTGACAGATATGCATTATAATGCCACTAATATTCTAACCTACACAAAAATATTTACAATAAAAAAAAGTGAAATTGCAAACATCATTTATGTCAAGTTTGATGTCCGAAGATCCGAAGCATTTTGATTGGCTCTCGAAAACAGCCAATCAGCGGCTGAGCTGCTACAACCATTAGTATTTGTAACTAAAGTAAACAAGGCAAGCTCAGATGTATTCTAATAGGCGAAATTACTTACTAAAGAGATGCTTTTATTTCCAGCTGGTACGTTACATAAACCTTACTATTTGTCCATTTCATTTACTTAATGCTTATTATTATGGGCATAACATACGGTGCTATAATATTATTGCATAACCCACTCTATCCTAAACATAACTTATCAAATTGTCGATATTGTTAGCCTGGCTTGATTGATTCATTTCTTTATAACGATGTCAGTGTAAATAAATATTAATAAATGTAAATAAAAGATTTAAAAAACACCTAGCCGTTTAATAATCGAATGCAGCCGCTGTTGATATAACATTGTGCATTCTATCGAAATGTGTTTCCAATTGCATCCGTGGATCCCTGAATCCAGCAACCTCGATAAGTCCACCTAGCTCTCCTCCTTTTATTATTGTTTTAGGCAATAATTGGTCCTCCACTACCAGAGATTCTTTTTAACATCCCTTCCTTATATTTTCTCCTATTGGTCCGGTTCCTAGGCTGTTACCTCACAGCTACCAATATCTACATTATATTTTAATATGATTTTCAGTTTAAACACCCCTGCACAAGCAATAGACCTAATGTAATTCCTGACATATTGATTTCAGATTGAATTTAATTCATTCATAACTTATAGGCTGCTTTAAATTTGAAACAAACGTCAGCGAATCGTAGGCCCATTACATCATCATTGCATTTTATAAAATGTTGACATATTTTAAGAATCTTTTATATCATTGTATACGAGTAGGCTATACATTTTAGCACGAATTGCTAGTTATAAAAATATTATAACAAATATAGTAGATGTAATGATTGCAATCTTAAAATTGTTTATAGGTAATACCACGAGAGATCCACAATCTCGAGTTACATTTTTGTGAGTGTTTAGCGAATACTCGCAGAATTAAACATGTGACGAATATTAAAAAGGATCCACGGAATTCTGGTGTCTTTAAGCGAGGTTTTTTTATACCACTGTTTAACGATCGCTCGAACATACATAAATGTGTATCTTGAATTAAGTGATTAATGAAGAGGAATTTTTATGGCATTATTTTGCATTTTTCGTTTTCAGTATATATGTTTTATTTTTCTTATTTTAGATATTTCGTATTTTTTCATTTTTCATAATTCTCTAAGATTTCAATATGCACCCATTCTTTCAGTGGAGTTGCAAGGAAACATTTCCATTGTAGCCTACAAATCGAGACGTTCAGGCAAAAGAAAATCATTTTCAATCTCCGTAAATTCATATTTTATGTATTCATTTAAAATTTCAAAGATTCATGTGTCCCAGTAGTAATTACTCACTTTATTAGCAAGAAAATCAGAGATTTGATTGTAAATTAAATATAATCCTCTATCGTCCATTAATTTGCTCTCCAAAATAAACACACAAAGGGCAATGATCAGTAATAAGGGATAATTTATTAATTTTTAAATATTTTTACGTCAAAAATGCATTATTCAATCATTTTTGAAGTGAAACTTCTTTAGGCGCGCTAGGAGTAAATCGAGAGCTAACTCAGAGTTACGTTACGCTCAAAATCGTCACGAAAGTAGTGTTATTAAAGAAGGGCGAACCGTGCAGAAAACGTACAGAGCAATGGCTTCATACCTACATTTCATTCAGTAATCTGTGCACTTATTATACATTATTTTGACTACCTACGACAAAAAGGTAGGCTAATTAACTCTCGACTTTGGCGTTCCACGCACCCGATTTTTTATTCTTTGGTCAGTAAATGCCTTGTTCTAGTTGTTAGTTATTAAGATTTCACATAAGGGCACGCAATAGATTAGGAACCCAAGTTCTTCAAGAAGGGAGCTTTATGCCACTGTAGCACGCCAGAGGGGGATTAGTGGCTGTGGTGTGCGCGAAAACCCGACCAATAAGCAGCGAGAACAAGCTTCTCCCTCAGCTTGTGGGTGAAACGCGCTTCCGCAGCAGCCAAGTGTGCGGCTAACCCTTCCCACTACTTGTGGTCGGCTGGCCTAATTCTCTAGTTACCGATTTAAGCGGCCCAGGCCTATAAGTTACAAGCTCCTAACATTCCACGTTCCAAATCTATAGTCCCTACGATTTTTTTAGACTCCCCGGTGTAGTCCCTGCCCGGAAACCCGAACGAGGGACTATTTTACCTCCGGAAAATTTTACACTGATAGAATTTATAAATCAGGCAGCGTTCCTTAACAATATTTTTACTTCCTCTGCCCGTACCATAGGTACGTAGAGGACGGTAGAGGAAGTATTGTTTTCGACCCCAAAATTCGAAGTTGAATTATTAACATATATACACGTTTCAATGCCCCCTGAATCCAAAAATAATACTATTTTTGGAAACATGTCTGTGTGTATGTGTGTCTGTCTGTCTGTGAAGAGGCTAGCTCCAAAACGGAAAATAGTATGAAATCAAGATTTCGTATTTTGGTCAAGCACCTTCTGCAGATATGATTCGAAGATTGGCGGCAAGTTTCTCTTATTTTTAAGGGGACTTTACATGAAGAAATTTTCGTTTTTCGTGATTTTCTCGAAAACGGCTCTAACGATTTTCTTTAAATTTTGCACAAGTGTAGCTTATAGTGACAGCTAAAACTTTTATTTGAATTTTTTTTTTCAAAAAAATTCTCTGAAGGTAGTTACAAGCCACCCACTGTTTGTAGAAAGTTTGTGTTGCGTGGTGAACAATTGAATACGCGCTCTTTTACGGCCTCTTATTCTTACAAGAATGAAATGAGAAAGACGTATTGGAGGGAAATATTCGATAAAGTTCGGAAACTATTCTTAACGACGGAAGTTTCAATAAATGTCTGCAGTCACTTGTTTTGTGTAGTTTGTTATATAGTCTGCATTTTTATTAGTCGCATCATTTTCAAAGAAGAGGTTATCAGGTATTTATCGTATAATTAGTGTCTTGCGTTTCTGTACAAGGATACGTGAATACTGCTAATTTTTATTTGGGCAGAGGAAGTTATGTAACGTTCACATCAGAGGTTGTTAACCCCACGCCAAACCCACCTCATGTCGTCTGCTTCCGATCTATCTCATTCCTTAGACAATAAAACTGACAACATGGCCGTCCGGAAGGGGGACAGGGTAGGGCCGATGCCCCCCCCCCCCACGGAAATGTTATTTACACATAAATCTATTAACTAAGCAACTAGGTCTAATGTGAAGTCAAGCTTAAATTTCCATATTCTGTAATTGGAGTTGTTTGGACAAAAGATTTGAGCATGCAGGAATAATCACTTCCACTAAACGTGAAATCATTTCTAGCCAAACATTTTGCTGTAATGAAGGTAAGGCAACGGAAATATCGCATTTTATATGAATAATTAGTGAAATTATAAGTTATGTGAGTGCATTAGATTAGATTAGATTTTTCTTTGTATCCATAGTAATAGATCCAGCTCCAGTAAATCAATTATGTGAATGGTGATTATATTAGCTTCATAATAGTAATAATGAGAACAGTAATAGTAATAATAATAATATATAATAATAATAAAAATCAGGTAAACTGATTTAAAAAGTGCCAGAATGTTTTTGTTTAATCAGTTATAATTGCAGTAATGATATGCGGAAAGTAAGTTTTTTTTTAAATTGATTTCCGAGTTAAGCTCCAGATTGATTCATTAAGCAGGGCTTACGGAAGAACAAAGAACTAGTTGTTTTTTAATCAGACTAAAATCGTCCAACATCAGCAGAACTATACAGATTTGTGATATCTTGACAGTCGCACATTCGCATAAAAATACAAAACAAAAAATAATGTCAAGTTGGCCAGCTACGTGATTTGAACCAGCGACCTCCAAAATGAGAGTCAAAGACGTTCCCATCTCGGCCACCTTACTCAGTTTAACGGTCTAGTTTGATAAGTGTACGTGAATGAATAGTGTTATTTGTCAAAGCTAACAGCACTGCAACTTCCAAAGCCGTATATGAACACCGTAAAACAATATCTTGTCATGACAACTGATTTGCATTTGATTAATTCTTTCAAATATATTTAGCTTACCATAAATTCTTTCATTACCATAAAATAGGCACTGAATTGGGCACTACTCCGGTACCGGTCAACCGATTTGGTCCAATATTAATAGTCTTCTTCCAAAGGAAATTAAAAATGCGTGTATGAATTTTCATGAAAATCCGATAAAGCGTATTTGAGTTACCGCACCTTTAAAATAGACACTAAATTGAGTTTTACTCCGGTACCGGTCGGTTGGTTTTTTAGTTTTGGCACCATAGTTATAACTGGATTAATAACTCAAAATAGATGGTTCCAAGTTTCATAGGCCCTCGATGTAGTCCCCACCGTTGCGTACAACGTGTTGCCAGCGATGCGGAAGTCGTTGGATCCCGTTGGCACTGCCCAATCTCTCGATGGTGCGAAGAGAGCGCTCGGCAGCCTGCTTAACGTCTTCAATGGTACGGAAGTGCTCCCCGCGCATTGTCATCTTCATCTTCGGGATGAGATCATAGTCGGGAGAATAGGGGGGTGATAGAGGACCTCCCAGCCCCAGCGATCCAACAATGCCGACACAACGCCTGCTGTGTGTGCCCTAGCATTGTCATGCAGAACGATGGGCGGTGTAACCATGTGGTGGCGCCGTTTCCTTCTCAGAGCTCCTTGGAGATGGTCTTGCAGAAACGAACAATAGTACGCCGCATTAACGGTTTGCCCTCGGGGAACGGTATGGTGAATAATCACACCATCCCAATCATAGGCAAGAATCAGCATTACCTTCACATTGGGGGTTGGTCGAACTGTTTGTGGTGCCGCCGCTCGTTCGATTGGCGTTTTAACTATGGCTCATAAGATCGTCAATGGTTATGATACGCGCTCATAACGCTGCATTTGTGCATGTCGGTTCGGAACCCATTTGGACGCAACTTCCTCATTTTCAGTAAGTCCTTCAGTATGTGGAGGACAGTCGAATGCTCTAATTGACGAATCGTTACTGTCTTTCGCGAGCGCTGGTTTCACACTACTCATCTAACAGGCGCGACTGCGCACGAGCGGTGGTGGACACGGGCGAGGTCATGTGCTCTGAGGGAGGGGATGCAGGTCAGCAACCGTCGGTAAAAGTGGCAGCGCCCAACATTGTTGCAACTTGGCACTGAAGCATTGGTGCCAAAACTAAAAAACCAACATATGTATTTGTGGCGCGTACAGTTACACGGACAGACACGTTCCCGCCCCCTCACACTGACACTTATTGTAGTATAGTGAGTGATGGTGGGGGCGGCAGCAATTTGTCAACATTTCTGTGGACGCCCAGGACTGTCAATGACAAAGCCTCACAGCCTTGTAAAAGTCCACAACTCAACTGTGCTAGTGATTGACTGCAACCCCAGAAGTAAGTGCTTATACTTCAAACTTGTATTTATTTAAAGTTTTCTGTCGACATACCCTGTGTTTGTGTCCTAAGTATACACATGTGTATTCCAACTTAGTTGTATGCACATTCTATTTATTAAGTGCCGGTTTGGTACTTTATGAGATTGTGTGGGGGACGGGAAAACGTCTGTTAGTCTGTCTACCCCTTTATCTGTACACGCGATATCTCAAATACGCTTTATAGGATTGTCATTACACTTGGTATACGCATTTATAATGTCCATGGAAAGAAGCCTATTGATTTTGGACCAAATAGACTGACCGGTACCGGAGTAATGCCCAATTTAGTGGTAATGTATTAGAAAGAATTTATCAAATGCAAATCAGTTCTCATGACAACATAATGTTTTAAGTGTTAATAATTATAAGGCTTTGGAAGTTGCAGTGCAGATAGCTTTGACAAATAACACTACCCACATATTCCTTCACATATGTTTATCAAACAAGTCAGATAATTGTTTATTTCATTGGTCAAGTTGAAATGAATACTGCATACATACTGTTATATAAAGAAGGTATAATAGTGTAAATAATTAGGCCTACGTACATTGCCAGTGTATTTTGTGAAATATTGACATATTTTAAGAATGTCTTACATCAGTATATACGAGTATGAATTAAGGTTAAGTATCAAACTTTAGACCTTTGTTCTTTCGTAAGCCCTGCTTAATGAATCTTAGTCGATCTGGAGCATAACTCGGAGATAGATTACAAAAATAACTTATTTTCTGCATATCATAATTGCAATTATCACTGATTCATCAAAAGCCTTCTGGCACTTTTTTACAACAATTTACCTGATTTTTATTAACCCATTGGTTGTAAAGCACTGTATTACCTATGAAATAATTGTTTAGATAAATTCGTCCCCGGATGTCGGTCATCCATGCACTCTCGTGTCTCACTGATACTAAATAGCAGAAGAGAATGCGAGAAAGAATTAGTTTGATGCCTCACAGAGCTCAATGTGTATTATAATTATGTACTATTTACCTAGAATCGCAGTCCGTATAATGTCTACAACGTGTTTCTGGTTCTGAAGTCAGAATCAGCATCCAGACCACTGTGTACTTTAGCAATCTCTCACTGTACTAATATTTGTAAAAGGAACATCTAATAAACAAAACAGTTAACCTGCACCGCGGCCTCGGATATAATAATAATAATAATAATAATATTATTATTATTATTATTATTATTATTATCCATAGTGTATTAAATGGACGATGACAGGACTAAAAAAACTAAGGATGGGGGAAAAAAGAGCTTAAATTAATGCAAAAATCAATAATTCTAGGCACAACATCCTTAGAGCATTTCTCAATGTACCAATATAATTCTGCATCTTGCGAAAAACGCCGATGTAACAGAAGAACTCACAAACAAGCGATGAAAAATAACAATAATAATAATAATAATAACAATAATAAATAATAAAAAATAATAACAATAATAAATAATAATTAATAATAATAATAATAATAATAATAATACTTACTTACTCAAAGGCAATAGACAACTCCTCAGCAAGCTAAAGGAATATGGAATTCGAAGGTTCATTGTCGCGCTTACCTGAGCCCGCCATTCAACCCTATTCTGTCTCAATCGAATCTTCCCTCGCATAATTAATAAATTTCATTTCAATTTATTCAATTCAATTTATTCACCTTCAGGAATACAAGATTCATGGCTTCGTCAAGGAGTTTACATAATAAACATACAATACTAAATAAAAAGGAAGAAAGAAAGAAAGAAACAAATTTAAGTACATATTACAGGTATTAAAAATAATATACGGACTAATTGAATCAACATTACTCAATAGTAAAATAAAATAAGGTGAAACTACAAACTATTACTCATCTAATAAAACAAATATTCATCTACAGAATAGTACAATTCATTACATAGGAAAGCAGATAATTGAATCTTGAATTTGGTAAAATTTTCAATTTCTTTAATTTTGGTAGGTAATTTATTGAAGAGTTGTATTCCATTATGTGTGAGAGAATTTTCAAATAATTTTGTATTGTGACTGATTAAGGCTAAATTCGATTTTCCTCTTGTATTATGAGAATAAATATCTAGAAATATATCTAGAATATCTAGAAATATGCCTGAAAGAATGGATAATGAAATGTCGAAAAATGGGAATCCAGTTAGATGAGGAAAAGTTCTTACATAATTTACTGTTTGCAGATGACCAGGTGGTCGTGGCTCAGGATGGAGAAGATGCAAATTATACGTGTAGAAAACTAAATTAAGTTTATAAGAAATGGGGATTACAAATAAACTACAATAAAACAGAGTATTTAACCAATGACACGGATGATTTATATATAGATGGAAAGAAGAATAAAAAAGTGCAAGATTTTTGCTATTTGGGATCCATACTTGAATTAGACGGAACATCAAATAAAGAAATACAGAAAAGGATCGCTAACGGGAGAAAAGTTATAGGAATGTTAAATTCGATATTGTGGAATAAAAATATAATTAACAAAACTAAAACAGTAATTTTTAAAGCAATTTTCCAAAGTATAGTATTATATGGGGCAGACACATGGACAGTAAATTCACACCATAACAGAAAACTAAGTGCTACAGAAATGGATTTTTGGAGAAGAGCTGCAAGAAAATCAAGAATAGAAAGAATTCGAAATTCAGAAATAAGGAAGATAATGAAAGCAGAGGAAACAATTTTAACAACAATAGACCAAAAAAGACTAAATTGGCATGGACACCTACAAAGAATGCCGGAGAATAGGATACCAAAAGCTATAAAGAATTGGCAACCAGAGGGGAGAAAGAAAAAGGGAAGACATGCTAGAAAATGGGATCATTGCGTTCGAGACTCCTTACAAAATTTTCAGTTAACCCCAGAAGATGCAATGGACAGGGATAAGTGGTACCATGCAACACATTGAACATTCTTTGGAAATATGTTAATTTTATTAAAATATGTAAAAAATTGGGTAAATTTTAATTTAAAATTTGGTTAGAAATTACTGAACTTTTATACAGATGTTATTGTAATAGAGTTGTTGTGTTGGTGGAGTTTAACCTCAGAAATGAGGAAATCGCTCAATAAATAATAATTATGAGAATGTATTACTGAATTTGTTTTGAATTTATTAATGAACGATTTTACGTGCAAAATAACATAGAATATGTACATACATGGTAACGTCATAATGCTTAACTTTTTGAAATATTGTTTACAGCTTTCGAATCTTGGAATATTACAGATTATTCGTACTACTCTTTTTGTACCCAGAAAACATTATTGGAAATCTTCATTCCCCCCCCCAAAAAAAAAACATTATACCCTGTTTTAATAGGCAATGAAAATAAGCAAAATACGCTGTTCTAATGATATTCATATGAACCGAATTCTTTAACGTTTTAAAGGCAAAACAAAGTTCACTAAGTAGTTTTGTCAAGTTATCTACATGGACTTTCCAATTTAAATTTTCATCAATCCATACACCTAAACATTTTGTGTGATGTTTGTAAGAAATCTTCGTATCATTTAAAATAAAATCAGGGAAAATGTTTACTTTATGATGGAAACCAATTGAAACTGTTTTATCTATATTTATAATAAGACCATTTTCATGAAACCAGTGTATGAATCTCTCTTTTAATTTATCTAGATTTAGATTTACTTCATTTATATCCCTCCCTGAAATTAAAACATTTGTATCATCAGCAAACATTGTTAATTTGATAACATTACAATTTTCGATAGTTTTATCTAAATCATTTATTTATATTAAGAATAAAAGTGGTCCTAATATGGAGCCCTGTGGGACACCACAATGAACATCCATTACTTGAGAATATATGGGTTTTGATTCCTTCTTTCTTGTGTCCAAGTCATTCCATTCAACTATCTGCTTTCTATTTTTAAGATAAGACTCAAACCATTTATTTGTAATCCCCCTGATACCACAGGAATTTAATTTTGATAACAAAATGTCAAGATTTACTAAATCAAAAGCTTTAGATAAATCCAAGAATAAGCCAATGCAAACTTTCTTACTGTCTAATTTTCTGTATATTTCTTGTAAAAATTGTTCCAATGCTGTATCAGTGGATTTACTTTTACGGAAACAATTTTGACTGTTCGTTAAAATCGTACTTATTAAAAAAAAGTAATTAATCTGTTATAAACAGCTCTTTCAAGAATTTTTGAAAATGTTGAGAGTATTGCTATAGGACGATAGTTTCCTAATTCATCCTTGGCGCCTTTCTTAAACAGAGGTTTTATTTTAGCAATTTTTAGGTTTTCGGGAACTTGACCAGTAGAAAGCGATAAATTTATTAGAAATAATAACGACCCTAGTAAATATGCGTAACATCTTTTAATTGGAAAACTAGAAATTTCGTCAAATCCATTTTTTAGGTCCTTGATTATGTTCGAGACTTCGGCTTCATTAACGAGCGTGAAAAAAATTGACGTAGCAAGATTATGGCTATTTCTTGAAGTTACACTATTTCCTTTTTTATGATGACTCTTCAGCCTTTTGGCAACATTAACAAAATAATCATGTCTTGGTTCAGACACGAGTTGACCGTTAAGTTTTATAATATTTGTTTTATCAATTTTTTACTGAATTGTTTTTATTTAACTCATTTTTCAATTACGTCCCATATTCGTTTGGATTTATTCATAGATTCTACAACGACTTTACTACTGTACATTTTTTTAGCTTCTCTGACAACTGTATTGTAAACTTTTTTTTATAATTTTGAAAATAGTTTATAAATTCAGAGGATGCGTTGTTGGTTTTGACAAATCTGCTAAGGGACTTGCGGATACCTCTTGTAATCCATCTATTAACAATTCGTTCTTTTTTAAAAATATTAATTTTTTTAATGGGAAATGTTTTGTTATAACAATAAGTGAGAGAGTGTAAAAAATGTTAGTTGCAGCGTCGATATCAGTTTGCTCGCAATCTTCCTTAGAGAGAAGATAGTTAAAATAATCAATAGTTTCTTCGTTAATTATTCTAATATTTTTATAAAGCATCTCATTAGTTTTAATGTTGTCATTACATTTATTTAAAACATTATCTAGTGTCAACAGTTGTCCGAAATGATCTGATAGGCCTGTTTCAAATACAACAATCGAAGAGTGCGAATTTGAATTTAGAAAGATCTGATCGATAGCAGTTTGAGATGTAGATCTAACTCTAAAGCAATCACACTCACCTGCTGTATGTACAACTACCCATATTATTTCCTAGTTTGCTCTGCTTGTCAGGACAGTGAATCCTGTGCAGGAACAGCTCCATAGCTTTCGCGCAGGCGCACCTTTTGTTTTTGGATCATAGGACCATCCAGGATTTAGACGTTTGTACAAGACAAGTGACAGGCAATAGATGTAGGTGTAGACCATTTCCCAAGGGTTGTAGACGGTAAGGTTGGTTCACTTTGACGTGCGGGGTGCAGGGAGCGGTCGTGACGTCACAAGTTTCTTTTCGTTTCCCTAGTCCATTTAAAAATAATGACGGGACAATGATGCGCTATTGCAATTTGCAACAGTTTTTATGATAAAAGAAAGAATGCAAATGTTTCTTTCTTTATTTTCCCAAAGAAAGATGTCAGAAAACAATGGATAGTGGCGTGTAAAAGATATGATAATTTTAATCCTAATACGAGCAGGATATGTTCACTGCACTCCCGAGAGGAAAACTATGAATTGGACTACAGAGCTTCATTACTTAGTATTGAAGTTAAGAGGTCACGAATTTTGAAACCAACTGGTAAGCAATTATTTTAATGCAATTACCTTTCAACTAAAAAAAAAGAAATTAAAAAAATGACAATATTATGTTCTCCTTCTTAGTTGGTTCTTTTTATTCCAACTTTAATTACAACAGTAAATTAAAATATTTTATGAAGTAACAGATTTAGCTTTAGCTTTACATTTCAGAAGGCTCTAATTATTTCCATAAAATCTCTCCAGTTACTGTTTTTTCTGATTTATATTAGCAAGGCCAAATTGCCATACCAGAATGAAGCTGTCTGACTCCTGAATTAATGACTGTAACACTATTCCAAATGCTCAACACAACCAAGAAAATTGCAAGACAAAGCGAAGAGGATGGTTTGGAACATGTAGCTGGATATATTGCTAACACCTTGGAACCGTAACTAAGAAAATTCACATGCAGTATGATTAAACAAAATTATCATGGGTCAGACATCTCTCATATCGGACACTTGGCTACAAACGTTCAAGAATATTGTTTCAATGTTTCGATTATTTCATGGTGTCAGCATTCAACAGGGAAAACATATTTTAAACAGGACTACAGACTTCTTAGCCTCCAATCCAGATCTACATATTGTTTCCTCGGAAATTCTTCAAACAGTTGTTAGAACTATTTTCTTTAGAATCAAATATTTAAATTCCAGACCAGAAGGACGCACGAGGCTGGATGATTATAAAATAAGGCAAATAAACAAGAAATACAAGAAAATGATCGATTAACATGTTTGTATTAAATCATCTTTTTTTTATTATTATTCATGTAATATTTTTGAAAGTTGATAAAATAATTAATCTCTTATGAAAAGAGATTAATTTTGAAGTTTGATGCTTAAATTCATTATTTTAAAACCATGCTGAAATGAGGTTTTTACATAAAAGTTTACGTCTTGTCTTCAATATAGCCTATTTTCTACACTTCAATCATGCTGTAGGTTTAACCTCATTTTCACCTGTTTCTAGGATGTAATACAGATCAGGAATAAAGCGTGTCACGAGAATGTTGTTCATTAAGAGTTACGTTACTTTTTAAATATATTAGCTTCTTATCGAATTGTTTTACGCAAGTCCACAACACTGTATGATCGAAACAGACATTTAGAATAATCATTGAAGCATGAAAACAAATACACAAACTTTATTCATAACATCGATGATTTATTTGTTGACATACTTCAACTTATAATCAATCAAACTCCCCGAATTCATATGATAGCATGTATTAATAGTAGCAACGCTTCATAAAGACTGAATTTCAAAGAAATTGAAAACACGAAAGTCTTCCCTAATCATCAGGAAGAAACTTAACGCGTCATACGTGAGCGGTCCTCTGATTGGTCAGCACAAAGTGAGGCAACCTGTGTGTCTATATTTATCATTGAGCTCTATTACATACTGGAGGTAGCACTGCATGATGAAAAATCGTGACAAAATCTGTTCTAAGTGCTTTGGAAATGTATAAACCGTGACCTTCAACTGTACCGTTACTGTACAGGATACAATTCACATTATTTATTTATTTTGTTAATAATTCCTGTAGATTAGTGTAAAGGGAAGCCACTGAAATGAAATTTCAAAATACTTTAAGTCAGTAGGCCTACTTAGAAGTTCCTTTTCTTCGAATCTGAAATTTAATTAGCCATGCTATTTATCTTCTTATTCTTGCGACAGACAATCGTCTGTAGCCTTTTGTTCTTTCTTAATTCTGTTTGGATAGGAGATGGTGGGAGATCATCTGTTTGTCTGTTTATCCATTTTCGTATAATTTTCAGCGAGGTCTTATACAAAATCATCTGCTTCCTCTTATTTCTGCAATTAAAAACTAGCATGAAAAATTTAGGCCTACATGCATAAGAATACTATGTTTACATGACTGACATATTTCATAATTTATATTCCTACTTGGTACCTAAAGTAGGCCTACTACTAACCACATTACGAACCAGAGGCGTACCGAGGGGGGGTTTGAACCCCACCCATTGATTAAAAAAAGGAAAATTATACAATTTTTTTAATTCTGCTTATAAATTGCTTAATACGAGTATAAAGCGTGGGAAGCATAAAACTCGTTATTGTGCATCTTAATTTTTAAAATTTTCCGGGGGAGGACCCCCTCTCCCCCCTCTCCCGGGGGGTATTCTATACCTCACAGATGTTGTAACCCCCCCCATATGGTCGGCCTGTTTACGCTTTGTTACGAACCAGTGGTCCTTTTGGAACAATAATTTTTTGAAGGTGTCCTGGAAAATTGAAGACTGATTGATGGTACAGCATCTTTTAGTAATTTTACAAGTGCACCAGACCTTGACTGATAGCAATCAGCAGCAATCAGTGTCTGCTGCTTAATTTACTGTACGCTGTGGGTGACCAATATTCTCTGCGCATTGCTTGAACCCACTTCTTCGGAATATCAGGTCAAGAAAATGGAAACCTGTACAAATAGGTAAGAAAAAGACAAGCGTTCGTGGCTAATCTACGATTGAGGTTAAGTCAGATTTGGCCAGTATCCTCGATGTAGATGTAGATGTAGTGTAGATGTAGATACCCTAGTAGCACAGATCGTTGGGCCAATGTTGGGAAATGATCGCCATGTTTCGTTGGCTAACGGTTAGGAATGTCCGTCGGGGTTCCGTTGGCAAAGTGCATTTTACCCAACCAACTGCCAACTGTAGCCAACCACTATCCAACAAAATCCCAACAGTTCCAACATAATTCCATCCATAAGCCAACCAAAATCCAACGATTACCCTACATTCCTCCATTGGGTTCTGCTTTTTGCCTTGGTTTCATGTTTATTTTGTCAAAATTAGGTAGTTGATAAAATATTTACCCCAGCAACTGCAATTTAAGAATGACTTATAAATCCATGCAAATCTTTCGCACTTCACCCCTTTTGATAATAGTCCAAGAAAACCAAGTATTTAGCTAACTAATAAATTCACTCATACAGATTCACAAAACACAGTATACAGTTCATATGTTGCTCTTAATTCAACCGTATACTGTATTTTGTGAATGTATAAGAATGAATTTATTAGTTAGCTAAATGCCTAGTTTTCCTGGGCACCTATCAAAAGGGGCGAAGTGCGAAAGATTTGCATGGACTTGCTAATCATTCTTAAATTGCAGTTGCTGAGGAAAATATTTTATCAACTACCTAATTATGATAAAATAAACATGAAACCAAGAACAAAAGCAAAACCTAATGGAGGAATATAGCTAAGTCATTGGATTTGGTTGGCTTATTGATGGTTATAATACTAATGATCGAGAACTTTATCCCATGAGGGGACAAGGCCTACTACCCATGTTGCATCTTCTTCCTCCATTCTTCTACATTGGCAGATGGTGGTCTTCATGACTGAAGCCGCTATTTCTTTATCAAGTGGCTCCTCGTCTTCATGAGGCTATGTGCACCCTGGTCCAGAATTCTATATCTCAGAAAAATGGTGATACATGGTATAACATAAGAAAAGAATCTTGGCTATAGGCTAAATAAAATTCAGAGAAATGAATAATGAATAGTTTATTGTTATTGCTGCTTTACAAGTTATGGATAAGTCAGATATATATATATATATATATATATATATATATATTTTATGAACTACATAACATGTATTATTAATAAACTTCATTTTTATGCAATGTGAGAATAGTTGATTTATGTAAGTTGATCTTTCCACCTTATGCCCTCAATATAGTCTAGGAAATCCAAGAATGTTACCATTAAGGTTTATAATATTATATGGTGTTAATCTTGATTTTCTCATAATATATATTTTAGCCTACTGTGATTACTTAATTTGCTATCCAGTTATAGCATCACCATTATTAGGCCTATACGTTAGAAATATAATCAACTCTATCTTCCATTCTATTTGCCTGTATAATTAAAAACATAGTTCATAACAGGGTTAAAAGGCGTATTTACATTATGTTTGAAAAACAGTCTAATCTGATTAGCTTAACCTGTAAGAGCTTTATTTCTAAAATGCTGTTCCATCTAATCCTATAGACCTATGCACTTAATAGATTAGCTTATTCATTATCAAATAATATTTAAAAGACTTCAATATAGGCTTAAAAAAGCTTTAACAATTTGTGTAAAATCTCTTCAAAATTCATAATAATTCTATCTATTATATTCTTAATTTACATTCAATTACAATGTTGATTGTAAGATACAGTTTGTAACATAATCTGAGTGTGTTCAAAAACAGGGTGCTTAGGAAAATATTTGGGCCTATGGGAGAGATGAAAATGGGGACTGGAGGAAACTGCATAACGACGAGCTTCATAATCTGTACTCGCCACCAGATATAGTAAGGGAAATGAAATCACAGGGAATGAAATGGGCTAATTGTGGGGGATAGTAGGATGGAATTAGTACAGAATTGGGTTGAATGCCAGGTGCAAGGGTATTTTATGTTTATTGTGAAATATTAGGTGACATGCCAATCACAATTACGCATTACCGGCGTTGAGCAGCGGCTACAGGCATGATGGCATGACCTGCAGGGAAGCGGGGCAGGCAGCAAGCAGGAAGTGGCCAGGCGAGTGGAAAGGGGAACGCGTGGGGCGCAAAGTTCCATTATTCCCATTTTATTCCATAATCTAGTAATATTTTACTTTTACAAAGACTGATGTTAGGATCATTAGCGAAATTGATTAGGCCTACACACAACATTTTAGACTTAATTTTAAATTTAATTCTACAAACTGTAGCCTATTGGGGTTATAACCAAAATTGTGACTGAATGTAGGCCTAAATTAAGAATAGAACAGATAGAATTCTTTAGAAATTTGAAGAGATTTTACATGTTTGGTAAAGTTGTTTTAAATAACCTAATCTATTAAGTGCACATATAGGCCTATAGGGATAGATGAAACAATTTGATGGAAAAGGATTCTAGCAATCAAGTTAAGCTAATCAGATTTAGACGGTTATTCAAACATAATGTAAATGCATTTTTAACCCTGTCATGAACTATGTTTTTAAATTATACAGGCAAACAGAAAGCAAATTACTTGGTAGAGTTGATTATATAACTAACGTAGGCCTAAAGCTCTATCCACAACGTGCAGTTGGCAGTCTGTAGTTGGTAGTCAAAGTAAAACGTGTGGTGAGTATGCCATTCACAAAGTACGGTACAGTTGCAGTCAGCAGTTGGTATTTGGCAGTCGAGAAATTCATCTTCGACTACCGACTGCAAGTTACATATTACGAGATTGAAAATTATTTACTAGTGCAAAGAAATAGGGTAAAATCCCATCTAAGGAGATCATTTTTTTAAAACCGAGATTCTCTTCATAAAACACTTATATCACATGAATTTTGTTATAGATTGATGTGTGGAGAGGAGATGTTGTTTTGGCGAATGATTTGGTCCATCCCACCCGCCCTAATTGATACACTTTCTTTTATATCACGATCTAGCGAAAACTCTCTTCTTCTCCACCATTTTTCTGTCCTCGTCCTCCTGATTGGACGTTGGAGGTGTGACGTCATATTGCTAAACAGTGGATGAACAGTGTGACAAACCCACAAGCCACTAGCTGCTCGTAAGAAATGGTGGTTGTGCTATTCAGTATATTGCTCCTTAACTAACAAACGTTCCTAACCTAACAAAACATCGGAGGTATTCAGTATATTGCTCCTTAACTAACATAAACGTTCCTAACCTAACAAAACATCGGAAGTATTCAGTATATTGCTCCTTAACTAACATAAACGTTCCTAACCTAACAGTTGGTAACCGTGTATCGGTCATAAACAAAAAATCACACAGTCCGTGAAAATGTAAAGATCGCGTGAAATGATCTCCTTAGTTGGGATTATGCCAGAAATAGTTTAGGTTACTATGAAAAGCAAGATGTGTTTATTATAGCCTACATATTGTGCACTATAAATCAATTCCTTCCCATATTTGTACTGTAAAATGTTTCCCTAACCTCAATGTTAACTGCATATTGTACTGCACATTGTGGATAGAGCTTAATAATGATGGCATAACTGGTCACAACACAACTGGGTAACAAATTAATTAATCAAAGTACCGGCAATTAAAGGCTAAGAGTGCACATTATAACTTATATGAAAATATAAAGACATCATAATTAAATGTTACTGGCAACATTCCCTGGATTTCTGAGGGCATAACGTGGAAAGACTTACATAAATTTATATAACATGCGTTTACATGAAATACTAAGGCCTACGGTAACATGCACGGTATAATAAATCGAAATAAATAAATAAATAAATAAATACTTGATTCTGACACATAACTCCATATATGCAGATTTGAAATCTTGAAAATCCCAATTGATCTTGCGAACTGTTCCAATTTAGTTGGAATTTCGTTGCTTATGCTCCTCCTTTGCTTTGATTTCCTTCTGCCTTGATTTCAGTAAATCATCTGAAACAAATAAAGGTACCTCTTCAATTATAACATAAATTTAGAATAGCCTATAAATGATAGGCCTATTTATTTTTAGAGGCTGTATTTCATGCAACACTCATAATACAGTATTGTGTAAAAATGATAACGTTATATATTCAGAGAACAATCAAAGGGCTTACCTAATATTATGTAAAAGAACGAGATCAAACACCATTCCACTCAACAGCTCAAGATGGCGAATGCACGCTAGCATGTAGCGCCTCTTCCCCGGCAATCCCCACAATGCACCGGTACGAGGCGCGCCGGAAATTGCCGAATATTCGTGTGATTATAACTTTTCGCATACAGGTAACACATAATGAGTTCGAATAATTAATGAACTAACACTATTTTATTTTATGAGAATTAAAAATTTCACGCTTATAATGTTATTTCAACACTTTTTAATTTTAACATAAATGCGATCACATTACAACGACATTTTTTGTTGGGCCAGCCAACGGTAGGGCGAGCGCGAATTGGGCTAACGTCATAATCCCAACGGTAGGACTTAGCGCATGACGCAACGGAAACGTACATAGGGGAAACCGAGGAAATTACAACGAACGTTTCCCCAACATATCCCAACCATGCCAACCAAATACAGCCGTTAGGCCAACGAAGTGTGCTACTAGGGATATTGCACAATGTGCATTGATTGTGTAATCTTCCCATCTCTACTTTTCCACAAAGAATCCACCCAAAGATAAAGTATGTTTAAAAATGGGATAGAGCAATAATAAGGACAGACAGCTTAAGTTACTGATAAGGATGATGGATGTTCGATGCATTTTTTTGTGATGACATAATTATTAAATAATATATTGTGTCAATGGCATTATGGTCAAAATTCTGCAGTTTAGGTGGCGTTTGAAGATGTAGGTAGCCTTGCCCATGTTTTTCTGAATTTACCAAAATATTTCACAAAGCACTCAACAGTTTGCAGGAGTCCTACCTAATAAGACGAGAATAAACCACACACCAAGAGAGCTGACTCCCGAACCTTTTCCATTAAGTTCTGATGAGGGTAGTTTGCCAAAGGTTTCATATTCACTAGAAGGGGACTCATTAATTAAAAACATAAACCTACATGAAGTAGACAACAAAATATGAATAGAAATTTGGGTAAACTACGCTAAGGTTGAACATTACCGAAATTTGACCTAAACCGAGAACAAAATTTCCATGCAGAATGAAAAAATTGCTACCTTGAAAGGAAATTAGCTGCTGAGAACAGTTAAAAGTCAGTAAAGAATCAGAAGATAGGTTTCAATTCAATGCCATATCAGATAACTTTCAGTGTGAAAATGACGAAAGCAAATGCCTTGGTGGATAATCTGACTAAGTTTGTGTTGGTGCCATGCGATTAAAGAAATGGTTTTCTAGTACTCGTTTACTTTCTCACATTTACAAATATAAAAAAAGTATTATAGTCGTAAAGAAAAGTAAAAATCGAAATGACACCAATAAAACATGTTTTAAAAATGCCCACAAACCGAAAAAAGTGTTTCTGGAATGATATCTGCGTGTCTGTATGTGTGTAGTGGAAAAACAGAGCATTGTTAAATGAACTTAGAATTTTTTCATCATCTTAGAATTTGTTTTCTATAACTTAAATTTTCATGAAAACTTCATTGATATTTTTTAAATGCCTCTAACGATTTTAGTAAAAACATCAATAATTTCATAGATCCTGTACTTCTCTATGATGATGTAATGATATAGACACAAAATAAGTAGGACAATATCAGAACACACCTCAAAGTGAATGTTTCCTGTGAATATCTTAGGAGAAAAATTAATTTATTGTAATTGTAATTTATTTTCCACCTGAAACTGATGCTTCAAAATCGCAAAAAATACACGTTTTCTGCCCGTTTTTCACTCATAACTCACGAACGAAAGCGAAAATTAAAATTCCGGCTTCGAGGTGCATTTTCCGACCCTTCAGTCCACCTATGTTTAAAATTTCAGATCTCTGCGTTGAGTAGATTTCGCTGGGCATCGCGGACAGACGGAGGACAGACACTTCCTTTTATTAATATAGATATGTACATTTATTAAATTAGCTACAGTGTATACAGATCTAACAGTGTTTTAAATTATGAAAAGGATGAATTCAGATATTCGTCGACCGGAAAGAATAAATGGTCCAAGAGGATGAGCTTGACTTTTTTCTTAAATTGTGCAAAGTTCAGTGATTCAATCTCTTGGGGGAGCTTATTGTAAAGTTGATTTGAGTTTTTGCTAGTCTGCACTGGTTGAAATGGATGTTGTTAGCATTTCTGTTCTTGTGTATGAAAGCTGTTGTCTCCAGAATATATAAGCAAGGTAATGGGAGAACTTTAAATTCATTGAAAATAGGTTTGGTGTGTGTTCTTAGAGGTACTTTTTTCATAATTCTGACGATACGTTTTTGGAGTCTGAACACATGAATGGCTTTAGATGAGATGCCCCAAAAGGGTATTGCGTAAGTTAAAATAGATTGTACATAGCCAAAGTACGCGATTTTTAAAATTTCTGGTGTGCAGGAGTTAACTAGGACTCTCATTGCAAAACTAGTGCGAGAAAGTTTCTCATGGAGATAAGAAATATGGGATTCCCATGATAAGGTGGAGTCTATCCAAGTCTATTGTTGTACAATGCCTGTGCTAGAGTCAAACAAACTACTTTATTTTCTTTAGAGTCATTTGTGCATCTCTAACAACTCCACAAGAGTGACTCAAATTTAGGGTAGGTTTTATTCAAGGTCATATTCTGTTTCAAATTATAAAAAATTGAGATATTACTGATTTTTCTAGGGTGTGTCGTCACGAAGAGATATATTTCCTAAAATTTGCCCCATTCCATCAATTGACGTTGAAAGGCTATTTTCCGTCTGTAACAACATTGTTTCAGTGAATGAAGAAAATATCGTTGTTCTTGCATGGTTGTCTCTTAAATATAATAATAAATTGTAGTGGGTACACTTCTGTCTGAAGCGTTTCCTGCAAAGCAATAAGCTGGTTGAATAGCAATGTAGCTATGTAGCGATATTGTAGTGATTCTGTCTATGTTATGTACTACAAACATTCACAAAGGGGATGTTGAGCAACTGACCACAATTTCCAATTTTTCAAATCTCAATTTTTTAGTTTGATGCATCTCTTTTAACTGCTCACGTAACTTATTTATTTTGGTAAGTGGACTCTCTCTAACTCACATTCCCTTGACTCACAGCCATCACTTGATACCAGGTGAATCACAAACCTCTTTACTATCACTTTCAATATCATTAGTAAAGGAATATTTATAATGATTGGGCGCCACCTTTACTGTGCTCACTTTCTAACTTGCATTAGGAGATGCCTGTAACAATTCAAACCAAGTTAAAACTCAGAGGAAACGTGCGTGGGATGTGTGACATTTGGTGACGCTACCATTGCTACAGCACAAATTAATAAGCAAATCGAATTCCCATTTTCCTTTTCTAACACAAATATGCATAATGTTTATTCTCAGATGTATATAAATTGCATTTGAATGAAAATTTTTTTTATACAATTAGCCTTCAACATTTTCCTCTATATTTTTAACTTGTCTTGTCTTGTGATTGGATGTGCACATTACTTTTGCGCAACTTTAAATCAATTTTATCATTTAAATTACATTGATATGTAGATTAATTCCTGCTTTCTACCAGTATTTATTTCTTCCTTGTACTAGAACACCAAAGAATCTTAAATCACTTAATAACGCAGACATTCAATTATCCGTGGTATCATTTTCTCCTAAACTCAATCACAGTTAAATACCCCTTTCTAAAATATTTCTCTTACCCATATTTACAGGTTCTTTCACTCCTTCATTTTAACCAGTTATTTTATTAACAGGCCCACAAAAACTCAATATATCTCCAGAGTTTCGGTTTAATCCACCTTTTTCTGCTCATTTACTTCTAACCTGAGACTTTTCTTCGTATCTGAACCTCTCTGCACATTTTAACATTTATTTTTCTATAACTTTCAACTTTTTAGACTGATAATGTTCCCAATTCTTAACTTCCTCTTTCTCTAAACATTTATTCTTAGGGATACTCTTCACTTTGAAATCTTAACTGAGAATTTGAATTCCTTTTTACACCTTATTTTGTATTGCCCACAATTCTAAACCTACTATTTTTAATAACAAAAAATATTCCTAAAGAATTAAGATGACTGACAAAGCTATGGACATTGTATCCTGACAGCGAAGAAAGAATTATTATTATTATTACTCTAATACTCAACATTTAAGAGTTTGCTTGGGGATATTCCCCAGTGTATATATTGTACTTTTTGTTACTGCAATTTGATGTCCTTTTTGATTATTTAAATTTACATATATATATATATATATTAATAAGCCATGGATATTGATTGTAGGAACTGAAACTAACATATTTCAGGACATGAATTAATCCAGATTAATTACAACTTTGTTCTGTTTGTTTCAGGTACGTGTACTGGAAGTCCTATGTGTTGTGAGACCCCAGAGGTCCGATAATTCACCTGTACGGCTGTAAGGTTGCATTACCTACACACATATTATATAAGCTCTGTATTCAGATTAAAAATTGTAGTAAAGCTAACTTCTTTACACTGGTATTTTCATATAAAATATGGCACGTAATTTTGGGTCGCATTGGCCAGGACTGTGAACTTATGCTGTGGCAATGAACTCAAACTATATCTGATATTCTCTACGGCCTGTATTGCACGCTACAGCATATACCCAGTATTACAAACATGATGAAGCTGGACATAATACAAGAGACTCGGTTGAATTGGTATAATAATAAATCAGGCATATTATAAAATCCATCAAAATTAATTTCTCCAGCATTTAAACTAAATATTAGATGACTAGAATGTTTGAGTAGAATTTATTACCATAAATATATAACTATACTGTATAACACATAATTCTTTCAATATAATAAAATCAGGTAAACTGATGTAACAAAGTGCAAGTATGCTTTTGTTTAATCAGTGATAATTTCAATTATGATATGCAGAAAATAAGTCATTTTTTAAATCGATTTTCGAGTTAAGCTTCAGATCAATTCATTAACAGGGCTTACGGGTAAAGTTTGGTAAGCATATGTAAAGGAATATGTACTCGCGATAACTCATATACGCTTTATCGGATTTTCATGAAACTTGTTTTACGCATTTAAACGTCCATGAGAAGAAGCCTATTGATATTGGACCAAATCGGTTGATCGGTACCGGAGTAATACATTAGAAAGAATTTATGAAATGCAAATCAGTTCTCATGACAACATATTGCTTTAGAGTGTTCATATACGGCTTTGGAAGTTGCAATAAGTTAGCTATGACAAATAAAACTATACAAACATTCCTTCACATAAAATGTTTATCACACTTTAGACGTTTGTTTGTTTGTTCTTCCATAAGCCCTTGCTTAATGAATCAATCTGGAGCTTAACTCTGAGATCGATTAGGGCCTACAAAATTTTTTTCTTTCTGAGGACGATTTTATGCGTGTGCTGTATGAAGGAAAGTATGACATTGTAGGGTAAAGAATACAGGACTTCATGAATATAAAATTCAAGGTTTCAGATTTATTTCATGAAGATAGGAGAAAAGTTTATTTGTAGAGAAGAAATATTAATTGGAGTGAATTCATTTAGATGTAATTTTCTCTTCCTTGTTGAATGATTAATATAGGAAAGCTTAAATGTGCTATGTATTTTGTAATGGGAGATAAGTTACAGCCGCACGAACTCTACACCAGCTGCTTGTGGTGTCGAGATCCCCTCACTTCTGTTGTGTAGTTTGCGGGACCCTCTTGATTCCTTTTTAGTAGACGCAGTCTAAAACAGATGTTTTGTTTTACTGTTAACACGCCGAAAAATACGAGTTTTGATTTCAATTTTACCTCACTTTCACAATGTCTTAGGGAGTTATCTTTTTTACAGACTCCACAGCGCACTCCAACTGCAAAAGGGACCTTATTTATGTTTTGGTCGGTTCACTAGATTAATCATTTTAATTATTATATCATGGATTACTTTAGATATGAGGCATTTGTTGTAGTTACGTACTGTTAATATTTTATTTTAGTTAGGTTTATCTAGGCTTATCAAACTTTCTCAAGAAGCCATGTTCTAAAACTAAATTTTTTTTAATGTGACATAGTGCCCAGTAGCAGGTACCGCGGCTTCGCCCACGATAATTAATTCGAATATTAAAAATTGAGAGCAAAATAATTAAAACATACTTATTATTTACACTTACATGCGTATCATTCATAAATTATACGATTAATAATTATAACGAAACATCTAAAAATCCGGCTTTGAAGTGCATTCCACGACTAGAAAGCGCCGCTTGGGGTGCCCAGAAAACCCCTGCATAGTGAATTCCGTCCAAATCGATCAATGTTTGCCCATGAATACCTATGTTCATGATAACTCTTCCGTCTAAGTTGAATTTCAGATGACTCAGTGCCTTAACATTATAAACAAATGAATCGACCTGGGTGTGCTTACAAAATTAAAGTGATCGATAATTCCATGCGATATGTTGAAAAAATAGAGATCCTATACTTTTATTTCCAAGTTATGACAAAAAAGGCAAAGCCACTGAAATTGATTTCACAATTGAAATGTATTAAAGTCCGGCTTTGAACTGCATACATCCATGTTTAAAATTTCAGATTTCTGCGTGCAGTAGATTTCGCTGGGCATCGTACATAGAAAGACAGAAAAAGAGACAAACACTTCCTGTAGATGGCACTTGGTTATATCAGTTTACCTGATTTTATTTACTTGGCTAAAGTATGCACAGTTTTATTATTCAATGACCACCACACATCTATTTTGTTGCTGTGGAATGTTTAGATCTAGGACCAACCCAGCTACGAAATATATAAGGCTGTGGAACTAAGTACATTTTCTTTTATTAACAATAACTCATTTAATAACAATACAGAGAATAGTTTGATAGTGTAAGTAGCAGCTTGGAATAGCAGTATTCTGGCCAATATTTATTTGAACTGACTGGCTAATAGCAGTTTGTAACCTTCGCAGTGGGGATAAGTAGAAGCCAATTACATTATAATTGTTATTAAGCTCAGTTGAATTAAATTGTAAAGTAGTTACTTAGGTTAGGGTGTTCTTAATTAAGACTAATAAAACCTATATGTACAAGTTAATATTATTTGCTGAAATATTTACAAAAAATTATTATATTCATACTCTGAGCTATTTTATTGGCAATTGATTAAATTGTACAAACAAAATAAAATGATATTTTCCCCACATGCATGCTTATAGTAATTTACTATATTCAAGTAATTAATAATTATTAAATAATTTTTCATCAGAAGTTCTGAATGCCATTCAAGTACTTAGTTAATATTTATAAAAATTACCCAACAAAATTAACAGCAGGATTCTTACTTCATAAGAAATTGTAAATATATTCAAGGAAATTATTATTATTATATATTTTTCATAAAACAAAAACTCCATTCATAACTCTTGGAATTCTGAGTATCATTTAAACAATCAATTATTATGTTGTGTTCATAAAAATATTAACAATAGTCTCTAGCATAACTTAATGCTGAGAAATATTAAACAATCAGTAATTATATATTACAACTTATTCACAGATACATCAGCAACAAGCCCTACCATAACTTACACAGAAATACTTAATATAATTCAAGTAATAAATTATTCACCACGAGAGCTATGCGACCTGATTGCCACAAGTTATATTTAGGACGTACAAACGAACACGCTGTTATTGTGCGAGTTATTACACAATTGTAACAAAATGAAATTCAGGAACTGATTTTAATGTGAATCTTATGTACATGTAGGCCTCCTAAGTTATTACTGGGCTTTATACCATTCTACCCTTATATATGTATATATCAGGGGCATATACTCTACTGGTGCTATGCGTGCGACGCACACCCTAATTCTGGATGGAATATATTCATCCAATATGTTTGATTTATTCAGTAAATTGTACAAAAATCAAAGTAATTTTCATTGATGAAATGAGAAAACAAGGGCCTTGCTGCGAGTCTGTCACCCGTGTGTCAGATATCAGAATGAGTTTCTGAGCAGGCGGAGGCGTGGCCTTGCCTGGAGGCTAGAACTTGTGTGCTGTGAGTTTTCAAGAATGGCGATATCCTGAACGCGGGGTGAAAAAGGGAATATATTATGCATGGTGGAGACTTGACAGTATCTGAGTGCCATGCGTGCTACTGAACTCCAGCACTCAGTTGTGTTGTAGCGAAGTATATTGCAATTTTAAGAAGTTCCAAAGGAAATTATTGTAAATATTATTTTATTTAATGTTGTCAAAAGTGTTTTATCAAGTTACATTTTTGTGAATATTTAGCGAATACTCACAGAATTAAACATGTGACGAATATTAAAAAGGAATTTAATGAAACTAAGCTATCTCTGTCATTCTGGTGTCTTTAAGCGAGGTTTTTTTTATACCACTGTTTAACGATCGCTCGAACATACATAAATGTGTATCATGAATTAAGTGATTATTGAAGAGGAATTTTTATGGCATTATTTTGCATTTTTCGTTTTCAATATAGGCCTATATGTGTTTTTTTCGTATTTTTTCATTCATTCATTTCGTTCTCTAAGATTTCAATATGCACCAATTCTTTCAGTCAGTCGATTTAGTCCAATATCAATAGGCTTCGTCCCATGGACGTTACAAATGCGTATACCAAGTTTCATGAATCCGATAAAGCGTATTTTATTTGTGGCGCGTACAGACACACGGACAGACAGACATTTTCCTGTCCCCCTCACACTGACACTTAATAATGAAGTTATTGTAGTATGGTGACGGTGCCGGCGGCAGCAATTTCTCAAAATTTCTGTGGACGCCCAGAACTGACACAACTCTACCAGCAAGTGTTTTTCACTGATTGCAACCCTAGAAGTAAGTGCTTATACTTCAAGTTTGTATTTATTTAAAGTTTTCTGTCGACATACCCTGTGTTTGTGTCCTAAGTATACACATGTGTATTCCAACTTAGTTGTATGCACATTCTATTTATTAAGTGCCTGTTTGGTACATTATGAGATTGTGTGGGGGACGGGAAAACGTCTGTTCGTCTGTCTACCCCTTTATCTGTACACGCGATATCTCAAATACGCTTTATAGGATTGTCATTATACGTGGTATACGCATTTATAATTTCCATGGAAAGAAGCCTATTGATTTTGGACCAAATAGACTGATCGGTACCGGAGTAATGCCCAATTTAGTGGTATGTATTAGAAAGAATTTATCAAATGCAAATCAGTTCTCATGACAACATAATGTTTTACAGTGTTAATAAATTATTATAAGGCTTTGGAAGTTGCAGTGCAGATTTCTTTGACAAATAACACTACCCACATATTCCTTCACATATGTTTATCAAACTAGTCAGATAATTGTTTATTCCGTTGGTCAAGTTGAAATGAATACTGTTATAAACAGAAGATTTACAGTGAAATAATTAGGCCTACGTACATTAAGCGGAGTTCTTTGTCAGTGTATTTTGTGAAATGTTGACATATTTTAAGAATGTCTTATATCAGTGTATACGAGTTTGAATTAAGGTTAAGTATCAAACTTTAGACCTTTGTTCTTTCGTAAGCCCTGCTTAATGAATCTTAGTCGATCTGGAGCATAACTCGGAGGTAGATTACAAAAATAACTTTTTTCTTAATATTATAATTGCAATTATCACTCATTAAACAAAAGCTTTCTGGCACTTTTTTACAACAATAAACCTGATTTTTATTAACCTATTGGTTGTAAAGCACTGTATTACCTATGAAATAATTGTTTAGATAAATTCGTCCCCCCCCCCCGGATGTCAGTCATCTACGTATTGACGTGTCTCACTGATACTAAGTTAAATAGCAGAAGAGAATGCGAGAAAAAATTGGTTTGATGCCTCACAGAGCTCAATGTGTATTATAAAATGTATTTACCTAGAATCGCAGTCCGTCTAATGTCTACAACGTGCTTCTAGTTCTGAAGTCAGAATCAGCATCCAGACCACTGTGTACTTTAGCAATCTCTCACTGTACTAATATTTGTAAAAGGAACATCTAATAAACAAAACAGTTAACCTGCACCGCGGCCTCGGATATAATAATAATAATAATAATAATATTATTATTATTATTATTATTATCATTATCCATAGTGTATTAAATGGACGATGACAGGACTAAAAAAACTAAGGATGGGGAAAAAAAGAGCTTAAATTAATGCAAAAATCAGTAATTGTAGGCACAACATCCATAGTCAGAGCATTTCTCAATGTACCAATATAATGCTGCATCTTGCGAAAAACGCTGATGCAATAGAAGAACTCACAAACAAGCGATGAAAAATAACAATAATAATAACAATAAATAATAAAAAATAATAACAATAATAAATAATAATAATTAATAATAAGAATAATACTTACTTACTCAAAGGCAATAGACAACTCCTCAGCAAGCTAAAGGAATATGGAATTCGAAGGTTCATTGTCGCGCTTACCTGAGCCCGCCATTCAACCCTATTCTGTGCTAACTCTATCGAATCATCCCTCGCATAATTAATCAATTTCATTTCAATTTATTCAATTCAATTTATTCACCTTCAGGAATACAAGATTCATGGCTTCGTCAAGGGGTTTAACTTACATAATAAACATACAATACTAAATAAAAAGAAAGAAAGAAAAAAACTCAAGTACATATTACAGGTATTAAAAATAATATACGGACTAATTGAATCAACATTACTCAATAGTAAAATAAAAGAAGGTGAAACTACAAAATATTATTCATCTAATAAAACAAATATTCATCTACAGAATAGTACAATTCATTACATAGGAAAGCAGATAATTCAATCTTGAATTTGGTAAAATTTTCAATTTCTTTAGTTTTGGTAGGTAATTTATTGAAGAGTTGTATTCCATTATGTGTGAGAGAATTTTCAAATAATTTTGTATTGTGACTGATTAAGGCTAAATTCGATTTTCCTCTTGTATTATCAGAATAAATATCTAGAAATATGCCTGAAAGAATGGATAATGAAATGTCGAAAAATGGGAATCCAGTTAGATGAGGAAAAGTTCTTACATAATTTGCTGTACAACTACCCATATTATTTCCTAGTTTGCTCTGCTTGACAGGACAGTGAAACCTGTGCAAGAACAGCTTCATAGCTTTCGCGCAGGCGCACCTTATGTTTTTGGATCATAGGACCATCCAGGATTTAGACGTCTGTACAAGACAAGTGGGGTGGGAAAAATGGGGTGGCTTTAATAGTACACCGTAATATTGCAAATGTAGTCATGGAGTACAATACGGTAAATGACAGGATAATATGCTTAAAAGTGGACACCATACCGGTTAAAACTGTTATAGTGCAATTGTATGCTCCTACAGCTGAAGCTGAAGATAATGAAATAGACAACTTCTACGGGCAATTACAAGACATCCTAGACAGTGTTTCAAACAAAACTTTTCTTGTTGTCATGGGCGACTTCAATGCCAAAGTAGGCGACAAACCAGTAAATAATGTTACTGGCAAGTTCGGACTTGGCCAGAGAAACTCAAGAGGTGATAATCTGGTAGAATTTTGTCAAGAAAACAATCTATTTATAAGTAACACAATATTCATGAAACCAAATGAAAGGCTTCACACTTGGACGTCACCTGGCGGCAGTTTTAAAAATCAAATTGACTATATATTAGGCAGGAATAGGTGGCGCAGTGCTTTCGAAGATGTTCACACAATAAAGGAGTCAGACTGTGGTTCGGACCATGAGTTATTGCTAGCAAAAGTTAAACTCAAGCTAAAAAGACCAAGCAGTATTTCTGAAAAGACAATGAAATTCGACGCGAATGCTATTGATGTTAACTTTCGTACAAGAATAAAAGAAAAAATCCAAACTCTCCCAAATAATGTTGACTTCAATGCCGAAGAATGGTGGAGTGCCATGAAATCCACCATTATATGCACAGCACAAGAAAAGCTACCCTTGAAGGAAAAAATAAAGCACAACAGTTGGCTATCCATAGAGGCAATAGCAAAAGCAGAAGAACGCAGGAAAGCTAAGATTAATGACGATCTAGCACAGATGCGTATATTAAATGCAGAGTTTCAAAGATTAGCAAGAAGGGACAAAGAGAATTACATCAAATCTCAATGTAAGGAAATTGAAGCAAACAAGATGTCAAACAGAACACGTGATATGTTTAATATGATACGAAAAATATCTCGAGAATTTGTACCTAGATCAGGAGCAGTTAAAAGCAAAGACGGAGATATTCTAACTAATAAAAATGATATTTTGGCTAGATGGAAGGAGTATGTAGAAGAATTATATATGAAAACACTTCCAGAAACAAGCGGTGCGGAACCAGTATCATATACACCAGAACCACTGATCTTGGACGAGGAAATTAGATGGGCCATTAAGCACATTCCTAACAACAAAGCAGTTGGTAGTGACTATATACCAATAGAAATGATCCAAGGAGCTACTGAAGAACTAATTCCTATATTAAGGAATCTCTGCAATACAATTTGGACTACAGAAGTCTGGCCAGAAGAATGGAAGAAATCAGTTTTCATAGTACTTCCTAAAAAGGGCGACACAAGACAGTGTACCAACAATAGAACAATTGCTCTAATATCACACTGCAGTAAGATCATGCTAAAAATCTTACAGAAAAGAATGGAGCCTTACATTGAACAAGCTATGATGATAGATCAAGCAGGATTTAGAAGGAATAGAGGCACACGTGATCATATAGCCAATTTGAGATGGATCATAGAGTCTGCACATGAATTCCAGAAGAAAGTATTTTTGTGTTTTATTGACTATACAAAAGCTTTCGACTGCGTAGATCATAACAGGATGCTAGAAGCAATGCGTCACATTGGTATTCCTGAACATCTGGTATCAATTGTTAAAAACTTATACACGAACCAAACAGCAAAAGTAAAGATCGAGCAAGGAGAAACAGACTGGATTAAAATTTGCAAAGGAGTTAGACAGGGGTGTATAATTTCTCCAGCTCTGTTCAATGTTTACAGTGAACTCATTATATCGCAAGCTAATCTGGACCAGCTATCAGCAGGTATAAGAATTGGCGGACGGAAAGTAAACATACTTAGATACGCGGATGACACCACCCTCCTAGCGGATAACGCAGAAGAACTACAAGACATGATCACAAGCATTATGAATATTAGTGAGAGATATGGCCTTCACCTAAATCTATCCAAAACTAAAGTCATGTGCATTGGTGATGATATCGATATCAGAGTGAACGGTCAGACCATCCGCGAAGTTACAGAATTTAATTTCCTTGGCTCACTGATCAATAAAGATGGTTATATCAAGCACGAAATTAAAAGAAGAATAGGTCTGAGTAAAGTGGCAATGGTCAAATTAACTAAAGTAATGAAAGACTCTGACATATCAAGGAATACGAAAATGTCCATTGTAAAGACCATGGTATTTCCAGTCGTGCTCTACGGTAGTGAAAGTTGGACTCTTCATAAAGAGGACAAAAAGAGACTAGACCGATTCGAGCTATGGACGTGGAGGAAAATGCTGCGTGTATCCTGGAAAGACAAAAGAACGAATGCATCAATTTTGGAAGAAATCAATCCTGGAAATTCCCTAACTGCAATTGCTATTAAAAACAAACTAACATATTTCGGTCATCTGCTCAGAAGAAATGATTCATTGGAAAAAGACCTAATGATAGGCATCACACAAGGCAGCAGGAAACAAGGCAGACGTAGAATTAGATGGACAGACGGGATTAAGGACACCCTTAAGATGGAATGGGCACAGATCATTAGGCTTGCAGAATCTAGATCTGAATGGAGAGATGCTGTTCAACAGGTTACGAAACGCATAACAAGAGACAATGTTAGGCTGGCACCCTAAACTGCTGTGCATATCCTATAAAAGGGGATCTCCAGAGATCGTTCGCGATCTACGGACCTACTACTACTACAAGACAAGTGACAGGCAATAGATGTAGGTGTAGACCATTTCCCAAGGGTTGTAGACGGTAAGGTTGGTTCACTTTGTCGTTCCCTTGCCGAAGTCTTTGCGGGGTGCAGGGAGCGGTCATGACGTCACAAGTTTCTGTTCGTTTCTCTCTTATTGCTAGTCCATTTAAAAATGACGGGACAATGAGATGTGCTATTGCAATTTGCAACAGTTTTAATGATAAAAGAAAGAATGCAAATGTGTCTTTCTTTATTTTCCCAAAGAAAGCAATGGATAGTGGCGTGTAAAAGACAGGATAATTTTAATCCTAATACGAGCGAAATATGTTCACTCCACTCCCAAGAGGAAGACTTTGAATTGGACTACAGAGCTTCATTACTTAGTATTGAAGTTAAGAGGTCACGAATTTTGAAACCAACTGGCCAGCAATTATTTTAATGCAATTACCTTTCAACTAAAAATAAATAAAAATAATTATAATAATAATAATAATAATAATAATAATAATAATAATGATAATAATAATAATAATAATAATAATAATAATAATAATAATAATAATAAATTACAATATTATGTTCTCCCTCTTAGTTGGTTTTTTTATTCCAACTTTAATTACATATTTTATGAAGTAACAGATTTAGCTTTAGTTTTACATTTCAGAAGGCTCTAATTATTTCCATAAAATCTCTCCAGTTACTGTTTTTTCTTATTTATATTAGCAAGGCCAAATTGCTGTCTGACTCCTGAATTAGATGACTGTAACACTATTCCAAATGCTGAACACAACCAAGACTGGAATTTAAGAAAGCTAAGAGGATGGTTTGGAACATGTAGCTGGATATATTGCTAACAAATATAAAGATATAAGATATCCACACCTTGGAACCTTAACTCATAAAATTCACATGCAGTATGATTAAACAAAATTATCATGGGTCAGACATCTCTCATGTTCAAGAATATTGTTGTTGGGGCTGGATGATTATAAAATAAGACAAATAAACAAGAAATACAAGAAAATTAACGATTAACATGTTTGTACTAAATCATCTTTTTTATTATTATTCATGTAATATTTTTGAAAGTTGATAAAATAATTAATCTCTTATGAAAAGAGATTAATTTTGAAGTTTGATGCTTAAATTCATTATTTTAAAACCATGCTGAAATGAGGTTCTTATATAAAAGTTTACGTCTTGTCTTCAATATAGCCTATTTTCTACACTTCAATCATGCAGTAGGTTTAACCTCATTTTCACCTGTTTCTAGGATGTAATACAGATCAGGAATAAAGCGTGTCACGAGACAAGAATGTTATTAATTAGGAGTTAGGTTACTTTTTAAATATATTCGCTTCTTATCGAATTGATTTACGCAAGTTCACAACACTGCAAGGTCGAAACAAACATTTAGAGTAATCATTGAAGCATGAAAACAAAAACACAAACTTTATTCATAACATCGATGATTTATTTGTTGACATACTTCAACTTATAATCAATCAAACACCCCGAATTCATATGATAGCATGTATTGATAGTAGCAACGCTTCATAAAGACTAAATTTCAAAGAAATTGAAAATACGAAAGTCTTCCCTCAGTCTCAGGAAGAAACTTAACGCGTCATACGTGAGCGGTCCTCTGATTGGTCAGCACAAAGTGAGGCAACCTGTGTGTTTGCAGACCTTGACCATTTCCCACTAAAGTGATTGTTAGGAAAATGGCGCCAATCACGGCTACTCGAGACAAACCCTTGTAAGTGGTAACGGCCAGCTGGAAATTGTGGACGTGTTAGCTCTTTGCTGCCAGCGTCCAACTGAACATGAGAATAAAAGGAAACTAAGATATCAGAGGCAAAATATTAGACAGCGCCACGTATCTCTTGTAGATTGGTGAGCAATTCCATTCTTATAGTTCTTATTTTAGGCACTACGTACATTATATTAGTGGGAGTGAAGAAAACATTAATTTTATCCCATTCCAGCGAATGAACACCGCGTTGTGAAAAACAGTGGGGTGTGATAAAGAATGGAACCTTCAGTGAAGTCTGAGGATATTAAGATTGATATTAAGGAAGAGGTTTTTGAAATACAACCAAAGTGTGAACCTGTGCCCATTTTAATTGACACGATAGGGCCAAACGAAATCAAAAGTGAGACTACAGATTCCATAGCATGCAGCTCCATTCACAAGTTAACGCAAGTTTCAGGAATGTCTGGAAGGAATATTGAAGAAGAGAATCAGCTAATACAATCAGACTCATCTGCTGCAAGTAAAACCACATCCTCTGCTGGGAACAGTAAACAACGTACTCAGACTCGAGACAAACATTACTCATGTGATATTTGTACTAAGAAATTTACCCGAAAAGACAATCTCAAAACACATCTACTTACTCACACTGGACAGAAATCATTTTTTTGTTATTTCTGTAACAAGAAATTTTACAGGAGAGGGACTCTCAACATACATCTACTCACTCACACTGGACAAAATGCATTTTCATGTGATGTCTGTAACAAGAAATTTACCCTGAGAGGGAATCTCAACAAACATCTGCTCACTCACACTGGAAAGAAAGCATTTTCATGTGATGTCTGTAACAAGAAATTTACCCAGAGATGGAATCTCAACACACATCTGCTCACTCACACTGGACAAAAAGAATTTTCATGTGGTGTCTGTAACAAGAAATTTACCCAGAGAGGGAGTCTCAAATTACATCTACTCACTCACACTGGACAGAAATCATTTTCTTGTGATGTCTGTAACAAGAAATTTTCCAGGAGAGGGACTCTCAACATGCATCTACTCACTCACACCGGACAAAAAGAATTTTCATGTGGTGTCTGTAACAGAAAATTTACCTATAAATGTAGTCTCAAATTACATCTGCTCACTCACACTGGACAGAAAGAATTTTCGTGTGATGTCTGTTACAAGAAATTTACCCTAAGAGAGCACCTGAAGAGCCATTTGCTCACTCACATTGGAGAGAAACCATTTTCGTGTGATGTCTGTGACAAGAAATTTACCCAGAGAGGGAGTCTCAAATTACATCTACTCACTCACACTGGACAGAAATCATTTTCTTGTGATGTCTGTAACAAGAAATTTTCCAGGAGAGGGACTCTCAACATGCATCTACTCACTCACACCGGACAAAAAGAATTTTCATGTGGTGTCTGTAACAAAAAATTTACCTATAAATGTAGTCTCAAATTACATCTGCTCACTCACACTGGGCAGAAATAATTTGCATGTGATGTCTGTAACAAGAAATTTACCCTAAAAGAGCACCTCACTCACACTGGAGAGAAACCATTTTCGTGTGATGTCTGTAACAAGAAATTTATCGAGAGAGGGAATCTCAAAAGACATCTGCTTACTCATGAGAGGAAGAACCTTCCATAATGTACATGCTAGGACTGTAGGTAGAACTAGGACTGTAGGTGGCTGGGACAGAGATTTCAACCTGAGTAATTTGCAATGTATATATTCAAGAAACCTGAACTCTGAACTATTTGATACAGCACTTTTACACAAATAAATAGATGAATAGATACAGTTAATGTTCTCGTAGAAAAACTATTCTCCCGCCCTTTGGCGAATGTAACGCTAGAACAAAGCCTGATCACAGCACGAGGCTTCTAGGTTAGAACAATGAAAATTCTTGTAACTAACATTAAAATACAAGATTATTTCCTGGATTTCACACGTAAAGCTGCCTACACTCTAGGAGCCTGATATACGCGGAGTTACAGATGAGGAATTGATATATATAGCGAAAAGGTCCACACAATTAGGAACGCTTGTGACGCGTGTCTATATACCGTGACGACTCGATCCGAACTAAACTGCACTACACTGGCGTGGTAACGCTTGCAAGCTCACACCTGCCGGAAGCAATGAGTAATTAGCGGCAACTATTTGGCGGGCGCACCAATAAACAGAGGCTAATTTAAAACACTAAAACGTATAGACTCTTGATCTAACATAACTCCCGCCTAAAATCGACAGATTTTACATAACACTTACAGATAGATCAAGATAACACTAATACATTTACGCTTTACTGAATAGGCAAGGGACACACTTTTACAATTGGTCGCTTGTATTCACCACTGGACGTACGCACTGTCACAACACGCACTAAGCCGTCGTCACCAGGATGCACTGATGAGATGATTCCCAGCTTCTACTGGAGCGGTGGTGAATTATCTTCTTTCAGGGGCACAAGAGTACCAATCTGGATATTTTCGCTGGACGCATGTCAGCTTAGAAGAACGTAGCATACAGTTTTCAGCATGTGTGACTAGGCAAACTGTGTCACGCTGCTCACTCATGTCCTGCAGCTCAAATTGCTGAGGCTGTTTGGGCCATGATTCAATAGGCTGTGAAATCCACACAGGCCCGTTCCACCATAAATCAATGTCTGACATTTGTTCTGTCACCACACCTCTCGAAATCATGTCAGCAGGGTTTTGTTGGGTGACCACATGCCGCCAAGCTGCCGTCTCTGACATCTCCTGGATTTGAGATACGCGATTAGACACAAATGTTTTCCATTTATGGGGATTAGATTTGATCCATGAAAGCACAATCATGGAGTCAGACCACAGATAGTTTTGTGATGTAGGCAATTTCAAGTCATTGACAACTTTATGATACAGTTTCGCAAGTAACAAGGCACCACACAACTCGAGTCTCGGAATTGTTTGCTTCTTCAATGGCGAAACCTTGGACTTGGAGCAAAGTAGTTTAGTTGTAACAAGACCACTGCTCTCAGTAGACCGTACATACACACAGGCACCATAGGCTTTTTCCGATGCATCACAGAATCCATGTATCTGTATGTCGGTAACCGTAGCTGCTGTTAACACATGGCGTGGAATGCGAACATTATGAATTGTAGAAAGAATGTCACAGATGTCCATCCACTTTTCCTTTAGGTGAGATGGCAACTCCTCATCCCAACTAAGCTTAGCAAGCCATAGAGATTGCAAGAACATCTTGGCATGGATTACAATAGGACTTATGAGGCCTAAAGGATCAAAAATAGAGGATGTAACAGCAAGGATATTTCTCTTGGTAAACTTGTAAGAAGGAGGTTCTTGGAGGGAAGAATGGGATTGTATCTGTAGCAAATCAGTACTGGGATGCCACAGGAGTCCAAGCGCATGAGCATTTTCACTGTTGTCGAGGGACAAAGGAAGTTGCGTTTCTCTGTGCTCCACAGGTACTGCTTCCAAGATGGCCTCGTTGTTAGAACACCATTTGCGTAGTGGAAATCCTCCACTGTTTAACATGAGTACAAGTTCACTTTGTAGTTGTAGAGCTTCCTGTAGATCATCATGACCTGACAGGCAATCGTCCACATAGAAAGAGGTTCGTACTGCGTCTGCAGCACGAGGATATTTAGACTCTTCTTCTTGAGCGAGTTGACTCAAAGACCGTATGGCTAAGAAAGAGGCTGACTTAGTGCCATAGGTTACAGTAGTCAAGGCATAATCTTGTAGTGGCTCACTTTTATCTGGACGCCATACAATACGCTGGAGATTCTGGTCTTCAGGATGCATATGTACCCTCCTATACATTTTAGATATATCAGCTGAAAATGCATAGCGATATGTTCTGAAGCGAAGAATAATTGATGACAGATCATCTTGAATTGTAGGACCACATTCTAGGATGTCATTCAAAGAGCATCCTGTGTCCGTCCTTGCAGAAGCATCAAACACTACTCGTGTAAGAGTCGTAGATGAAGAAGGTTTTATTACTGCGTGATGTGGCAGGTAATAACATATTTCATTCTCTTGAGGAGGTGGAACTTTTTTCATGTGACCCATTTGCTCGTACTCTACAAGAAATTTAGTATAGTCTTCCTTTAGAGCAGAGTCATTCTGAAGTTTTCGCTCCAAGTAACTAAAGCGCTTAACTGCTTGCTGCCTGGATTCACCCAATGAAGTTTAATCTTGTTTCATTGGCAGACGTACCATAAAACTACCATCATCATTGCGAGTGGTATTTTCTGCATAATGCTGTTCGCACCTTTTCTCCTCTTGTGTTAATATCTGTTGTGGAAAGTCTTCGAGGTCCCAAAACCGTCGCAGCTGCTTGTCCACATTGTCCGTAGAGATGAAGAAGTTGTGCTGGGAACCAGTATCTAGATTGCCTTTCACAGTGGACTTAGGAATGGTTCCAGACAATATCCAACCGAGTTCTGTACTGATTAATGCAGGAAACCCAGGATTGGTCAGGATTTTACCATGGAAAAGTTCAAAGAATAATGCTCCTCCAATTAGCAAATCAATTTCAGAAGGAATATTAAATTTAGGATCGGCTAATGGAATTTCAGAGGGAATGTTCCACGAGGATGGATCAATTCGAACTGCGGGTAACTTCCCTGTTATGCGAGGAAGGATTAGGCAATCTAGATTCCTTCGATAGTTGTAAACCATAGATCTCACATTTATGTTTACACTATGACTAGCATTAGATGAAGTACCATTAATACCCTTAACAGGTGTATCAGCTGATCTTGTTGGAAGTTGCAGACGCCTCGCTAGATCCGCAGACACAAAACTGGCCTGGCTGGCAGAGTCTAGAAGGGCCTTACACTGTATGTAGTTACCATGCTTGTCTTGCACTTCGACTCTTGCAGTCGCAAGTAAGACGTGAAGCACTGGCTTTATTTTCACTGAGCAATAACTCGCAGGAGCCTCAGTCCTGTTGCTATTTACTGTATCACTGTTTTCACTCGAGCGCGAAACCGTTCTCCTGTGATCACTGTTATGTAACATCTTGCTATGAACATTCCCACAGCTACAGAAGGAAGATGCGTTGCACTGATTCACTCGATGAGTATTAGAAAACAGTTGAAACACAGATTTTTACTCTTTACAACTTTCCATCGCTGTTCAACACTTAGCTGACGGAACTGTTTACATTTATACAGGTTATGGCCACCTTGACACTGAGGGCATAACTGTTCAGTTGTCGACACATATGACTGACGACTGTTATTATGTTGATTTCTAGCCTCACGACGTTCACTTCTAGGTTTTGATGGGCTGGACCTGTTGCAGGAATTATTCGACAGCACCTCTAGAGAATGCGATTTCGCTTCTAGAAATAACAAAAGTTCATTCAATGAAGTAAAGGTTTGAGAATCGATTCTGGATTCCCATTCACGTTGCACGCTTTCAGGAAGGTGCTCCAACAACAATTGCATTAGAATGACTTCATGAAGTGGCACTTCTAATTCTAACGCTTCAATGGCATGCAAGTTGTTTTGGAATTGATTCAACAAAGTTCTCAAATCTGCAACTGTCTCTTGTCGTGCTACAGGTAGAGACAACAGATGCTTAATGTGGGATATGGCAATTAAACGCTTATTGTTATATCTTGCACACAATAGGTCCCAGGCCACTTGGAAGTTCTCACTCGTGACTGGCAAACTTTGCAATAATGTTTTAGCTTCGCCCCTTAGCGAACCAATGAGATAGTGGAATTTTTGAATAGGTGACAAACTGCTATTATTCACAATCAAACTCGAAAAAGTGTCAAAATAATGTTTGAATTTAGTTACATCACTCTCAAATACTGGAATTTGAATCGTAGGTAGTTTTATCCCATTACTTGCCTGCGATGCACTAGAGTTCACTGATTGTCGTGTGCCACTGTTATTTGAATTGACACTGACTGACGTAGGCTCATGAGCATGCATCAACTCACTTAACCTAGCTTTTAGATTAATGTACACTGTTGATACTTCGTCTGCATACTGTATGTGACTATCAAGTTCTGTATCAACTTCCACCATAGATTCAATCTGCGTTTGCACAGCTTCAAACTTTTCAATTTCATTCAACAGTTTCTCATAATGCGCTTTGATCACGAATATGCTAACATCTTCAGGCACGTCGTTGATAAAGTTCTGTGTCAATGTAAACTTTCTTTTACATACACCTCGACGTCGTAATAAAGCTTTCATATCTTCTTCCATGATGAACAATTAACATAGACAGCGTAGAAGTGATTGAGCAGTCAGCTGTATTCTCTTGTTGCGGCGGCAGAGGGGTGGCTGTCTTATACACGCGTGGTTGAAGGCGGTGAACATGAGCACGTGTTGTCTTGCAGCCCACGGTGCGCGCGAAACCAAGCAGTCCAGGAAATCACCAGAGCCAAGCGAAGCACGAAGCTGACACGAACTCCACACGAACGGCACCTTCGGGAGGTCGCGCGAAACTGGACCTTATTAACAACAAGCGGACTCCTTGTGATTTCGTCATACACGAAAATCAGCTACAAGTCGCACTCTTATTCCATAATTAATAATAGTTTGAAGGGTCGCCCGAGAGGGCATTTGTTAATGAGGTTCACTCCTTGCCGTAGTCATTCAGTGATCTTAGATTCTTTGGACACTTCGATAGGTGGTATTGTTCGCATCTAGCACTACACAGTTGACATATACATGCTTCACTAGCTTCATGGAATCCCTTGGTTTGACACACTTTGTAGTGGAATCCGTGTACTGCATATCTCGTTATTATGTGTCTTTGTTCCTGGTTTTCTTTTCTCCAATTCTTTTCTAGCATGGCTCCCGTGGCATAAAATTCCGGATTGATTTGGTTTCTTTTGTTCTCTCTTGCTTCCAATAATTTTCTGTATGCTTCCGTGCCTGGTAGTAGCATTTGTATCCTGATGTCTTCAATGTAGAATGACTCTCCGGCCAGCTCATATGCTAATCGTGATGGTGCATTTCTTCCAATTCTCAAGATATATTTAAGAAACCTTGCTTTTACTTTTTCAATCCTCTGTAAGTCACTGTAGGTTAGCCTGTTCCAGATTATGTGTATACCATAAGTAATTATTGGTGTGATTACACTTTTAAAGAGCAGTAGAGCTGTTGCTAGTGAAAGCCTATGTGGATCTTTTATGTTGTACATTGCTCTTATTGCAGCCGCTGTTTTCTCCTGGATGTGATGACTAAATGATGAGGTTGTTGTCTGAATCGTGATGCCCAGATATTTAGTTTCTTTCACTACTTTTATAGGCTCGCCATATAGTGTCAGGTTATCTCCTGCAGCCGCTCTTCCCCCTTTCCTAAATGTCATTTGGACGGTTTTTTCCATGTTTATGTGAAATCTGTTTTCTTCTGCCCATTTCTCCATCTCTGTCAGAGTTGTCTGTAGTGCGGTTTTATTCGTGCTCCCTATTACCATGTCGTCTGCGTACATAATCAGTGTAATTTGTGGGTCGTTGCTTGTGATATCTGCGATATCCGCAGTAGCAATGTTGAACAAGAGTGGGCTTATCGGATCCCCTTGGAGTACGCCGTTTGTTTGTCTTATGGGTCTTGATTCTGCAACGCCATCGTCTATCCTTATGTCATTGTGAGCAAGTATGTTTTGTACTATTTTTCCCAAATAGTTGTCATTTCCAATCATGTTATTTAGTTTTCTGACTAGAACTTTCCTGTCGATCAGATCGAACGCTTTCCTGTAGTCGATAAATACAGCGTAGTACTTCCTTCTGGGTATTCTGAGAGCTTCTTCCACTTCACTTAATAGGCATTCTACAGCTTGGACTGTGTTCTTTCCCTTTGTGAATCCGAACTGGCATTCTGGTATCTTTGCTTCTCTCTCGAGTCTCTTTGTGATTATATTCATGTATATTTTGAATATATTGTTCTCAAGTGCGACGCCTCTATAATTGTTTGGATCATCCATGCCTCCTTTGCCTTTGTACAGAATTTTCATGGTTGCAGTTCTCCAACTCTCGGGTATCACTGCCGTGAGCATGCATTTGTTGAAAAGTTCCATCCATAGGGGAAGTAGGTATTCTTGTGTGCTTTTAATGATCTCATTACAGATTTGATCAGGTCCCGCTGCTTTTCTATCTTTTGCCTTCCTGATGGCGCTCCGGATCTCCATTTGTGTAATTTCCTTTGGTTGCTCGGTTTGGGTTCTGATGGGCGTTGTATCGAAGACTATTCCATGGTTGTTTTGATTCAGTAGGTTTCCAAAATGGTTCTCCCACGCGTGCATTGGTATCTCACTGCCTTGCATTTTGTGATGCTTTTTGATTGCTATAAATGGGTCGGATTTCGCTTCTTCTGCTGTACGCTTGGCTTCTGATTCTATATATTCCATAATTCAAAAACCATTGCAAATATATCTCAGATCCGCCCGTGAGGAACCAAAATGAAGGTAGTTCATGTAGGATCCGGTCCGAGGAGCAAAATGAAGGGAACTCAGGTACAAAGGTATTTCGGAGGACCAGGCGATTACGCCAATTAATATTTAACACTAGGTAGAACTAGGACTGTAGGTGGCTGGGACAGAGATTTCAACCTGAGTAATTTGCAATGTATATATTCAAGAAACCTGAACTCTGAACTATTTGATACAGCACTTTTACACAAATAAATAGATGAATAGATACAGTTAATGTTCTCGTAGAAAAACTATTCTCCCGCCCTTTGGCGAATGTAACGCTAGAACAAAGCCTGATCACAGCACGAGGCTTCTAGGTTAGAACAATGAAAATTCTTGTAACTAACATTAAAATACAAGATTATTTCCTGGATTTCACACGTAAAGCTGCCTACACTCTAGGAGCCTGATATACGCGGAGTTACAGATGAGGAATTGATATATATAGCGAAAAGGTCCACACAATTAGGAACGCTTGTGACGCGTGTCTATATACCGTGACGACTCGATCCGAACTAAACTGCACTACACTGGCGTGGTAACGCTTGCAAGCTCACACCTGCCGGAAGCAATGAGTAATTAGCGGCAACTACTTGGCGGGCGCACCAATAAACAGAGAGGCTAATTTAAAACACTAAAACTTATAGACTCTTGATCTAACACCATTGGTAGGCTATTGTACTAGATAAACAAGTCGAAACACAGTAAATTTAAAAAAAAAAAAAACTTCAGAAACTCCAGTTCAGAAAATAATGTAGTAATGCAATAGGCCTACTCAGAATAATTTACAATATAGACGCCATATTAGGCCTAGCGGAAATTGCATTCACACTCAGACCAAACCAGTCTTCAAAGAACTGAATATTTTATCACTCGGTGGTGCAGAAGAATAAATAAAATAAAAAATGACATGAGAAAAATAGGCCTATGTTTGTTGAGAAAAGAAGTGTGCGTGGAACGCCACGCGACAACAGTGAAACTTTTTGATTTTTTCACTTTTGGACTATTTGATCTTTTCAATTTTGGATTGCTGGACTTTTTTTACTTTTAGATTTTTTATTTTTTTATTTTGGAAATGTGTGTTTTTAATTTTGGATTTTTTAAATTTTAGATCTTTAAATTTTATAATTTTTGGATTTTTAATTTTTTTTAATTTTGGATTTTTTAATTTTGGATCTTTTAATTTTGGAATTCTGGTTTTGTAATTTTTTGTTTTTTAATTTTTGAATCTTTTAATTTTTCTATTTTTGGGATTTTTAAATTTGGATTTCCGATTTATTAATTTTAAATTTTTAGATTTTTAAATTTTGGATTTTTAAATTTTGAATTTTTTTATTTTTTTTAAATTTTGGATAAGCCTAATCATTGAGTTAATTGTTTTCTGTGCAGTCCGTTCCGTCACACCTCACTAATTTCGTGACGATTTTGAGTGTCGCACAAGCTCTCGATCTACCCCTAACGCGGCTAAAGAAATTTCACTTCAAAAATTTTCAATTTTACACACTCTTAAAATATTTAAACAGTGACGGGGATTCTTGGCGGTAACATTTATATCTGTACAATCTTATAGATGCATAGAAATTATTTCAAACTTACTGTCCTTTGAACAATATTAATTTTGTAAACATCTGCCTCAGTAGCTTTCCTCTTTTCTGCTCAGACCTGTTCCTGCAGAAGTCATGTAATCTACAGGTGTAAAACAGTTTCAAAATTAGTTTAAGAAGTGAGGCATAATGAGATTCATCATCTGGTTCCGAAGCGGTAAACAAGCAGGCATATTTTTTACCAAAAGTATCCACACAAATGCAATCAAAATACATATAAAGATAGCAGACGATACGAGTAACAGGTAGGAGAAAACATGGCGGCTATGTTTCACAAAGGCACCACCCAGAGCGCTGTAAAGGAAGTGATTATTAGGAAAATGTCGCCAATCACGGCTACTCGAGACAAACCCTTGTAAGTGGTCACGGCGGACTGGAAACTGTGGACGTGTTAGCTCTTTGTTGCCAGCGTCCAACTGAACATGAGAATAAAAGGAAACTAGGATATCAGAGGCAAAATATTAGACAGCGCCCCGTATCTCTTGTAGATTGGTGAGCAATTCCATTCTTATTTGAGGCACTACGTACATAATATTAGTGGGAGTGAAGAAAACATTCCAGCGAATGAACACCGCGTTGTGAAAAACAGTTGGGGTGTGATACAGAATGGAACCTTTACTGAAGTCTGAGGATATTAAGATTGAAATTAAGGAAGAGATTTTTGAAATACAACCAAAGTGTGAACCTGTGCCCATTTTAATTGACACGATAGGGCCAAACGAAATCAAAAGTGAGACTACAGATTCCATAGCATGCAGCTCCATTCACAAGTTAAAGCAGGTTTCAGGAATTTCTGGAAGGAATAATGAAGAAGAGGATCAGCTAATGCAATCACACTCAACTGGTGTATGTACAAGCACATCCTCAGGTGGAAACAGTAAACACCGTACTCAGACACGAGACAAACATTTCTTATGTGATATTTGTACTAAGAAATTTACCCTTAAACACAATCTCAAAACACATCTGCTTACTCACACTGGACAGAAATCATTTTCTTGTGATGTCTGTAACAAGAAATTTGCCCGGAAAGGGCATCTCAACACACATGTACTCACTCACACTGGACAGAAAGCATTTTCGTGTGATGTCTGTAACAAGAAATTTACCCAGAGAGGGAATCTCAAATTACATCTACTCACTCACACCGAACAAAAAGATTTTTCATGTGGTGTGTGTAACAAAAAATTTTCCTATAAAGGTAGTCTCAAATTACATCTGCTCATTCACACTGGACAGAAAGAATTTTCGTGTGATGTCTGCTACAAGAAATTTACCCTAAGAGATCACCTGAAGAGACATTTGCTCACTCACACTGGAGAGAAACCATTTTCGTGTGATGTCTGTAACAAGAAATTTACCCAGAGAGGGAGTCTCAAATTACATCTACTCACTCACACTGGACAGAAATAATTTTCATGTGATGTCTGTAACAAGAAATTTACCCTAAGAGAGCACCTGAAGAGACTTTTGCTCACTCACACTGGAGAGAAACCATTTTCGTGTGATGTCTGTAACAAGAAATTTATCCAGAGAGGGAATCTCAAAAGACATCTGCTTACTCATGAGAGGAAGAACCTTCCATAATGTACATGCTTTGTCTTGTGTGAAGCTATTACAATTGAATGTGTACAATCTCAGTTTGGCCACCAGAATGTAAATTAATTTAAAAAAAAACACACACACTGTTGTCATCTGTTAAAATATGTAAAATTATGCCGAAGAATTTCTCAGCAATAGTCATTAAAAAATATATTTATACTTGAATACATGTACATGCACAGCATCAGTGTATGTATTTTTAATGGTTAGGTTTTTAATTAGATACATATAGCATATTGCTATCTTAAATATAAGTGTATATTATGTGATTACATAATTTTATATCCAAACATATATTTTATGACAATAGTAAACTTCAGAACCAACAAGATATTTAACACTTTCTAAGAATGTATAAATTCATGTAGGAGGGCATTATATAGGAGTGTATATGTGCATAAATCCAGTTAATATACAATACTATAGGGCTTAGTGACATTGCATCCATTGAACTTTTGGTCCATTGTGGTTTGTGGTTAGGTGGTCGAGTCTTTTCATAATAACAAATATTACCACAAATGGAAAGAAAAAATGAAATTTATTAACTCTAATTATATCAGTTACACCTACAATTTCCGGAAAGGAGAAATGTGAGTGTTGAAATAATCATTGATAGTCGTGAAAATTGTAATAACCTGTAGAATTCGAGATATTTTATTAGAAATGGAAATTGAAATATTTTTTTATTGTAAGAACAGATGTTAACATCAAATTTATTACAACTGTCAAGAACTGTAACTTATTACCATTACCATTTTTAATTCTCGTTCCAAGTTAGCAAATTTGATTCCACTCTGTTCATACTGTACAAATCAATTTCAACTAGTGAAACATATCAAAAAATTCATCAGTATTATATATACAATTCACTGTCAATTCATTATGTATTTGTTTTTTAAAATGTTTTAATGACAAAGGAAGAAAATTATAAAATCTAGTTGACATGTAATAAAAAGTTTTCTGAGTGTTACTGTAACTACACCTAAGAGGCCCTTAATCATTCCTATTTCTTGTCTGGTATTTATGTGTAGATCCCACTTCTTCATACAGGTGGACGTTTTCCTTAATATATAATAATCATTGAGAAATGAAAAGTGCCCTGACTGTCATAATTCCTAACCAAACAAAGTTCTATCTACAATGTCCTCTAGCAGGAAAACTGCACATTAACCTTATACATAAATTAATGAATTTCATATTGTTCCTATGAGGGTAAAGTTATATAATCACGTTCAATATCACCACCTTATTCCCTCAAAAAAATCAAACTTAGGATTACTTGAGAATAATAATAAGATATTTCAGTACTTAATCTATTTTATGAATTGTGTATCTGTATACAACGGTATATAAAAGCCATGTCAATCTAATATATAAAATCAAAAGTGTGTATGTATGTATGTTTGTTCCTCATACAAATCTACATTTCTTTACCAATTTACACGACATTTTGCACACATACCCAGTTAAGCCCGGGAAGTATAGCTGTCAACATTAAAATTGAAACAAATCAGTCCTTCCCTTGAAAATTATATAATTTCTGTGAATATTCTACTGAAATAAATGAAATGTTGTTCGGTTCACATGGCAACAGTGAATTGTTTACTGTGATTACATAGGGCCTTGGCAACTTGGCCTATATAGCCTAATGCTGGACTTTAACGAATTATGATTCCATGTAATATATTGGCGAAAATAATTACTGAAAAATGAATTACACGAAAATAAAACACAGTGTGATGCAGTCACATAACTTTCGCTACCCTCGACATAAGAAATATTTTCTCACTTCACATTTTGATGTAGAATAAGAGGTCGTATTGCAGGAGCAACTTAAGTGTGTAAGTATGCTATATCAGAAGTCGGTAAATAGTCAGTTATCCATAGCTGTAGGCTTTGTATTAGTTGAGATTTATCATAGGCCCTAAGCATGGGATGGAACATTTTGAGTCCTCTACTCGCAGTATATTATGTCCCGGGTTTTAGGGGAGGAAAGTGTGAAAGTGATAACTGCACATCTATTTTATTTCAGGCCCGAAACGGTTGTATGGTAACATGAGAATGAGAAATAAAATGTTCCGTCAAGTCAATACAATCCTATGTAATTTATGTTTCTTCTTATTTCAACCCCTCCCAGGCATGATGTGTAGAAGCAACGGAATGCAGCATTCGACATCCTCTATGAGCCATAAAAAGCTATATCTAGCGTTTTCTGAGGGAATAGTCTGAGTGCCATATGTTGTTCTTCCTCATTTCGAATTCTACATACATTATTATATCAGGACCTAGAGTTTCAACATCGAAAGTCCTCCATAAGTTAATTTCAAATTACAAAATACAAAGCCTGGGCGACACCGGGCCTTTTCAGCTAGTAAGTTATAAAAATGAAATTTGTTATAATTGAAATTATATAGCTGTTTACCTTAAAAATCAAATTCACCAAAGTGATATGTATAAATGTAGCAGATTAAATCTTTGGCTTGTCAATGTTATTCTAAAAATTAGATCTAGGCCTATTCTTTCTTCTTTCGTTTCACCCTCTTTGGGGTACGTTGAACCAGTCATTTCTTTGTGTGTTGTTCCTTCCTAAGTGCCCAGTATTTCTTCATTCTTACTTATCTTCTTTTCCTCTCTTCTTCAGAGATAACTTCAGTGTCGGCTGTCTTGGAACCTTGTATTTTCGTCTTTAGTTATTATTTTAGCCGTTCAATCTAATAGTGAATTTTCTGTAATTTTTAACTCAACTAGGTCTTTTTCAGTTTCTTTAAACCAGTTGGGTTTTGTTTTGCGGTTGCGGAAGAAGTCAAAGATTTGTTTGGTTAATCTAACAGAGTCCATTCTGAGAATATGGCCATAGAAATTTATCCTCCTTTTTCGCATAGTGTCTGAAAGTTTTTCAATTTTCTTGTAGAGGGTTTCATTCTTGATGTATATCATCTTATTATCCTGAAATTTAGGTCCTATGATTCTTCATAAAATCTTCCTTTCCTTTAGTTCAAGTTTCTCCATCTGACCTTTGAAATTCATGTTTAGCGTTTCTGCCGCGTACAGTGCTTCTGGTTTAATTACTGATCTATAATGTTTAATTTTTGACCCCCATGAAAGGGATTTCTTGTTGTATGTATCTTTTGTTAAGTTGAAAGGCCATTTCAAGTTTGTTTTTTCTGGATTCCATTGTTTTGCATTCCACCGCATTCCAACTGATCCATTCTCTGAGATACTTGAATTCTTTTACTATTTCTATTTTTTGTTCTTGGATTTTGAGGTATTGACGTGGGTGTTTGTTGTTTGTCATGATTTTGGTTTTTTCAAAGGAAATGTGAAGACCTCTTTTAGCTGCTTGTTTAGCTAGTTCAAGTATTTGTTCTCTTAGGCCTACTTCCTCCATCGTTTCAGCAACTAAGGCCATATCATCCACAAAGGCAATACAATTTATTTTAAGGTTCTTCTTTTTGCAACCCAGTCTTATTCCACTCTTTATATTTTTGTTCCATTCTCTTACTACTTTCTCAAGTGCACAATTGAACAACAACGGTGACAGCCCATCTCCCTGTCGCACTCCTGTTCTTATTTCGAATGGATCTGATAGTTCACCCATGAATTTAACTTTTGAGAACGTCTTTGTGATAGTCGCTTTTATAATATTAGTTGTTTTCTTATCCAAACCCATTTCCTCCAGGACTGATAGAAGTGATTCTCTATCAATGGAATCATATGCTTTTTTGAAATCAATGAAGGAGATTACGTACTTCTTTGCCCTTGATTTTTTATATGCCATAATGTGTTTGAGGTTTATTATATGTTCAGAGCATAACCTACCCTTTCTAAAACCTCCCTGGTATTCTCCAAGTTGTGGATCCAATTGTGCCCTGTTTAAAAGTACTTTGGAAAGAATCTTGTATGTTACATCCAGTAACGATATTCCCCTATAGTTATTTGGGTCTGTTTTCAAGCCTTTCTTGTAAATAGGGTGGATGATAGCTGTTTTCCACTCTACAGGGATCTCTTCCTCTTTCCAGATTTTATCGAAAACACATTGCAGGGATGTAATTGCAGTTTTGTCAGCTTTTTTCCACAGTTCGGCCACTATTTGGTTTTCTCCAGATGCTTTGTTGTTTCTTAGTTTTGAAATGATCTCGTGTAGTTCTTCCGTTGTCGGTGGTTCTGAGCCTGGCTTTTCAGTGTTATTCGGGACTGATTCAAATTTTTCGAGGATGGGTTCACAATTCAAGAGTTTCTCAAAGTACTCCGCCAGTATCTTGCAATTTTCTGTGTTGTTGTGAGCGATGGTCCCATTTACATCTTGAAATTGCAGGGTGGGTGCTCTGTATCTTGATAGCTTTTGTTTGAAAGTTCTGTAGAAGCTTCTTGTATTATTTCTGGTAAATTCTTCATCAATTTGGAGGAGAGTTTTGTTTTCATGTTCTTTCTTGACCCTTTTTATATTTTTATCTACCAGTTTCCTAATTGCAATGAAATTTAGTCTGCTTTCTTCTGTTTTCTGTGATTGCCAATTTTGCCAAGCCTGTTTTCTTGTCTCAATGTGTGCGTCACATATAGTACACAGAATTAAAAATCATTAAGTTATATACACAAATATAAAAAAAAAAACTTTTCTTAAAGAAAAATGACAAAGATTCAAGAGAACAATAAAATGTTTCAGCTGTATAACTTCAGCCAAGAATACCGAACTCCAGCTACAGTGTTTTTTTTTTTTCCAGTAATCGTACTTCAGTTACAATTAATAGTGAACTGACTCATCTGAAATATATAAATAGCATTCATCATAGCCTAATTTTACATATGAAGTGACTAAAACTGTGAATAGATAACATACTTCATAGCATACTGTGCATATGTATTATTATATGTAACTCAATAGATTTTATTGGCCAAAAATAGTTTAGAATATTATTGACAAACCAAGTTGTAACATACCATATTTTATATATCATTTGGTGAAGTTTCTTTTTATATTTGTGTATATAACTTACTGGATTTTTAATTCTGTGTACTATAATAGGCCTAGATCTAATTTTTAGAATAACATTGACAAGCCAAAGTTTTAATCTGCCACATTTATACATATCACTTTGGTGAATTTGATTTTTAAGGTAAACAGCTATATAATTTCAATTATAACAAATTTCATTTTTATAACTTATTGACATGGCTTTTATATACCGTCGTATACAGATACACAATTAATAAAATAGATTAAGTACTGAAATATCTTATTATTATTCTCAAGTAATCCTAAGTTTGATTTTTTTTAGGGTTTAAGGTGGTGATATTGAACGTGATTATATAACCTTATACATGTTTTTTTGTAATTTTAATAATTTCAAAACTGATGTCTGTTTCCCGAAAGCAAAGTACCTTAACTCAAATGACTATAAATTTGTGCATAGCAAACTGTCTTTAAAACTTCTAAGCTCAGACATTGCCTTAATCTACATATTAGAAAAATATTCCTTTCAAACTCTAGAGCATACTTTTGATATATGATCCTTCCAATTCATATTTTAATCAATGAGAAAACCCCAAAAATTTAATGAACTATTAATATCTTCTGTAGCATTAGTGCTGATTGTAAGACCTTGATTGATGGATATAATAATTAAGTAATAATTGGAAGGATGAATTAATGAATTTATTAATGCATGAGTGGATGGATGGGTTGATGAATGAATAAAAAATAAGGGATGAGCTAATTCATTCATTAATTAATGTATACGTGAATTAATTAATGGATTGATGGATGCATTAATTAGTAATTGAATGGATTCATGAATTAATTATGGACAAATGGATCGATGAATGAATTACTGGATGAATGGATAGATGAATAGATGAATGGATAGATGAGTTAATTAATGGATGGATGATCGGTTGAAATTATAAATTAATTAATGGGTGGTTGAATTAATTAATGAAGTGGATGAATTGTGAATGAGTGAATGAATGAATAAATAGATTGATGGATGAATGGATTAATTAATTAATGAGTGCATTAATTACCGGATGGATGGGTGGATGATTCAAGGAAATAATTAATGGATGGATTAATTAATTAAAGGATGTATGAATTAATTGATTAAATACTGCATGGATGGCTCGATGACTTAAATAATAATTAATTAGCTAGATTCGTTGGATGAATTAAATTATTAATGGTTGAATGGACTAATGAATGTGCAGATGAATTAATGGATGGATAAATGGTTGCATAGATAGATACAGACCAAGAAATACCACGAGCCTTGTGAAACCTGTGTTTGTGAACTATGTGAGAAACAGTGCGACAGGTATCATATTCCGAAGTGTGACAAAAGAACAAAATCTATCTCGGAGTACTGCAAGAACAAAATATAGTAAAGTGACGCGGTCATAATGCCCACTCGGGCGCATCTTCTCTTGTATAGATAGATAAATGAATGGATGGATAGATGGATAAATGAATGGATGGATTGATGACCGCCGGCGTGGTCTTGTGGTTAGAGTCGCTGACTACAGATACGTCGGCTCGGGTTCGATCCTCGGTAGCTCCTCGGATTTTTCTATGGTAGGGAGGTCTGGAACGGGGTGCACTCAGCCTCATGATTCAAATTGACCTACTTGATAGGGAAGTAGCGGCTCCGGTTATGGAAGCCACCATTAACGACCGTGGGTGTCGGCATGCTGACTACATGGTCGAGTGGTAGGCCTTGTCCCTTCAGGGATTTAGCGCCAAGGTGTTTAGTTTAGTTTAAGTGGATTGATAGATGGATAAACAAATGGATGGATTGATTGGTGGATGAAATGGGTTGATAGATGGATAAATAAATAAATGGGTCGATTGATTGATGGATGTATAGATTGATTGATGGATCCATGGATGGACGGATATATAAATGAATGGATGAATGAATTGTGTCTACTTTTGCAATGTCCAGCATCCAATATTGGAAGACTTTTTTTTCACGAACAACAATTGAAAGGAATAAGCGAAGAAAAGTTTCATACCACATTGCTTTATTATTTTGTTCTTGTCAAAGGACAATGTTGAAGCCAGCCTCCAAAATCCATTAGAAAATCAAATTTTAACACCTTTTAAGCTTTCTCAGTGGGGTATGCAACATTTACCATCCATCACATTTTTATACACAACCAATGAAGAGTATTCTGATGAAGAATTCTGAATCATCAGAAACACAGAGTACAGATCAGCCCTGGTGATGAAGACATTCCATTTGAAGATGTTGTGGGTTTTGTTGCTTGTTCTTATGATAAAGAGTGGTGGTGTTTCCTTTCTTCACCATCATTCACATATCCCAGGAGATCAGATACCCTAGCAGTGCCATTGAACCATGTTTTGTGCAAACTAAATCCAACCACAGCAACAGGTAGAACCTACCAAGTTCCAACGGAGGAGATGGCCAAAGCAACACAAGTTTTGGCAAAGAAGAAAAACCACCTCTACTGATTTAGAGTGTAATGAAAATTGTTCCATGATTTAAAGTAAGTTTAACTGTCTTTTGATAAAATAGATAAGATATCAATTTTCAACAGGAGGAAAGAAACGTGTCACTGCTTGACTTCACTCCTGTTAGTTCTAGTTGTTATTTTACCATCTATTATATAGGCCTAGACCTAACTTTTATCAAATAAAATTTCAGGGTATAGGCCCTAATGTAAAAAAGTAAATTAGTATTAGGGTAAGTTTAATTACAACAGTATGATTAATTTTTAATAGGATAACAATGAATGAATTTACCAGAATTTCTATTTGCCTCAATTCATATAAAAATTAATTTTAGTATGAAACCATTGGAATACCATAATAAAAATTTGAACACAACTTACAAAAGAGGTTTTGGAATAAAATATATTTTTTTATAAAATTAAAAATTTCGATTTTAAGTTTTTGATATTTTCTTTCAGTTTTTGGAAGAAATATACAGTGATGTGATACAGTCAAGTTACATATCAAATTAAAGCCCTTGTAATTCTAAAGAGAATGGTCAAAATTTGAGCTTTCTAGGACAAACCGTTTTTGAGTTACAAGCTTTTCAATATCTCAAAATGTTCCTAAAAACTGTCATTATATAATCTTTCAAAAAGTTTTATCTCAAAAGCTAAAAGTGCAAAAAAAGGTAAAAATCTGCATTTTGTACCTACTCAGCTAATACTACCTCCTATTAAAAAATCCTTACGATCGATTAACGTGATGTTTGGACCGTTGGTTTGGTGTGGAATGGCCCCAATGTTACTAATTTCTTCCATGATTTGTGTTCAATCGCCTAATACGATGGTGCGAAAAAAAATGGACTAGCCATCTATGAAGACAAGACAATGCAAATGAGTACATTTTGGATCTTTGATTTTAAAAATTTTTGATGTTTGGATTTTTAAATTTTGGATTTATAATATTTAAAAATTTTAATTTTTTAAATTTAAGATTTTTAAATGTTGGATCTTTATTTTTTAAATTTTGGATGTTTGGATTTTTAAATTTTAGATTTATTATTATATTTTAAATTTTTGATTTTTGAGTTTTTAAATTTTGGATCTTTCATTTTTTAAATTTTGGATGAATGGGTTTTTAACTTTTGAATTTATTATTTTTATTTTTTTTATTATTTTTTTAATTTTGCATCTTTGAATTTTTTATGTTTGAATTTTTTATTTTTTTTTAACTTTGGAATTTTGAATGTTTAAATTTTGAATTTTTGAATTTTGGATTTTTAGATTTTTAAATTTTGTTTTATTAATGTTTTAATTTTTTACTTTTTTTATTCTTTAAATTTTGGATAAGCCTAATCATTGAGTTGATTGTTTTCTGTGCAGTCCGTTCCGTTACACCCTACTAATTTCGTGACAATTTTGAGCGTAACACTAATTTCGTGACAATTTTGAGCGTAACGCAAGCTCTCGATTTACTTCTACCGCGGCTACAGAAGTTTCACTTTAAAAAAGCCAATGAAATCAAGAAGATCCTACTAACTTAATGGTCTCTCTTAGTTTCTTCCATGCGAGACCAGACATGACCAGTCGCAAATGAAGCCTCACTTTCCTGTCATTCAGAAGGCATTCCAGTTGGTATTCATTTCAATGGTTTATTCCTAGCCTGCATGTGTCACGGGCATTGAGCTCACAGATATATAGAGATAGATCGGCAATGGTGTATGCTGTACCATTGGCGGCAGTGAAGCCACGTGATGCAAGGACCGCCATATTACTACACTGCAGCAGCTGATCGTGTACATGCTACAAGTGCGTTACAGCGATGTGAATTTTAGCATTTTAGCTAATAATGTAATTGGACTGAGGAGTATAAATACTTTTTCTAAAATGGTGAATACCTGTGTGGTATTCGGGTGTAATTTTTCATACTACGACAGAAAGAAACAAGGAAAGGAACACGTTTCAATACATGCGTAAGTAGGCATTTCATTATTATTATTATTGTTAGCCATTTCATGCATTATGCATGCTTTAGTTTCTAGGAATGTATTATATGGTTGTAAATAACCATAACCTAATATTGTTAACTATTTCATACACTGTAAATAGTCATATATTACTTTAGCATTTAGAAATTGCAAATAAACTTAACCTCAATTTATGTGTATTTTTTGCATTGTAAATAATATGCTTTAGTTACTAGGAATGTTTTATGTTTTTATAAATAACTGTAAGCATACATTGATAGTTATTTCTTGTATTATTCATACTTCCTTAAGAATTTAAGCATGTGTTATAATATTTGTAGGCCCTAAGTAATTATTAACATATAAGCCATCTTATGCACTATAATTAATATTCTTATGTTATACTTCATGTTATGTTTGTAAATAACTCTAACCTTAATATACCTCTAGGTACAAAAATGGTTAAACTTTTGGATAGTAAATAAATAAGTAGGCCCTTATGATATGCATGCAGGAATACCTACCGTATCTAATTAATTGCATCATTTATTTGAGTTTAATAATTAACATATTTAATATTTATTTATTTATTTCAGAGTTCCTAAGAAGAAGGACATTCGGGAAGCATGGATAAAGGCGATCAACAGAAAGAATTGGCAACCGACTACAGCTTCAGGTGTGTGCTCTCAACATTTTCGTCCCGAAGATATGGACTATACTGGCCAAACCAGGAGGCTGAGAGAAGGAGCAGTTCCCTCTGTATTTCCTTCTTATCCTGTGCATTTGCAGAAGCGACATGTAGTCCCACGGAAACCACCTAAAGTGAGACATGTGTCTTCAAAACCTGATATCGCTACGTGTGCCAGTGAAATCACAATAACAGAAACTGTCAAGATTGAAGTTGGTGTAAATTCTGGTGAGAATAGTATTGGTACATGTGACAATAGTGGTGGCTCTGAACCATTAACACCCCGGAAAAGAAAATTAATGACCCAATTGAGTGAGAAAAATGTTGAGCTTTGCAGTGCAAGAAAGAAAATAAAGATTTTGCAGCAAAAGGTACGACGGCATGAGAAAAAATTAAAATATGACAGAGAAGTTATTGACTTGTTAGTGAAAGAAAAACTCATTCTTGAAAATAATGCTGAAATATTAAAAAATTCACTCCCTTCTGATGTATGCTGCTTGTTAGACAGAGCAGCGCAGAGTGCTGGAACCAGAGTAAGTAAACACGGCTTGGCATATGAACCTTTGTTAAGATCATTTGCATTGACCTTGCACTATTTCTCACCAAAAGCATATGAGTTTGTACGGTTGAAGTTCAATAATTCATTGCCTAGTACAAGGACAATACGTTCCTGGTATATGAAAATTGATTGTGAACCAGGTCTGTGCACTGAAGCTTTTAATGCAATTGCATGTAAAGTTAGAGAAAGCAACGAGAAGGCTCAAGTTCCTATAGTATGCCTCTCTATTGATGATATGTGCCTGAAGGAACATGTAGAATATACTGGAAATAAAATTATAGGTTATGTAGATGTTGGTACCGAAATTAATAATGACAGTTTACCCACGGCAAAAATGGCCTGTGTAATTATGTGTACAGCAGTAAATGATACCTGGAAGATCCCTTGTGGCTATTTTTTTATCGATTCACTCTCAGGTCAGGAAAGAGCATTTTTAATGTCAAGTTGCATCGACAAATTGCATGAAATTGGTGTCACCATAGCTGCAGTTGTATTTGATGGAGCCAGCTCCAATATAAGTATGGCCAACAACTTGGGAGCTAATTTATCTGATGCAAATAATCTCAAAACCAGTTTTCTTCACCCATCTCTGTCAGGAGCATCAGTTGCTGTATTACTTGATGCCTGTCATATGATCAAACTTGTACGCAACTGTTTAGCTGAGAAACAAATAATTTATCGCAAAGACGGTGCAATTCGCTGGTCTTATGTGAAATCTCTATTCGAATTACAAAGTGCCGAGGGTTTGTGTCTGGCAAACAAATTAACCTCGAAACATATCAACTGGCATAAACATAAAATGCGTGTGAGACCTGCAGTTCAGACACTTAGTAAATCAGTAGCAGAGGCACTGGATTTCTGTAATGTGGTGTTAAAGCTACAAGAATTTGAAGGTTGTGAAGAAACTGTGAAGTTCCTTAAATATATGGACAAGATATTTGATTTACTCAATTCATCCAGCAAGTTTGGCAAAGCATTCAAAGCCCCACTTGCAATGGAAAATGAAAATCTATGGAGTTCATTCATTTGTGATGCTATTGCATACATTGACTCTCTATACACTGATAAGGAATGTGAACAGAAGATTATAACGTGTAATAGGAAGGTTGGATTTGTGGGCCTAAAAGTGTGCTTATTGTCTGTGCAGAATTTATATGACATGTTTGTAAAAACAAAAAAAATGGAATACCTTCTGACATACAAATTAAGCCAGGATCATGTAGAACTATTTTTTGGTCTCATAAGGCAACGAGGAGGTTGGAACGTTAATCCCACATGTTTGCAGTTCAAATCAGCCTTCAAACGACTGATTACCAGGAATGAACTAAAATGCATAAAAACAGGAAATTGCATTTCACAAGATAGTATACCTATCCTTAATGTAAGTAGTACTCGTGATGCGAAGAGCACTCAATTTATACAAAATGAGGATGATCCCTTATGTCTTCAGTCACCAGTTCAGATTTCTGATCATGATTATTGCCCATCTTATTCAACATTAACATTGTTGTCAGACAGTATTGTTGAATACATATCAGGTTATGTTGTTAAGAAAGTAGTCAGTTCTCTAAAGTGTGACAACTGCAAAAAAGCGATTACACAGACAGAATGTCCATATTCATTTATTTCTTTCAAAAGTAATGGGAAGTTATTTATTCCTTCAAATGATGTGGTTAGAGTATGTAAATTAAGTGAAAGATGTTTTAGAGAGAATTTATGCAGAGGCATCAATTCAATTGTGAAAAGTAACATACCCTACAAAGTCGCAGCTGAAGCAAATGAACTAGGTTTGTTTCCCTCATTAAATACTCATGTATTGGACTTAAATCCATTGGACACTCATGTTAATAGATTGATACAAGTAATTTCATTGTCATATTTGAAAATTCGCATTAATCATGCAGTTAGGGAAACTAATAGACATAAGATTGATCACAGATCAGTCTACAATCGCCTGGCTATTTTCAAACATTTGTAAATATTCTGTTTATCAATTGAAGGGGCTAGTTCCATAAGGGTGTAAGGCACAAATCTTTAATTTTGAGTTTTTAACATTTATGCCTTCTCCTCATATCTCTTAAATACTCAATGAAATATTGTACTTGTGCCTTAAACCTCTGCTCAGTTATAAGAAAAGACCTGTGAGACTGCACATTCATTCTACAGTGAGTTCCACGCAAGAGTTGGCCAATGACGCAGGTTCCTGCGGTGCGGCGGGCACAGCTCCAACTCCCGAGCGATCGGGTGAAATATCTACGCTAATAGAGCCACGGTCGGTGTAATGATTCAGGTTCTCACATTTACAGTTAAGATTACAATGAAAATAAACACGTACTTCATCACAAGAGATGTTGGAATTGTTCTCTTGTTGCATCCACACATTACTGGCACTTTTTTTAGGAAATTTTCTTTCACGCGCATAAGTTCAGCTTCCGATATAAAGTTAATTTATCTTTTTAGTAAATACTAAAATAAAGGTTTTTACTAAAATAAAGTAAAAACAAATAATATGATACAAAGTAAAAAGATTTTGCTACTGTAAAAGTACTTCAGTTTTTGTTTGACATGTTTAGGTACCTCTAGTTGTAAAAAAATCCCAATACATTGTAAATTTAGCCTGTCCTTCAAAAATATATGTTATAAAATTAAACTTTAAACCACCTAGGCTACTTGTGAGTGGTAACATTGTTTAAAAACATCAAGAATTCTCGAAACCATGTCCTTCTGTCTTACGCCTTTATGGAACTAGGCCCTTCAATTTCAAATTTAGAATAGGGGAGACCAAGGATACTTAAAAACCTTTTCCTTTGATTTTTTAAATTTTTCAACAAATATTTTTACTTTTTGGAGTTATGAAGACAAAGTTCATATATTATTCTATTATTTAAAATAGTTAATATCTTGGTCAAAGTATGTTAAGGGCACCCGGAAGGTCCTATATCTGCAATGTTATATGAAAGCAACATTTTCTCTTACACTGTTTGCACTAGGGAGCATATTGAGTGGAATCTTGAACATTTTTCCTAAACTATTAGAACTAGAACAATAATTTTTTTCCTGTATGATGCTTTTGCATGTTTTTCTTTTTACCATTGGGATTTTTAGTGTACCGGTACTTATGTTTTCCTAAAGTTATTATTCTTTTAAATGAAGGATTTTTATTTTTAATTTTTTTTTTCAGTTTGGTACCGGTAGGCCATATTTTTCTATGATTGCACTTTTAATAAAATGACTACATGTTACAAAATGTAAAGTGGCATTTATTACAAGTTCTGAAAGTTATAAATCTCTGGTTCTTATAGTTTAGAAAAAATGCCCCCCAGTACAAGGAAAAAATTAACTTACTGAAATTGAGACTCAAACCAGTGCTTTAAAATATTTATAAGCAAGCTAAAGATGAGATAATTATGTCATTTTAAAGAGGAAAGTCCATATTTTTATAATACATAAAATAACTTAATGATTCATTTAGAGCATATAGCTTTTTTCACTGACACTCACTACTGTGGTATGGCAATGTTATTTAACTTACCTACAGACAAACAACACAGAAATAAATACAGTAATCCAGGAGTCTACAAACTAAAATGCAACGACTGTCCAAAGTTCTACATAGGACATACAGGCCGAAGTTTCAAAACACGATACACAGAACACATACGAGCTCTCAAAGACTCTGACTATGCAAACCATATAATAAGCACAGGCCACAAATACGCAGACATCAATACAGACATGGATATCCTACACATTAACCACAAAGGTCATATGCTCAACACACTCGAACAATATGAAATGTACAAACACACCACACAAGACAACACCAACATCTTAAACGAACAATAATTGTAATTATTACAGTTCAAATCACATGCACTCTACGACACAGTAATTCAAAAATGTCTTCTTAGCCACAACAGTGGCATCATGGGAGTCAGTTGCTGAAGATGGCCGCTCCACACGGTTGAAAGTGCTCCAACAAGGTAATTAACATTGCCATACCACAGTAGTGAGTGTCAGTGAAAAAAACCTATAGGCCTATGCTCTAAACGAATCATTAAGTTATTACATCACTACAAAATGGACGAAACACAAGAATATAAAATAAAGTAAAAATTAATGTTTTTGCCATTTTCACCCTTAATAAGGGCAGAATATTTATTTTAAGTGTCCCATAACATATTATTTTTCATATTAATGTATTGAAATTTGTAGTGTGTGTTTTTCTGTATAACTGTGTTGTCTTTGGACTATGTAATATTTTTAAATCTATGTATTACTTGAATGATCTTAATAAGTTCCGCCTAGTATACCACTAATTTGATTAGGCACATGTGAAAGCTGAAGAAGAGAAAAAATAATCAGGAATGCCAGTTCACTTCTATTGAGAAATTGTTTGTATGTTTATTAGTCAGTATTTTAGCAAGGATTAAGTTATATGATGATTTTGATTTGATATAAAAACTATTATCCAATCCGGGTTAGTATCAATACTTTAATTATATTTTCATGTTTGAACAAAGAGCTCAAGTTAACAAAAGTTACATATATTCAAATCAGTAAAACTGTGTGTTGTCAATATTTAAAAATTTGATTTAACTAAAATGACTAATTAATTATTAAAATATCACTACCTTGCTATATTGTGACATAGGATATGTAGTAGATAGTTCATGTATGGGTGATTCTTCAAATACGGGAAAATGTGCGTTCCGGAGTGATATTTCCCTTCAAATTCAACTTTCTAAAAAATTGAAATAAAAGTTTTTTCTACTACTTCCATACCACAACTACCACTTTGAAATGTCACTAACTTTAAATTATGATACTCCAAAACCAAATTTAATTCAATTAAATGTTATCCACATGCCCTGTCCCATACCCCGGTTTTGTATATTCTACTGCATTTTTCCACAAAACAAAATGTTACTTCCTTTTCGACTTTTTTCCTGCCAATGAGTATGATTGTGTGAAAATAAAATTGTCATTTCACCTAATGAACATAAAGAATGTCCCAAGGGTTTTTGGTCATCCACATGGCTGAAAAGAATAGAAAAATTTTCTGCAGGAATGAGAAATTTGTATAACTGGCAACAGTGTTAGGAAGCTAACAGAGCAGCTTGTGGTTGAATTTTGCTTGCTTACAAACAGTTTGGGATTAGCAAAGGAAAGCGTTTTTATTCTCCGTCATTAACATGACTTCTAGAAAATAGGCAAAAAGTGAATATTAATTAATTTTGATTATGCACTATGATAAACCTACCAATTCAAAGTACCTGACTGAAGTTAAGCCTACAGAGGTTTAGGAATGGCTTGCTGAGACCACTTAAACTCCTTTTTTTTTGTCATCCACATGCCTAATTTTTGTTTCATCCACATTCCTCATAAAGGGGTACGTGGATGACTCTCAAGTCATGTAGATGATAAATGTAGGATACTATTGTGTTTGTGGTGTCTGTGACCTGTACTTAAAATCTTAAAACTGATTAAATGAATTTCTGCTTGATTCCCCCCCCCCCCAACCGTAAAAACACAGTCTAGTTGAAATTGCATTGATTCCGGAGTATGCACACAAAATTGCAAATTTGGTGCAAAATAAACTGAAGTAAACTGAGAAAAATATGAAACCACATAAAAAAAGCATATTGTTGCCAAAGTTAGTCATTAATGTGGCCTTCTGCCATCCACATGTACACGGATGTCATTCACATGGCTTTAAAAAAATATATATATAAACATTTAAGCTCTGCTGGTGTCTTATTATTATCAAGAAACCCCTGAAGTATTTTAGCAATTTTTTTGAGATTTTAAATATAAACTAAAAAATTTTGATTTTAGACACTCCAAATTTTCCCGTATTTGAAGAATGACCCATATACTGATTCTTTTGATCAATGGAATGGAAGTTATCTAAAATATAGTCTTAATAAAATAATGTCCTTATTTCATTTATGCCTGTCATTTCACTGTGCGTGTTGTAATTGAGCAATACTGTAGTTTATTAATAGTATTGATGTTTTTCTCTTGATTTTAAATTTGGAATGTTTTAAATTTTGGTTTTTTTTATTTTTTTGGATTTTAACATTTTTTTTAATTTTGGATATTTGGATTTTTTTACTTTGGATTATTTTTTAAAATTTGGATCTTTGAAGTTTTTATATTTTTAATTTATTTTTATTTTTAAATTTCGGATTTTTAGACTTAAAATTTTGGATTTTCGATTTTTTAATTTGAATTTTTTAAATTTTTATTTTTTTTGAATTTTGGATAAGCCTAATTATTGAGTTGCTTGTTTTCTGTGCAGTCCGTTCCGTCACACCAAACTAATTTCGCGACGATTTTGAGCATAACACTAATTTCGTGACAATTTTGTCCGTAACGCAAGCTCTCGATTTAATCCTACCGCGACTAAAGAAGTTTCACATCTAAAACCTAATTTTTAGCAAGTAATAGGAACCAATACTTGAGAAAAATAGCAAGAGGACGTGCTTTTTCAATGTGGTTTCAGTGTGTTCACTAGTGGATACAAAATTTCCAATAGAAAATTGTGAAAATAGACTTTATTCTAAGTTCTCGTGATAGTTTCCCATTGAATTGCGTGTAGTTCAGTGGGTGTCTTCAGGTGAGACAAGATGGCGGCATAGCGCAAGGCTTGGCTTCACCGCCGGGACCCAGATTGCCGGGCTGTGATTGAGCTCTATGAGATCACTGGTCACGGGTCACAGTCTACGAGATACTCATAACGCAGCAGAATGTTGGAAAAATATCTCGGCTCAATGCTCTGGATAGACTGAGAAGTTGTTAACACTCTAGACATGACTGCTCTTTGGAAAATATTTGGAATGTTTCACCTACAATTAAATCGTCGTGAATTACTATTGATGTGCGTAGATTTAAAGTAAATCATTGTTCCGTCTTGTATGTAGGTCAGCACGTCACATGATGGAGACTGAGGCAACATTACAATATGGCGAAAGAGAAATTAAACACGAAGACTTCCAGTCGCAATGTGTAAAACACGAGCATACTGTTAAGTGTGAGAATACACCCATAACCTTCAATTTAGTAGCGACACGCCAAATTAAAAGTGAGGATATAGACCCAAACGTTGCAACAGTTCCAAAGTTACAGCCATCGACATCGTCCGGCGAAATATCAAATACTTTTCTAAAAGGAAATAATGAATACCATAAAAGTAGGCCTGTGACCTTCGATTTAGTAAACAAGTTTCCAAACAAAATCGAGAATATAGACTTATGTGAACACAATGATTCTCCATTATCCAACACAGTTCAAGGTTTCGAGATATTGGTTTCCGACCAAAATAATTACGAACCTTCATATGAAAGAGAACATGAAAATGACGATGTGCTTAGTGAAAAACAGTTCCACTCATTTGATTTCCTTACAAAGACGCATTCCAAAAGAAGTCGTCGACATACTTTTACAAAAGAGGAGATCTCTTGTGATGTCTGTAACAAAACATTTTCTCTAAGAGGTCATCTCAAAACTCATCTGCTTACACATACAGGGGAAAAGGCTTTCAAGTGTGATGTCTGCAACAAAATATTTTCTCGAAGAGATCATCTCAAAACTCATCTGCTTACACATACAGGTGAAAAAGCTTTCAAGTGTGATGTCTGCAACAAAATATTTTCTCGAAGAGATCATCTCAAAACTCATCTGCTTACACATACAGGGGAAAAGGCTTTCAAGTGTGATGTCTGTAACAAAACATTTTCCCAAAGAAGTCATCTGAAACCTCATCTGCTTTCACATACCGGGGAAAAACCTTTCCAATGTGATGTTTGTAAGAAAACTTTTTCTCGTAGAGATTGTCTCAAAACTCATCTGCTTACACATACAGGGGAAAAAACTTTCAAGTGTGATGTGTGTAACAAAGCATTTTTTCAAAGAGGTGATCTCAAAACTCATCTGCTTACACATACAGGGGAAAAAGCTTTCAAGTGTGATGTCTGCAACAAAACATTTTCTTTAAGGTTTACTCTCAGAACTCATCTGCTTACACATACAGGGGAAAAATCTTTCAAGTGTGATTTCTGCAACAAAACATTTTCTCAAAGATGTCATCTCAAAACTCATTTGCTTACACATACAGGGGAAAAAGCTTTAGAGTGTGATGTCTGCAACAAAACATTTTCTCTAAGAGGTCATCTCAAAACTCATCTGCTTACACATACAGGGGAAAAGGCTTTCAAATGTGATGTCTGCAACAAAATATTTTCTCGAAGAGATCATCTCAAAACTCATCTGCTTACACATACAGGTGAAAAAGCTTTCAAGTGTGATGTCTGCAACAAAACATTTTCTCTAAGGTTTACTCTCAGAAGTCATTTGCTTATGCATACAGGGGAAAAATCTTTCAAGTGTGATGTCTGTAACAAAACATTTTCTCTAAGAAATAATCTCAAAACTCATCTTCTTACACATACAGGGGAAAAACCTTTCAAGTGTGGTGTCTGCAACAAAAAATTTTCGCGAAATGACCATCTCAAAACTCATCTGCTTACACATACAGGGGAAAAAGTTTTCAAGTGTGATGTCTGCAACAAAACATTTTCTCAAAGATGTCATCTCAAAACTCATCTTCTTACACATTCAGGGGAAAAAGCTTTCAAGTGTGGTGTCTGCAACAAAAATTTTTCGCGAAGTGCCCATCTCAGAACTCATCTGCTTACACATACAAAGGAAAAAGCTTTCAAGTGTGATGTATGTAATAAAACATTTTCTCGTACAGAGTGTCTCAAAACTCATCTGTTTACACATGGTGTAGTGGGAAATGAGACCACAAAATCTTAAACTTGTACTTTTGACTTAAATACTTAAAAAGTGGTTAATCGTGTTTACATGACAAATTGTGTACCTATTTATGACATGGTTTTGTATTTGGATAAAGTTTTTAAATTCAATATAGCTTCAACTTTTTTGCTGTAATTTGGGCAAAAAAAGTAAAACAGGCCGTGCATGTGTCTCCCACTCCAACCCGCTTGGAAAGTAGGGGTTTTGGGAATCGGTTTTTATAATTTTGAGATATTTTGTTAGTTATGAAAAGAGCAATGTTGGTGCAAGGGAATTTTCCTGGATCAATTAAGTTATAATACGGAGATTTTTATAATTGCAAAATATTATGTATGGTGCAAGGGTTTTTTTAATATGAGATATTTATTATTTTGTTTTTTATAATAGTGAAATGTTATGTTGGCATACATTTGCAATTTTTTATAATTGTAGGCTAAATTATGTTTGGTGCAAGAGTATTTTCTTTTATTGTAAAATCTTACCGGCACTGAGCAGCATCCGGCAGTTGGCTAGGAGTGACCGGCGGGATAGGGGAATCGGCCAGGTGGGTATTGAGTGGAAGTGGGACGTGTGCGCAGCCTATTTTCCTCTTTCGCCGTAATATGTTTTAAAAACTTACCCCAGCCTGTGGAGCAAGCGTGAGCAAATGCGTGCTTACATATTGCCAAATAAATGGAGCAATGAGAATTTCATCCCTTAGAAGAAGCTTTTTTTAAATTTATTTACCTTATTCTTTGTCCAGATGATTGATTGTTGATCAAAGTCATGGTTTTCATAACTTACAATTTTACAAAATATGGATTTCTTCTAAATTCATCCTAAAACACTTTTTCATTCTTTGCTTGCCTTCTTTAAATAGTTCAGACTTTTAAGATCTTGAAACTGCTTTGCAGTGGTAGCGTACAATGTAAAAGTAGTTTGGTTTTGCCCTATGATATTTTGTATCCAATATATACATGTATAAAACCTGTTGTAGTTTACTCCTGCTTTATATTCATAATACATCAAAATTAAAGTTACTGTTGCATAAGCAGGACGAAATATAAAAGAATATCCAATTAATTGTTCATTTGCTAATATAAAAAAAAATGTACGAAAAATTGGCAACTACCGGTAAAGAGGGTGATGCTGTGTTGTTGATATGTGTTCTGTGTTGTTGATTCCCAGTGCAGAAGAATAATATACGTTGTGTTTGTTGTTTGAAACCCAGCGCAGAAGAATAAATACGGTATAATTTGGAAAGGAGGTAAGTGCTTTTTAATATTTGTGTAGACATAATAACACGAGGAAGAGTGCACCGCTTAGGCCACCAAATAGCGCCTAGTTGTTTTCCACCTTTTCTTTAAGAGATTATTTTATTTATATCAAGCAAGTATCATAAATAAAGAATGCATGCACTAGGTAAGCCAAGGGTGGAGGAGTAAATTTGGCAGTGGATATAGGGTTTTCTTTAGTATATTAAAATCTTCTATCAATTTTGGTACCTAACCTAAAATTCTGATTAGGTTTGCAGCAGTGTATGCTTAACAGGTGCCCTGACATAGCAGTGCAAAACCATTAATGTATGTTATGGTACTTCTCTGTACAGTAGGCCTATCTAACTTTGTAGATTTGATTATCCCAATCATAGACTAGGCCTACCGAGAATGAGCAATTTTGATATTTACAGCAAGGTTAAGTTAGGGCTGTGATTTTCTGCAGTAGGCTACAGTATAAAAACACACACACACACACACAGTTAACAAGACCCGGTAGTCTCTGAATATAATACTGTGTCTCACACTGCTGCATTCCACTACAGTTTTCCATTGCTTGAGTGCATCACCAGTTAAAACAGGAATGACTTTAATGCATGAAATTATTCACTGTTGAATTCGAATGTATTAAATTCACAAACACTGCTTTCACAACCCCAAGCTTGTGTTAAGCTTGTCTGCCTTGATCATTAAATTTACTATTTTCTCGCATATCTGATTCCGGCTCTTGGAACACTCCCTCGATCATTAAAATTAAAATTTTCTTGTGTCTTATTTTGGATCCCCCCTCCATGCTCATAAACTGGCAGTGTCAACGAGACGATAAATGATACCATAGCTTAAACACCATCACTAATCTTGGTATTAATGTATGCTTATATAAATTCTGTCTCGCTATGACATAGAACATTGTTTACCCCCAAACATGATTGGAGGGACTTTCTCCATTAACTTTTAGAACCTAGTCTTGTATAACTTATATGTTGTGGCAGATTAAAGACCACCACTTGCATGATATTAATTTATGCTCTAATGGTGATAAATTATTTCCAGTTATTTATTGATATTTTCTTAATGTTTCAGGTGTTCTGAGTAATGGTCCTCCTAAGGACACCTTCATGTAAAAGGTCTTCGAATTCCGTTGAAGGGAATGGTTTCGCGAGGCAAAGACCGGAATAAATGGGAAAAAAGAGAAACGAGATCAATAACATTGTAGCAAGATTGAGCTCGGAATTATACGCACTTACTTCACTATTATCATGCATGATCATTTCAATGGGTCTTCCCATCATCATCAGCTGATGTGTTTGTTTTCAATTCCTTTATTCACCAAGTAAAACATTTGCCAATAAGTTAGGTAAATACTGCTTCTGCTATAGTTTTACACTTTTGGAAACCAAACTGTTCTTTGGAAAGGATATTGTTTTTTACTATTGTAACAAGGGCTCGTCGGGGTTCAAAATCAGAACACCGAGTTTATAATTGAAGGATGGAGGTTTCTTTATTTCCTACAACAATTGACAATACAGCCAGAAAACTCCAGACTATTCGCCAGTTCACTGTCCTGTTCAGTGCTCACTCTCACTGTGCTCAGTCCTAATTACAGCACTGTTCCAGTTCAATCCAGATCATCCCACGTCGCGCCGGTCAACTCCACAGTCCTCGCTGCCGCTGTACGATCCACCCGTCGCGCAGAGTTCCCCGGGACGGCACTGCCTCAGCCCAGATCAGCTCACCAGCTCTTCCGTTCACCCTTCCCTCCGGTCACTAGTTCCCCGTTGACTAGCTATTCCGCTCTCGGGTCCCTCCGGTCACTGGCTCCTCAGCTTCCCAAGACACACTCAGGCCGCGCTGATCAGTCCTCTCCGTCCAGCTCACCCTCTGACGCTGACGCTCGCCGCTACTCACGGACTGCCTCTCTGACTGTTCCCTCGTTGACCCTCCGGCTCTTCACGGACTGCCTCTCCTCTGATGTACTGACTCTTCACTGTACTGAACTCTCCTTGACTGACTCGGCTCGGCTGCTCGCACTCCTTATATAGCCTTAACGAAAGTTCCAGAGTCGAGATCTGGAAAGCTCCGCCCGCGCATGGTCTAGAATGTCCGCGCGGTGCGCCGTCAAGCCCTTAGCGCGTGGCTCCACCTCTGGCCCCTCCCACGAGCGCGCGCCGTCACTCACCGCGCCGTGCCAGGGAGTAGGCCGCACCCGTCGGCACGCGGCTCCAATAGCCGTTCTGCGGTCACGCCCACTGGCGCTCGTCTGCCGTCCATCCACTAGGGGAGCGCGATCCTTCTAGACTCCGTCGTTCTAGTTCTTTCTGGCTTACTCCTCCTTCTATCAGCTTCTAGGCTTTCCTGGGCTTTGTCACACTATGAATGATAAGAGCCTTTTATACATTGCTTTTTCTAAGATTTTTTAGAAAATTGGTAATAGTGAGATAGGTCTGTAATTTTCGATGTTACTAAAGTCGCCTTTTTTAAATACAGGGCAAACTTTTGCTGTTTTGAATATTTATTTGTATTTTCTTGAGGCTTTTTGTAATCTGTTAAGAATAAAATATTGTAATATATATTGTTATGGTGCTATTATTTAATTTTCTTACCTACAATCTGTATTAAATGCAATGTTGGGGTCTTTTTTGTCAATTATTCACAGCTAGCTTGTTTATAGTTATTCTAAAAAAGCTACTGCTTCAAAATTCAAAAACAATATGGGAGATGCAATTTTAGAAACATTGTTTACAAAAATTATACAGGGACATTCATTCTCAGCACCTCGCCTAACTGGCCTTCGCACACACTGCACCTCATGCTGCAACGGCCAATGCATGGATCCTTTATGCCCCCCTGCATTAACCAGAATCTCAGAATTTGTACTTGCTATGCTCATATAGAAGATGCCGTCAGTGGCGTAGCAAGCTTAGGTGGTACCCGGTGCGGAAAATTTCTTGTCCCCCCCCCCCATTTAAATTATGAAAAGATGGAACAGTTCCAAATGTTATTTTTTGGATAAGTTACTCAAAGGTAATCCCATGAGAGTTTAAGAGTTTATCGATAGATGTAGCTGCAACGAATTTATCTGATGTAACTCGTAAACTCAACGGATTATGCAAAATTAGTAATGATTACTTTGTTATATAAAAACAAAACTAAGCTCCAAAATCATGGCATACCATGAATCAACCATCCATAAAGCGATTCGAGTTACCATGTTGTAACCACTGCTACCAATGGTGCATATAAGACCGATCCAATTTGTTAGGATTAAGGAAAGACATACATATCAAGCACATTATGCTGCACATTGTACATTGTACTGTTATATTATAATAATATTACTATTATTATTATTATTATTAATCTAAAGTACGTTATATAGGCCTACGTTGCTTTCTTGAGTGACAGATTGTGGGTGTTACCGTTAATAAAGCGAACATCTAGGCCAAAGTACACTCCCGAAATTGTGGAAATTTTTATTTTTTGAGTTATTTTTTTGTATCTTTATATTTTGTTTTCCAAGCGAAATCTCAAATTTTGGAAAGATTAATTTTGATAAAAGGACAAAATTTTGTATTTATGTCAGGTACCTTTCAAGATGTGAACAGAAGATTGGAGACAAGTTTTCCTTATATTTACATAAAGAAAGTTTTCTCGAAAATCATAGGCGTAACCAGGCCGACCATATGGGGGGGTTATAACATCCGGGAGATCTGGGGGGTATTGGGGCTCGGGGGTCCTCCCCCGAAAAATTTTAAAAATTAAGATGCACAGTAACGAGTTTTAAGCTTCCTTCGCTTTATACTCGTATTAAGTAATTTATAAGCAGACTTAAAAAAATTGTAACATTTTCCTTTTTTTTTAATCAATGGGGGGGGGGGGTTCAAACCCTCAAAACACCCCCTCGTTACGCCTCTGCGGAAAATCGTACGAAAACACAATTTGGTATTTGGGTTAGGTACCTTTTGGGGATGTGACACGAAGATTGGCGACAACTTTCTCTTATTTTTAAGGGGAGGCTAACTTTTATTTGGGCAGAGTGAGTTATGTGAATTATACATCCTTATTTTATAGGTTGATCCTAATAAATTTCATAAACAAGTAATGTAACTATTTTACGGAACTGTATTATTAATAATGTATTCTTAAATTTTCGCACATCCCAGTTCAAAATCTAGATTGCCAAAGACTTCGGAGTCAACTCACATTTCGTCAAAGTCATGACTGCAGCAGCGGGTAGAATTGGTTGCGGCTTGAGTGATAAATAATATCACCGATTGTTGAAGTCTCATTTAAATTAATAAAACTGCAGAGACAAGCATCGGCAGAAATAAACACCCCTCCCCCTAACCATAATATTATTGTTCGTATCAACACAGCGGCCAGTTCAGCCGCGTTTTAATACCTTTGTTAACTTTATTTAAAACTAAAAGAAGTTTCAATATGCATGTTGACCTGTTAAAAGTTGTTAAGCTTATATAATTGCTTTAAATATTATTACTATTTCTTTAAATTCCCATGAGCGATTTTTTTACTTACAAAGACACATTTTTATTTTGTCACCCCCATGTGATGGCACCAGGGGCGGCCCGCATCCCCCGCACCCCCCTTCCTACGCCACTGGATGCTGTAATTGTTCCAAATTTGCTGCCACATACAGTACTATAGCAGTGTTTATGTGGCTGGCAGAGCGGAGTGTGTTTGTTACTGTTATGTTATGACTAAGAGGCTCTCAGTGCAGGGTTTCTTTGTGTACTGTGAAGCCCAGTCCGTAACTTTGTGATATTTCAGTGTAATATTTAATTGTATACTGTGTTGTGTAATGTCGAGAGTACAATAATCCTTTGCGGGGACACGACGTATATACACAACACGTACATGAGGACAAATAATTCATGTGGTAGAACAAAAACATTTCATCAGAAGTTTCCAGATAGGCCTTATCCGACCGCAGTACCATAATACGTACCTTGCAAACCCATTTAAGGATACAGGTTATATAAAGGGTCCATGTATCTGCTTTTGCAGCATGAGGTGTTGTGCATGCGGCAGCACATTATGCGAGGCACTGAGAAAGAATGTCCCTGTATATCAAATATACATTTGGTGGATTTCTCATGTATGGATAATATACGTAAAATGTATGTGAGCAGTGTAGGCCTATATTTATGAACCAAAGGCCCTATATAGATAAATTATATATAAAATATACATTTGATATATCATCTTTACATATATTTTACGTATAGATATTGTACATCAATATTGTCTGCATTGACATGAAATTGATGTAAACTATAGGCCTACATAAAAACATGAGACATTTGAGCATATGTTATACGTAGAATTTATCTAACCCATATGTGTGATGTATGTTTCCTAGATCTAGGGACAACGTAAGTTTTACATATATTTACATATGTGTGCTGACTGGGTTCTTTTGCACTTCAGTATACAACCAATGCCATTCATAGATTTTCCATTGTAAAGTATCTGTGTTTATGTGTCAGAATATTCCTGTACATAAAGAGACTTCCTTCTACGTAATAGATTTCATTCCTGCTGAAAGTATGAGGAGGTTCTTGGGATTAAATCTGAACTTCCAGATCCAGACCATGTATTATTTTATCTGAATATATAACATTAACAAATGTTCATATTAATTTGAAGTTTACAAAATCACTTGCTGAAAATTCTTGTTCAAATGCACTTTCAAATTGTTCACTTCCTAGAATTGTGGAAATTTTGTGCATAGTTTTATAGTTTTCATTTGCAAATTTACAAAATAAAATTCTTCCATCAGTTGTAAATACATTTAACCGAACTCTGTTACTAGCTGATGTAAAAACACATTTCTGGCTGATCATACTGCACTGAACTAGTCTTATGAGGGCAATGATAAGCAGTTATTTCATCCTATAAAAACAATTTTGCAATAATGATATTGAGTGTGATGTTTAGTCACTTATTTGGTGAATTCATTTATTTTCGTAATAATTAGTACTTTTTAACGTTCTGTGGAGTACGTGTAATGATTATTAATGTTCAAAATAAAGCTGCAACGCTTGCAGTATTTTTTAAAAACATAAAATGTTATATGACAACACCCCAGAGAGGCCAGAAAATTGGGCACTCATTTATAAACACTTGTGTCCGAAATCGCCGTGATACTGGCCAGTTTCAAAATTGCCATATTATTGTAATTGCTGAATGAAAATATATCAATTTATAGATTTTAACTTCCTAAATGTACGCTCTAATACATTATCACAAAAAACTCCAAATATCAATCATTACATCACTGGTAGATTAAAAAACAATAAAAAGCATCCAATTTCATGCTGTTTGCGGTACTTTACTTGTATCCATTTTCAATTTTTCTAGGCATCTTCACATCAGAGTGGGTGATACATGAAAACTTAGTACAGTAAAGTTGTAGAGAAAATTAAAATGAAGATCTTTGTTAAACACTTTTTTTTATACAATTAATATGTATCAAGATAAAAACAAAATAAATACACCTTAAATGCGAATTTCAGAACATACATGTTAATTAAAATATGAATGATATTCTTTTCTTGTCCATAGTAACAAGAAAATTGTAATCTACCTATTGTTGTTAAATGCAGTCAGTTTAGCTCAATTGTAATGAACACACCAAAACCAATAACAGTGGTATAGGCTAATAGGGAAGAGGTCCTGGGTTCAAAACAAACCTGTTGGTCAGCCAAAGTAACTTGGGGTTTTCATGGTTTCCTTGTAAGACTTGCTTATTTTCCATAACTCATCGCCGCTATTATAATCGTTTAAACTGAATATTAGAAAAGAAGACACCACTGAACAATAAAAAGAGATGCATGCAAATTAATTATTACAAGAGACTACTAGTTCACACAAGTATTCTAAATACGTGATATGACCTGTATGCAGTTAAAGCATGCAAAATACGCTAAATAATAATAATAATAATAATAATAATAACAACAAACATATTAATATTATTATCAATAAATAAATGTAGTTCACTATATCTTCTTGCACAAACCTGAATTTAAAAAAATGAAAAGTGTTCAGATATTGTACTACATAGGTCCAGAATAATATCTCCACATAAAATAGCAGTGATAATCAAAGTGGAGTTAAGTCATATATTACGAGGGGCATACTGAAAATCGTGAGTAACATTTTTTCACAACCTTAATCTTTAATTGTAAGTGAAACCAATTGTATCATCTAAAGCTACAGATCTTTCTTTCACTTTTCCACATAGTCTCCGTTTTTTTGAACACATGTTTCTCATCGTTCTGCAAGTGTGAAAACACCCTTGCAATAGACAAACGTCAGAAACGAACCATTGCCATAAGCCTTCTTCAGAGATTTCGAAATGAAGATAATGAATTTTTGACGAATATTGTGACTGGAGATGAAAGCTGGTACCATCGTTATGAACCTGAAACAAAACGACAGAGTATGGAATGGTGTCAGTGTCTACGGGCAGCTGGAACGAAATTCTATCGCAAGGGAATTTTCAAACTTGCAGAACGATGGGAAACATGGGTGCAAAAAAAAAAAAAAACACAGACTATGTGGAAAAGTGAAATAAAGGTCTGTAGATTGAGATGATACGATTGGTTTTACTTACAAATAAAGATTAAGGTTGTGAAAAAATGTTTCTCACAACTTTCAGTATGCAGCTTGTATATTGATTTTGTTTAATTTACCTTCACTTTTATGACTGATTTACTTGACATAGCACCAATTATTATTTACTCAGTTAACATGTGTGATATTATATGAAACATTTGGTAAGATCCTTAAATGTATTTAGCCTGGAGGATATATATTACTTTTTCAATGGTATGTACTGGTTTCTTTCGTCAACGTTGAAACCTCAATTCTTAACACATATAGCCTATGTGAGAAGGTTTGTGCAACTTATTTTGCAATTTATTTTTTTATGAGAATCTGAAATCTCAAAACTTAAGCATTTAATTATGTTTGGACAAAACAGATGTATGCAACTTTCCTGTAATGGTAATTAAGATGCTCGTATGAAAATGATATAACTCCCTTTGCTTGTTTCATAAATGTACTCGTGTCCTAATGTATGCCATTTCTATTTTATAGACATTCTATGAAATATCTTACATTGTGGGTGATACTGATTTAGATGCATGCAGTAGCATCGCCTTATTTATTTATCTATTACTAACAACAGACTGCAAACAAGTAACATAGCTTATGTTACTGTACTGGTCTTCGTTAACACAGAGACGAGACGACGATAATTGTTTGACTGCGTGTGCTAATTAGTGAAATGCTGCTTGCTTCTCATTGTGGTGTCCAGTGCAGACAAAATGCGGTACATTACAAGTGTAACAGTCACGTAAGTCATTACAATGATAAATAGATATGCAGTCAAATTTCTCTGATAATATACATTTTTACATGAAACTAGCTCAAATTGAGCTAGATTCATAATGTCGGTTTGAATTTCGATTGTGGGATGTAGTGCATCTACTCAGGCACAAAACTATAACACGAATCATATTGCATTTTGTTGGCATAAAGTATTTTATTTAAATTACATATACATTGTATTCATAGTAGATTTAATACTAATATTATTTCTTTATGTTATCTTGGTTTTGCACTGCAATGCTTACCTAAATAGTTTCCTTATTCTTAACATTAATTCATACTCGTGTACACTGAATGTAAGAAATTCTTAAATCATGTGAAGGTTTCACACAATCCACTGGCAATAATATTAAGATATTAGCTGTTTTAAGAAGAGAATCCCGGATGTAAAACATTGGAGACCTACAATATGACTAGACCTTTCGTCGCTCAAAATTATGTTTTATCTTTTTCAAATCAGTAAATTGGTTTTTTCCACTTATGGTTTGGTCTCCCTGGCAGGATCAAAAACTTTATGGAAAAGTCAAAAGGAGAAGTGCATTTTCTTGAAAAACAAATAATAATAATAATAATAACACCAACAATTATAATTTGTAGAGAAATGAAACAATGCTTATTCCCATGGCATACTTTTAAGCATGTAATGACTTGTGAGTAATAACTGTATTGCAATTGTGTTATAACATAAATATATTGAAACAAAAATAATTAGAAAGGAAGAATGCAAATAAAAGTGCCATAATTTAAGGGTGACAATTATTTTTCTTTTTATCTGTAGGTTTCTTTCGATCTTATATTTGTCATGACAAAAATCCAGAAAGACATAAATTGTTTATTTCAGGCTCATTGCGACTGTTTGGATGAATTTGCTGAATCAAACAAATTGTCAGACTGATACCGCAAATCTGCCGGCATTATCCAGGAAACTTCGTTACGCCTTGTTCCCTGGAGCCAGCACGATGGGGGTTAGTATGTAAAACATCACATGATAGCAAAGGATCATTTTATGAATGGTCGTTAACACAATCCCACTTTAATTTTGGTGACTCCCATGTTGCGAACATTGTGGTAAAGAAGTGTTTTGTACAATGTGGTCTTACAGTGTGATGTTCAATATGTCATTGGCATTGTTAGATCTACCATACATGTCAGTCAATAATATGTGTATGAATGTTGCAATTATTGTAATGATGATATTAATAACTAGCATGTGCCCGCGGCTTCGCCCGCGATAATTATTTCAAAAATTAAAAATTAAGAGCATAATAGTTAAATCATTATATTTATTAACACCTAAATCACGTGAACTACATACCATCATTAGATAGCATCGTCTGGTAAAAGCGACCTCAGATTCGAGTTTCTTGGCCCAGAAAACCTCTGTATAGTGAGATTCGTCCAAATAAAACAACGTTTGACCATATTTAGGGCTTACAACATTCAAGCAATCGCGAAAGTTTTATTTTCAAGGTATAACAAAAATAGCCAAAGTCAACTGTAATTGATTTGACATTGAAATGTGTGACTGATAACTTATGTTTTGAAAACGCAAAAAATGCACGTTTTTTGCCCGTTTTTCACTCATAACTCAAGAACGAAAACTAAAATTAAAATTCCGGCTTCGAGGTGCATTTTCCGACCCTTCAGCCCTCTAATGTTTAAAATTTCAGATCTCTGTGTTCAGTAGATTTCGCTGGACATCGAGGACAATTCCTTTTATTAATATAGATAATATGAATTATAATGATACCTTCTCTAATTTGTCAAACATTCATTTAATTTAATCCAAACCCACCTATACCATTAGCAACAATATGTTCTGTGAATTTGTTTCGATAATTCTATGTAAAAAGGGATTAAGTAGTTTCAAAAACATTTAATTTTTGGCATTTAGAATCAGAATTTTTCAAAATCCTTTCTTAGTGAGCACCTACATTATGAAACGAAGGTACTATCAAAATTCCAAGTCTCTACCTGTTATAGTTTAGGCTCTTCGTTGATTCCTGTCAGTCAGTCAGTCAGTCAGTCAGTCAGTCAGTCAGTCATTCATTCAGTCAGTCAGGACAAAGCCTTTTATATATAGATAGAGATAACAATAATAAGTTAAGCACTGGGGAGAGAGGATGAGCAAATCTTAAAAAAAAATTGCACCATTATTGGATATTGAGACGCCATTTTTAATGATCCTGCACTCTGCGGTTTGAAATCAGCAGATGGCAGCAGTGATAGCTGCTAAAACCTTGGAACCTAACCTCCAAGTCACAATGATACATTCTGAAAACCGGGAAAGCCTCAAGTCACACATTACCTACCTTTACACCCTTGAATTTGATTGAAAAATAGAAACACTTTTATTTAGTGTACAATTATGTTTATACTTTCACATTTCTCTCTTTTTCAGTTGTATCTGGCTGTAGCTATCCCGTTGGAAGATTCCAGATATGACCTTTCCGTGTCTTGGAACTTCGAAGCGAATTACCATTTGCCTTCCAACTACACAGAACTTGCTCTTCCTTTCATCGTGTCCACCGCAGCCAGGTCAGAAAGACATGTTACTAGACGCCATACCTATCAGGTTATTCAAGATAGACTTAACAGGTAAGTTTTAATGGGGGGAGATTTATTTTCAACTGCCAAACTTATGTCATACTAAACCGAAGTCAGTTAATAGTGTTTTGCCTACTAAACAACAAATGCTATGCTCCTGGTGCTGCAGCATTCAGTTTTGAAAATAAATATAACTCTTAAGCAACATCTAAATGTATATAGAAAATCTTCTCGGGTTTGCAGCCAGGTGAGAAGTTTGTTGTGGTCCAACGTTTCCGAGGCTGACGCTGCCTCCATCCTCAGGGAATCAAACTTCTCACCTGGCTGCAAACCCGAGAAGATTTTCTACATAAGATTCGCCAGGAAAGCCTCAAATCTTACATCTAAATGTATAATGATTGTTCTCAACTCAGCCTGCAAGCGAGGGTTGGCAACTCATCTATTAAATCATGGTGAATGATAGGAAGTTCAAATTGCTTTTGTTGGATGTTGGTTGGATATCCAGCATACCTCAGAGCAAATGGGAACCTTCTATCACTATGTATGCCTTGAAATTGAGCTGGACCCATCATTTGGTCTGAAATGAATTTCACAGAAAACAATTAATTAAAAAATTTATGATACTTTAAATCAGTGTGGTCCAACTGCTTTCAGGCAAAAGGTCAAATGACACTTTCAGAATTAATTTTCAGGCCAGAACAATGTATTAACGCCAAACGAGATTGCTTGGCAACGTCTCAGAAACAGTTGAAGAAACAGCTGAATATTGCGAGGCCAGAGCATTGTTATTCTGTTTTCCTTTGTATTCAGATTATGTGTTGTGAGAAAGGAAGGGAAAATAAGACTGAAATTAAGCAGAAAAAGAATCGTTCCTCTAATTTTTACAAGGAGGACAAGGATTCCTTAACTTCTATTATTTAAGTGCAGAGTTCACCTTATTACAGATTCTCATTTCTTTAGTTTCATGTTTATTTATTTCCAAGCCAGCTTCAGCTAATCTCCTGTAATTTACCATTTATATCTGAGAATCCGAGGGCCAACAAGCAGACATCATTAGCATATTCCAAACTTTCCAGTCTTTCATTTAATCCCCACTGTATCCCACGATGCCTTCTACTACATAGGCTCCTCATTAGATCATCCAGGGCCGAAATAAACAGCAGTGGTGATAGCAAACACCTTGCTTAACCCCTCTTTGAGCAATCAAGGGAGGAGATAGTTTACCATTATGCAGGACATGTTAGATGCTGTTATCATACATATTTTTAATTCTATTAATAATTTTCAATGGTACTCCAATCTTCTTCACCCTCCTCCAGATAAAACATCTATTCACCATGTCGAAAGCTTTAACAAAATCGATGAACACAAGTTCAAAGGATTACTCCATTCTAGCGACTGTTTCATAATTATTCTTATGGGGTTAATTAAAACTAGGGTTGCCACCTTTTGGTAAGGCTAAGGAGGGACACTTATCGAATATATGCATATCGCCGATCTTCATACCTAAATTTGTACATGGAACAATTTATTAATAGGCTAAGAGAAAGATGGGATAACGGTAACACTAACAATAGAAAAGAAAATGCAGGAAGTCCCACCAAATTCGGGACAGGTGGCAACACTAATTAAAACGCTGCAAGATTTTTTAGGTCTAAAACCACGCTGTTTCTTTCTCGAGGTCTTCTCCAATGTTTCTCTGATTCTATTTAGTATAACCCTTGTAAAAATTTTACTTGGCATTGACAAGAGTGTTATACCAGTCATCGCATTTAGAGAGATCCCCCTCTTTGGGTTATTTAACAATTATACCCTTGACCCATTCCTTGGGTACTTGCTCTTCCAACCATATATTTTGGAATAGAGGAAGATACATTGTACTACTGAATTATTCAATAAAGATTGATATAATAACATCATTCGTACAGAGTTGAAAACTTTAATCTTTTCTGAAAGCATAATAATTAGAATATCTTAAAATTAGCCTGGGGAGTTTTCCTTTTCATAAATTTAAAACACACCGACCAAACGTAAAATGACGTGAGAGCTCTGTATGGGTCTATATGAGGAATAGAGTGTTAAATAGGCTACAGTATGCAGTATCAATATTAACCGAACTAAACTCCATGGCACTACATCCCTGAAGGGGATAGGCCTACCACCTGACTACTGCGTCATCTACCATAGGCAGATAGCAGGATTTGGGGGCATGCCGACACCCATGGCTGTTAATGGTGGTTTCCATGACAGGAGCTACTACTTCTCTATCAAGTAGCTCCTCAATTTGCATCATGAGGCTGAGTGCACACTGTTCCAGTCCTCCCTACCTCAGAAAAATCCAAGGAGGTACCAGGGATTGAACCTGAGTCTGAGGATGCATAGCCAGTGATCCTAACCATGAGACCACACAGGCGGTCATATCAGTATTAAAATTGTTTTCATTACAGCTATGGCTTGGATGGAAGAGAATGTCTTCTGAAAACAATTTGTGAAACTGCAGACACGTCACTGAATCACAACGGAGTCATCGGGGATGTCTTGCAAATTATCTTCACGTAAGTTGTCACTGCTACTAACGTATAAATATGATATAAAAGCAAAGATATGAGATTAATGCTAAATTTGCTTCTTCTTTGAGGCATGTCCATAAAATAAGATTCCCTAGGGCCGTTTACACATATAAAACAAAATTTCATGGAAATCTTTATTGCAACAGATACAGCAAGTGTTCAGCTATTTTTCAACATATTCGCCACAGGAATTATAGAGACATTTGTCATACCGTGGGACCAACTTTTGAATATTTGTGTCGTAGAAGTCTGTTGCCTGAGATTTGAACTATCATGTGATAACCTTTTCCATTTCTCTGTCAATCTCTACCATTCCCTGCCATTTCTTGAGGGGCAGGAAAAAATGAAAACTCTGGGTGCGCGATCCAAGCTGTAGGATGGAGACTTCAACACCTCCCGGCATGTCTCCTGCAAAAGTTTGTCAAGCCTTGTTCATTTTCTGAGTATACTATGCTGGCCAACTGGGATTTTCATATTCTGGTCGGGTCAGTATTTTTCTTATTGCCCATTTCCATCTGTAGGAGCTATTTTACGTAGTAGTGCATGGGCTTTGCATGTGCATGGGCTGCGTGTTGAATGGGAAATAATTATTTTAAGAAGCTGGGATTGCAATTTGTATATTGGAGTAGTAACTGTACGTACAGAATGATGTGGTCATAATGGTGTAAACTAGATTACATCAGCCTATTGCATGTAACAATTACAGCGAGGTATGCTCCGCCCCTACCAACTGTGCCTGTCCAAGCCACGGTAAAGAAATCCCTTTAGGCAGGCCTACAGGCTGAGGTAGATTTTGAAGTGCTTTCGGTTTAATTTATTGTCGATGCGCAGCACTCTTCTTTATTACCCTTGGCATGACAACCCCGCAATAATAACTGCAAAAAAGAAGAAAGAGCACTTTTTCAAACATTCAAATCTCGCCTTATACGAGAACTATCGAGAAACTAGTTATTGATTTGTAGAGTACTCATAAAGAGCTTTTCAACGATATCCTACAAGACGTGGTTTCAAACATTTCGAATTTCAATCCCCCACCCCCACTCGTACCCCCAAAACCCCTGAATCGTTGGTGTCACTCTGAACTCTATAGAGAGTACTCTAATTTATTCAAACAAAGTTTCCCTCTATACTTCATAGGGGCAGAGATAAATTTTTCTAAATTTGAATCTCCTCCCTCGACCCCCCCCCCCTTGGGCAAATTTTGCTCATTATCGAACATGTCCGAACTATTGGGCCTAGAAATAACATAATAAAATTTGGTTCAAACATCTTCAAAATTACGGCCGCTAGCATGTAAACATATATATATATGTAGGCCTATATATCATTTTTTTTTTTTTGAACAGGCGGTGGTTTCGTACTTAAGGAGGCATGAAACGTAAAGATATGAAAGAAATTTTTCAAAAGTCATGACATGGTATCGATTGCAATAGGTACCTAAAAAAGAGATGAACGATTGTCGCAGTGGTGAAACTTTAAATCGCAGGAAGAGATTCATTATGGGACATAACAAAACCCCAGGCTGCTGCTAAACTAATATAGCTGTTCTTAACCTAACATAACATGTCTCCTAGAATTTACCTGTCACTTCTTACCTTAATGCAGAAGCTTATTTTACCATTTTGTAAAACATTGTTACACTAAGAAGTCCAATGCCTTTCGTAACTTAACTCCTACCAATACTGATTTTATTCGTCATCTTAGTATCCGATATAAAACAACATATCAGCGTTTTGTTTATAATCCATAGACTACTCTGCCATCTGATGAGTTCAATCGGCACGTTTGTAATATTGGCACCCCCTTACGCCAGTTTATTTATGTTCCACGATGGCACGTCCACTGCTGTTCCTATTAAGGTGGTGTCGATGCTTCAGATATTGAATTTTAATTTGCTTAATGCATCAGTCTTACATACCATGGTCATGAATTGTGAATGATTGGTTTCAGACCATCGTCTTCAGCAGATGAGAATCTGCATCCTGAATTCTCGGAAGCTGAACTTCAAGGAGGCACCGGCAAACAATGCCAATTGTTTTATCCTAATTGTCCTTTTGGATTACATGACGTAATCACAATGCTGGACGATTAATTGAATAAAATACACATTGAAGCCATAAACACGTTGTTTATTTCTGGTTTTACCTTTGTCTGTTTCTGAAGCTCATGGTGAGTACAGTGGAGGTGATTTTTTCATATTAGGCACATCACACCATTTACCAAAGTTTGGTTGTTACTAAAGTTTTTCGCTTCTGAGATTGTTCTGGAACAAAAGTTTCTTCTTCAGAAAAGCTAATTTCATTATCACATAATTTTATTTTATTTTATTTTTTTAATCACAGAGTATAATGTCTTCACTAGGGTTCAGATGTTTATGGCCTAAACTGAAAATATGACATTAAAAATGACTAAATATGACCCAAAAATCTTAAATATGACCTTATAAAAGAACGAATTTTCTAAAAATAAATGTTCCAATTTTTAATGTTTAATGACACTAAATTATTACATCAAATGAATTCAATCAGATAATCACTTTTTAACAATTTTACAGATGATTTGGGCCTACAGTTTTATTTGTAAGGAACTTCTGATTTCTTGTGCTTTCCCCATTTTTTAGTGATGTAATAACTTAATGATTCACTTAGAGCATATAGCTTTTTTCAATGACACTCACTACTGTGGTATGGCAATGCTAATTATCCTAGCCACAGCGGTGGCATCATGGGAGTCTGTTATGAAGATGGCCGCTTCACACGGTTGAAAGCGCTCCAACATTGCCATACCACAGTAGTGGAAAAGTGAATCATTAAATTCTGATTTGTTAATGTTTCCAGATACCACTATAAATGTGGACTAAAGATAGTTTAAAACATGTCTATTGAAAGTTGTTAACAAGGAGGAAGAGGTCATTGTGCTATTACTTGTTATTGTCCCTTCACATTTCAGTTACAGTAAAACCAAAATATTCGTGAATCTTTTTGGAAAAAATGAAGTCGACAATTTAGTGCACATACTGCATAATTTTGCTCTTTTACCGAATTTATAACTGAAATATGACAATAAATTACAAAAATGACCGAGATATGACCAAGAGCATGAAACTGGCCAAAATATGACTTTATATGCAAAATAAAAACAGTCCGATTAGGATAACAAATGTGCAATTCATGTTTAATTTGTGTTTTCGGCGAGAATGGAGGTCAGGATAAAATATGACGTCATCACAAACCTCGCTCTTCTCACACGAATCTTCCTGTCTGCTCCATAAATATCCGAGACATCATCAATCTCTGCAAAGTTGCCCAATGTATTTTATTTACTCTCAGAGCAGTATGTAGTCATATTTAAAATAAATGGATGTAATTACTTAAAGAACTAAAATATGCCAGGAAAAACCACTATGCAGCTGCATAATATAAACAACAGAGAACCTATTTGAGCATAAGGTACTCGTCTGGCAGAGTGAGCAGACTGATGAGTTGGACGCATATCTGGTAACTTATAGCAGAAAAAAACAATTTCTTTGGATCTGTAGCAAGTTAAGGGTTAAAATACTGTACAATACACATGGTAAATCATTTTATTCTGTTAGTAGGAGATCCCTATTGGCAAAATAAAATCTATCTATTAACACTTGTATTATTGATGTTTTCTATATTTTTCATTAGAATTTAAGAAATGTCCACCTCTGAGCCGCAAGGGATGTGTTCACTCTTTTCGCGCAACATGCTCGGGTTCAATTCCTGGTCAAGACAGATGTCTTAAGTGTGTGCTGCGACTGGTGTGTCCCATCCCATGTGTTGGAGGTGGCCTCTGCATTGAGCTGATCACTCATCCAGGGAGGCCCTCCATGTCCTTATCAAAAATAAAAGCAGTTTAGAAATAGCCTTCTCAGTTACTAACATATTAATCAGTAATTATTACTTTTGGAGAGGAAGTGCATCAGTTGAGGGATATATTTCCTCAATAATCCAGGATTAAGCAATTTTTCCTCCATTGCTAGTTACCAAATAGGAAAGCTGAAGTTGAAAAACATTGTGATTTGCATAAATGTCATGTAGCTGATGTAGAAAACCAATGGACGAATGGAAGAATAAATATGTACATGAGGCATATGGACAAATATGAACAAGATAATAAATAAAAATGACGGAACGTTATGAGGACAAATCGTGAGAGAGTTCATTGAACTCGCATCTGTTTGCTAAGCATTTTGCATGTCTGGTCAATGTGGTACTCAAGCTAACAGCAAGATGGCAAAGTGTTATATTTTAATGTGAGTATAGCTACATTAGGAAATTATGTATAAGCAGAGATCAAATTGTTTATAGAATCAGTGAATGTTTCAACATTGGTATTGGACACAGAAACTACACCTTTCCTACCTCAATTTTGGAAATGGTAATCTTTATTTCTAACACTGTTAAAATAAACGTAAATGTCATAACAGGTCTGTCACAGAATTTAACACCTGTCTTCAGATTTCCAGAGGCACTGAATGATGCTTTGCCATTTTCGAGGGACACAGCCTTTTCTCAGTCACTCATGTGCAGTTTTATATTTATTACTATTAGCTGCAGCCACTAATTTCCAATCGCCACCGTTCTCTGCTTCCTTCAGTATTCTGTTACCTTGTCGTAATCACCTCTCCAATGACGAATAGCCCCTGATCTATTTTCAGTAAAAGTATTCGCCTTTAATTTGTAAATCAGCCATTAGTAATGGATGTGACATGTTCATGAGGTAACTGCTAATTTCTGGTGCCCTTTGCAATCATGTGAATTTTTATTATTATTGCTCTGAGAAATTACAGTAAATAACTAATTACATTGCCGTAATGGATGTCACAAAAATGACACCTGCCTCTTCACTTAGTTCTACATTGGCTTCAAAATCTGTTAAAATATTTGAATAAATATAATTTAAAAGTACTACACTGGTACAAAAAGGCTAACGTTACCTGCAGAAGTTGGTGATTATCTTTATTTTTATTTAATTTTTTAGAAAATATATGTTTTGCAGTGTAATGGATGTAACATGAATTAGTAACGGATGTGACAGGTATAGGCCTACGTAACAACTAAGATCATTTTTTATTTAACATGAAATATTAGTTCCATCCAAAAAAATCAATTACATAAAAAGTAACAATATGATGCAATGGCTGTGTGTAGGCTAAGATGGAAACGATTGGGTGAAATATCTACGCTAATACGCTAATAAAGCCGCGATCGGTGTAATGATTCAGGTTCGCATATTTACAGTTAAAATTAAAATGAAAATAACCACGTAGTTCATCACAAGAGATGTTGGAAATGTTCTCCTCTTGCATCCACACAATACCGGCACCTTTTTAGGAAATTTTATTTCAAGTGCGTAAGTCCAGCTTCCGAGACAGAGTTAATTTCTCTTGTGATATTTTCTTTAAGTTCTTCTAATATATTATGGGAAATTAACATATACACTTTATTTTTCAAGTTTCGCCATAAATAATATTCACATACTGTTAGAAGAACTTAAAGACAACTTGACATAGGCCTATCACAAGAGAAATGAACTCTGTCTCGGAAGCTGAACTTATGCGCGTAAAATAAAATTTCCTAAAAAGGTGCCAGTATTGTGTGGATGCAAGAGGAGAACATTTCCAACATCTCTTGTGATGAGGTACGTGTTTATTTTCATTGTAATTTTAACTGTAAATGTGAGAACCTGAATCATTACACCGATCGCGGCTTTATTAGCGTAGATATTTCACCCGATCGCTCGGGAGTTGGAACTGTGCCCGCCGCGTCATTGGTTAACTCTTGGGCTGGACATGTTGCATGCATGGGGGAGGAAAGACATATCTCAAAAGTATTGACTGGGAGACCCGAAGGGAAAAGACCACCTGGAAGACCTAGACGTAGATGGGAGGATAATAATATGATAGATTCAAGTTAAGAAGGATTTGCGAGGGATGATTGAATGGAGTTGAATGGCGGAGAGTGTACCTGCCAAGAGTACCTGTGTTGTTTTGATTGATGCAGCCTCAGTGTTGTCGAAGGAATGGATCACTTTCTTCACAACATCAAAGTTCTCGCAGTAATAACAACAGGTGAAAAGGGCAAGGGAATTTCTGGAGCTTCTGTTTTGAATGCTAGAACACGAGATGGGGCCTTCAAGATTAACTTGTCAACCCAGGGGAAATTAACACGTAATTCCTCCGCGGTCCGATGTAACGCATGGACTATTTTTTAGAAGAGCGCAGGTAACGAATTAGCCGCCTTGACCATGTAGGGTGCTGCATCTCTTATTAACAGCAACACGTTATCATGCCGAATGCCATCAGGCCACAATACTTTAAAGTTCCCTGATTGTTGAATAGTTCACAATGTAGTAGAAATGGTTCTCCAGAATTCCTATAATAATATTGGCTATATATCTCCTCATAATAGGCTATCTGTGATTTCATCTATGCATAGCCATATGTTTCCTTCTCCGACCTTTTTCCTTGCTTGTTGTTTTGTAGCATCCTCCAACATTAATGTTCCCGGTCTTCTCTTCTAAGAATGTGCACAGCTTTGGATGATTCAATTTGTTCAGTGGAATATCGGCGCATAAAAATGCTGTACATAGTTCCTCGCAAAACTGCGAAAACGTTGAACAATTTTCCCCCAGAAGTGTTTGTTGCAGGCCATGGTTTCTTTTCTCTTCAAGTCGCTGCAGACCACGTTTATGTTTCTCTCTTGATACATGTTGTTCAACCGTAAACTTTTTCGGCAGAAACCCGCACATCACACAATTTGCAGAACAAACGTTTTCTCCGTACTCTGAAACAAATCGTTTTAATTTATCTTTCACTTCGGGCATCTTACTGAACTTTATTGTCAACAAACTATCCCACACCGAAGTAGCATAGCATGCGAATCGCACTACCTGGATGCAGGCTGCTCATCGAATTGCATGGTTCACAGTTTTGCATTCATACCGAAGTAGCAGTTTAACGTAAATTATATATTTTCACTTGAACTATTGAGAAACCCACTTAAAATAATGTAATTTCAGCAATTTTAATCCAGGCTTTTTTCCTACTAATTTAGAGTGCCATATCATATAGTCTACACATGTACAAATTGTATGTTAAATAGCTCTCTCTCCAGCAGTTTTCAAGACATCTTCATGTGTTGAATTTTCTCAACAATCAGAAAACAGCTGAAAAGGCAACTGTACGCATGCGTCATCCCGAGTAGCGTCGCATGAAATAAGTCCAGATCTATCTGAAGAAATGAATGTCGGACTCTGCGAGCTGCACTATTACGCTACTTCGGTATGAAGACTTGAACTTGTTTATTTAGGACTAGCTTAAAAGGCCCGGCGTCGCCCGGGTTTTTTTATTTTGTAATTGGAAATTAACTTATGAAGGACTTTAAATTTTTTAATTCTAGGTCCTAATATAGGTATTTATAATTTGAAATAGGAAGAACGACTTATCACACTCAAACTATTCCCTCAGAAAACGCTTGGTATAGCTTTTTATGGCTCATAGAGGACGTAGAATTTTGCATCCCATCGCTTGTATACAGCAAGCCTGATAGGGGTTCAAATAAGAAGAAACAGAAATTCCGGTAATATAAAATTGTATTATCGTGGCAGAGAATTTTTATTTCTTACTCTCATGTTGCCATAAAACCGTTTTGGGGATGAAATTAAACAGAAATGCAATATCACTTTCATACTTCTCTTCCCAAAACTTATTACATTACCTCGTATTGTTTTCTCTAGGTCCAGTTTAGAGAAAGTTATGTGACTGCATGATTTTAGTGTATTTCATTCTTTAATATTTATTTATAACATGGGTTATACTGATATCTTCTCTAATTTGTCAAACTTCCATTTCATTTAATTCCAAACCCATCTGATACCACTGGCAACAATATGTTCTGTGATTTGGATTTGATAATTCTGTGTAAAAAGGGATTAAGTATACTCAAAAACATTTTATTTTTGGGATTTAAAATCAAAATTTTTCAAAATCCTTTCTTAGTGAGCACCTACATTATGAAACGAAGGTATTGTCAAATTTCCAAGGCTCTACCTATTATAGTTTAGGCTCTACGTTGATTCCTGTCAGTCAGTCAGGACAAAGCCTTTTATATATAGAGAGAAGAGAAGAGATTTAAAATGAGTAGCACACAACCTGCATCCAACTATTGCGACTCGCTTGCTAAGCTACTTCGGTGTGATGCTCCCTTACAGAAAACATTCGTCAATAGCCGTTTGTTGAAGTATATTTGAAACGTTGTTTTCTGGGAAATGTGAACTAGTTTAAAATGCTTAAAAATAGGGGAAGCAGGTAGGCTATTGCTTATACTGTATTTTCTTGGAAATTTAACATAGAGTTCAAAATGCATATTCTTTTCAGTAACGCTGCAATTCTGCTTTATTTCCTGGGGATTTTTTGCTTATACAGTTATAATAGACAAGCATTTAAAACCAAATATAATATTTAACAAAACTAAAATTATAATGTTAATTAAGACTTAACTTATAAACTATAAAAATACCGAAAAAGACCTAAAAATGCCGAAAATGACCTTAAAATTGCCCAAAATACCTACCTGTTGAAAATTACGAAAAAAATTCAAAAACAAATTGCCCTTATTTGATCAACTAGTTAATGATACACAATTATATATTCGAGCTATCTTTTAACCTTCATATAAAAGAGATGCAAAATCATCAAATGCCTTGCCCTATTAATTAGGTTATATTGCACCCTTTAACTGCATATAGCTCATATCACGTGTTTAGAATGTTTATTGTATAACAACTCGTTCGTGTGCATCTGTTTCTATTGTTCAGTGATGTCTTGTTTTCTGATATTTAGTTTAAAGGAATGTAATATCCAGTGACATAGGAGTGTCGTGTAAAGAGATTTTAATTTATTAGAGAAAGTTATAAGTAAATTTTGTGACGGATTTATTATAGCAAGTTCTAAACAGTGCCATTCATGCACGCACTTGTTAAGTATGCAAATCACTTCCGAGCGTCTCTCATATCAGCGGATGCCAGACAAGCCGTATCCGTTTGCAGTAGATACGAACTCGTGAATTTAGAATAAATATAGCACAACACTCAACATGATTTCAACTGCGAGAAAAATCTGACTTCCACTGGGCCGTATTTCTAAATAGGCTAAGGAGGCTGCAGCCTAGAGCGGCAAATTTTCAGGGGCAACAGTTTGGCAATTTATTTAAAAGTTAAAATGAAGTATTTCAGACGTTAATAATGTTTTCCGTACGAATTTAAGAATACATGTTACTTGAATTAAAATGTAAAAATATGTTTAAAATAGTGATCACTGATCTCCAAGAACAAATTAATTAATTTTGAAACCCATTTCATTTTGTAACGAATCTTATAGGAAGTGAGTAAAAAAATATGTAGATAACAAATGTGATTATACAATTTACTAGCATGTGCCCGCGGCTTCGCCCGCGATAATTATTTAAAAAATTAAAATTGAGAGCATAATAGTTAAATCATTATATTTATTAATACCTAAATCACGTGGACTACATACCACGATTAGATAGCGTCGCCTGGTAAAAGCGACCTCAGATTCGAGTTCCTTGGTCCAGAAAACCCCTGTATAGTGAGTTTCGTCCAAATAAAACAATGTTTGACCATATTTAGGGCTTACAACATTCAAGCGATCGCGAAAGTTTAATTTCCAAGGTATGACAAAAATAGACAAAGCCAACTGTAATTGTCAAACTTCCATTTAATTTAATTCCAAACCCATCTGAAACCCACTGGCAACAATATGTTTTAATGTCAAATGTGATTCGGATTCGATAATTCTGTGTAAAAAGGGATTTAGTATTCTCAAAAACATTTGATTTTTGGCATTTAAAATCAAAATTTTCCAAATTCCTTTCATTATGAAACGAAGGTACTGTCAAAATTGCAAGCCTCTACCTGTTATAGTTTAGGCTCTGCGTTGATTCCTGTCATTCATTCAGTCAGTCAGGACAAAGCCTTTTATATATATATAGAGAGATTATGTAGTTTTATCGAAATGTTTAAAAAATATGAAAACCCCAATGAACTCTATCCTTTTGTCGTATTAAGCAAATATGAACTATAGAGGGGGTGGCAAATGGATTTTAGCCTGTAGGCGGCTTACTCTTAAATCCGGCCCTGCTTCCAATAAGCTTAGCTTTTTCCGAGGAAAAAGCCGAACTCACAGAAGAAAAAAATATTTGAGTTCTTGTGACGTGGAGGTTAGCGTTTCGGCGAGGGGATTTGAAGGCCCGGGTTCGAATCCCGGTGGGTAATAAGTTTTAGCTCCCAAGGATTTGCTCACCTCGGGAGCCAAATTATGAGCACGTCCCTGTGTAAACAGGAGGCCTTTGCCCTTACAGGAAGTCCCTAGGCTACATTTTACTACCGCTACCAGTATGATTACACTTCAGCGGTGATGAGTTGTGGAAAATAAGCAAGTCCTGCAAATCCGGCGTTTGCCTTTGAGAATGAGGAAACCATAAAAAAAATATTAAAAAAAATAATAATTAAAAAAAAAAAATAATAATAATAATAATAATAAAAAAGACCAAGTCAATTTGGGCAGCCACGAGGTTTGATTTGAACCCAGGATTTCTTCCCTATTAGCCTGTACCATCTCGCTGTAATTGGTTTTGGTGTGTTCATTACGACTGAAGTAAATCGACTGCATTTAGAACAATAAGTATATTATAGTTTTCTTGTTACTATGGACAACAAAATATCATTCATATTTTGATTCTTTTTAGTACATTTAAATAGCGTGCCAAAAATTCAAATTCAAAATAGGCATCCAGATATGAAGTTAGGAAAATGGGGCACTGGATATGACTTCCTTGAACGATGTTGGAGATGGCATTATCGAATCAAGCACAAGGCGTTGGATGCCCAAGGCATTGCGACACCAGGGGTGGCTTTGTGGGACGGTCGACTAATGTATAATCTATATTTGGGTTTATACTACTCTATCATATCATTTGTATTCATCCATGTTTTGTATATCAAATAAATAAAATCACGTAAACTGATATAACAAAGTGCCAGAATGCTTTTGTTTAATCAGTGATAATTGCAATTATGATATGCAGGAAATGAATTACTTTTTAATTGATCTCCGAGTTAAGATCTTGATCAATTCATTAAGCAATCTAAAGTTTCATGCTTAACCTTAATTATTCATACTTGTATACACTGATATAAGAAATTCTCAAAATCTATCTACTCTTATACAATTCAACGGTCCTAAATAGCGTGCTCACTCGCTCCCTCACTTCGTGAGACATCGGGTATACTCGGCGATGTTCGTCTCTCGCAGTCTAAACTTTCATGACGACTACAAAATTAGGAAGGAAAACCGTTTCTTTATTATATAAGACCTAAGTGAAATGAACACAATGAACAAATATTCTAATTTTATTTTTACTTACAATTTTCATATCTCTGAACCACAAACATTTTTAATACACTGCCAGTGTAAATTTCTTTAAAATCCTGGAGTTAATTAATAATGGCGGGTGAAGCCGCGGGCATCAGCTTTAATATATTGATAGTTTAATCCTCGGAGTATCGCGGACAGAAAAAATCCAAATCAATCACTCCTTCCCTTGAAAAATTATATAATTTCTGAAAATTACACTGAATTTATCAAATAAAATTAACATCATATTCATCTGTCAACAAACAGTTGAGAAACGATACGTATTATCCACCGCCCTCTCGATAATTGGTAATATCAGTGTTCACAGTTAGCTTTGGAACTGCATAATCGAATCTGAGATCGTTTTCCCAGGCGGCGCTTTCTAATCGTGGAATGTACTCTAAAGCCGGAATTTTAGCTGTTTCATCAATAATTATTAATAATGGTTTAGTTTATGAATGATTCGCGTGCAAGTCTTAATAAATATAATGCTTTAATAATTATTATACTCTTAATTTTCAATTTTTCAATTAATTATCGTGGGCGAGGCCGCGGGCACCTGCTACTATGTCAATATTTCCCTAAATGCACTGGTAATAATATTAATGATTTAAATGTAGACCTACAATTCACTGGCATGTTTGTTTCAGGGTTAAAGCAGCCCTTTAGGTTATTAATTAATTAAATACAATCTGAAATCAATGTCAGGAATTACATTAGGTCTATTGCTTTCACACGAGCTTTGAAAGTGAAAAATACTCACATTAAAATATAATGTACATATTGGTCACAGTAGAATTCACAATATTATGTATACACACAGGCAGTCAAACCAAATCCCCATCACCTACCCCCACCACCACTACACCCCCACCATAACAGACACCCTCACAAACACCTGCTCCAGAGACCTCAGTTGGCACTCTGCTGATGATGCAGGAACACCACCTGCGAAACGGCCGTCCAGGAAGTTTTACTAAGGTAAAATAAAGTGCGTTTAAAAAGTGTTTTTATCCAACTATTAACATTAATCAATTTGATGCGTAAGGTTTAGTATATTGTGGACCATGCAATATTATTGTAGCATTTTTATACCAATTGCAAAAGTAATATTGTGTTCGTATGATGTCCAATGGGCAAATAATAAGGTCCTAGCTGGATAGAACTTCTATAAATGAAAGCATGCCCTTTAGTAAGTATGTAATTTCGCCTATTATAATTGTTTTGTTTGCCTTAGTTACTGATACTAACGTTTGTGATAGTTTGGCCTGATTGGCTCAAGCTAAGCAAAATGCTTCGGGTCTTCGGATAATGCAGATTATATTATAATAGATGTTACCGTTAATTAGTCGTTATTTCAGTACTGGTCAGCGATTTGGTCCAATAGGCTTCTTCCCATGGATGTTATAAACACGTATACCAAGTTTCATTAAAATCCGATAAAGTGTATTTGAGTTATTGTACGTACAGACAGACAGACAGATTGACAGACATTTTCCCGTCCACCGTCCATAATCTCATAAAGAACCATTCTAATAAATAAGTTTATGGAAATGATAATGAATTTCAAGATGCATTTATCTCATTCTCTTATTTCTTCTTCAACTATACGACTTGAAATATTCAAATTTATTAAGTGCCAGAATGGTACTTTATGAGATTGTGTGGGGGACGGAAAATGTCTGTCCGTCTGTCTGTCTGTCTCTCCGTGTGTCTTTACGGGCCATAACTCTAATAAGCTTTATCGGATTTTTATGAAACTTGATATACGCATTTATAACGTTCATGGGAAGAACCCTATTGATATTGGACCAAATCGGTTGACCGGTATCGGAGTAATGCCCAATTTAGTGCCTATTTTAATGGAAATATATTAAAACGGTGCGATAACTCTAATACGCTTTATCGGAGTTACATGAAACTTGGTATACGCATTTATGACGCACATGGAAAGAAGCCCGCTGAATTTGGACCAAATCGGTTGACCGGTACCGAAATAACGAGTACATCCATTATAATGTAATCTTCGTTCTCTGACAATTCGAAGCATTTTGACTGGCTCGAGGCCAACCAATCAGCGAAACTTTCACGAATAGTACAAAATTAGGAAAACAGTTTCTTTACTATATAAGGCCTAAGTGAAATGAACACAATGAACAAATATTCTAATTTTATTTTTACTTACAATTTTCATAGTTCTGAACCACAAACATATGTGTAAATTTCTTAAAAATCCTGGAGTCAATGAATAATGGCGGGCGAAGCAGCGGGCACCAAACAAACCATTCCTTCGCTTGAAAAATTATATAATTTCTGAAAATTACTTGAATTTATCAAATCAAATTCACATCATATTCTTTTGACAACAAACAGTTGAGATACAATGCCGTATTTTTTTTTTTTTTTTTTTTTTTAATTGAGGGCTTTGATGCAATGCAGTCAGATTTTTTTACTTCGTTGTTCTAGTTGAAATTGAGTACTACATGAATACTGTTATATATAGAAAGTACATTACTGTGAAATAATTAGCGGAGTTATTTTCACTGATTTTCAAGTTGGAATACATTTTAGATTTGATAAATAACACTACTCTTTCACTTATGCTTATCAAACTAGACCGCCAAACTGACTGAGTTGCCCAAATGGTAACGTCTTGGACTCGTATTCTGGAGGTCCCTTGATCAAATCCCGGAGCCGGCCGATTTGACATGGATTTTTTAATATTATTTTTATGTGAGTGCGCGATTGTCAAGATATCACACGCCTGTAGTTCTGCTGACGCTGGTCGATTTTAATCTGATTAGAAAAACTTATTTTCTGCATATCATAATTGCAATTATAATTCATTCAACAAAAACATTCTGGCACTTTGTTATATCAGTTTACCTTATTTTATTTTATTTATAAGTTATTGCACAAAAGGATATTACAAACTGTGAATAGATGTAGGCCTAGGTTGAAAGTTGCTCTCCTGACAGATGTCGCTTACCTCCTGCTTCCTATGTGGTCTTATAATTTTATTTTCAAACGTTGTTCCTCCTTTTGTTTCAGATTAATACTAGAGACTTTGACTTTTGTTCACGTAACTCAGTGTTGGCATAAGGAAGGGTATACAACGCTGTCCCTACCTAGGAACAAGAGGTCACTCGTCTTCCCAGATGGAAGCGTTATAGGGGTCAGTATAATAATTAGGGCCCGGATTTGTATGTAAAAAAATATTTTTTTTCCTAAAACAAAGTTTTATATCCAAATCGAGGTCCGGCAAACCCAAATTCCAAATTTTATTTAACATAAAAACACATATTTTACAAAAAAAGTTATGTGAATAAATATTTTCGATATTTTCTCCATAAATACATATTTTAGTACTTTTCCGGATTTTTTATGTAATTTTTTTCCTGATGTTCATATCAAGGTCCGAAAACCGCAAATTCTAGATTTTATTTTACATAAAAATACATGTTTTACAAAAAAAGTTATATGAATAAATATTTTCGATATATTATCCATAAATAAATATTTTAGTACTTTTCCTCATTCTCTTTTAACATTTTACAACAAAAATTTGTATCTCGAATGAATTCAACACAAATGCTTCACTTGCAGTGATTCACTTGCACTTGCTTATCGGGAAAGAACAGAACCCAATCTCAACATTGCGTAGTTCAGTTAAAGAAATATAATATGTTGAAAGGCAACTTAACACTATCTCAGGTTCGAAAATAGAAGTTCTAATAACAAAATTTAAAGGTATGTTTGAGAAAAATGGTGGCTACCAAACCCTCTGCAAAGTCGCTCAAGTTTTGGAAAGCCAAAACATAAGTGAACTTGATCGTGTGTGTGTTAGTGATATACAGTACACCTCTTCAAATATGCAAGGTTAACATTGTTTGATGTAGAACGTTCCTTTTCTCAATGTAAGGCATTATTCTCGGATAATAGGCAAGGATTTGTGATCCATAATCTGGAGATGACATTTGTTGCGCACTGCAACTCCAGTCAGCATTTTACATCTGATGTTTAGCTGCAATGTTGAGTTTCAATACACATTCTGGTGTTTTTGTTTCTTTTTCATATTTTTTTTTTTAGTTTTAGCACATATTTTTTAAATTTTAGCACATATTTTAAACATTTTTAGCACATAAAAAATAAATATTTTTAAGTTTTTTAGCACATAAAAATCCGGGCCCTAATAATAATGTAATACAAGAGTATGAAATAGACAGTAACAATAAGTTTTATTGTAGTAAAGTTGTTGGTGTTCATGCAAAGCACCCAGAAAAGTAAATTGTATATATCGTACTATGCTTTTGCACTGGGTGGTGCAGTTAGTATCGTGCTGGCTTTCTGTGCCCAAGATTGCGGGTTCGATCCCAGCCCAGGTCGATGGCATTTATGTGTGCATAAATGTGACAGGCCCATGACAGTACATTCACTGGCATGTAAAAGAACAAAATTATGGCACAATGGTGACAGTCATAAGCCTAAGTTGCAGTACATCCCCGACGTTAAATAACCATATACCAACCAACCAGCAATCAATATCTCTTTGAGTTGAGTTCAACCCATTACTCTCTCGTGTGTCCCCTGTTTGATAAGCAACAACTTTGCCTGCACAGGTCACAGAAATAAATACACAATTGTTACTTTTCAAGATTTTGTTGAGTTCCACTCTGGTCATCTTGGTTGATATGCTACAAAGCTACCAGTGAAATAATGATTCCACTGGTAAGAAGATCACAGTTTTCCCTAACAGACTAAAACAAAATTTCACACACTCTTTGTTCCTTGTGGTCGGCCGTCTCACTAATCGCCAACACAACAGCGCACCACAACCACTTAACTCAGACTCACGCCAGTACACTAACGGTCGTGGGAGACCCCCAAATAACGCCACCTAACAGCACAACTCACAACTAGAAAGCATGAGCGTGCAACAGTTCCGTTTCTGTTATTTTTGGGTCCCCCCTCATTTGTAAGTAAAGTATTCCCTATACAGGCCTTGGAGGCCCAGAGGGTTCCAAGAGGTTCAGGCTCTCAGATTTTGGACAATCGGCACGTGAAGGTGGTAAGGTTGTCAGCCTTACGCACCGGCCGCATTTACCCCCAGGATTGCTCCCGGTACTCATTTATGTTAGGGGCTGAGTCGACCCAGGGCAATAGTGCCACCAGAAGGATTAGGCCAATTGAAAAACTCCAACGACCTCATCGGGAATTGAACCCGCGACCTTCTGGTTTGTAGCGTAGCCCCTCAACCACTACGCTACGAAATCCATTGCATCTCTATAGCTAAGGATGAATATAGAATCTAATCTAATCTGATCTAATCTGGTTGAGACAATGATAAATGTTCTAGAAACCAATTAGCCTACATTCAAGCCCATAATCCAAAGGGGAAGGAATACTCAAACAAGTTTCTAATCTAACCAGGCAGCACTGACGTCCAAGTAAAACATAAATACTTTCATGAATAAAACCAAGAAGTAAAGACATTAATATATTTATTATGTTCCCTTCAAGCTTAGCATTTACTGTAAATTGTTATGCAGATGATATTAGCTGCCTCGATTCCACTGGAACTCAGAGGAGACATTTCCCTGGCTTGGTTCATTGAAGCAGATTATCACCTTCCAGAAAATGCAACTGATTTTCTTCCCATCATAGACCATGAGGAATCAAGAACTTCCAGAAACCTACTGAACAGACGACGGGTTTATGATATGCTTCAGCTGCTCTTTGTCAGGTTGGTACCACTGTGTAACAACACACGTGCTATCTTCATGGCCAGAATGCATGGCTATTCACAACAGCTACTAGTAGCATCGTGAAAGGCTTTGCTCCTGCTTTTGGTAGTTATTCCTGTCTCCCTGTCTCAAATGCTGTTATTTGCAAATGATACAAACTTCGTTTTGAGAAATAAATATTTCAAACAATTACAATCTTTTTATAAGAGATACAACAGATAAACGTTAAAATTGGCTAACTATTAATGAATTATTCATTGGTGGCTCGTGCCCCAGCGAGTGGGTGAAGGGCTTAAATCAATGGTGATATTCAAACAGTTTAGCAACCGGTTCCCTTCAGGTTATTTGATGTTGATTCAAAATAACCCATGTGCTTCCTTAAAACATAACCTTACACAACAAAAGAAGACCACAGTCCGTTTTATAATCGAAAGAAAAGGGAGCGAGTGTCGAGACGATCGGCCGTGCGCAAGTAAGAGAGTCTGCCAACTTACCGCACGCTACCTGTGGTGGTAGCCCACCGCTAGCGAACATAAATGGCGTGTTATGGTTCTAGCAAATTCATATATGTACGGTATTATCACTGATGTGGATTGGCGTGAATCTGATCTTGGAAAATGGCAATCGCTCATTGTGAAGTTACCGGTTCGGAGAACCTACAAGATATTTAACAACCGGTTCTTGCGAACCGGCTGAATATCACCACTGGCTTTAATAGGTTTAGTAAAACATTACTGTAGAGTTAGAGATGCACTTCTATGATAATTGGACATGCAAGACTCGCCTATTTCTTGTATATTAATCCCTATGTTTAATTAGAGCTCACATATTGTTCTTAAAATTTGAAAAAACCTTCTTTATTCAAGACATTGTGATTGTTACTACAAAGCAAGCAGGGTCAACAAAATACCTTACCTAAAGTTGGGCTACTGCACAACCATGAGAACTCAAAAAAACCAGATTCTTGGGAACTGATATTATAGCTTTTACCGTCTTCCCCCTTCGTCACATTAAGAGTTGTATGGTAGGTCGTGCAGTTGTTAAAATATCTCTTTTGTTTTCGACTTTGCACCTAGAGAATGGTGTCTCAAAAAATTGCAAACTATTTGTCATTAATAGGGTTAATATCGGTAACATAACACAGTACCGGTAACACATCCCACCCAAAAACTCGCTAACATCGGCACTAGAAGATAGCCTACTAGTGACACTAATGCCCTGCCACATATATGTACAATACAAGCCACGAGGGTGCAAGAAAAATTGGCTGTAGGGTAACTCGATTCACAGAAGTTTAGTATTATGCATAAGTCAGTTTCATCGAGTTGTCAAAAAACGCTCCTCAATTGTAGTTTTTCTTCCACAGGCTTGGAGTTAACGGGAAAGAATGTCTTTTGAAAACAATTTGTGAAATAGGAAGAGACGACCTCCACGAGAATGAATACAACGGCCTCCTTGGGGAAATACTGCGCATAGTTTTCACGTAAGCTTGCATCCTTATGTGACCCAGCCATAAGTTGGTGTAGGAAACAGCTTTTAAGGTGTAAGATGTCGAATTTTAGATTTTGATAACAACAAATACCATATAAAGACAGCAGTTTCAGTTTGAAAAGACGTAGCCTATGTTTAGAAACTTTTAGAAACCCATCAAAATTCACATTCATACAGAAACATTAAATGTAGGAAATAGAATTAAGTTGGACATTCTGTTAGTGTGACAGTATTTCCATGTGTTTGGAATACTCGGCATTATGTGCTCAAGTTCAGAGCAGAAAAAATATTTTTCAGCCTTACAGTTGGGTTTCCCAAACTGGGGAATATTTTTTAAAATTTAAAAAAAAATCATTTGTACTGTATATTAATTTTCTAATATTTCTAGTGGCATTAGGCTATACTGGATGAGATAATCAAGCTCTTAACAGCTATTGGCATTGCTTATTAATATTTTTAAAAATATTCAGTTATTCAGAGATGTGTACACATTTACAATCTGTATCTTCTTGCTGCTGGACAAAAATTTTTCTCGTAGATGTTTCTTTATTAGTGTCGTACGTACTGAAAGCCTTGGCTTGCAATTTTCTTCCATAATGGAAATTATTAGACGCAATGTCATTCTCTTTGCTTACAACATTTCGTGTACTTCAACTCATATTAAGTAAATAAAGAATACTAATGTTATAAAATACGTCTTGTATTCAGTGAAACATGTCACTTCTTTTTTAGAGATATGTTGTAAATGAGGAGCGTCGATTCAAAACGCGTTTAGTCCACAAACAATGATTTTTCAGGAATAACTAAAAACTGTTTGTGGCCAAACTGTCGAACGAATATGCAATATTTTTTTTTTCTGAACAGACTCAGTAATTAATATATAAGTTAGTTAAATGTATTGGGTGTGTCAAATCATTCTTTTCATTTACATATTTTATTGATAGTTAAAGTTTCAAAATTACCGGACTTAACGCGTTTTACCCCAACACTATAATAATATAATAATAATAATAATAATAATAATAATAATAATCATGTAAGAAGATGAAAGTTAGTATTTTATTTAACAATTACAATCACATAATTATGATCGCACTAATACAAAGTGAACTATTGCCAAAGTACCAAATTGTCAAAATTTAAACAATTTCCGTTTTTTAAGCATGTTAAATCATGGAAAATCCATGCTCCTCTTCTTTTCTTATTGACCGCTAAAGACATGTGTTTCGGCATCTGGTCAATGCCTCTTTCATTAGAAGAACACCTGCAACAATAAACGTCGAAAAGTTCAACGCACCACCTGTTTCGCATGTGATTGCATCTAAAATGTAGACTCAACGTAATTTGCACCGAACCAAGTTCTGGACTGAACGCGTTTTGCATCGAACCCCATATTTCAGGCTCAATTTTAACGGGGAAAGGATGCGATTTGAAACAAAAACGGGAGGTCCTGCATCATGCTGATCTTACACAATGATAAATGATCCCAGAGGGCAAATAAACAAAAGCAATTCAGTTCCATGCAAAGGTTGGCGGAGGAGTGGGAGTAAAGTGCGCCGTCGTTATCCGTTGCTAAGCAACGCACTATTGTCAAGTATCCGCTGGTGTAGATAACGACGGCGCACTTTACTCCCACTCCTCCGCCAACCTTTGCATGGAACTGAATTGCTTTTGTTTATTTGCCCTCTGGGATCATTTATCATTGTGTAAGATCAGCATGATGCAGGACCTCCTCCTAAGATCACACAATGGACAGGGAAAATTCTGAGTAGTGTGAATTGTAATCCAGCATTCTCCTTGAAAACCCGCATAACTTGTTATTGAGATGATTGGATTTGTTTGCTTTTATTGTCGCTGGCACTTCAGGATAAATCAAACATAAATGTCCCTTTGTTAAGTGCCAGTATGGTACTTTATGAGATTGTGTGGGGGACGAAAAAATGTCTGTCCGTCTGTCTGTCCGTCTGTCTGTCTGTCCGTCCGTCTGTCCGTGCGTCTGTACGCACCATAACTCAAGTACGCTTTTTCGGATTTTCATGAAACTTGGTATAAACATTCATAATGTCGATGGGAAAAACCCTATTGATATTGAACCAAATCGGTTCACCGGTACCGGAGTAATGGCCAATTTAGTGCCTATTTTAATAGATTATGGCGCCTTTCTCATAGAAAGGCGCCTTCACTCAAATACGCTGTAACGGATTTTCATGAAACTTGGTATACCCATTTATGACGTCCATGAGAAGTGCCCTATTGAATTTGAACCTAATCTGTTGACCGGTACCGGAGTAAAACCCAATTTAGTGTATATTTTAAAGACGCGGTAACTCAAATACGCTTTACCGGATTTTTATGAAACTTGGTATACACATTTACAATGTCCATGGGGAGACGTCTATTCATAATGGATAAAATCGGTTGATCTGTTTCGGAGTAATGCTCAATTTAGTTCCTATTTTATGGCATTATACGTATTCGAAAGAATTTATAAAAAAAAATGAAAATCAGTTATCTTGACAACATAGCCTATTGTTTTACTGTGATTTTATAAGGCCTTGGAAATTAAAATACAGGTAGCTATGACAAAAAACATATTGTTTTACATGCGCTTATCCAACTAGACCGTTAAAATGACCCAGGTGGCCGAGATGGTAGACCTTTCTTCTTCCGTAAGCCCTGCTTAATAAATAAATCTGGAGCTTAACTTGGAAATCAATTTAAAAAAAAAAACATATTCTGCATATCATAATTTATTGCAGTCATAACTGATTAAACAAAAACATACTGGCACGTTTTTACATCAGTTTACCTGATTTTATTGTAATATACTTTACATGGACATGCATACTTACATGCTTTTCTCTTTCAGCCCATCGTCTTCAGCCAATGAAGGTCTAGACCCAGTCTTCTTGATTGCTGAACAACATGGCTCCATTAAAGATAACTGCGATCGCTTGTATCCTGACTGTCCACGTAGCCCACTCGAGTACTTCACTCAACATAAAATCTAAATTGGTACTGGTACTCTGTCGTCATGACATCCCAATGAAATGTCTTACATTACAACTAGCAGATGCCCGCGATTATTTACTCAACTGCTAGATATTTTGTTTAAATCATTTAGTTAATAGAAAAATACTTAAAACATTTTTTATTTATTAACACCGACGTCGTTTTTAGATAAATGTTACATCCCATTTTTTCTCCTTTTACGTGCTTAAGGCCTATGATAAACATCCATATTTCTCAACTAAAAATACAAAGCCTACAGCTATGAATAACGTATCAGTGGATAGAATTTTTTACCGACATCTGATATGGCATACTCGTTGGCACACACTTAAGCGGGCTGTCGACCAAGAACTAAGCTAACTTAGCTTAGCTTAGCTCACATAGCTGTGCGGGATTTCATATGTAGTTGTGCCGAACGCAAACTACACAAAGCTAAGCTAAGGAAACTACGTGAGCTATGTCAACTGGGTTAGCTGTGCACACAGTCCCACGCTGGGTAAGCTAAGCTAGGTTTCCCCCTCCACAAGACAGTACTAGTTTTATTATCAGCGCAGTTGAGACGAATTAACACTATGGAGCAGGGTCCCGGGTTCAAATCCCGAGGCTGGCGAGCATTTCATTTGTGGTGGACGAAGCCGTGACCTTTGGGAGGTTTTCTCGGAGAACCTCCCGTTTCCTCCTCTCATTCCACCAACACTCTCCATTTCACCTTCAAACTCTCCCTCATTATCATCCCCTTTCCTGGCTTTCGGGCCTCTCCCGTCCTGCCCCGTGGCTTGTGGTTATGTGGTTGTTTGTGGTGTGCTGCACGTTTGAGGGCCCTCTGGTGTGCCGCAACCCTACGGGCTCTCTTCGTGAGGGACCAGGGGCGTGGCGCACACTGTTAGCCTGAGGGACCCTGGGGGTGTGGTGCACGTGGGGCCTTTGGCATGCCAATCATCCCATTCCCAAGGGTTTGGCAAAATGGGCCCGCAGATGTGGCCTACGTGCTTAGGGTCGTTCCCAAACCGCCTCTGCCCCCTACGCGGGGAGATAATAGATAGATAGATAGATAGATGGAGCTGTTCTTTGCAATTATTAAACAATTTCCAATCTTGCGGAACACACAGGTAAAGTTATAAACAACTATACCAAACATTTTTTTTTTTTATTAAAATGGTTACAAAATAATTCTCTGACATGGAATGCTTCTCTTGTAGCTCGCATGTTATCGTTAGGCGTAGTACAGATTGGAGTGTCTGCTGTTCTTCATCGAAATTACATTCAAAAGGCCGGTGAAGTACACGCCATCGAGCTGCCAACATACCGAAGGCATTTTCGACGTTACGTGCTCTGCTAAGTACAGTAATTAAAATTTGTTCTTTCTCTGTTGTTTTGGCATGCAGCTAGTTTGTACGGTCTCATAATTTTTTTCTTAATGTAAATGCTTGATCACCTATAAATACATAGGGTATTGGATCACCACTTGGTATTAAAGGTTCAACAAATGTAATTGCCCATTTATTAACTTTTGACCAAATACACTGTCAGCGAAAATTCCCCCATCACTGAATCGGCCCATTGAACCAACATCGATAATAATATTTTTTTTTTTGCATCGACTATTGCAAGTAAGACGATGAATAATTTTTTTTATAATTGAAAAAATTGTGATCCTGAATGAGGAGGACATTTTATTGCGATGTGCTTGCCGTCCACGACCCCGACACAGTGTGGAAATTGCCATTTATTATGAAAGTCATCTGCGATTTTTCTCCATTTTTCTTCAGTTGATACTTTCATACAAATTGGTTGTAAGTTGTTCCAAATTGCAGTGCACATGTCTGCTACAATTCTCGAAACTGTATTATTACCCACTCTGTAGTTATAGCCAATTGTTCTGAACGAATCACCAGTTGCCAAAAACCTTGAACAATAGTATATTGATTGTTAATTTGAATACCTAAACATTATTTTATTAAAATGAAATATTATAAATAATGTTGTCACAGTTGGGAATGTTCAACAAAATTTAATATTAAATATTATATTTTTACTACAGTACAAACTGCAAAGAATGAATGGCAGAAACTACGTAATGGCCATAGAGAGTCACTGAAAAGGATGAAGGCCAGCACAAGTGGGCAAGTTGCTCCTTCAGAAAATATTTGGAAATACGCCACAGTGCCATATATGAGAAATCGGAGGCGAACCCAGCGAAACCCATGAAGTTTCTTCTAACCATTCTGAAGATAGGCCTATAGCTGAAGATCAAAATATTCCTTCCTTGGAAGATCCTCAACGAAATGACACGCAAACGCAGGCGGATGTCACCACTAATCCAACCCACAGCAGTAAGAGAAAAACGAACGATGAATCATTACACGATTGAGGAGAGGGATAAAAGAAGAGCTGAAGGCAACAAGAAACAGACATCCCTTGAATATGTTTTTGGACAGTATGTGCGAGACAACCTATAACTTCCCTGATTGGTTACAGAGGGATGTGAAAAAACTTCTCAATATAGTGGACTAGCATGTGCCCGCGGCTTCGTCCGCGATAATTATTTTAAAAATTAAAAATTAAGAGCATAATAGTTAAATCATTATATTTATTAACATCTAAATCACGTGAATTACATACCACGATTAGATAGCGTCGCCTGGTAAAAGCGACCTCTGATTCGAGTTCCTTGGCCCAGAAAACCCCTGTACAGTGAGTTTCGTCCAAATCGAACAATGTTTGACCATATTTAGGCCTATATTGACTATCCCTCTTCCGTGTAGGTTGAAAATTTCATACGTCTGCCGGCCTTGATATTCTAAACAAATGAATCGTGCAGGATGGACTTACAAAATCAAGCGATCGCCCGCGATAATTATTTTAAAAATTAAAAATTAAGAGCATAATAGTTAAATCATTATATTTATTAACACCTAAATCGCGTGGACTACATGTCACGATTAGATAGCGTCGCCTGGTAAAAGCGATCTCAGATTCGAGTTCCTTGGCCCAGAAAATCCCTGTATAGTGAGTTTCGTCCAAATCGAACGATGTTTAACCATATTTAGGTCTATGTTGATTATCCCTCTTCCGTGTAGGTTGAAAATTTCATATGTCTACGGGCCTTGACATTCTAAACAAATGAATCGACCAGCGTGGGCTTACAACATTCAAGCGATCGCGATGCTTTTATTTCCACGGTATGACAAAAATAGCCAAAGCCAACTGCAATTGATTTGACATTGAAATGTATTACTGAAATCTGATGCTTCGACAGCGCTAAAATCACGTTTTCTGCCAGTTTTTCACTCATAACTCGCGAACGAAAGCTAAAATTACAAATTCGGCTTCGAGGTGCATTCGCCCACCTTTCAGTCCATCTATCTTTAAAATTTCAGATCTCTGCGTTCAGTAGATTTCGATGGGCATCGCGGACAGACAGACAAACACGTCCTTTTATTATTATAAGATAGCATGTGCCCGCGACTTCCCCCGCGATAATTATTTAAAAAATTAAAAACTAAAAATTAAGAGCATAATAGTTAAATCATTATATTTATTAACACCTAAATCACGTGGAGTGCATTCCACGATTAGGTAGCGTCCCCTGGTAAAAGCGACCTCAGATTCGAGTTCCTTGGCCCAGAAAACCCCTGTATAGTGAGTTTCGTTCAAATCGAACAATGTTTGACCATATTTAGGGTTGATTATCCTTCTTCCGTGTAGGTTGAAAATGTCATATGTCTGTGGGCCTTGACACTCTAAACAAATGAATCGTCTAGGATGGACTAACAAAATCAAGCGATCGCGTTGCTTTTATTTCCAAGGTACGAGGTATGATGACAAAAATAGCCAAAGCCAACTGTAAGTGATTTGATATTGAAATTTATTACTGAAACTGATGCTCCGAAAACGCAAAAAATGCACGTTTTTTGCTCATTTTTCACTTATAACTCACGAACGAAAGCGAAAATTAAAATTCCGGCTTCGAGGTGCACATTCCGACCCTTTAGTCCGCCTATGTATAAAATTTCAGATCTCTGCGTTGAGTAGATTTCGCTGGGCATCGCGGACAGACGGAGGATATGCTCTTAATTTTTAAGTTTTGAAATAATTATCGCGGGCGAAGCCGCGGGCACATGCTAGTACAAACATATAATAAACCAAACAATAATAATAAATAGTTTATCACTTACCTCAAAGCAATAGCCAATCTTTCTTCTGGTGTTATCGCTTTTTAATAATTAGTATCCTGTTTGGTGATATCCAAAGCAATCAATAATAACAACTAAATAAAAAGTTTTCTACAAACACGATAATGTAACTGGAAATTGTCGTCATCTATTTCGTCAAATAAAGTGACAAACTACCCACTTTCTTGCCTATGTTGAATGTGATTGCTGTACCAATATCTGGGATTTCGTCTTTTCTTGTTTCAGTAATAATCAGGATTAATGTTCTTTTTCTGTGATGAGTATTGCAAACATCATCAGTACTTTCGTTTTAGATCATTTTTGTTGTAACGTCAACAAATCACTAATAACTGATTGGCATTCACTTAGTTTTTGGTGGGCATCCAATTTTAACTTAGCTTAACTGGAGTTAGCTTAGCTGCAGTCAGGTTAGCTTAGTAAGGCGTAGCTTAGCTCTTGGTCGACAACCGGCTTTAAGCTGTCCCTGCAATACGACCTCTTATTTTACATCAAAATGTGAAGTGAGAAAATGGTATTCTCTATGTCCAGGGCAGAGAAAGTTATGTGACTGCATCACATTGTGCATTATTTTCGTGAATTTAATTATTTATTTAGACCAACGAATTATATTGATAGCTTCTCTAATTTGTCAAAGACCCGTATTATTTATTTACAAAGCTACCCGTGACCACTGCCAACAATACACTGTTGTCATGTGAACTGTACATGGAATGTGATTTGGATTTGATAATTCTGTGTAATAAGGTATTATGTCTCCTCTAAAACATTTGTTTTTTTGGCATTTAAAATAAAAGAAATTCAAAATCCTTTTTTAATGAACACTTACATTATGGAATGAAGGTACTGTCAAAATTCCAAGTGTACCGATTATAGTTTAGGCTCTATGTTGATTCTCTGTCAGTTATTAAGTCAGTCAGGACAAAGCCTCGTACATATATGTAGATAACTTCAAAAGATACAAATATTCTTCTTAAAAATCAGGATAACAAATTACTTGAAGAAATATGTGAAGGAATAATGACTAAAGTATCAACATGGTTCCGAGAAAATACGGAGAAGACAGCAGTCATAACCTCTGTACTACCCAAAATATACATTTATAAAACCGTTATCATTTTTTATGGTAACTACATAATTGAGTACAAAACAGAACCCTAATTTCTAGAAATAAACATGAGCAAGGAATTGAAATAGACACATGATGCTGTACATATCTCCATTGACATCTTTGCTATCTTGAGGGTTGATACAGTACTCAGTATCCCATCCAGCTCCCAGAAACCAAGAACAACACACATCATCTGGGGATAAAATTGTTCAATGTTTACCTACAGAAGAAATAACATATTCAGAATATTATTAAAGTCCCTCATTAAGTGCCAGATATGAGTGGCTTTAGTGCCAGCACTGCCTCCATCCGCTCTAAATAATCGCATGGTTAACATATTTTGTAACACCCTGTAGCGATGGAATGTAAGCTTTGTGCATTGACAGACAACTGTAAATGCTGCCCCTTTCTATATTTATGAGAACAAAATACATGAATGACTATTTACTCAGTTTATGTTTGAATGTGGTACAGTTTTTATGACTTTTAGAAGTGAAACTTCTTTAGCCACAGTAGGGGTAAATCGAGATCTTGTGTAACGCTCAAAAATCGTCATGAAATTAATGTAACACTCAAAATCGTCACGAAATTTTTGAGGTGTGACGGAACGGACAGCGCAGAAAACAATGAACTTAATAATTAGGCTTATCCAAAGTTTAAAAAATCCAAAAATTAAAAAATTAAAAATCCAAAAGTTAAAAAACCCAAAATTAAAAAAATATAAAATTAAAAAATCCAAATATCCAAAATTTAAAAATAAAAAATTCAAAAATCCAAAATGTAAAAAATAAAACTCCAAAATTAAAAAATCTAAAACCAAAAGTAAAAATAAAAAAATCCAAAATAAAAAATTAAGAATTAAAAATTACAAAAATATAAAATCAAAGATCTAAAAATAAAAAAAAATCCAAAATTAAAAAATTAAGGATTAAAAAATTACAAAAATCAAAGATCTAAAAATATAAAAAATCCAAAATTAAAATTTCCAAAATTAAAAAATTAAAATATCAAAAATTAAAAAATCCAAAGACCAAAAGTAAAAAAAAGTCCAGAAATCCAATATTAAAAAGTCCAACAATCCAAAATTGAAAAAATCCAAAAGTGAAAAATCCAAAAATTAGAACAAGTTTCATTTCTGTCACGTGGCGTTCCACGCACACTTTTTTTCTTTTAGGGGACGAGGAATACTAATTGCAGTATTTAGACAGTTGTGAAGTGTAACCGGATAGCAATGACAATAACATCCCAGGTTCTCCACTTTGCAACGCTGTCTGTAACACATTAACAATGTTTTAGTATTATAAATGTAAATATAATCTAGTGTGCAAAATTTAACAAATACAGTTCAAGAGAAATGTTCTAGTACAATGTTTCACAGCTGTGAGTACTCAGGTTTAAAATTGTGATTTCTTAAGAAAATGCAGAAGCTAGTATTAAGTTGTTGTGTCTACTAATTTTATAAACAAATAATACACTACATTGGCGTATTTATCTATTAGTGTCATTACCAGGGCCCGGAGTCTAATGACATGTCATCTTTTCATTGATGCTGCATAGACATTGCCAACTTGTGGATAAATCCTAATCATGGCCTCTAGATTATAGAAATTCATTTTTATTGGGTCATTTTTTGTCATTTTATGCTATTTTATATTTTTAGGGTATTTATTTCAATTTTGGGTCATTATTTTGTCATTTGCTTCCTTATTTAGTCATTTTCATGTATTTACTTTGAATGTATTAACTTTTCTTTTCGTCGCCAGCGGTGCTGTCTTTGAAGTGTTGTTTGTTTAATGCAAGAAGGAAAAATTCGGCGTTAAAGTGTTGACATGTCTCAGTCGGAAGTGAGAATCAAAGAAACGCCAAAATGTTGTATTACGAGTATATTGCTAGATTGACTTGGCACCAGAGTCTGCCACCTGCTTGGATTTGAGAGTTCAAACCACTGTTTACCCTCAATTAACAACAATATAATCCGGCAGATGTGCCGAATTTTGACTTGCCAGTGCCTCAGTGCCTGTATAAATTTCCATGAGAAAAGAACATTCACAACATTACAGTTATTTAGAGTATTTACAATTATGTACAAAATAGTCTATAACTTTTTGTGTACAATAATAATTTGTTATAAATAAAATAATCAGTTTTTAGGTCATTTTTTATAATTAAGTAATTTTCTTTAAAATTTAGGGTCATTTTATAGGTCATTTTCCAAAAATTTTTAGGTCATTAGAATCTGGACCCTGGTCATTACGTATACGCATTCTTCTGTAATACATCTTCTCTGCTCAAAACAGCTTGGGACTTTAAACTGGTAAAGAGTGGCAGGTTCTGGCACTTCGGGAACATGAGCGAATCAGCTCACGGCATGCAAAGGGTTAAGCCCTTTGTACAGACTGAGAAAATAATAATTTTACTGATATAGCAGTGAAATTTGAAAACCAAAGCGTAAATAATGACACAACTCTGAGGTACCAAAACAGGAATGATTGATGCATTCACAATGGTACAATTTAGCACTAGAGTACGTTGTATGCAATCTATACCATGATTGTACAGCGCTGCATAAAGCACAAAAATTACCTTATCCAAAATTAGAAATTAAATTTTGACCAAACCGACTGAGCTATGAAGATTACTTCTAGGTCATGGCGAACACTGCCTTCACGCTCGACTTGTGTATCTGCAAATCCAGTCAAGCCAAGTTGCAAGAAAGCTTATTAACAAGAGAGAAAAGAAGTGAAAATTTTAAATTGAAGGGCCTAGTTCCATACAGGCGTAAGACACACTTCCTATCTGTTGTTCATCAACTGTTTTTATTTTCCACAGTGCTACCATCCAAGCGAATGTTTATAAAAACTGAATATGCATTTCTGAAGTGTAACTTCATTTAAAATGTATTGTTTTGCTTATCATCTATTGTATTAATGACTATACTGGTATTCATTGGCAAGCATGCAATTGTCACTGTACAATACAGGTTTTTACTAAAATAAAGTAAAAACAAATAATATGATAGAAAGTAAAAAGATTTTGCTACTGTAAAAGTTCTTCGGTTTTTGTTTAACATATTATGGTACCTCTGGTTGTAAAATATCCCACTACACTCTACCTTGTAAATTTGCAGAACACTAATTTACCCTGTCCTTCAAAAATATATGTTACAAAATTAAACTTTAAATCACCTATTTGTGAGTGGTAACATTGTTTAAAAGCATCAAGATTTCTCGAAACTATGTCCTTGTGCCTTACGCCCTTGTGGAACTAGGCCCTTCAATTCATTTATTTAAAAATATTTTTACATGAATTTCCATCTTGCTTTACTTCTTGAAAAACCATCAATTATTTTGCCAGTGTGAATGGGGTTTAAAACGGCCACTGCCACTGTATTCCTTAAGTAATTATTTACTCTCTTTAAAACAGAAAATGATCTTTCTCCAGACGCATTAGATAAGGGAATTGTTACAAAAATTGAAGGCTGCTTAATCCCTTACCATTAAACCCGCTACTCTCCCTCTCTCCAATTTTTTAATAAAATTTATATTTTATATATATCTATATATATAAATATATATAAGAGGCTTTGTCCTGACTGAATGAATGATCGACTGACTTAATGACAGAGAATCAACGTAGAGCCTAAACTATAATAGGTAGGCCTACTTGGAATTTTGACAGTACATTCTTTTCATAATGTAGGTGCTCACTAAAATAGGATTTTGAAAAATTTTGATTTTAAATGCCAAAAATCAAAGGTTTTTGAGAATACTAATCTCTTTTTACACAGAATTATCGAACTCAAATCACAGTTCACATGACAACAGTGTATTGTTGGCATTGGTCTCAGGTAAGCTTGGAAATAAATGATACGGGACAAATTAGAGAAGCGATTGATATAATTAATTGCTGTAATTAAATATTGAAGATGAATTGTATATTATTATATTGCAGGTTTTTGGGGAGGGAACTATGAAAGTGAAATTGATTTACTTTTTAATTTCATCCCCGAAACGGTTGTATGGTAACATGAGAGTGGGAAATAAAATATTCCGCAAAGACAATACAATTTTATGTTACCGGAATTTCTATTTCCTCTTTTTTGAACCCCTACCAGGCTTGGTGTGTAGAAGCAATGATATACAAAATTCTACATCCTCTATCAGTCACAAAAAGCTATATCAAGCGTTTTCAGCGGGAATAGTTTGAGTGTGAATAAGTCGTTCTTCTTCATTTCAAATTTTCAATACGTATATAAGGATCTAGAATTTGACAGTCGAAAGTCCTTCATAAGTTAATTTTGAATTACAAAATACAAAACCCGGGCGATGCTGGGCCTTTTAAGCTAGTATATATATTTATATACAAATCTACCCCGTTATAGGCCAATTTTCCTGTATATTTTGCCTTGTGTACACAAACACCCATGCCCAAGACTGAACTCGAACCCACAGTCTCCTACACCACGGCTCTAAAGCAGCATACCTTAGTTACCACGGTACAATGACACAATTACTACAACAGAAGTACGGTGTCTGAATTTGAGAGCAGTGCTGAAGTTGGACGTTTTTATTGGGGAACCCATAAATTTATATGCAGGTATTAATTTTTTAATTTTAAGATACCAAACATCAGGGCTTGTAGATGAAGTGGCACTTCACCATATATTTCCAGACTTATTTTTAAGTTTATTTTCCTTATCGTGTTTGTTTGATTTTACTTGAAATAAATGTACTGTGAGCTGTGACTTCTCCCTCCACAGTCCCTCCTCTCCTACTTCCAGATTGCGAGTTACTGTGTTATAGCAGCAAGCGCATATTAGGCAGGCCAACTTAGTGAAGAGTAGTTTTCCCTCCATGCCCTCCTACCACCAGGACAGGGCTTAAGTGGATGAATGGACGTGGTACCCCCAGGCCAGCGTTGACAGTGTTGTGGATTGTTCCTATGACAACAGTAACATCACTCGCTTCTACCAAAATGAGAAACTTTCTTCTTCATTGCATTCAATGCCATGATGTTTTAAATATGAAATCTGCTTATGATATAGTGTGTGTTGTATTAGAAACACCATTTTCACGTTGGATAGATGAAGATAGGAAGGAAGTTTTAAGTTGTAAATCATGTATACATTTATTAGCTCTTCTAACTTCCCAGCCACTGCCAAACATTATAGTCAAATTACCTTTTCTAATTAATCACATTGCAATAACAACAATCAATGCATTTTGATCTACGGCAACTGTCCCGACAGCAACTGTTCCTTATGCCAAAATATGCGCTGATTCACGGTGTACTTTACTCATTGATTTCATTTGTGCTTTTTACTCCCTGTGTTTATGCCGGAATTTTGCTTTGCCGTAGCGCCGTTCCAGTCTGTTCCGACCCAACTTCAGCTCTGGAGCCCAGCATGTGACATCCTACTTGTTATAAAATAGAAAATGTGTGTGGATAAGTATGTATGTATGTTCCCTATACAAATCTGCAGGCTTTGACTAATTTACTTGAAATTTTGCACACATACTCACTTCAACCTGGAAAGTAATGCGGTCAACATTAAAGTTTAAAGCTATGGTTTGTCTACAGCAATCACCGCCGGGGTCAGCGATCATCGTCGTAGGGGTGGTTTGTTTACCGGCGTTCATCGTCCATGATACTGTTGCTATCCACAGTTGTAGTTGGCCATGTCAAACAGCTCGATGTGGTGGGGGGACATGGAATTTGGAAATTTGTTAGCATTCATAACCTCAACATAGCCTATAATATTATACTCACTCAAGGTAAAACGCTGACAGGAACAAAGGAAACTCACTTTTGGTGAACTAAATGTTAAATGGATCAATGAATAATAAAATAATAAAACCGGTAATAATATATCGAAAATACTTTTACTAATAAATGAGCTGGTAATTTTACTCTACGTTACATAAATTGTAATTACAGATAATAGTGTTTTCTAACAATTTATCTACCATTTGCAACACATTTTCTTTTGTGTAGCTATCTTTATGGTCATTTAAGCTCATGTCATACAGGGCAATGTGTTTAGAAACGAAATGTATAACATTTCATTTCATCTGCAACTTGGGAAAATTGACAGTAGCCTACTTTGTGCAAAATGGCTGTCTTCTGCTTTTCTTGACCTACTATATATATGATAATCTGCGGCGTTCATCGTCGTAGACAAACCGGGTGCATTGATTTACATGGAGAGCAACAGGCAGTGATGAACGCCGTAGACAAACCATTCCTTCCCTTTAAAAATGATATAATTTCTGAAAATAGCACACTGATGGTGTAAATAAATAATGAGGAATGAAATCCACGAAAATAATACACAATGTGATGCAGTCACATAACTTTTTCTGCCCTGGACATTTTTATGCATTGTCCGTGCATTTAGACTAGAGCACTGTAAACACAATGCGCAGTGGAATCGGTCATCATGTGATTAATACTAGCAACACCTTCTGTCCCGCCCTATCTCTGCGGCGCATGCAAGTGTTCACGTCTAAAAGCACAGGCTGTAGAATAAAGAGGGACAGCTTAATCCAGTTGCTCAGCCTGAGTGTGTGCCAACAAGTATCCCATATCAGAAGTCTGTAAAAAAAATTACCATCCACTGATACGTTATTCATCGCTGTAGGCGACAAATCAACTCTGTACATATGATAAGTCAATAGAATGTCAGCTGTGTGCAGCTGACTTTGTCTAAGGGAGAGACAAAGAGATGACAGAGAAGGGAGATGCTTTCCTACTCATTTAGAGGAACAAGCAAGCATTGTTTTAACATATATTTTAAAAATAAGCCATTATCTCCTCAACGGAGCGTTGTACAGATATGGGGTTTGAACAGTCGGCTTTCAAATAAACACAGCTTTCTAATGGTGATTTCAGGAATGACCTAATATAGTGTTTTAATATCATCAGTGTGCATTATAAAAGTGAGTTGTATTTAATAACAGTGTAGTTTATTTTTTTATTTATTTAGAGGGGAAAAATAGCCATCGACAATTGCCAGTATAGAAAGGAAATATATGCTTTGATGTCTCCTTTATAATAAATATTTTTAAAAATCTTCAATTTACAAGAACAACCAATGCCTGTAAGAATAATTTAGTTTTGCAAGTGTTTCAATTTTCCGATTTGTTTTAATGTTTGTAATGAAAAACTTACAAATTCCGTTTAAACAAAATATTCATAATTTTATTATACAAATTATAATAAATGTGAAACAGAAATATATAAATTTTTGTTATAAAGTTAATAAATTAAGTAAGTTGTATTTATCACATACTGTCCATACCTTTTTAAGAAGTAATTTTGTATCATAGTTTGAAAGAGAATAAATGGTTGAGTTTCCTGCTGGGCGAACTTCCTGTTTCTAGCAACAGTACATAAGTGAAGTTTTATTTTTTGTAAAAATGATTAATAAAATGAGTCAATTCTGAGGAGGTGAAAGTGTTGAGCGAGGAGATTTGAAGGAACTTATAGATTATTAACAATTAGCATCCGTTTAATCTTCTTTATATTTTATAACCATATATTTCGTAAAGCATATGTGTACCCCTCTGTTTTACACAGAGGATCGCCATAACATGTTTTCTGGCATTTTGACTGATGTTTAAATAGTCTGTTCCATTATGTTCAATGGACAGCAGACGACATGCTTGGACCTCGTGTGGTCCTGCTGCCACCTATCGGGAGTCTCTGACAAAAAGGTTCCCATGGACAAAGTCATATTCTAAAACTAGAGAAATATACAGATAATTTTATACAATAGTTGCTTAATAAATAAACTTAAAAATAGTAAGAGTCAATCGAAATTTAACAGATACATCATAGTAATATCACACTCAAAAAACTCTTTAACAGAATAAAATGGGTTATTAACTAATCTAATATATAAAGTCGAATGTGTGTTTGTGGATATGTGGGTATGTATGTAGGCCTATATTTGTTCCTTATACAAATCTACATTTCTTCACCAATTTACACGAAATTTTGCACACATACCCTGTTAAGCCCGGGAAGTAACGCGGTCAGCATTAAAATTCAAACAAAATACTCCTTCCCTTGAAAATTATATAATTTCTGAGAATATTATACTGAAAAAAAAATGAAATGCTGTTCAGTTCACATGACAACAGTGAATTGTTTACTCTGATCACATAGGGCCTTGGCAACTATATAGCCTAATCAGGCGCGGTTCTAGCTATAGGTTACAGGGTCACGTGCCCCCCCCACCCCCATCCATTTTGAATATAAACTGTACTGCATTTATAGTAACTAATAAAATAACGTAACATCTATTTCAAACTTCGCGCTTTTGCTTTGCTTGTCAAGTTTGGCAGCATAGCATGGGTCGAATTTCGTTCGTGACCGGCCGACTCTCATCCCCTTAACATTTTCCTTTTCTAAGCTGATGGAATGCAGGGAGGGGTTATGGCTAGTTTAGTTTGTACAGGGTCACAGTATTTTTGCGACTTCACACGAATTGGCGCTGTATGCACTCTTGAATGCATATCCGCTAGATGGAGTGGTATGCACTATTATTACTCAATAGTTGAGAACATATTTACGTATTGAGAGGACAGAATATAGCCAGGGTATCCCCCTCAGGGTATCACAATACAATAACATCTTACCAGAAAAACCTGTCCAGTTTGGAAGGGCGAGTGCAAAAAAGCTGTTTTCCTACCCCCTTCCGCATCTCAAGTGGGCTAAAGCCGGAAGTTTTCTCATGTTGAGTGTTATAGTGCGTGCTTCTGAATTTTTCCTTAGTTCGTAAAGTATTTTTTATATAGTGATAGTGAAATGAATGAGATAAGATGCTTACAAAATAAAATTCTAAATTTCGAGGACCGGTTATTAGCCAAAGAATTAGGATGGCCTAGAACAGGACTTATGATAAATCTAACATATGAAGACAAAAACAGAGTATACAAGAGGAATTTCAATAAAAATGTACCATATATAAAAAGTGGAAGTGGATGTGCGGGTGTCCGAAAACTAATGCAATATTCTGTATTTTGCATATTCTATTTGGCGGAGAAGATGCATGGACTAAAAACTGGTGAACATTTGCCCGATAGATGTAAGAAGCACATTTTGTCAAAACGCCATTTAGGCAACGAAATGAGTCTCGCTGTCTTAGGGAAGGCTGATATCAGGGTGCAACTTGATGATGGGTATAGAACATGACTGTGTCCGTAAGCATAATGATCTTGTTGACAGAAAAATACATTTCGTCATGCATTCTTGATGCCATAAAATTTTGCGGGGAATTTGAATTGGCCTTGCGTGGGCATAATGAGACAGTGAGTTCTGATAACCCAGGTGTTTTCGAAGGTCTCATGAACTAAACCGCGACACTTGGCAATATCCTGAAGAATAGTAATGTTATACAAAAAAATGAAACAGAAAGGTAAGTTTTAGCTTAAGTGTAAGTTCTGTTTTCCTCATAACATTTTTGGTTGATATTTGTATGTGACCCACCCCTGTGGAACCTCACGAGCCGCCACTGAGCCTAATGCTGGACTTTAACGAATTATGATTCCATCGATGTAATATATTGGCGAAAATAATTACTGAAAATGAAATCCACGAAAATAAAGCACAGTGTGATGTAGTCACACAACTTTCTCTACCCTCAACATAAGAAATATTTACTCACTTTACATTTTGATGTAGAATAAGAGGTCGTATTACAGGGACAACTTAAGTGTGTGAGTATGCTATATCAGAAGTCTGTAAATAATCCTTTCCGCTGATAAGTTATCCATATCTGTAGGCTTTGTATTAGTTGAGAAATAGGGATGTTTATCATAGGCCCTAAGCATGGGATGGAACATTTTCAGTCCTATGCTCGCAGTGTATTATGTCCCGGGTTTTAGGGGAGGAAAGTATGAAAGTGATACTGCATTTCTCTTTTATTTCAGTCCCGAAACGGTTGTATGGTAACATGAGAATGAGAAATAAAATTTTCCGTCAAGTCAATACAATCTTATGTAATTTATGTTTCTTCTTATTTCAACCCCTCCTAGGCATGATGTGTAGAAGCAACGGAATGCAGCATTCGACATCCTCTATGAACCATAAAAAGCTAAAGGCGTATCTAGCGTTTTCTGATGGAATCGTTTGAGTGTGATAAATCTTTTTCTTCATTTCAAGTTTTACATACATAAAGTCCTCCATAAGTTAATTTCAAATTAAAAAATACAAAGCCCGGGCAACGCCGAGCCTCTTCAGCTAGTATATTATAAAGCTTACTCTTGAACCTATTTATTGGTAACTCAGTTAACTGCAATGGCAACTTATTATATATTCTCATACCCAACATTTCATAGCTGTTTAAAGATTTGGTCAACTGTTGGTATGGTATATCTATTCTATTACTGTTCCTTGTGTTATGTGGATGTATGTCCTTTCTAAGATTTAGTTCTGAAATATTGTTTTTTATGTGCAGAAGTACATTCAAGATATATAGGTTAATGACCGTCATACATTGCAGTTTTATAAATAATGGTTTACAATGTTCTAAATAGTGTGAGTCCGTAATTATCCTTATTACTTTTTTTGGAGTAATAGTATTTCATTTACATAGTTACTATTTCCCCATAGTAATATCCCATATGATATAATGCTCTGGAAGAATGCAAAATATCCTGATCTGATATAGCTGTCCGAAACATGATTTGTTAAACTTCTTAACAAGTAGATGACTCTAGAAAGTTTTGATGAAATATACTTAACGTATGGCTCCCATGATAATTTATTGTCAATAAAGATAAGATACCTAAAAATTTAATATTAGTTGTATCGCACTCTAAAGGTAGATTTCTCAAAGTAAAGTACATTTGTTGTGTTTTACTGTTATTAAGCAGTTTGCTCTAAACCAGATTGATGCTTGAGCCATTGTATTATAAGTTAAATTTTGAAGAGTGTGAAAATCAGAGTTTGAATTAAAGAAAGTAGTATCGTCTGCATACATTATTGTGTGTGTATTTAAAAATGACGGTAAATCGTTAATCATAAGTAAAAACAACAACGGTCCCAACACCGACCCCTGTGGAACACCACATTTAATCTCCACAACATCAGATTTCTCTTGGCCAATACAGACTATCTGCTTACGTTTCTCCAAAAAAGAATTTAAAATATCATAACTAGTGTTGGTGATACCATAATAAGCTAATTTTTCTAAAAGTATAGCATGATCAACACAATCGAACGCCTTACTCAAGTCACAAAATGTGGCTTGAGCAAACCCCTTAGATTCAAAGACACAGAGTACCTCTTTAACTAAAGAATCCATGGCATTGACTGTAGACTTTTTTTTCCTAAAGCCGAATTGCTCGCTACAAATTATATTATACTGGTCCAAATACCTACATGTCTGTGCATATATGACAGATTCCAAAACTTTCGAGAAGATAGGAGTTAGAGAGATTGGTCTATAGCCGTCAACGTTTAGTCGTTCTCCCTTCTTGTAAATAGGCACAACCCTGGATATTTTTAATGCATTAGGAAAGATTCTTTCTCTTAAGCATTTATTCACTACATAAGTTAGTGGTTCAGCCAAGAGATCGATATATTTTTTTAAATAAATTAGTGCTAAAATCATATAAGTCAGTGCTGTCTGAGGGTTTAAAATTCTTCACAGCATACACAATCTCATGTGAAGTTACTTCTGAAAGAACAAAACTTCTATCAGAGACCCTAACATAGTTTTTGACGAGCTCTGAAGCAATTTCTATGGGCTTAATGATACTATTTGAAATTTCCTGTACCGATTGTACACAGAAATTATTGAAATCGTTAGGAGATATTTTAACGAGTTCTTTATTATCCCTTCCGACAACAGAGTTAATCACTTTCCATGCCTCCTTACATTTATTAGTTGACTTATCAATACGTGAAATGTTATATTGTTTTTCTGCATCATTTATGGCAATTTGATATTCCTTGCGAGTATTTAAGTAAATTAACCGAGTTATATCTGTTTTATATTTTCTATAAAGATCTAAATACAGGGTGAGTCAAAAGGGACTTTACAACTTTGAAATCTTATAGAAATTTATTGATTAGACTTACAGAATCGGTAACGGTGTCATTTTGTAGCAAAACACTTCAAGTTTGATTCACGTTTATTGTAAAGTTCTCATTTTCGTTCGATGTGACTGCCATTTGTGATTCGGCAAACATCCCACCGAAAATCAATTTCTTGCCACACTCGTTCTAACAAATCGGGCGTAACTTCATGAACTGCAGCAGAGATTCTGTTTCTAAGATCGTGAAGACACTGTGGTAGGGGTGGAATGTACACTTTATCTTTAATGAAACCCCAGAGGAAAAAGTCCATAGGCGTCAAGTCGGGGGAGCGAGGTGGCCATGCAATTGGCCCTGCACGTCCAATCCACCGACTAGGGAAGCGACCATCTAGGAAATCCCGAACTTCTGTGAGGAAATGAGGTGGTGCCCCGTCTTGTTGGTAGTAGAAAGGCACAGCTTGTTGTTCATCTTCATCTAATTGAGGAATCAAAAAGTTCTCCAACATATCAAGATAAATAACACCATTAACATTTCTCTCCATGAAGAAAAATGGCCCGTAAACTTTAAATTTACTAATTGCACAAAACACATTCACTTTCGGACTATCACGAACGTGTTCAAGGGTTTCTCTTGGGTTTTCAGACCCCCAGATTCTGCAATTATGGGTGTTTACCTTGCCACTAATGTGAAATGTCACTCATCGCTGAAAATTATTGAGTTTAAGAATGTTTCATCTTCCTCTATCCTATTCAGCATTTCAGCTCAGAACTCTAAACGAGCAAATTTATCTTGGTCAGTAATGTGTTGTACCATTGTAAATCTGTTCGACAACAGCATCACACACGCTCGGGCGACCTGGTAATTTTGCATGACGAACAGAACAACCAGTCTCAACAAAATTATTGTACCAACTGTAAATAGTAGGCCTGCTTGGAGGGTCTTTTCCGAATTCGTTGCGAAATCTACGCTGCACACTAGTTGCAGAGTTTGTTTCATGAAACAATAACACACAGCGAGCACGTTCCGCACCAGTGAAAGTAGCTGATGTAGATGTAGATGTAGATATCTCGTCCTGTAGATCCTGTGTTGAGCGGGGCTCAAGGATATAGAACACGTCAGATCAAAAAATACATGCATGTTATAACAATAATATAGGCCTACAGAAACTGTAAGCTGCCAAATTTATCCAAGCTGGAAATATTCCTCCAAATTGTAGAAGGTGTGAGTTATTAAAAATTCCTTACAGCTGTTTTGAAAGGTTTGCTCTTTCTTCGAATACATAATAATTTAATGTTGTTTGGAAGCTTGTTATATATCTGTACTGCAGAATAATAAGGACCCTTCTGAAAGAGTTTTAACGAGTTATTTGGTCTGTGTAGATCATTCATGTTTCTGGTAGTACGTCCGTGTACACTAAAATTAGTTTGAAATTTATCAATATTATTCACTACATAACACATAACAGAGTATATATACTCCCCTGTAAGAGTGAGGACTTTTAATTTTTCAAATAGCGGTTTACAAGATTCCCTTTTTTTCTTTCCACATATTATTCTTATTGCCCGCTTTTGTAATCTAAATATTTTCTCCCTATGGGAAGAGTTGCCCCAGAATATGATCCCGTACCTCATTACCGAGTGAAAATATGCAAAATATACCATAAGTAATGCATCCTGTTTTAATATATTATTCAAAATTCTTAAAGCAAAGCACGCTGAACTCAGTTTTGGACCTATCATTTCTATGTGTGTCTTCCAGTCAAGATTTTGGTCAATTTGCAGTCCTACAAATTTTACATTGCTAATTTCTTGTATGATTTGTGTTCCATAATTAATTTCAAGATTTGAGATACATCTGTTTTTTGTTCTAAATTGTATAAAATGGGTCTTATCAATATTAAGTGTCATTTTATTAGCTAGAAACCATGTGTTTAACTCGTGAAAAGCCTTTGTAGCTATTCTTGATAAATGTTCTTGTGACATTCCTGTTACAAGTACACTAGTATCATCTGCGAAGAGCAATACCTTTGATTCGTCACTTAAGTTATAGGGCAAGCCATTAATGAAAATTAAAAAGAGCAAAGGTCCTAGTATTGATCCCTGAGGTACCCCATTCTTAACAACCCCTAAGTTAGATTCATTTCCATTTATTATTACCTTTTGAGTTCTATCAGAAAGATATGATTTGAACCACTTAAGTGTTAAATTATCGAACCCATAATGATCCAATTGTTGAAGTAATATTTCATGATTTATACAGTCAAACGCTTTAGCTAGTCGCAGAAAATTCCCAGAGCATATTTCTTTTTATCTAATGCTTCCAGTATTTCTGTAGTAAGTTGAAATGTAGCATTCTCAGTGGACATGCCACTTCTAAATCCAAACTGAGATGAAGTAAGAATGTCATTCAAATTAAGATAGTGTATTATGCGTTTGTACATGACTTTTTCAAAAACTTTTGAAAATGAGGTTAAGAGCGATATAGGTCTATAATTTGATGGTAGATTTTTGTAACCTTTTTTAAAGAGGGGCTTAACAATAGCATGCTTCAGTCTTTCTGGAAATATTCCATTTTCTAATGAACAATTGCACATGTGACTAAGAGGTTTACTGAGTTCCGATGAGCAACTTTTTAATAACCTACCACTTATCTCATCCCATCCAGACGAGCTTTTACTTTTGAGAGACTTGATTATATTTTCAATTTCTTTGTGAGAAGTCAGGTTCAATTGAAATCTATGGTTCCAAACTGTAGATTTTGTTAGTAGGTCTACTGCCTTAATGTTAATATTATTTATAGGAATACATTTCTCTGCAATATTTATAAAGTGACTATTAAAAGCATTTGTAATGTCTGATAAATTATCTAGTTTTATGTTTTGGTATATTAATGATGTACAATCATTGTTTCCCTTTGTTCTCCCTGTTTCGTTTTTTATTATATTCCATACAGTCTTAACTTTATTAACTTATTTGATTTATCAATTACTTGTGAAAAATGCCTACTTTTTGCTTCTTTGATTACTTTCTTCAGTATGTTGCAATACTTTTTATAGTAGCCTATTCCTTATGAGTTTGGTTGTTACTGGTTCTATATTTTAGGTAGAGCTCTCTTTTGTTTGCACATTATATTTTAATACCAGCAGTTAACCATGTGTTATTCCTTAAATTAGGTAAATTAGCAGTTTTCTTTTTTGGAAAATTTGCCTCAAAATGTCGTGACACTATGTTTAGGAATTCACTTAATTTACTATCTACTTTGTCATAGGATAACATAGATTCCCAGTTTTCATTCGCAAGATCTTGTTTGAAATTTAAAATTGAATCGTCATTCATTACTCTACTATGAGCATGTTTACTGTTCGAATTTACTTTTAATATTGTTCAGCACTAACATTTGTGCATCATGATCTGATAATCCATTTAATATTGGAAATACTTTAAAATTAAAATGTTTTTCTATATCTATGAATATATTATCTATTGTTGTTTGGGAGTCGTTCTGAATTCTCGTTGGAAAGTTTACTATGAAATCTAGATTATAGCTACCCAATAAAGATATCAGTCTGATCTTCTTCTCACTATCAATTGAGAAATCTACATTAAAGTCCCCACACAGTATAATATTTACTGATTTATGTATAGCGTAGAGCTCTATGCTATACATAAATCATTAAGATTATCGCTACAGAATGGACAAAACTCAAGAAATAATATTTACATTAGTACTATACAGTGAATTAAGAACCCATTCTAACTGATTTACAAAATAATTGAAATTACCTGATGGTGCCCTTTAAATGGTTAGTATTACAAATGTATCATTGTCAAAATCCAATCTGGCTGAACAACATTCAAAATCCTGTTCTTTACAGAAAGAACTTGTGTCTATATCACTGAAATGTAAGTTTCTTTTGATAAATATACTCACACCTCCACATTTTATGGAATGTCTACAAAATTTTGAACATAGTGAAAAGTTATCAATTTTTAATTGTTCCAGATCTGTTTCTGCACAGTGGTGTTCCGTTAGAGAAATAACTTGAATTTCCTGTTTATTAGAATTAATTGTATCCTGAATGGCTAAGTTAAATTCTTCAATTTTATTTTCAAGCCCCCTTATGTTTTGATGAAATACTGCAAATGATTTATTATTTCTAGCTATAGGCCTTAGTGTATTACTATTATTTTAACAACAATGCTGCTGGCGCTAGCAGTGGCGCAGTTTGGTACTGCAAGACTAAGTGAATCAAACTTGAAGTGTTTTGCTACAAAATGACACCGTTACTGATTCTGTAAGTCTAATCAATAAATTTCTATAAGATTTCAAAGTTGTAAAGTCCTTTTTTACTCACGGTGTATAGTAATACCCTTTTTTTTTAATTGAACCAACTTCGGTCCGTACCACATTTTTTTCTGTTCTTTACCCTTAGTTTTACAAGACTTCGGGTTAATTTTACACATTCTCTTAGGAATATTCATCTCGAAGATATTTAAAACAATATATAAAATCTTTCAAGTGTAAGATCTGCAGTGCAATGATGAGTTTTGCTATGATGGACTTCAGCAAAGACAAAGCAGCGAAACAAGTGGAAACTCTTATTTTATGCACGTTTGTGCGCTATTCATCTTTACTTATAATAATAAGTAAAGTGCGCCCAATGGGCATTAAGATAAAATTAAACACTGTTATTCACTGCAGAGCTGCACTATTGATATTGTTCTTTTTGTGCATGTCAACGCATGGTATTTTGTGCACAACTTCCACACCATATACACTTGCATTCGGGGCTCGGGTCATGATACCTTTTTTCTGTGCACACTTTATGGTGGAAGCCATGAATCATCATCTTTATTTATAATAAGAGAAGAATGCGCACATATGTGCAATTGCCATTCTTTACTGATTTCCATCAGTGATTTTGTTCTGTTCTTGCATTTTTCTAAGTGGTAGCGCTCGCATGGCTTGTCACATAATCATTGAGCTCTATTACACACTGGAATGGAATGGATGGAATGGAGGTAGCACTGCATGATGAAAAATCGTGACGGCAGAGTTCGCGGTCCACCATGAAAGTGAACGTATAATTTAGCTCCTATCCCGTATCTCCTTCTAACAAACTCATGTGTATTGATGGAATTATGAAGATGTATTGGCGTTTTTAAAACACTTTTATGAATGAAACGTTTCAATATAAACTACTTGATGCTTTTTAAGTACATAACAAAACTAATTTCATATCGTAATGGTTTGGTAAAAATATTTCTTTAATCTCAATCAGGCGTGAATGTACAGTGGTATACAGTTGTAAACACTCGCATTTTAAATATTAAAATAACTTCACAATAGGCCTTCATTTTGCGATATTATGCTTGATTTCGACATATAAAGAGAATAGACAAAATCTGTTCTAAGTGCTTTGGAAATGTATAAACCGTGACTTTCAACTTTACCATTACTGTACTGGATACAAATCACATTATTTTTTTAAAAAAATAATTCCTGTAGACTAGCGCAAAGGGAAGGCACTGAAATAAAATTTCAAAATACTTTAAAGTCAGTAGCCTAGGCCTACTTAGAAGTTCCTTTTCTTCAAATCTGAAATTTAATTAGCCATGCTATTTATCTTCTTGTTCTTGCGACAGACAATCGTCTGTAGCCTTTTGTTCTTTCTCAATTCTGTTTTCATAGGAGATGGTGGGAGATCATCTGTTTGTCTGTTTACCCATTTTCGTATAATTTTCAGCGAGGTCTTATACAAAAGCATCTGCTTCCTCTTATTTCTGCAATGAAAAACTAGCATGAAAAATTTAGGCCTACTTGCATAAGAATACTATGTTTACATGACTGATATATTGCATAATTTATATTCCTGCATGGTACCTACTACTAACCACATTACGAACCAGAGGCGTAACGAGGGGGTTGTTGGGGGTTTGAACCCCCCCCCCCATTGATTAAAAAAAGGAAAATTGTACAATTTTTTTTGTCTGCTTATAAATTGCTTAATACGAGTATAAAGCGTGGGAAGCTGAAAACTCGTTATTGTGCACCTTAATTTTTAAAATTTTCCGGGGGAGGACCCCCTAACCCCCCTCTCCCTGGGGGTATGGAATACCCCCAAACCCCCTGGATGTTATAACTCCCTCCCAGGGGCGGATCCACGGGGGAGGAAATGGGGGAAATTTCCTCCCCCAAAATTTGTAACATTAAGCACAGATTATTCAAACGGTCAACTTTCTTATAAATTTTGTAAAGACAACATAACCCAAATAGTTAAATTAAAGCAACGACATTCATTATTTTGAAATACATTTGTAATAAAATGCCAAAAATGTTCATTTTAATTTCAATTGTGTATTGGAAATAATTAATTTTTATGAGTAAAAACTTCCCTCTCTCTTCGGTTCCCCCCCCCCAAATTTCTCTCTGGATCCGCCCCTGCCCCCTCCATATGGTCGGCCTGGTTACGCCTATGTTACGAACCAGTTGTCTTTTTGGAACAATAATTTTTTGAAGGTGTCCTGGAAAATTGAAGACTGATGATACATCATCTTTTAGTAATTTTACAAGTGCACCAGACCTTGACTGATAGCAATCAGATGTAAAGTGTCTGCTGCTTAATGTACTGTACGCTGTGGGTGACCAATATTCTCTGCGCATTGCTTGAACCCACTTCTTCGGAATATCAGGCCAAGAAAATGGAAACCTGTACAAACAGGCAAGAAAAGGACAAGCTTTCGTGGCTATGCTACGCTTGAGACTAAGTCAGATTTGGCCAGTATCCTCAAATGTTCCAAACAAAAATAACCTACTTGTGAAACTTAAGTCCACTTCCATTTCTCTGGAGCTCTGTGCAGCCATATACCACGCAATATTTGATCATTTTGTCATGAAAAATAATAAAAACACATTCATAAATAAATGTTTAACATAGGAAGCACACTTCACCAATACGTACGGTGTAGCCAACTTAACAAGTGAACGTCACGATTTATGCAATTCCAAAGCACAGCTGTTGTGTATCCTGTTTATATATTGAGATCAATGATTTCTAGACCATATGTGAGAGTGGGTAGCACTTTGACCCGGAAGAGTTCCATAGCTGTGCTGACTGACATCTTTTGTATGTGTCTGATGTCACCTATGCTTCTAATTGCGGCTGCTAGTCTCTCTTTTATGTGGACTGTGAAGGTGGTCCCTGTTACTTGCATCGTGATTCCTAGGTATTTAAATTTCCTTTTCGGTGTCAGCGTATGTTCACCACACACAATGATGTCATCCCGGGTTAAACGTCCTCCTTTTCTAAATACCACTAACTCTGTCTTCGAGACGTTTATTATTAATTCATTTTCATCTGCCCATTGTGTGATGAGATCCATTCCTATTTGCAGGTGTTGTATGTCATCAGCGGTTAGAGCCATGTCATCTGCATACATGTAAACATTTAGGAAACTTATCACGCATTAACATGCAAAAATAGATCAGTGTCGCGTCGCTGATTCAATTCTGCTCAGAATAACATTGGAACATTGTACCTATAATGCACATTGTGCGCAATACTACTTATTATATTGAGATCAATGCACATAGTGCATTATCTTTATTTATAAAATGCTCATTTGAGTGCGATTTCCTAATTATTATCAGTGTTTTATTTTGGAGGTTGGCAATGTGGACATCAATTCACGGTGGAATCTGCCATTACAGAAAGTCAGAAAGCATTATGGCTGACTCAAGTTTCCTAAGGCCAAAATTTTGCTGTAATATGTCTTTATCTTCATTTATGAAGCATTTATAAACCCGTGTGAGGTGTCAAAAAATTCTGTGGAAGTTCCTGAACGATTTGAGTGGTTTTTTTTAAATCAAAAAGTGGTTTGGATTTTATGCGATTATATACCTAAACTAGGCCTATACCAATTTGGTTTCCGTGGGCGATGAGGTAGATCACGGTGATACCCATTACGCAGCGTTAAGCAGTTGGAACAAGGGTTACATTTGGAACCACAGCTGCATATAAGAAGTAAAGTAAAGCAAAGTATATATTGCTTCTCTCCATAATGTTGAAATACATTTCAGAACATTCCACCCACATTAGAACTGTATGACGTATCCCATATCATGTATTGGTATAATGGATGAATAAAAATAATTGAATTGAATTAAAATGCATACATATAAGTATCAAATAAAGAATAGGCCTATAACATTAACATATCATACATGATACATACCACTCATTATACACTCAACTCTCATTCAATACACCATACCACAACATACATCATATTACTGGTGACTTGTGTGGCTTTGCATTAAGTCTTGGTTTTGTCCTGTATGTAGGTCAACACGTCACAATGGAGACTGTGTCAACATTACAATATGATGAAACAGAAATAAAAAAAGAAGACTTCCAATCGCAATGCGTAAAACACGAACATGCTGTTAAGTGTGAGGATATACCCATAACCTTCAATTTAGTAGCGACACGCCAAATTAAAAGTGAGGATATAGGCCCAAATGTTGCAACAGTTCCAAAGTTACAGACATCGACATCGTCTGGCGAAATATCAGATCCATTTGTTAAAGGAAATATTGAACACCATAAAAGGAGGCCTGTGACCATTGATTTGGTAAAGAAATTTCCAAACAAAATTGAGAACTTAGACCTGTGTGAACACAATGAGTCTCCGTTATCCAACACAGTTCAAGGTTTGCAGATTGAAACACAATATGAAAATCAGGATGTGATTGGTGAAAAACAGTTCCAGTCATATGATTCTCGTACAAAGATGAATTCCAAAAGAAGTCATCATCATACTCGTAAAGCAGAGAGAGTCTCTTGTGATGTCTGCAACAAAACATTTTCTCTAAGAAGTAGTCTCATAATTCATCTGCGTACACATACAGGAGAAAGACCATTCAAATGTGATGTTTGTAACAAACTATTTTTTTATAGAAGTGGTCTCAAAACTCATCATCTTACACATACAGGAGAAAAAGATTACAAGTGTGATACATGTAATAATAATAAATTAAGTAATTCGCACAATGTGCATTTGTTTATTCTTCACAGAATTTGGTCAGGGAAAGCCCGCGTCGTTCACAGAACATCACATGGTATCTGTCGCATTGACGTCCGCACAATTCACACTGACACTGTAACCCTGGATCATGATATTTCTTGATAGAACACACTTTATGATGGAACCCGTGTACCGCGAAACGAGTGACTATATGCCTCAACTCATAATTTGAGTTCCTCCATTCATTGAAGATCATGGCATCGGTACAATAAAAGTCCTCCCATATCATTGCCCTCTTTTGTTGCAGTTCATGTATCAGCTCGTCGTAGGCCGCTGTAGCGGGCAGAATCAACTGTGTACGGAGTTCTGCTATAAAGTAATCTTCTTTGGATAGGACATATACGAGGCGTGAAGGGGTAAATTTTGAGAGATTCATTATCTTTTTCAAATATTTTGACTTGACACTTTCTATCGCCTTTAGGTCTTTTTTCTTTAGATGACTCCAAATACGTTCCAGCGCATATGTCACCACTGGTGCAACTTTCAGCTTGAAGAGTTCAATTGCCGTGTCCATTGATAATTTCCCTTTGTGCTTCACCTCATTCATTGCAGCTACAGCCGCCGCCGTTTTCTCCTTGACATGTGTGGTAAAGACATCTCCGTGGCTTTGGAATGTCAGCCCCAGATATTTAAAATTATTTACTATTTTCAGCTCTTTTCCTTCCAGTTCAATTTTCTGATTCATCGATAATCTCCCGCCCCTTCTAAAGGTCATCATCACGGTCTTTTCCCTGTTCATAGTTATCCCGTTAGTTTTTGACCAGTTTAATAACTTATTAAAAGCTGTTTGGAGATGTTCGATCGACGCAGATGTCAGGACCATGTCATCCGCATACATGAATATGGCTACGTCTTTAGTTGCGACCGCTTGCACTACGTCCATGACTGCGACGTTGAACAGTAGAGGGCTAAGGGGGTCGCCCTGGAGCACACCATTAGTTTGTACGATTGCGTCTGACACCATTCTATTATCATCTATCTGAACCGCGTTATTTGTGATACATGTGGCAAACTATTTTCTCAAGGCATTCATCTCAAAACTCATCTGCTTACACATACAGAAGAAAAACCTTTCAAGTGTCATGTATGCAACAAAACATTTTCTCAAACTGGTCATCTCAAAACTCATCAGCTAACACATACAGGAGAAAGACCATTCAAATGTGATGTTTGTAACAAACTATTTTCTCAAAGAAGTGGTCTCAAAACTCATCTTCTTACACATACAGGAGAAAAAGATTACAAGTGTGATACATGTGGCAAACTATTTTCTCAAGGTAGTCATCTCAAATCTCATCTGCTTACACATACAGAAGAAAAACCTTTCAAGTGTCATGTATGCAACAAAACATTTTCTCAAAGTAGTCATCTCAAAACTCATCAGCTTACACATACAGGAGAAAAACCTTGTAGATGTGATGTCTGTAACAAAAGATTTTCTCAAAGATCTGCTCTCAAAACTCATCTGCTCACACATACAGGAGAAAAACATTTCAAGTGTGATGTGTGTAACAAAACATTTTCTCGTAGATGTCGTCTCAAAACTCACCTTCTTACACATACAGCGAAAAAAGTTTTTAAGTGTGATGTCTGTAACAAAACATTTTGTCTAAAAAGGAGTTTGAAAACTCACCTGCGTACACATTCAGGAGAGACCTTGTAGATGTGATGTCTGTAACAAAGGATTTTCTCAAAGAAGTTCTCTCAAAATTCATCTTCTTACACATAAAGCGGAAAATGTTTTCAACTGTGATGTGTGTAACAAAGCATTTTCTCTAGGAAGTATTCTCAAAACTCATCTGAGGAGAAAAACCATGCAATCGTGATATCCGTAATAAAATATTTTCTCAAAACTCATCCGCTTGCTCATACAAATCTGTTGAGGTTAAAGCTGTGCACTTGTGCAAGTGGTCCATATCCATCTTCATTGCAGAGCACACATTTTGGTGAAGGGTATATCCCAATTTTGTGTAAGTGAGCAGCCATGCAATCATGTCCAGTTATCAACCGAAAATGTGCTATGGCTTCATGTCTTGGTGATTCTGGGACATCATTCTTGGAGAAAATGGGATACCAGGATTTATTACTGTTTTTAGTTCTGAATATTTCTGCTGTTTAGTTTTTAATAATGCTATTTATGATTAATTTCGTGGAATGATATGTTAGCTTGCTGTTTGGTTTTTGTAAGATTTGGGTGCCTTTTTTTGCAAGAGAATCTGCATGTTCATTACCCTGAAGACCACAATGAGCAGGAACCCACTGTAATTTTACTTCTCTATTTAGAGCAGTGAGCATTTGTATGATGTTTTGGGTTTCCCTTATTTTAATACTTGTTATTTGCTTCTGTGATACAATCGCTTGAATGGCTGCAGTTGAGTCACTTAATATTACTGCTTTTTTAAACATATTAATTCTATATAGTAATTGTGTTACTACCATATTTATTGCCAAAATTTCACCATCAAAATGTGTTGTGTTAATTCCAGCTGATATATAGTAGTCAAATATCTTGGAATGTATCCCGGCTCCAGCTCCATCAGTATAAAATATGGAGCCATTCAGACTTTGGATACAAAGATGTAACGACGCAAATAGCGACGTGCATAATCAACGATAGGAGACCGTTCCTAAACAAAGGAAGGGTTGGGGGACCGCAACTAATCGATATTGAACATTTTTATGATTATCGATACTGCCCTGAATTTTATTTGAATTACAGAAAAGGAGAGGTGCGCATGCGTCGACGGTGAATCGACGAGGGAGACGTGCGGAACCTGAAAGACGGTTAGTAGTACGTGCCTGACCACGAGACAGAGAAGTTGAAAAGGCAGAAGGGAGAAGACGAGATTGGGATGTGTGACAGCGGTAGAGGCGTTCTGGCATAATGGTGTGTCAGACTTTCATCTAAAGGAAATTCTGGTTGTGAACTTCCTTGACACGGCTATATGGAGATAGTCATTAATCAGAAGAATACACCAAGTCGGCCAGTACGAGACACCGCTACAGCGAACATCAGCTGTGAGAGTGAGTCGTGACTGCTCGCTCTGAATAAGAGCAGATATGGACATCAGGAAGTAATGGAAGACAACTCAGGATCGGAGGATAAGTTGGACATCACTGGTTGAGTATAAGCGTCTAGACTTTTTTTTCTTGTTGTTTGGGGAGTGAGAAAATTGAGATATCCTTTTTTTTTAAGGATGGTTTCTAAGTCATGTATGGCGATTGGACACCGTATGGAATAATAGAATAGAATAGAATAGAAACATAGAAGTGAGAATTCTAGAAGTAAAGTGATGAAATCCAGTAATCCAACTATTTTCTATTTCTGGTCTAAATTAATTATAAAAGAGCAGTCTAGAGCCTAACAACTGAATGCCACAGATATATCTCTTCACTTTAAGTTTTTTTTGGGTAATTGTCCCACGAATGAATACATAGCTAGGGGCAATTGGTGATGCTCATATAAACTTTGTTATTTTTGAGACAGGACGCGAGGGGAGTAAGGAAGAAAGGTAATTAAGGGGCATGCTTAGTACTTCTTACGAGGGCCTCTCCCTCTTGGGTTTCTTTCAGGTGACGGGTGACTATCTATAAATAGATTTCATGCTGGCCTGTAATGTTAAGTTATGTTTTTTATAGAGATTTATCTACAAGCGAAGGTGTATGGAATATGGTAGAGGGGGATAAGAAGTGGAAAGATTGAAGGGCAAAAGAAGGCCTACGAGTGGTAGTGCATTAGGTGTGTACCATTGGAAAATTTACATGTTAGGGTAGAAGTAGAAGTCACTAAAGGGGTTATAGAGAAGCTTACTAATCTGGGCGTGAATTAGTTTCAGTTAGAATTCTAGGGAATTTAGAGACAAAAGAAGATTGGATGCCCATGCTAAAGAGTAGTAACGTAAGAAGTAGGAAAACTAGAATAACCACCGAGTGAATTAAATCAATGGTATAAGCTGAAGGGAACTCTACTTAAAGAAAGAAAGGGGTTAAAAGATAATAGCTGATGACTGGTCAGGTTAGAAAGAGGAGAGTGAGTTGAAAGATAACAACAAATGATTGGTTAGGTTAGAAAGAGGAGAATAGGAAATTGCGAGTAGTGTACTGATGATAAGTAGTTTATTAGCAAGTACTAGAGATTGTAAGGGTGAGGTGAGGGAACGCCGGAAGTATCCCGAATCAAACAAATAAAATCTGGTAGTAGGCAAGGCCTATACCAGTAACATATAAAGAAAGGAAATTTATGAGAGATTGTGAAAGCCATCGATGTTGGAGGCGAACAACGGCCCCACGTGCCTCTAGGAGAGAGTGTCAGGGACCTCTGACGTCGATTTACAAAATTGTATTTTTGTTTGCGGCCCATTAATATTTTCCCGGTTGCAGGAGAGGAGTCAGATTGTTTGTAACTCAAGATCTAGACGTCGCTCCTGTATCGGTGGTCTATCGCCACAGTCACTCTGTGGGTATAGGCCTAAACTTCTATTTCTTTCTTCGTGAGACTGTCTTTTCTATCTATCTTTAAATACAATTCTTCATGGACTAAGCTGACAAATAGACTAATATAGGAGACATAGGTGGGATTATTGAGTGTAATCTGTAGAGTAAGGACTGGATTATGAATTGAAAACCTTTATTTATTCAAGAAAAAAAAAAACCCAGTATAATATATATATTGAACTATCCTGAAGTTGCAAATGTAAATGACTACACAAGTCAGTAGTAAATTAGAAGAACAATACAAGACGTTCTAGTAGATACCTGAAAAAAAAAAAAGAAAGAAAATTAAAGTAATTAATTAAGGATTTGTTATTGTTAAACAGAGAACGTACTTATACAGTTAAAATTGGGTGTACTAACCTTGAAAAATTAAGTACTATCCTACCAATAAAAGTGTTGAATGGTTAATGTAGTGTAAATGTAATTTATTGTATATAAGATTGTTATTGTTGAAAAGAGAAAGAAAATAATATATTAAATAAATTATGGTTATTGTTATGCAAAGTAAATTAACGTGAAGTTCAGATTTTTGACCCTTATCCTTGTAATGGTTTGAGAGTAGCTGGTTTTTTGTGCTAAGTTACATACTTTGGTAGTGAGTATTGAAAAAAGGAGAAAAAGAAGAAGTAGAAAAAAAAAAAACGAAAGGTAAATCCGAACCCAACTCCCGTCTCCACTGTTAACTTAAAAGCTAGTCGAGGGGCATGTAGGTACATAGCCTGTGTATCTATAATTTAATTTGTGTCTGGGCTGATACATAACAAAAAGAAAAGAGGAAGCGTATTGATGATGGCGCCCGTTAATATAAATTTTCATCAATATTATCAAGACTGGGTAAATTGTTAAAAGAGAGAGAAAGTAAACTGAGAGTAAGAAGTTTGCAATCACCCGGTGTCAAAGGTAGTTGTACTGAACGTTGGAATGTGGACTATGCAGGCAGTGTTATGATGACACGACAGGTGCATGAGTGACCTTGTTTTGTAGGAGTTCAGTAAACTTATGTACTACGATTGAGAATAATCACATGTTAGTCGTCACAGATTTTGGCGAAGAATTTTTGCGAAGATTTAATTCAAGAAGTTAGGGAACTTTATAGCATAAAGTAAGAAAGCCCGTCACAAATTTTGGCGCCCATAGCGTGGGGCCGTGATAGTTTCATAGTAGGATAATTTTGATAGTAATTTTGACCCATAGCGTGGGGCGAGTTGTGTTACCACCACATATTTTGGTCGCCCATAGCGTGGGGTTGAGTAGTGTTAAAACAAAACAGTATTGCTAATTGTTGCAACTTAATTTAGTTAAAATTGTTAAAAAAAAAAAAAAAAAAAAAAGAAACCTTTATTCAGTTGAAGTTCCATATTATGATAGCCCATAGCGTGAGGCAATGATAGTTTGATATCCTAACGTGAGGCGAGATAGGGTTAAAAGAATTTTGGGAGTTAGGTTAGTATAACTGAAATTTATTCTCAAAAAAAATAAATAATAATAATAACATATTTTTGGGAAAAGAATAATGACTATTGACAAGTAAGGACTTCTATAGATGACTAAGACAGACGACTGAACTATTGTGTGTTCTAATCTTTTTTTTCAGTGGTATTGTTAATATATAAATATGGCTACTTATGTTGATCCGTATGCACAAATAAGAGCAGCTGAGCTAACCCAAGCTATTAGGAAGTTGAGGAAGGCGGATTTAGAGGCAGAATGTGATAGAGTAAAGTTACCGACCACAGGTACAAGGGATGAGTTAAGACAACGCTTGTTAGATTATGCCCGTAAGAACCCTCAGTCATTTCAAGTGTTAATTACGGCTTTTGCTCTGAGTCAGGAAGTTTTGGAAGAAGATTTAGTTGAACATAATATAACGGTACCACAAGATTCATATGGAGATGTAGTGTATACATGGGTTAAGTTAATGCGTAGGAAGGCCATGGCGGTAGCTGATTCAGAAGAAGTTGTACCAGTAGTACCATCGTTTACAATTCAGTTAGAGCCACATAAACCAAATACTTTGGATCTGGTTCGTAAATGGAACATTAAATTCAAACCTGGGGATAGTATTTACTTATTTTTGGAGAGATTGGAAGATTTAAAACAAAGTTCTAAGTTACAGGGTGTAGAGTTATTGTCAGTATTACCCGAAATTTTACAAGATTCAGCTTTACTTTGGTACAGGAACAGATTAACAGATTGGCCTACATGGGAAGCTTTTTTGAAAGAATTTAGAGAATATTATTTGCCTATTGATGAGGAAGACTCGCTTTTGGATGAGATTAGACAGAGAACGCAAGGTCCCAAAGAATCGATTTTTGATTATGTTAATGCTATTCAAACGTTAATGAGGAGGCTGAGTACTCCAATGAGTCCTCAACAAATGATGAAGACTGTTATCAAAAATTTGCGTCCTGATGTAAAATTGTACCTTAGACCTGCAGAGATTCAAACTATAACAGATTTAATACGTGTAGGTAGACAGTATGAACAAATATTGTTAGATTCTGAGAGATATATTCCTCCTCCAACGCAGGTTAGAGCTACAATTAAAGAAACGGCTTATAAACCTCAGAGACAAGTTGTTATACCTTCAGTTCATACAGCGCTAGGAATTCAGGGAAAACAGGAACTTCCATCGTCCGAGTTACAAAAGAAACCCAATGTTAGTTTTTCTGCAAAGACGTGGGATAAGGAACGGAATTCAAGTCCTGTAAATAATTCTAGAATGGTTAAAGCAACAGAAAATAAAGAGAGACAGGATGAGTCGAGGGATAATGATAAAAACACCACTTTGCGTTTTTCAAATAATCAGCGATGTTGGAATTGTGATAAAACAGGACATAGGCAGTTCGAGTGTAAAGCACCTCGTAGAATTACTCCACGCGCTACGATTAAATGTTATAATTGTAATAAGCTTGGACATAAGTCTATTGATTGTAGGATGCCCCAAGAAAGAAAAGTTAGGCCTACAAATCCCTTATGACAATTAACTAAAAATCAGGCTTGTGTGATGTTAAATATAAATCCTACAGATTTAGTTAATGGAGATAGATGTTTTGTTGAAATTTTGCTGGAGGATATTACATTTATTGCTTTAATAGATTCCGGTTCAGATAAAACTTATGTGGGAGAGAAGGGTGATTTTTTGTGTAAAATGTTAGATTTAGCAGTAGAAGAATCTGAAGTTAGGGTGGTGCAATTAGCAGATAAAACTTATAGTTCTATAACAGGAGAGAGAACTTTTGAGATGAAATTGCAGGACAGGATCTTTCAGATAAAATGTAAAATTATGCCAAATTTAGCAGTAGATATGATTCTGGGCATGGACGTTTTGAAACAAATTGGGTTAGTAGTAGATTTGCAAGATGGGACTTGGTATTTCAAAGATGAACCAGCAAAAATTTTTCAATTTGTTAAGGCTATAGATTTAAAAGAAGAAGATCAACTACATAATATTCTTACCTTACCTACACCTCAGGAAAGGGACAGATTGAATGTGTTTTTGGAAAATCAGTTACAGAAATTTGATCAGTGTACTGGACTTACCGATCTGATTTCTCATGTTATTGATACAGGCGATGCAAAACCTATAAAACAAAGATATTATCCAGTATCACCCATTTTGGAAAAAGTTATACACGCGGAAATAGATAAAATGTTATTGGAAAAAGTTATAGAGCCTTCAAATTCACCTTGGTCGTCTCCGGTAGTTATGGTAAAGAAACCAGATAGAACATGGAGGTTCTGCGTAGATTTCAGAAAAGTAAACAATTGTACTAAAAGAGATAGTTATCCTTTGCCATACATTGAACATGTTTTGAGTAAATTACGACATGCTAGGTATATCAGTACAATAGATTTGAAAAATGGGTATTGGCAAGTTCCATTAGATGAAGCAAGTAAAGAAAAAACAGCATTTACCGTACCTGGTAGAGGATTGTATCAGTTTCGAGTTATGCCTTTTGGAATCCATAACGCACCAGCCTCGTTTCAAAGATTAGTTGATACTATATTAAGAGAAGAGATAGGAGAGAAATGCTTTTGTTATTTGGATGATATAGTACTTATTAGCGAGACATTTGAAGAACATTTGTCCTTGTTAGAAAAAGTTTTAGAGAAATTAAGAAAAGCTAACCTGAAAATTAATAGGGAAAAATCAAAATTTTGCAGAAGTGAATTAAAATATTTGGGTCATATCATTACTCCATTAGGAATTGCTGTAGATTCAGATAAAATCTCGTGTATCCTTGAGTATCCAGCCCCTACAAAAGTCAAGGAAGTACGAGCATTTTTAGGATTGGCATCTTGGTACCGACGATTCATTCCGTTTTTTTCTGAAGTTGTAAAGCCCCTCACTGCACTTCTGAAAAAGAATCAGAAATGGCGTTGGACTAAGGAATGTCAGGAATCTTTTGATGAATTAAAATCGAAATTATCTAGTAGTCCTATATTAACTTGTCCAGATTATACTAAACCCCTAGTGTTACAGACCGACGCTAGTTTTTCAGGACTAGGAGCAGCATTAATTCAGACAGGAGAGGAAGGAGAGGAAAAAGTAATAGCTTATGCTAGTAGAACTTTAACGGTAGGCGAGCAAAAGTGGGCAATAGTTGAGAAGGAATTGTTAGCTATATTGTGGGCAGTTCAAAAGTTTCGTCCTTATTTGGAAGGTTATCATTTTAAAGTATATACTGATCACTTTGCTCTGAAATGGTTAAATACATTACAGAATCCGACTGGACGATTAGCTAGGTGGAGTTTATTGCTCCAGGAGTATGATTTTGAAGTAATACATAGGCCTGGTAGATTACAAAAAGTTCCGGATGCTTTATCTAGAATACACGAAGGGAAAGTTCAAGAGAAAACGGTAGAGGAAGAATTTTGCCTCTTGTTGACTGATAACTCTGAAGTAGTGGAATGGGAAAATATACAAGATGCTTGGTATATTAAGCGGAAGGAGCAAGTACAAAGTAAACCTAAATTTTGGCCAGATTGGAAGGTCGTAGATGAGAAGTTGTACCATTTAAGATTAGATCAGTTAGAACAAACTTTAGAGGGAACAGTGAATAGGTGGAAATTAGTTATTCCGCAAGATTATAGGATTAAAGTATTACAGGAATGTCATGATGCACCTACTGCAGGACATATGGGGATAGCTAAAACTTTCTTTAGGATAGCAAACAAGTATTATTGGCCGGGAATGTTTAGAGATGTTGCTAAATATGTTACTGCTTGTGAAATATGTCAGAGACAGAAAGTGTTACAGACGGCTCAAGCAGGACCAATGCATTTTTACCAGAAAGAGAAACCTTGGATGACTGTAGCTACTGATTTGTTGGGACCTTACCCACGTTCCAAAAAAGGGAACCGATACATTGTAGTATTTCAGGACACCTTTACCAAATATGTAGAATGTAAAGCGTTAAGGAAAGCAACCAGTAGAGCAGTTACGGAAGCATTTTATGAATTGATTATCCTTAAATGGGGAATTCCGGGATATTTGCTGATGGATAATGGACCGCAATATACTAGTAAATTAATGCGAGAGATAGCTAAAGCTTTTAATATAACTCCTTGTTATTTACCTGTATATTCGCCACAAGGAAATCCAGTAGAAAGAGTCAATAGAGTATTGAAAACAATGATTTCTAGTTATATTCAAAAGGATCAAACAGTTTGGGATGTGTATTTGAGAGAATTTAATTTTGCTATAAATACGGCTAAGCATAGTTCCACTGGATGCACTCCTTATATGCTAAATTATGGGAAGGAGCCTGAAATTATCAGTAGGATTGAAAAGGTGGAAAACCAACCGATTCATAAAGAAATTCCAAAAATTTGGGTGGAGAGACTCAATAAATTGAAAACGGTACGTTTAATGGTTAGACATGACTTAGAAACCGCCTATAAGAATTCGAGTCATTATTATAATCTTCGGAGGAGAGAGGTGAGATTTCGTCCAGGAGATCTAGTGTTAAGAAGAAACTTTAAATTAAGTGATGCCTCACAAGCTTATACAGCAGGTTTAAGTGCAAAGTTTGTCGGGCCCTATATTATAAAGAAAAAGTTCAGTGAAAATAGCTACGAACTGACAAACCGTTTTGGTAAAAAGTTGGGGAAGTGGCACGTCAAAGACTTGAAACCCTTTGTTCCTGGATAAACATTCTTTAAGGCTGGTAAAAGAGACACGCACAAAAAAAAAAAAAATGAATGTGACCTGTGTCAACATTATTTTTTTTATGGTGAGTGAGGGAAGAATGTAACGACGCAAATAGCGACGTGCATAATCAACGATAGGAGACCGTTCCTAAACAAAGGAAGGGTTGGGGGACCGCAACTAATCGATATTGAACATTTTTATGATTATCGATACTGCCCTGAATTTTATTTGAATTACAGAAAAGGAGAGGTGCGCATGCGTCGACGGTGAATCGACGAGGGAGACGTGCGGAACCTGAAAGACGGTTAGTAGTACGTGCCTGACCACGAGACAGAGAAGTTGAAAAGGCAGAAGGGAGAAGACGAGATTGGGATGTGTGACAGCGGTAGAGGCGTTCTGGCATAATGGTGTGTCAGACTTTCATCTAAAGGAAATTCTGGTTGTGAACTTCCTTGACACGGCTATATGGAGATAGTCATTAATCAGAAGAATACACCAAGTCGGCCAGTACGAGACACCGCTACAGCGAACATCAGCTGTGAGAGTGAGTCGTGACTGCTCGCTCTGAATAAGAGCAGATATGGACATCAGGAAGTAATGGAAGACAACTCAGGATCGGAGGATAAGTTGGACATCACTGGTTGAGTATAAGCGTCTAGACTTTTTTTTCTTGTTGTTTGGGGAGTGAGAAAATTGAGATATCCTTTTTTTTTAAGGATGGTTTCTAAGTCATGTATGGCGATTGGACACCGTATGGAATAATAGAATAGAATAGAATAGAAACATAGAAGTGAGAATTCTAGAAGTAAAGTGATGAAATCCAGTAATCCAACTATTTTCTATTTCTGGTCTAAATTAATTATAAAAGAGCAGTCTAGAGCCTAACAACTGAATGCCACAGATATATCTCTTCACTTTAAGTTTTTTTTGGGTAATTGTCCCACGAATGAATACATAGCTAGGGGCAATTGGTGATGCTCATATAAACTTTGTTATTTTTGAGACAGGACGCGAGGGGAGTAAGGAAGAAAGGTAATTAAGGGGCATGCTTAGTACTTCTTACGAGGGCCTCTCCCTCTTGGGTTTCTTTCAGGTGACGGGTGACTATCTATAAATAGATTTCATGCTGGCCTGTAATGTTAAGTTATGTTTTTTATAGAGATTTATCTACAAGCGAAGGTGTATGGAATATGGTAGAGGGGGATAAGAAGTGGAAAGATTGAAGGGCAAAAGAAGGCCTACGAGTGGTAGTGCATTAGGTGTGTACCATTGGAAAATTTACATGTTAGGGTAGAAGTAGAAGTCACTAAAGGGGTTATAGAGAAGCTTACTAATCTGGGCGTGAATTAGTTTCAGTTAGAATTCTAGGGAATTTAGAGACAAAAGAAGATTGGATGCCCATGCTAAAGAGTAGTAACGTAAGAAGTAGGAAAACTAGAATAACCACCGAGTGAATTAAATCAATGGTATAAGCTGAAGGGAACTCTACTTAAAGAAAGAAAGGGGTTAAAAGATAATAGCTGATGACTGGTCAGGTTAGAAAGAGGAGAGTGAGTTGAAAGATAACAACAAATGATTGGTTAGGTTAGAAAGAGGAGAATAGGAAATTGCGAGTAGTGTACTGATGATAAGTAGTTTATTAGCAAGTACTAGAGATTGTAAGGGTGAGGTGAGGGAACGCCGGAAGTATCCCGAATCAAACAAATAAAATCTGGTAGTAGGCAAGGCCTATACCAGTAACATATAAAGAAAGGAAATTTATGAGAGATTGTGAAAGCCATCGATGTTGGAGGCGAACAACGGCCCCACGTGCCTCTAGGAGAGAGTGTCAGGGACCTCTGACGTCGATTTACAAAATTGTATTTTTGTTTGCGGCCCATTAATATTTTCCCGGTTGCAGGAGAGGAGTCAGATTGTTTGTAACTCAAGATCTAGACGTCGCTCCTGTATCGGTGGTCTATCGCCACAGTCACTCTGTGGGTATAGGCCTAAACTTCTATTTCTTTCTTCGTGAGACTGTCTTTTCTATCTATCTTTAAATACAATTCTTCATGGACTAAGCTGACAAATAGACTAATATAGGAGACATAGGTGGGATTATTGAGTGTAATCTGTAGAGTAAGGACTGGATTATGAATTGAAAACCTTTATTTATTCAAGAAAAAAAAAAACCCAGTATAATATATATATTGAACTATCCTGAAGTTGCAAATGTAAATGACTACACAAGTCAGTAGTAAATTAGAAGAACAATACAAGACGTTCTAGTAGATACCTGAAAAAAAAAAAAGAAAGAAAATTAAAGTAATTAATTAAGGATTTGTTATTGTTAAACAGAGAACGTACTTATACAGTTAAAATTGGGTGTACTAACCTTGAAAAATTAAGTACTATCCTACCAATAAAAGTGTTGAATGGTTAATGTAGTGTAAATGTAATTTATTGTATATAAGATTGTTATTGTTGAAAAGAGAAAGAAAATAATATATTAAATAAATTATGGTTATTGTTATGCAAAGTAAATTAACGTGAAGTTCAGATTTTTGACCCTTATCCTTGTAATGGTTTGAGAGTAGCTGGTTTTTTGTGCTAAGTTACATACTTTGGTAGTGAGTATTGAAAAAAGGAGAAAAAGAAGAAGTAGAAAAAAAAAAAACGAAAGGTAAATCCGAACCCAACTCCCGTCTCCACTGTTAACTTAAAAGCTAGTCGAGGGGCATGTAGGTACATAGCCTGTGTATCTATAATTTAATTTGTGTCTGGGCTGATACATAACAAAAAGAAAAGAGGAAGCGTATTGATGATGGCGCCCGTTAATATAAATTTTCATCAATATTATCAAGACTGGGTAAATTGTTAAAAGAGAGAGAAAGTAAACTGAGAGTAAGAAGTTTGCAATCACCCGGTGTCAAAGGTAGTTGTACTGAACGTTGGAATGTGGACTATGCAGGCAGTGTTATGATGACACGACAGGTGCATGAGTGACCTTGTTTTGTAGGAGTTCAGTAAACTTATGTACTACGATTGAGAATAATCACATGTTAGTCGTCACAGATTTTGGCGAAGAATTTTTGCGAAGATTTAATTCAAGAAGTTAGGGAACTTTATAGCATAAAGTAAGAAAGCCCGTCACAAAGAGAGTATGGTTTCCAAAGCCAAAGCTTTTATGGTATCTATGTTACATTGAGTCTTCTTCACATCTTGCTGAAGTGTCAGTTTATAGTTGATGTGGGAGTATTTTAACGGTGATGTAGGTGGTAGCAATTTTTCTATCTTGGTATTAGCTATTTGCTTGGGACGTATTTCCTGAGTTAGTTGAAAATATTCTAATTAATTTCTCGTATTGTATTAGGGCCAATCTTTTTATTTCCTGTTCAATTGGATTGTTTTTTGTTAAAATCTGCATAGCAGCTATGGGGGTGGTTTTCACTGCTCCTGTGATGAGCCTCAATGCCTGGTTTTGTACTGTTTCTAATTTCTGTACTACTGATTTCTTTGCAGTGATTAGATTATCACATCCATAGAGAAGCACTGGTTTTATGTAGGATTTGTAAGTTGTGTTCAGAACAGATCTCTGACAGCCCCATTTGGTTCTGGCTAACCTCTTAAGGATGTTGCATCGTTTATTTGCTTTTTCCAATGTTTTATTGACATGTGTACTCCAAGTTAGTTTTTTTATCTAAAATCACACCTAAATACATCTGATTTTGTTGATTTTGAATTTGGACATCATCTATTTTTATATTTATATCCGGATAAATATGTGCTAGTGTAAATACCTGGTAAAATGTTTTTGATGCATTCATTTTCATATTATTTTCTTGACACCATTCCTCTAATGAACGAAGTGGTTTAGCCATTTTCTCTGAAATGAGATCTTGCTTGATTCTTGGAACTGATGTCCAGATTACTAGATCGTCAGCATAGAGAGCACATCATATATTATTTTTAGTTCGTTGAACTAATAGTTTAGTTTAAATGTTGATATTTTAGATTTATTCAACAGGGGTGCCCCCCCCCCAAACGTCATGACTCACTCCCCCACCCCCGAAACACAATTGGCTGTCGACTAGGGCGCCCATATGATATTTTCTAGGGGGGGCTATTTTTTTAATTTATTTATTTTTTGTCGCTTTAACTTCTTGGGCCACTTTGTAACATTATAGTAATAATATAATAAGTGCAACAATGACTTAGCCAGAAAATAATTGCTGGGAAGGTCGGAAGTGCCGGGGGGTTTGGAATACCCCCCAAAAAGGGGGTCGGGGGTTCATTCCCAGAAAATTTTTAAAAATTGAATTAATGAAAATAACATTTTACGCTACTTTAGCACAGAAAAACTAGTTAGGAAATTTGTTTACCATACTCGACAACATGCCAATGTAAATAAGAAATCATTACCTAAGTGGGGGGGTCCATCCCTGGAAAATTTTTAAGTACTGAACTAATGAAAATCACATTTTACGCTATTTTAGCACTCAAAAACTAGTTAGGAAATTTATTTACCATACTCTAAGACATGCCAATGTAAACAAGAAAATGTTACCTAAGTCGGGTGTCCACCCCTGGGAAATTTTTAAATATTGAACTAATGAAAATCACATTTTACGCTATTTTAGCACTGAAAAACTGGTTATGAAATTTGTTTACCATACTCTAAGACATGCCAATGTACATAAGAAATCATTTCCTAAGAGGGGGTCCTCCCCCGGAATTTTTTTAAACATTGAATCAATGAAAATCACATTTTACGCTAGTTTAGCACTAAAAAACTAGTTAGGAAATTTGTATACCATACTCTAAGACATGCCAATGTAAACAAGAAAATGTTACCTAAGTCAGATGTCCACCCCCGGGAAATTTTTAAATGTTGAACTAATGAAAATCATATTTTACGCTATTCTTGCACTGAAAAACTAGTTAGCAAATTTGTCTACTATAGTCTAAGACATGGCAACTTAAACAAGAAATTGTTTCCTAAGTTATAATACTTATTACTATCTATAAGAAAAGTTGAATAACACAATAACTGCTATATCATATTTGACACACCAACAAATCTTGTTTAATTAAATATATATTATTTTAAATACAAATATAGAATTTTAGGTTTTGCCTTTTGGGGGTCCAAATCCCTGAACCCCCCTTTCCTAATCCACTGTTACATGTTGTCGATTAGGTAAAACTTCTGCAATTCAAATACTTGTCTTAAAAGAAAAACACCTGACTATAATAATTATTAATACACATTTTTTCCTAGCACCCGCCTCCGGGTATGGGCGCCCATGGCTGTCGAAATTCTTCATCTTTATCTTTATCTTTATAAAGAATTAGAAGAGACCTTTTGAAGTTATTGAACTTGACTGTATTTATTTTTAACATATAAAACTCTAATTTTGCAACAATTTTCAACCCCCCCCCCCAGAAAATTCATAAAACAATATTCCCCCCCCCCCCCCAGAAATTTCAATGACGCAGTCTGCGTCTTAACCCCCCCCCCCCTGTGGGCACCCCTGCATTCAAACATGACAATGAGCATCCATGCCTTCGTGTCAGCTGATTGTTGTAGTTTTTCTCTTCTATAAGAGATGGCATGCTGTGGCTGGTCAAATTGAAGCTACCTTATGGTTGATTTCTTAAAAACAACGGGCTTTGACAACACAAATTGAATTCATTTTAGTATGATTTTAAAATTAACATGAACAGAATTGATTTTATTTTAATTAGAGGTTTTTGTCTCAAGATCTTAAGATCTTTTCGTGTTTAATAATAATAATCAATACCACACCGATGTGGAAATGAAATACATTGTTGAAATTAGTGTTTTTTTGTACTGTTTCGTCACACACAGTGCTTTAGTTGGAAAATATTTTATGGGGGTACTCACCTTCCATAGAACGCATATCTATTGGGAATTTAATAGTGTTTGTCATTATTAACAAATACACTCTCGTGAATTGAACATTTAATAAGTATTTTAGCACAATATCGTTCCTGTACTGCTAGTACGACGTACCGGAGGACATATTTTTCCCGGTATGGTAGAAGGAAAATAATTTTATACCGGTACGCAGTACCGGTGCGTACCGGCCCAACTAAAGCACTGGTCACACATAATAAGCATATTATAGTATGATCCAACAAAATAAGTAAGAGTGCAAGAAATAAACTAAGCAGCCAGTGTGATTTTAGTAAGTATTCTCTTAAGTTAGGATCGCACCGAGGGAAGGTAGAACCTGTGACTGTTGTGTTCTCTATAAAGAAAGGGCTGTAGAGCCTTGCTAATTCTGATTCTGATGTACTTTAGGTTAGTTCTCCATATGAAAACTGCAACAGTCATGACAAAACCAGTGGCTCATCATTGTGATAACTCTTTTCTTCGTAGTTTGGCTTGGGTGAATCTTGCTTTTAAGATTGATTCCAATTGCTGAAAATGGTCCAGAAACATAGTTTTCTTCCCAGTGTCTGAAAAAAAGGTGGAATTTCTTAGTGGCAGAATTTTGTATAACGAGACATAAGTAGTCCAAGTCACATTGAAAGCATATTGTAATAAACGATAAAGATGTATATTACTGGAACTACAACTCCTTCTTGGGATTTTGCTTATAACTAGGGCCCAGATTTTTAGGCTTTTATATATGGTATTTTAGCCTTTAATTTTGTGGAATAGCCCTTTCTAGGCTTTAAACAAACGATTTTATTTCGTCTTAATAAAATATGTAATGAATACTAATATTAACACCAAAACTTGTATTATTATTTTGACACAGTTTTTTTTATAAAAAGTAACTATTCCTTATATCGGCACTCAAAAAATAGCATAATCAATTGGGATAAGGTATTTACCCTTGAATGATACAATTATTCAATACACCACTCAATTCGCTTCCGATCTACAAAAATAATTAGACTGGAGGTTAATGAATTTGTTCCTTTAATATAATTCTCTACTTCATTGGTTGGCAACATGTTATTTTAAAGTTGGAACGACAATGGATTAGTTGCAGATGGCTCAAGATTCACTTCCTGCGACGGAGAGGCAGCACATTTTTGAGTTACATGAGAAGCGACAAAACAACATATACATTGTTAATTTCAGTATGTTGTATAAATTTATTTTTCATATGTGTTTTCTTAAAATGGACATATTTACATATTTATTTTCCTTTGCATTAATTGGAAAATCTATTTAAAAGTCGTGTTTTTGTACAAAAGTCGTCTTTAGCTCTTAGTTTTTCAGCAAAAGTCCTCTTTAGCCCCAGCTTTTCAAAAAAAAGTCCTCATTAGCCCCTTTTAGGCCTTTTTAGTCTCATTTAGCCCTTTTTAGGTTCTATAAGATTTGTATATTCGGAAGCAAGGGGCATGATCAGGAAGCTGGAGAAAAAATAGGTTAAAACCTTCAAATCCGGGCCCTACTTATAAAATGAATATCAACGCTCTTAGTTACTCATAGTTACTCAAAGTGCAAGATTAACTAAAAAAAAAAAAAAAAGAAGTGGTGTATTAATATAGGTATTAAATTGTTTAATGGATTTCCAAAAAATGCAGTCAGTTAAATCTAACAGGTTTAAGAGACTGGCTTACTTTAAATCCGTTTTATTCTATTAATAAGTTTTTTGAAGTTAATATTGATATTGTATTTTAAATTGTCTTGTTCTTTATATCTTATAACCAAAGCCGTACGGTATGAGGGGGTTCAGGGGGTTGAAACCCCTCCCAAAATATGAGCAATATTTTTAAGATTATAACTTCATGTAATGAAATAAAAATACACTGATTCGCTTGTTACATGTTTTACAATTTCGTACATATCAAAGCATTATTTATGAGTAATCGTAATTTATTTAAGATTCAGGTACCGTATTTAAATATACAAAATGTAAGATGGATTTTAATATGCTTATAGCAAGAATGGTAGCACTGTGTCATTAGTTCCCTGCCATCATATATTATAATTTCTTCTTCTTCCAAATCCGTGATACAATAGTTATTGTACACTCGAATACTCCTGCTGAAATCCACTAATCTGTTCTTAAAGTCAATAGTAATCAGGAACTCTTAATGGGACTTTTCCACCAGTGAGTTTTTAGATGACTTTAAAAACGTGCCCTAAACACCGTACAGTATTATGATAATTGGTCAAAAGAAAGTTTTATTTATAGACTCTAGCTTAAACGAGAAGTGGACAGAAACCTCAAGAAAAACATTTTCAAAAATTGTGCTGAATATTAATTATTATGGTGTGTTATTGATCACAATACAACGGTTTAGTTATTTAAAAAAAGTATTAAGTTACAATGTGCACAAGGACATAGAGCTGAGATGACTCTACATTCAACCCCTCTTGAACAAAATTTCACCGTACGTCCATGCTTATAACTAATATTGTTTTTAAACTGTCATATTTCCATATTCTGCTGTGTATATAACCTCTCCTATATGTTAATAACTGCATTTTGATGCAGTTCAAAAACATATTAATTCTTGAATCTTTACCAAAGCATGAACTGGGATCAAAACTTAGCTTGAGTATTGTTTTAAGAAATTATCCTAAAACTTCACAACTACTATATTAATAATGATAACACTTTTGTCCCTACAATGGTTTCTAAAGTGGCATTTACAATAGGGCGACACCAGCGACACGCGGCGTGAATTGCAGTATCGCGTCGCGCCGCGGACTGTTCACAATACGTCGCGACGTGAACTAATCAAACATATTAAATAATACTGACTTAATATTCATGCAATTCAAGAATACTTTTAGCCCTATATAAGAAGAAAAATGAGAAATCATGTCAGGGAGCGTCAATTATTTATTGCGTGGGAATTGTGGTTCCCTGATTCTGAAATGTTTATGGCTACCGAGATACAGATTCCTATTAGCAAAATAATATGTGAATGACACCTTGTTGCAAATCACAGGTCCTCATATAGTATAAATACATTATTTTGAACGCGAGAAGCAGTATTTCCAGCAGAGCCTATATTGCAGTAACTTTGAATTTGAGGTTAGTTTGAGCTTAGTTTTATACCGTGGAACACATAACACCCTTTTCAAAGAAAGGGCTGTAAATAAATTTTACAGGCTGAGAAAATTAAATTTAATTACTTGAACCCGTCTTGAAATGATTAAAAACCATATAGAAATCTAATTAAATGTAGTATCGTTCCCCATATAAATTGCTGTGGCTGTGATCGCCATTGGAAAAACAAAATACATTCGATTTCCGCTCATCTCAGCTGATGTCGCGCGGTAAAAGTTAACTCCAACTCAACTTCCGTCGCGCCGCTATCGTGACGTTTTGCCGCAGAAATGCTTGCTTGCCATTGGTCAGAAAATGTCGAATGCCGCGTCGCTGTTGTCGCGTCGTGGGTGTCGCTCCATTGTAAATTAAGCATAACAGTCAGAAGGAGTCATACACTCATGCGCATTTCACTAATTGAAATACGTGCATGCATTTTTTGTTGATGGTACCATTGGAAACAACTGCAGTAACCTATTTAATTTTTTTACAGCTAAGCAATATAACTTACATGATTAAGTAATTTTGTTTATAATTTATTTCATTTAAAAAAGTTATAACATAAATGATGCCCTAAGATGAGTTAGTAGCTAAAAGCAGATATGTGTTACATGCAATTAGCAGATTTATTTTTCCTGTAACACTTCCAATATGGGGATCCAAGACCAGATTATTTTAAAAATCTAACATTGTCTTGATCTTAATAGTAATAGTAATATCTTTCACACATCTTTACCCTTGAAATATATTCGATTCACAAATCGAACCCTGGCCCTTTACTGTAAAATTTGCATTTACTATCAGCACAAAGTAATATGAGGTGCATCCAGAAAGTAACTTCCGATCGCCGATAAAGAAAACAGAAGGATTTAAAAGTAAGGAATATTTATTGCAATATTTACAAAGATTTACTGGCTACTTGTGTACATAGTTGTCACTGTTATTGAGGCATTTATTGTAGCCTGTGTCCATAGGACTCTGTTGCCTACATCTAGAGCCATGAAATCACTGCCGTCTGTACCTGAGCAGAAATGTTTTTCTGCCAGAAATAGCTTCATTAGATGGAAGAGATGGAATTCGCTTTGTGCGAAGTCAGGGCTGTAGGGTGTATGATCGAAGATGTTCCATCCAAACTGAAGCAACTGATTCCATGTGGCATTGGCTGTATGGGGCCGTGCATTGTTGTGCAAAAGCGTAATGCAGTTGGTGGGAGACAATATCAGTGCAGCAATTTTCTCCTAACGCTGTTCAACACTACTGACGTCATAAGAATGAAACTTCACTGCAGCACTCCCACATACTGATGCGCATGCATGTCCGACTAATCATGCCATACTTGCACTTGCAAAACGGTCCATAATTTCCACTAGTTGATGATTTAAAAAATGATGAATAAAATTTTTACTCTTAGTGGATAAAATACCTTAAAAATTAAGCACGACTTAATTTTTAAGGTATTTTATCCACTAAGAGTAAAAATTTTATTCATCATTTTTTAATCATGCCATCTCTGGATGTGATCAAAACTTACTTTCTTGATGAACCTTGTACAATACAGAACTTAACTAAGTACACTGTTGATAGATTTTGAAAAATTTTCCTCTAAAAACAATACTCTTGTTGGAATGATAATTCTTTCACACAGGCCATGTGTAGGCTAAGGTGAAAAGTTAGAGTGAGACTTAAAAATTCAATGCCATAGATGGGATTTAAACCACGATCTTCAACTCTCCTTGCTGCTGTTCTATGTGAGTCAGTTGTAGAATTTAATGTTATATTGCCATGTTACCATGGTAGCTCAATGGTAGAGCATGGAGAGTCTAAGATCTCGGTTCAGATCCCAGCATTGGCATTGGATTTTTCAGTAATACTCTTGTTGATCGCTTCCATAAGTTTATTGTTTTCTACAGATAATATACTGCAGAATCACTTTTTAGCTAAAATATATATTAAAGCATTAAATTAAATCAGTGTTAACAAAGTGCCAGATGAAGTTCATAGACCATATTTTAGAAACTATTGAGTTTTGGACCACGGTTTCCTTACAAAGTTATGTGAAGGAATAAGTGGGATAACTAGAATATTAATAGAACGAATTTACAACAAATTCCTCACGTCAAAATATTCCTTTCTTTTTGCGAAATCATGTGAAGGCATACAAATATGCAGTCTTGTGTCTTCAGTTCCCGACAGCACATTCAGGTCTACCAATTGATGCAAATTTACTATTTAAAATGCATGCATTCTTTAATTGGTCATAACTACGGTAACGGTCAACCGATTTGGTCCAAAATTAATAGGGTTCCTATGGACTTTATAAGTGTGTAAATTATACCAAGTTTCATGAAAATCTGATAAAGTATATTCAAGTTATCATGTGTACAGATACACGGACAGACATTTTTCCATTCACCAAGTAGTTTTTTAAGCTCTCATGGCAAATTCAAGGTTGTGTGAGGTGTCAAAATATTCTGTGGAAGTTCCTGAACAATTTGAGTGGGTTTTCAGAGGAATCAAAAATTTGGTTCGGATTTTGTTTAATTTAAGTCCCTAAACTAGACCTAAGCCCACTATATCCTTGTTATATGCTAAGAGATTCCCCACATGACTTGAAATGTCTGCTACAGTTTGTTTCCTCCATTTCCTTGAAACAGGTTTTATTTTTAATTACATTGTAAGAAGATACGTTTTTTAATTCTTAATAAAATATTATTAATAATAATTGACATGAACACATGGCTTTAAATACTGTAACTTTTAATTAAATGATTGTATATCAGATATTGGCAACATTGGGCTACAATAGCAGGGCCTGTTTTTAAAGTCATTGATGCCATAAGACTTTCATCAGGCTGTTCGTAAATTCACCGCTGTTTATTTGCTGAAAGTCATCAATTGCAATCAGACTCCGAACCTAAAGTACAATGGCAGAGCAGAGAAGTAGACGACAGTTGCCACTAGCATAAATAAATTGAGTTTATTTTCGTGCGAAAGTTAACAAACTGCTCGTCATCAGAGTGTGAGTCCTCCGATAATGATGACGAAAAATGAATGTAATATAACACAAATAAAATAAATAATCCAACAAATATCTAAATGAAAATAGTACGGCTTTACGAAGTTAGGAAAAGCTTGATTCATTCCTTTTCCCAGTCTGGCAGGTTTATGAGTACAGGTGTCAGTTAATAGGAAAGTTCATAAATAAAATGTTTGAAGTGATTTTACATTATTATGGCTAAGAGACTTGCTAATTCCTATGTATGGAATATATTATGCTTACCCACCGTCTCATCCATTCCGATAACTTTAACGCCTGGAATAGTAGGCCTATTAGTATTAGCCCATAAAGTCCCCTTGGGGCACGGGCCTCTCTCCTGAGAGAGGTGGCTTGATTTTAGCCATCCCGGGAGGGATCTGGTTCAGTATTTCGTCTATCTCTTATGACCTATTTGTTCTTCTAAACACTTTTCACTGTGACTTTAGTCTTTCATTTTCAATCGTGCACTGGGTCCTTTTTCCGTTGTAGTTGTGTTGTTTCTCTGGATTGCCGTCTTGATTAGGAGTTGCTATTTTCCTCTGTCCTTAGCTGTAGCGTTCCAGTTGTACCCGAAAGTTGTCCTTAGTTCATCCACCCATCGTGTCTTCTGCCGTCCTACTTTTCGCCTTCCCGTCCTTGGATCCCATGTTGTTACTCTGTGAGTCCATCGATTTGGGTTTTGTCTCATGATGTGTCTGGCCCATCTCCACTTTTGGTAACTGCTGGCATTTCCTGCATCTGTTATTGGTGTTCTTCTTCTTACTAGTCATTCCTGATTCTATCTGTCCACGTTATTCCTAGGATTTTTCTTTCCATCTTTCTTTGTTATGCTTGAATTGATTTTCTGTCTTTTTTAGTTGTGTTCCAAGTTTGTGAGCCATATATCAGTGTGGGTAATATGTAGGTGTTCATAATGTGTCTTTTGATGCTTATATTGAAGGATTTCGACTGAGTTGTATATTTGTTAAAAAATAATTTCCACCTATGCTCAGTATTTAAAATAGTAGAAACCTAACCTACTCTAAAACATAACTCGTCTTATTACAGTCTGCGGCAGGTCGGAAATATGGTGGTTAAACCAAATTAGATTATGTTCCTTTGATTCAGATTAAAGTTCTCAGGGTTGGGCACCTTGTGTAGTCGTTTACAACTACGCTGATGATTTTGAAGACCCTCTGATTGGCTCCATATCGGCTTTCTCAGGACGGATGTGAAGAGAACTGCTGATAAGAATGGTTTGCATTCTTATATTGAGAACAATGTTGAACTTTGTTGAACAGTTTTATTATAAATTTCAATATTGCTTATTACATCTCAAAAAACAATATGGTATCAATACAACAGTCTAATCTAATATAATTAATATCTAATTAATTATTAATTGTAGTCACTTTAGCTAATAGGAAATTGATGCTTGATAATGAGTTGCGATGATATCAGCTAGACTTGAAGTACTGTAAAGTTACTGAGTACAATTAATTGTTGCAGCAGAAAATATTCTAAGCGTGATTAATCTGATGGAAATTTTCAAAGTATAATATATTATATAACATTTGAAGCTTTTAATATATTATGATGATGAAAATTTTCTTAGTTCAGTATATTATTCTTGGCGAAATTTTTAAACTTCAATGTATTATTTCTTATTGAAAAAATCTTTCCTTGAAAGGGACTCGGTTCATAAGACGAACGCCGACCTGACTTGAAGCTGTCAGCTAAACATGTGATGTCTTAACATGATGAGAAGTACTTATTGAGTGAGAAGTCATTAGAAGCTCCTTTCTTCTTAAAAATCATTGGATAAACATAGCATGAGACTTTAAAACTAATTATAGAATGTAGGCAAATGTAGGACGCCATTGGATGTGTGTTCTCAACGGAGAAACCTCCCATGGTCTGCCTTGTCTTCTGAATCAGTTGAGGAATTTGATGTCGTACTGGCATGTAGTCATGGTAGCTCAATGGTAGAGCATCGGCGCGTTAAGCCGAAGATCCGTGTTCAAATCCCGGTTATGACATAAAATTTTTCAAGCTGATTCTTACTTGTATTAATATCCCAGACATGGATTTAATGTCTATTTCCTTTCCCTCCAATCATATTTCATATTTATTTGTTAGACCTTTAGGCAGTACAAGCTGCAATTGGTCATGTAAGCTATGTAAACAACAACCTAAGCTATGCTAATTCAATCTATAATTATTTACAATCTTATAAATATACACAGGGTCTTTATTATAAGTTGAGACCGGGCGACCGGTGTTTTCACTCTCCGCTACGGAGTCCGCATTAGCCGCCGGTGACGCGCGCGCAGCTTCCCTGCTTAAAGTGTAGGCTATATAAAGTATTACATATCTGTGTTATACAGGCATTGTATCTGGAAACCACATTCTGGCTGACGCGAGTGAGTTCTTCCACTGTAATGCCCCTAATTTGCTTTGTGTGCAGAAGAAACTGAAACCCTTACTTGTTGGGCTAATTTTGAGAGTGATTTATTTGGTGAATGTTCGAGATAAGCGCCAATCTCGTCTAGCTTTTCTTCTGTTAAAACTGTTCGTGTGCGCACATGCTTTTTGTTTTGCACTGAGCCAGTATTTACAAATTTATTAACAATTCTGTGAATTTGTGCTCTTGAAGGTGGCACATCAGCAGGAAATGTCCGAATAAATTCATCACGTACACGTCTAGCAGACTCATACTTAAAATAATGTTTACACACAAAAATACGATGCTGCAGCGAAATGGGTCTCACTATGTTGACACTTTAACAATAACTGCACGTGCCGCTGTTGCATCAAGGTCAGACCGGCTGCGCGTGCCTTCCGTTGCCCGGTTTTAAGCCTTCCGTCGCCCGGTCTCAACTTATAATAAAGACCCTGTATTTTTTGTGTCAATTGTTATACTAAGTTATATTAATACTATAACCTAAGTGACACTAAATGAACAAAATATACTTACAGATTACACTAATTTCTTACCTTTTTACATCATGTAATTATTTGCACTAAGTTGTTCTATTCTATTTGTATGTCTGATTCTAGGTATTATTGAATATTATAAAAAAGGTTTTTTGAAGCCAGGAATAGGCCCTATAGTTTTTCTGTAAATAAATTTGGGGACATTTCTTGAAGTTTATCTGGTAATTTGTTATATAATGTTATCCCAATATTGTTATGGTATCCCTTTGTTTTGTTTAGCGTACACCTAATCAGATCAAGTTTATTATGATTTCTGGTCTGATATGTATGTACTTGACTTCGTGTTTGATAGTTTTCTATGTTTTTTTTTTTTACTAATGACAAGACATCAAAAATGTATAAATTTATTACTGTTAGTATACCGGTACCTGTCTCTATAAATAGTGGCTTGCAGTGCTCTAATTTTTTAGCATTGGTTATTATTCTAATTGCTTTTTTCTGGATAACTAATACTTGGTTAATTCCTACCCCATTACCCCATACTACTAGACCATACCTTATTATACTCTGAAAAAATGCATAATAGGCAGTCTTTACATATATGATATTTTCCCAGGCTACTAACCAGGTGGTGAATTGGATTAATTTCGACGTTTCGAAGCCAAACTGAGGCTTCATTGTCAAGGAGAATGAAATGCTGGGATTAGATGGCGTGTATTTATAGGACTGCTGTGAATGGGGACATCGGGATTGGAGAAAGGATTTGTTGAAGACCAACCAATCAGGAAACAGATGGGTGCTGTAAGAACAGGAGGGAAAATTAGAGAAGTAGAATCGGTCCAAATAAGGGCCAACGGTCAATAGGTAGTGAAAATAAATTATTATTATATAGGTGGTGGTGGAAACGAGAAAAAATTGGAAAAAAGGGAAACACGGTCCAAATGAGGGCCAATGTTTTTAATTACTCTGGTGGTTCATTGGAAGGTGTGCGGTTGGCTCGTATGGACCTGAGCGAATCAATAGCATGGAACCAGGCAGGGCTTAGTTGGATACCGCTGTCGCTATTCATGTTGTTTGGTTCCAAACGGATCTCCACGGCTTCCCTCACCACTCTCTCCCAGAAGTTTGAAGACCTGGCAAGAATAGCCGTTTCACCAAACTTGATACGGTGTCCCATGTTGATGGCGTGTTCCGCTACCACAGATTTATCTGGATAAAACAGCCGGATATTTCGGGCATGTTCCTTGCAGCACACTTCCACCGTGCGGCCGGTATGTCCAATGTATTGCTTGCCGCATTCGCAAGGAATGCGGTACACACCAGCTGTCTTCAGACCCAGGTTGTCCTTCACTGGCCGGATCAGTTGCTTTATCTTGGGAGGTGGTAGATGAATTGATTTTATGTCAAACTTCCGGAGGATACGGCTAATTTTCCCCGACGTTGCGCCCATGTATGGTATGCATGCTATGCGCCGGCTACCGTCAGGGGGTTTCTCATCTTCCACTGCTGGACGCGGAGAAGCGGTCCTTTTCAGGGCCAATCTAATTTCATTGTTCTTGTAGCCGTTCTGGAGGAATATTCTCTTGAGATGGTCTAGTTCCTCCGGTAAGTTGTTGCAGTCCGAAATGGCAAAAGCTCTATGAAAGAGGGTGTTAAGTACCCCTCTGCGCTGGGATGGATGGTGATGGCTCGTTCCATATAAGTATAGGTCCGTATGGGTCTTCTTCCGGTAGACAGCATGGCCCAAAGTCCCATCAGTTTTCTTGCTAATTAAGATGTCAAGGAAGGGGAGCTGTCCGTTCTTTTCTACTACCATTGTGAACTGTATGTTGCTGTTTGATCCATTCAGATGCTGTAGAAATTCCTGTAGTGTTTCTTTCCCGTGGGGCCAGACCACAAACGTGCCATCGACGTATCTGAAGAAATGGGTGGGTTTGTGGATAGCTGTTTCTAAAGCTGCCTGTTCGAAGTGCTCCATATAAAAATTGGCTATGGCAGGTGACAGAGGCGACCCCATGGCTATACCATCTGTCTGTTCATAAAACCGGCCATCATATAGAAAATATGTGGAGGAGAGTGCGTGTCTGAAGAGGTTTATGATGTCAGGTTGAAAATGGGGTTGGAGTAGGTTCATGGCGTCATTGACAGGAACCCGTGTGAAAAGTGAGACTACGTCGAAGCTGACTAGGAGGTCTGATGGTGCTACGGTGATGTTCCGAAGGATCTTGACAAACTCTGAGGAATTTGAAATGTGATGTGGACATTTTCCCACCAAGGGCTGGAGCTGGCCGGTGAGGAACTTGGCTAGTGCGTAGGTAGGGCCCCCGATAGTGTTAATTATGGGTCTTAGAGGGACCTCCGCCTTGTGGATTTTCGGCACGCCGTACATCCTAGGTGGTACTGATCCGTAGGAGATGAGTTTTTTCTTAGTGTTCTTCGGAAGGCCCGATCTGTTAATGAGATTTGTTGTCTTTCTCTCCACTGATGTGGTGGGATCTCTGTTAAGTGGTCGGTATGCTTCGTCCTCTAAGATGGCTTGAATTTTCTGCTTGTAGTCTGTGGAGAGCATTACCACGGATGCGTTGCCCTTGTCTGCTGGTAGTACTACTATGCTATCATCATTCCTCAGTTTCCTGAGTGCTGCCCGTTCCTCCTTGGTGATGTTGGGTCTGGAGTAAATATCAGAATAGGCCCCTCACATTTTTTTGAAGTCCGAGAGTAGCGCCAAGACCTACAATGGAAGCTACAACTGATGAACTGATGTCACTGTTGCCAATATATGCACCAAAACCTCAGATGAGTTTAAGTCCCAGATAACTTAACCATTGATTAAAAACAGGAAAAATGTACAATTTGTTTTAAGTCTTCTTATAACTTAAGTTACTTATTACGAGTATAAAGCGTGGGAAGCTTAAAACTCGTTATTGTGCATCTTAATTTTAAAAAATTTCCGGGGGAGGACCCCGAATCCCCCTCTCCCTAGGGGGTATTCCAGACCCCCCGGATGTTATAACCCCCCATATGGTCGGCCTGGTTACCCCTATGAACTTAACCATATGCTAAAGTGGTGGTGCATTTAATTGCTAGCTGCAGCTTCATCCTCAGCATTACTTGTAATAAACAATGAAATTGCATTGTGCATAGATGCATTACAATCAGTCAGAGGCGCTAACTTGGAAATTTTTCTGGGGGGCAAGAACTGGATTTTCAGTAGCTATACATAGGCCTCACGTGATAAAATCTTAAGCAGGGGTGCCCACAGGGGGGGGGGGGGGTTAAGACGCAGACTGCGTCATTGAAATTTCTGGGGGGGGGGGCAAAATATTATCATTTATGAATTTTATGGGGGGGTTGAAAATTGTTGAAAAAATTAGAGTTTTATATGCTAAAAATAAAAACAGTCAACTTCAAAAGGTCTCTTCTAATTCTTTATAAAGATAAATGAATTTCGACAGCCATGGGCGCCCATACCCGGGGGGGGGGGCGCAAGGAAAAAAATGTATATTAATAATTATTATAGTCAGGTGTTTTTCTTTTAAGACATTTATTTGAATTGCAGAAGTTTTACCAAATTTACAATATGGAAGCAGAATCCACAGTGGATTAGGAAAGGGAGGTTCAGGGGGTTTGGACCCCCAAAAGTCAAAACCTAAAATTCTATATTTGTATTTTTAAAAATTATTTAATTAAACAAGATTTGTTGGTGTGTCAAATATGATATAGCAGTTTTTTTTGTTTTCATTACATAATGAGTAGGCCTGTTATGCCCATTGTTCCATGTGTTATTCAACTTTTCTTATAAATAGTAATAAGTATTATAATTTACAACAAACTTAGGTAACAATTTCTTGTTTAAGTTGCCATGTCTTAGAGTACAGTAAACAAATTTGCTAATTAGTTTTTCAGTGCTAAAATAGTGTAAAATGTGATTTTCATTAGTTCAACATTTAAAAACTTTCCGGGGGTGGGCACCCGAGTTAGGTAACATTTTCTTGTTTACATTGGCATTCTTAAAGTACGGTAAACAAATTTCCTAACTAGTTTTTGAGTGCTAAAATAGCGTAAAATGTGATTTTCATTAATTCAATATTTAAAAATTTTCCGGGAGTGGACCCCCCCACTTAAGTTAGGTAATGATTTATTATGTACATTGGCATGTCTTAGAGTATGGTAACAAATTTCATAACTAGTCTTTCAGTGCTAAAATAGCGTAAAATGTGATTTTCATTAGTTCAATATTTAAAAATTTCCCGGGGGTGGACATCCGACTTAGGTAACTTTTTCTTGTTTACATTGGCATGTCTTAGAGTACCGGTATAGTAAACAAATTTCCTAACTAGTTTTTGAGTGCTAAAATAGCTTAAAATGTGATTTTCATTAGTTTAGTACTTAAAAATTTTTCGGGGGTGGACCCCCACTTATTCAATGATTTCTTATTTACAATGGCATGTCTTCGAGTGTGGTAAGCACATTTCCTAACTAGTTTTCTGTGCTAAACTAGCGTAAAATGTGATTTTCATTAGTTCCATATTATAAAATTTTCTGTGGATGGACCACCAACCCACTTTTTGGGGGGTATTCCAAACCCCCCGGCACTTCCGACCCTCCCCGCAATTATTTTTTGGCTACGTCTGTGTTGCACTTATTATATTATTAATAGGCCTATAATGTTACAAAGTAGCCCAAGAGGTTAAAGCGACAAAAAATAAATTAATTTTAAAAATTGCCCCCCCCCCCTAGAAAATATCATATGGGCGCCCTTGTCGACAGCCAATTGGGTTGAGGGTGAGCAATGAAGTTTGGGGGGTAAGTATGACGTTTGGGGAGGTGGGCACCCCTGTCTTAAGTCTTGCGGGGGCAGAAAGTACCTTGCACCACTAAGTTTCTGTTGGAAATTGGCAGTATGACCTAGGGTAGCCAATTCCAGCAATGTTGGCCCTTCTCCGACTCAAAATGGCGCATGCATGGTTGGGAAGCTTTCACCATCACTGTCGCTCATATATTATGAATACACCATCTAAATTGTTCCTGCATATTTTGAAACCCCCTAAAATTTATAAGCCTGAAAATATTGTCTCACATAAATGATTTCGACCCGGGTAGGATCGAATCGGGGGTAGCAGACCTGTTGTTTGATGACATTTTCACCTCCGACTCGCAGTTGTTGTCGAGTCACAAGGACATTGGTGTAAGGAATAATTTATTTCATTATCCTGTGTTCAAATATATTTGCATTATCTTGATTTTTTGTATCGCATCATAATAGCTGGGCCTTGCACACTGTTGTTACACTATTGGCAGGCCTGAAATTGTACATTAAGCACACATTTTGACTTCCGTAGTGCCTCTTCCATCTGACGCATTATTAGGGAGGCAGTGACCGCAAGTTTGTGTTCTGTCTTTGTGGTGATAAGTTTGTGTTCTGAACTTCTGTGGTGGTGATCGCCGGCATGGTAAGATGTTGTTCTGAAGAGCGATGAATATGGCGATCTTAGAAGTGCTGTGTAATTAGAAACTAATTTGCACGTTAATGCAAATCGAATTCCTTCTTCTAGTAAACCAATAATTGAACCTGGAGTATCACTGGGGCCTGCTATTGCTGTCCCACCTTCAACTAACTGTTTTCAATTGTGTCTGATGTCCCTTGTGAGCTAACCTCACATTCAACCTGGTACATGCTTGTGCAACGAAGTACATGGAATATGTTAGTGAAGAACAGCGTGTGATGAATGTGGACATAAGTGAATACCATGGGTTTGCCACGAAACTAAAACTACTAGGCCTATGAACTTGTTTTTCCAAAACTTTACACGACGCTAGGGAAAAAAAAGGCGAAAGTCATTGAGACCACCATTCGATGTAAATAAAAAATGTGGAAGTTAGCAGTACCGATGTGAGGACCAGATGTGTTATGGAAACAATCCATGGGAGAATGTAAGATGCGGTACATGACAGTGCTCTCTGATGGTGATGCAAAAACGTACGAGCACCTTAAAAAAGAAAATGTGTGTGGTAAAAATGTGATGACAACCACATAGCAAGAGGATGAAAACAGCTCCATGCGGAATCTTGTTCAGGAGTGGAAGGAGAAAGAAGTAAAACTTGGTTGTCGTGGAGCTGTTAACTCTGAAAGTTTCCACAATTATGAAACTGACCAACTACTGCCGACATACCTTCACTTCCAACATTCCAGACATGATGCAATCATCTATCCACGTTTTGCTCCACCACTATTCTTCCACCGACAGCAAACCTTTACACACTTAAGTGCCTTCTTGGTCCTGATTCCTGGTGTTTCTGTAACAGAAGCAAAGCACAAGGTAAACACCAGAAAGCCACCGGCTTGGATAAATTTGGCAGCTACTGTATATTATTGACGTAACATGAATGTATTTTTTGATCTGACATGTTCTGTATCCTTGAGCCCCGCTCAACACAGGATCTACACTCTGACGAGATATCTACATCTACATCTATATCAGTTCAGTGTACACTAGCTAAACTTGTTCCACTGTACAGACGTCTTCCGTCTAGTGAGCTCCTGACTAGATGTGCTCGTGGTGCAGCACAAAATGCAAACAAGAGTTGGCGTGCATCAATATGGAGAAAATGCCCTAAAGAGACTTTTGTTTCTAATCAGAGGCTAGATATTGCAACTGTTCATGCTGTGGGAGAGTAGGCCTACAACAAGGGATGCAGTGCTGCCAGAGAAGAGGATTTGCAACCCGGCAAAACTAGAGGTCAAGTTCTAACACAAAGAGGGTAGCCAAGTTATGGTGCTGAAGAGTTCTGAATCAACAATTAAGGTATAGTCTTAAGTGATAATAATTGTTTTCTCATAAACTAAGTTAGGCTTACATTTTTCGTCATTCAAAATATGCCTCGCGGCTTCCAGTTGCTTTGATTTGCATGAAACTTTGCACAAATACAAATCGTACATTGTTACACAAAGTAGTTTACTGCAAGGAACTGCCTCTTCATTGAAAACTTTGCATCTTATAAATTTTTAATGACATAAAAACAGTGAAAATTACCAAGAAAAAAAATATTTGTATCTCCTTACCCATTACTCTGATTTAATTATCCATACACAATTTTTTTATTTATAAAATGTAAATCCTTCAGAAAAAAAAAGTGGTAATGAAATTGCAAAACTGAGACCGCAAGGGATATTTTGAATAGGCCCTGATCTCATATTTTAATGTGATTAATACAAAAGAACATTTATATCTTAGGCCTTAGTGCAGCAAACTTGATGAAATTTAGGTTATTTATTTCCTTGTAGGCCTACGTACCAAACAAGCCACCAAATCTGAAAACAATTGAACTAAAACTGCAGAATTTTCAAAACTCATTCCTAGTATCCCTTAACGCAACTCAACCTTTACCTGCAGGATTTTTCTGGGAATTCGTTTCTGTGGGCCCAGCCCTATCTCCTTAACATTGTATTTTTAATTTTTACTAAACGTAACAACATTACAAATGTGTCCCTAGGTGTAAGGATTATAATTAGGTCTGAAACTGTTCATATATATAAGAATGCATTGTGTATTTCCATACCTTATGTTACGTAATTCTTGATGTTCATATAGGCTACCGTATTTATTTGAAAATAAGCCGCACTTTTTTCCCCCTAGATTAAGCCCAGCAAAATATGCCTGAGGCTTAAAATTGCATACAAGTGTTTTTAGGCAATAATGGTAAAAATGAGCGCAATACAGCCAGTTGATCCATCATAGCTGGTTTCCCTCCTCCAAGCACCGCCACCTATCGATTATCTCGAATCTCCGGGACTATCGATATGGCCTATTAATCAATTTAACATAAAAAATATAGGCTATCAATTTTAATCGAAGCATTGTAGAAGATGCATAAAAATGCATAAGTAAGTGATGTTTTGCGTATTTTGTCATTTTTCATAGTGGTATTACAGAATATGTAGATGTAGATCCTGTGTTGAGCGGGGCTCAAGGATATAGAACACGTCAGATCAAAAAAATACATGCGCATGTTATAACAATAATATACAGAAACTCCAAGCTGCCAAATTTATCCAAGCTGCTTAAAAAAAATGATAAAAGAAAATTTACTTAGTGAATAAAATACCTTAAAAATTAAGCACAACGTTTCAGCTCTTCCACCGAGCCTTTTTTTATCCAAGCTGGAAATATTCCTCCAAATTGTAGAAGGTGTGAGTTATTAAAAATTCCTTGACAGATGTTTTGAAAGGTTTGCTCTTTCTTTGAATACATAATAATTTAATGTTGTTTGGAAGCTTGTTATATATATATCTGTATTGCAGAATAATAAGCACCCTTCTGAAAGAGTTTTAACGAGTTATTTGGTCTGTGTATGCATGTATTTTGAGCTGCTCAGAAGTAAAAAATGCCGTAACATATGGGAATGTGAATAAAGGCAAGTTGAACTGATGGTAGGCTAACTGAAAGTTACATAAAATAGAAAAATTTAGCGAAATGCAACACTGAAAGTCATATGAAGTGTAAAGTACTGATTTCTGTTTTCTTTTTCATCAGTATTAAATAAAATTAGAATATCATAACTTAAGTCAGCTGATACTTTCTTTTTCTTATTTCAGGCCTATTTCAGCTAAGAAATGTGTTCCTTTAATAGCCTATTATGAAAATGAGGCAATTTATTTGTTCACTTTGTGGTTACTTAAATTATTTTCCCTTTACTTTACTACTAAAAAGGCAGGTGCTGCTTAAATTCTGGGGCGGCTTATATTCGGATAAATACGGTAACTGACATCCATCTTATGTGGGTAAACAGGTTGACCAACACAACAGACTTCGCAGGAGATGTAATATGGCACATTTTCGATGCACATTAATTTGGTATGCCCTACTAAACTAATACCACTGTTCGTAACCTAACCTAACTGCCACTAAAATAGAATCTACCTGCCACTACTTACCTTAATGCAAGAAGGACAGTTGCTTTCCAGTTGGTGATCCTGCTTCGCTTGAAATGGGTAAATAGGCCTATACAATGATAAAATTTAAATTTGATTAAGTACTTTTAATCAAGTGTTCGGTTCTAGAAAGGAAAATTGCAATGTTGAGGAGATAGTGCTCTCACCCATTTCTGTTATAGGCTGAGTTGCCCCAGGGCCATGGTGTCATCAGAAGGATTAGGTTAATTGAAAAAATGTAATATCATTGGCTTATTGCAAACATGTGTTAAGTACAATTCTGTAGGTTTTAGAAAATCTAATTATCATGAATGTGCACTCAGGAAAAATTCTTAACATATTTTGCCCCTACATTCGTATAAGAGTGAAGATATGCCTCAGGAGGTTTCAAGTGTGGGGTCCAACCCTCTCTCCTTAGCATTACAATTTTAATTTTTACCCAACGAAACAATGTCGCTAGGTGCAAGGATTATAACTAGGTCCAAAACTGGTTCATTTATAAGAATACAACCTATAATTCTCTTACCCTAAAATACATAATTCATGATAAAAACATACAACTGACAGCCATCTTACCTGGGTAAACAGGTTGACCAACACGTCAAACCTCACAAGAGATATATTTCTCATATTTATTTTATTGTTGTCTGTGTGCATATACATTCATGCCATAGACCATGTCAAAAAACATAATAAGAGAAAGAAAAAATGAGTGGATAAAGTTTATCCTTGTCAAACGTGTTACAATACACAATGCACAAAATATGTAAACATAACTACAACAACAAAAGATTATATAGGTTCATTCTCCACAGCTAAGTATTCCCTTACTTCATAGAAGGGGTGAAGCACTAGCCAATCATATAGTTTCTTCTTAAATGTATTGAATGTTAGTGAGTGAGATGTATTGTTCAGTTTGTTGAAAAATTTTATGCCCATGGAAGTGTAGCTATTTATACTTGTACTAAGTCTACAATATGGGGTGTCTAGAAGAGACTGGTTTGTCGTATTATAGGAGTGTAGGTATTTAAGTTTCTTTTCACATGGAGTAAACATTGCAATATGTATAAATTTGTTATAGTTAAAATACGATTTCTTATGAACAATGGTTTGCAATGTTCACTCATGGGAGACCTTGTTATTATCCTTAGTGCTTTCTGTTACCCCACAAAATCAGGCCGTAACAAAGAACAGAATGGAAAAAAGCTAAATAAGCCGTGCGCACATATGTAGCTGGAACAACACCTAACAGATTTTTGAGCAGGTGTATCACTCGAGATAGTCTAGTGCAAACTGCTTTTCCATGAGGAACCCATGTCAGGTTACTGTCTATTAATATTCCCAACACTTTTATATCACTTCCATCAAATTCACTTGAGTCTTGTTTTTTGTACAGAAAACTAGATATTGGGTTTTGTCTTTATTTAGTATGAGACCATTACTTCTGAACCAGAGACATGCTTCTTCCATGGCTTGCGCAGTGATTTGCTTTAGTTCATTCCAATCTAGGTGAATACTTAGAAAGGTAGTGTCATCGGCAAACATGGTCGTGATAGAGTGCTTTATGTTGCAGGGAAGATCATTCATTACAATTAAAAATAAAAAAGGGCCCACAATGCTGCCCTAGGACACTCCGTTCGTGACCTCAACACTGTTTGAATGTTTTCCTCGTACATCTACGAACTGAGTTCTTTTGCACAGATATGATTTGTAAAACTTTAATGGGACACCAGTAATGCCATAGTACTCCAACTTGGCTAGTAGAATTCTATGATCGACACAGTCGAAAGCCTTGCTCAGATTACAATCTGTGATCTGAGCAAGTTTAACACTCTCCAATGCTTGCAAAACTGTATAAATACAGTCAATTGCGTCTACAGTAGATTTTTCCTTGCGGAAGCCAAATAATGATATTGGGGATTTCAAAAGAGTAAACTATCTGTGATTTTACAATGGATTCGAATATTTTTCCGATTACTGGGACCAATGAAATTGAGCGATAGTTTTTTATCTGTGCTCTGTCCCCTTTCTTAAATATAGGAATTACTTTGGCAGTTTTTAGCATGTTGGGGAAATTTCCTTACTTCAGACAAGCGTTTATGCAGATCACGAGTGACAGTAAAATAGCACCAATTATATGTTTTATAATGTATGTGGAAATGCCATACATATCATGACCTTGCCTTCCAACCTAAGATTACTGTCCACTAATATTTCTAGCCTTGATTTAATCCTTTTTTTCTTTTTATATTTTTTTTATGTTTAATTACTCTTTATTTCCCTTTTCTACATTTTGTGAGCTTGTAACTTACTTTTCTACATTTTGTGAGCTTATAACTCACTTTTATTTAAAATTTAACAAGTTTCTGCTAAGTGTTACGCAGTTTTCTGTTCCTTCTTCTTTCATTAACACTTGTAATAAACAGAAGTTTACGTCAATTCTTAACAGAAGGATTTCTAGACGAGGGCTAAATACCGACGCTGTGTGGGGTGAACATATCGCTCAGTAACACAGATGAATCTTCCATCCCAGATGATGTGGAGAACTCGGCGGACCAATCCGATATTAATTAAGGCTGGGGAGATTACCAGAAATTCTTCTTCTTGTATGTTATGTAAGACTTCTTCTGGTGTATGTCCACCAGTTCCCCCGAGTCGAAGTAACGCATGGTAGCTATACTCTGCTATCAGCAATTCCAATTGATGCTGTGTCAAATCAGTGTTTGGGTGGCTTGAAACATGATACACTTCATTGATGAAATAATTTTCATTCGCTCTTCGGAGCACTCCTTTTTTCAACAACGAAGACAGTGCCCATGTCAGCAGTCTCTTCCACTTCTGTAGCATCTTCTGCAGACAATTCTTTAGATGCAGGTACTTGAAATGAGTGAATAGTTCGTCTTTGTTTTTCCCTGGGTGCTTGTACACCAGTCCTTTCACTTGAATTTCTAACACCTCAAAGGTTTTCATTCTGCAGTTGTACAAATCTTTTTAGTAAATGAAAAGGCGATGCTTTAATTACCAGTAACTAGTAACGACTAGAGATGGGGAATATGAGTTGTCCTTTACAATAACAGGGTGCCCACTGGTCGGGAAAATCCGGGTTAAAGGCCGGGAATTTCGTATGGTTGGGAAAATCCAGGAAAAGTCAATGAATTTGTTAAAATATCCGGAAAAATTCGGAAAGTTGCAAAGTGGGATCAAAAAGACTTCTATATAGACAATAATCTGCCTATATGAAGGTATATTTAATTTATTTTACTGTCCTAACTTTTGTAACTGTTATAGCCTAAGTAATTATTGTTTTCAATTACTTTTGTTACTAAAAGTTTTTCTTATTTAAAGTATGTATAATCCTATAATTTTTCTTACACAATTATTAGAAAGTGCTTCATATTTTGGTCGGGAATTTCTGAAATGATCAATGAAAATCAGGGAATAAGTCAGGAATTTCTTCAGCATTACTTGGTGGACACCCTGAATAATGTTAACCAATCCCACTAAATTATCCATCATAGATCGTAGTTTACAAATGTCAACTTCCCAAGCACTTAACATTAGCACGTCCATTTTCTGAGTGCACTGATCACAGTACCATTTTATATGTTCTGCTATTTCATTTACTACGTTTTCATGCAGAATTCAGATCGATCTGAATACTGTTACCGATTTGAAACTGTCATGAAAACAGGGACTCAGATCGATCTCAGTCTCAAGGTCAATCCACCTAAAAAGTAGGATCGGATCGGACTGACATCGTATTGAGCTGCATGAAAACGCCACGGAACTCAGATCGATCTGAATACGCGAAGCGCTCGTCGATCGTAATTTGTTCTGAGAATGTGTTGCCAACACCACCTAGCGGTAAATCTATGCTATTACGAAATTCTGCATGGCGTGTTGTAAGTCTGATGAGGTTAGTGTTTATTAGTTTTTGTCTTGTTTGTGAATTTATTTTATTTCAAATGGCCAGTGTAAGCAGTGTAAGCAGAAATTTGTGGACAACCGCTGAAGTGAAAGCTCTCTTGTAAATCATGCAGGAGAAGCAAATTCACAGTCTATTCGACGGCAAGAGGTACAAAAACGTAGAAATTTATAAATTTGTCGAGTATGAAATGAAGAAAAGGGGCCATCAGACTAAAGCCGCCGAACAAATACGGAAGAAATGGAAAAGTCTGAAGGCGGCTTACAGTGCCTGTGTTAAAGAAAATAGTAGGAGTGGGGAAGCTAGAAAAGAGTGCGATTTTTTCAGCGAGCTGGATGCTCTTCTTGGCAGTCGACCATGTGCATCTGTTGAAGGTGTAGACACTGAAATTGGTGAGGGCCCTTCTTGTCAGCCTTCAACATCAAATGGAGTTGCTGAAAACGTGGGAGCCGAAAATGTTGAGATTGAAGTGGACCCTACATTAACAGATGATGATATCCGGGAAATATTGGATCAGAGTGCCAGTGCCAGCACCACCACCACCAGTGCTCCCGCAGTGCCCAAGAAAAAATATAAGAGAGGGCCTCAAACTTCTGACATGAGCTTAGAGAGCTTCTTCCTCCATCAGAGGGAGATGCTGGAGGAGTTCTTTCGAAGGGAAGAACAGAGAGAAGAAGCTGCAAAAAAAAAGAAGAACCGAGGAGCTGACCACCCTCATGACAACATTTATGGCTGCTATTGATCGCTTGGCAGCAGCGCCAACACCAGCTACGTATCCGTTCCCTGTCTTCCCCCCGCAGTTTCAGTTTTGTCCCCAACCAGTGCCAGAACAGCGAAGGGGCTCCAATGAGACGCCAAAGGAAAATGAGAATGACACTGTACATCCTCCTCCTCCTCCTCCTTCTTCTTGAAGAGGTGCTAAAACTTTTTAATAACTTATTTAATATTATTTGTTTCTTGTGTTAAGAACTGTTTAAGTGGCAATTCTTTCTAATTAACTCATGTAATAATAATAATAATAATAATGATTATAGAATTATAGTGTCATTAAACCTTTTCAGCAATAGACGTTAAAATACAATTCTAAACTTAGATGTACCATATACAAGATTCATCACATATACATACTGTACATACATGTAGATATCTTGTTCTGTAGATCCTATGTTGAGCGAGGCTCAAGGATAAAGAACACGTCAGATCAGAATAATCATGCATGTTATAACAATATACAGAACTGTAAGCTGCCAAACTTATTAAGTTCCTAGCAGTTTCATCAGCCTGACACAAAGTGTATATGCGAACGATGTGAGAGGCAGTGTGAAAGATACCATCTGATGTACTGTGCGCGTAGAAATCAATCTCTGACATCCTTCTGTAGCGAGGACTAACAGTCTACGCTGCCCATTGGGCGCAATTTCCCTTCAATCCAAAAAAGTTCCTTGATACTCAATAATTTAATGCTTCTTGGAAGCTTATTGTAAATCTGTATTGCAGAATAATAAGCACCCTTTTGAAAGAGTTTTAATGAATTAGCTGGTATAGTAAAGTATTCAATTTTCTAGTTGTACGTTCATGTACACTGTAATTATATAGCCTACATTTATCACCTTTAACCCTGCAGTGCTCGCACGCTATTTTAGGACATAGAAACTCGCGCGGCGTCTGAGAGACGCCGTTCATGTTTTACGTTGTTTTATTGTTTTATGTTGTTTTGAGTGTGCATTTTGTTTGTTGAGGGTTGTCAATAGGTTTGTTCGCAAAGCAGTCAGAAACCAGGAACATATCGTTCGCGCATGCGCTCTTTCTCCACACGCGTTCGCAAAGCGAGAATCCGTGATTCTGATTTCAATCTTCTGTTCGCAAAGCTCTCGCGGACAGTTTCTGTACTATAAGAAAAGTTTGCAGGCTCTAGCATGAATTGTTATCACAGACATGCGCAGTAACCTATTTTCACGCGCCTGACTCCTCCCTCCTATAACATTGCGCCAGATTTATAAACATAGGCTACTTATTGTATGAATAATGGAAGATAATTAAAAGTTTCCCAAAATATAGATTATATTGTCGATGTATATTGCATTTATAACATGTCAAAGGGAAATATATATTTTATTTGCATATCATATCGATTAAACGCAGAAACTATCGATTCCAAATTCCTGTAACCGTTCGCAAAGTGCAAATCACGAGTAAGTTACAGACTGGACATGCGCAGTACAACAAATTCTCAAGCGGTCACGGATTTGCTTTGCGAACAAACCTATAGTTTACTTAATATTATTGAACATGTTTTTCATACATTTCTTAGTTAAAAATATGTGTATTAAGTCAATTTACTGAAAATGAGCATTTAACTAATCATATTGGACACAATTCACTATTAGCACATTATGATTTTAATTAATTAACAATAAAACAATGTTGTTAGGCATGTAACCATTTTTAAATAATTTTAAATTATTATTGTCCTAAGACTGTGTAGGTATAACAACTTTTACTACTAGTTACTGATCTCTTCTTATTCCATTTCGAAACTTTGTCCCGCCCTACGAAATATTTTGGCCTATCACATTCACTATAATCATTATCATCATCTGCTTCTTGTTCACTGTCCGTAGACTCACTTCTAGACTCCGCAATGTCTTCTTTAGGATCACTATCGCAATCAAGTTCTTTCTTCTTCTTCTAGCAACTTTGCGCTATCTTCCAATCATTTGGATTAGAAAGATTATGATATTTTTTCTCCTTTCCACTCATTGCCAAGCCTAAAGATAAATAATTTCCATCAGAAAATATTGGTATTGTAGGTTTATGATCACTAGTTTCTGCAAGAAATTTGTTTTAAACCAGTAACTTACCTTGTAACAGTAAAGCTCGCGCGGCGTCTCACAGACGCCATCTACATTTTTGTAACAATAACATCACTCCACTCTTGATAGGCGAAAACTGGAGGGTTGCCGCTTGGATATGTTATTTAAGAGTAGTTGACCGAAAGGTAGATGGCAGGTCAGCACAATGGCCTCATAGGTATTCTAAATATGGCGAAAAGACGCCAGACGCCGCGCGAGCACTGCAGGGTTAAAAGAAGCAGTTTGTTTTATGTGTCCCATTAATGTGTACGGTAGATCTTCCAGATTATTATTCTTAGAACATGTCCTATATTTTGTTTTTCTACATCAGTCCTTAAACCATATTGTAAAGCAAATTTCTTTCATTTTTCGAAAGACCTCTATTAGAGCAGATTTTGGCCTTGCACTTATCGTAAGATCATTTGCATAAGCAATGCACTGGTAGTTAGAATACCACTGAAGTCTAGCTGTTTACAATAGAATCAGTTACCAAACTTGACATAGAACTCTTCACTAACTTTATTATTGACTTTAATTCTTACTGTAGTGTTCATTAGTTTTAGTACGATTGACCTTGTTAGTTTTTGTGAACTCCATATTGCATCACGCATTAAGTAATTTTGTCTTTGTGTACAAAGTCAAAAGCACGTGTGAAGTCAATAAATAGGTTATATAAGTTAATGTAATATTCATAACACTTCAAACAATTGTCTTTCTATTAATAGCCTATGTTTTCTACATTAGAACTAGTTCTTAAAAATCCCATTTGACTATCATATAATTTACTTTCTGTTATTTGGCTTAATCTTGTATTTATTAAATTTGGAAATGTTTTTACGCTATATTTAACAGGATTATTGGTCTGTAATTGTTACTTGGAATGTGTGAGTGTATGTTATGTAAGAGTTGCCACTCTTCATTTTTACTTTCTTTAACTAAGCAATGATTGTTCTGAAGTTAATTAAAATAGGTTTTGCATCTATCTACAACTTGTGGCATTTGTGTTAATATTACCATCAGTGTCCTTACACATCGTTGAAAGGATTGCTTGGGATTTTCAAAACACTTGGCATCACCAAACAATTTCTTTAACTCAGTTGATCTACTTTTCCCTGTCTCAGACACTACTACTAATATCACAAAAATAACTGTAACAATAATTTACTGATAAATAGACCTACTAATCACTTTACTAAATTAACTTGCCATTCACCTACTTTCCCACCCCCTTTGGTAACATTCACACCTAAGATGTGAAGTTGCTGTACACAGATTGCTTACAACAAATATTCCTCATTCTTTAGAAGTGGCATGTAAAAGTATGTCTACTCCTGTAGATCAAAATTTCAACCCACTGGCGATGGTTAAAGGCTTAAGTGGCGGTAGCCCTATCCTACACAATTGTTAAGCAGCCATAACAAACATTATAAATAACAATGGTTAGAATGAGAAAGTTACCATTGTAAGCTTTTGTCCATAAAAAAAATTATAAAGATAAAGCGTGGAGTCCCACAAGGGTCAGTATTATCTGCACTATTTTTATTATATATAAATGATTTGCTTTTGAATCTTGAAATCTCAATTTGCAATGACAGAAGTATTTTAATAACAGGAGAAAATGGGAAAGTAGTTCAGGAAAAGAGCGATGCCTTGATAAAGGACAAATAACTGGTTCCAAAGTAATAAACTTATAATAAATAAGAGATAAAACAATAGCAATGTAATTCCACAGTAGGCAAAATAAAAACCTCAAGTACAGGTCATCAAAAAAGTGAAATACAAAATTTGTTTGGTACGTTCACACTGAAGAATTTGTTGCAGACACAAATAATCCATACAAATTCCAGATTCATTTCCGTGTTTCCTGTATATGGATACTTATCCTAGATACATGTTCTTTGCACAAATATCCCATGTGAGCATTCACACTGAGGAATTTGTTGTCAGGCAAAAGCATGGCTTTAGATGCAGAAACGTTTGCTTTTTTCTGCTTTAAATGCATTGATGATCCACCCAGAACAAGTTTGTAACCCACAAACACTCAATTAGTGGCAGAAAATGACAATAAAATACTGTACTAATGCTGATTAAATCTTCCGAGCTCTAGGGTCACGTTAGTCGACTGTTAAAAAGGGGGATTTATATTTATCTGGGCAGTCAGAATTTTTAATTCTGAATTTTACAGTAAGAATGGTTTATTAAAGATTGATATTTTAGCTTTATAGCTGTGCTTGGTCATATAATTGTTTTGCAAATTCAGACTTAATAATAATAATAATAATAATAATAATAATAATATTTATTGGCCATTAAACACTTGCATGCATCAGGCTTCGTCCAACATAGAGAGTTAAGTCCAATTAAGAGCAAGATGTTCCTTAACAGTATAATAGTTGTTCTTTAGCAATACAAATTTAATTTTCTTCTTAAAGATATTTACATTATTTAGTGATTTCACACTTTCTGGCAACTTGTTGTATAGTTTTATACCAACAGCAACATGACTATCAAGCGTCATTTGGAGTCGACATCTAGGTACCACTAGGTTATGACTACCTCGTGTGTTATAGTTATGAACATCATGTTGTTGGATATTAGCAGATAAATTCACATAGATATAAACCAAGTTGAAATATACATAAAGTGATGATAAAGTTAAAATATGAAATTCAGCAATTGGAAAGGTCCACAGCCTTTAATTATGCGCATTGCCTTTTTTTGTAACAAGAAAACATCCTTGGCACCAGGACTGTTACCCCAGAGCATCACACCATAGGTCAAATGCACATTGAAAAAACAATGATAGGCACAAATTAGAGCATGAGGAGGTAGTACATTTTTAAGTTTCCTTAACAAGAAGATGACTCTGGATAACCTTTTACAAAGCTCTTGAGTGTGAACTCTCCAATTAAGTTTACTATCCAAATGGAAACCAAGTACTTTGACAGATTCAATGTCTTCATTTGTCATGTGATTAAGGATAATCGACTGAGTTTTACCAGGATTCATACAACATTATTTAACATTCTTTAGCGGAGCGTGTTTTATGAGATCGGACCCTCGGAATCAAGCGGCAGGTGATGCAGCAATAAGGCATATGAAAACCTGAGAAAAACATTGCTGACAAAAAGATCGCAAATATGGTCAGATTTTTACTCTACCGGGGCAATGATAGACCGAACATTGAGATGCGACATGTCGTCACTAGACTGTCTATACATGGATTCCATCATTTAGTGTGCACGAACAAAACATATGAGACAGCAGCGTTGTGTACGTGTGAGCTTTGTGATAGATAAGAGTACCAACTCACACTGAAATGCACATTTGTAAAACGTAAAATGTTTTATAGCCTATGTAGGCCTAATTAATTTCTGTTCTATTTTTATGTTCTTTTATTAATTATATTTTAATCTTTGGACTTATAGCAGTTTTTTAGTTTTATTTAACCTAATCATGATTTATTTATCTATTATTGAACAATCATTTGTAACTTTACGTAAAAAATAGGTATCTTTGAATTATCTTGCTCGTAAATCATAATTCCCAGGAATTTATGAATTTTGGGAATATTTGCAGGAACATTCCCTGGAATTTTACGTCACTAAGCGAAAGCGAAATAGTTTCTAGAATACAAAAGAAAGCACATATACAGTGATGGGAAAAATACAAAAAGAAAGTAATTGGGCTGAATTACAATTACCTGACAGAAATTTTACTTAATTACAATTACAAATCACTTTTTCAAAAAGTAATCAGCAAAATTACAATTACATTTACAATTACTTTACAAAATGGCACTACCTAAAAATTCCTTGCTTTGGTTCGTTTTGGGCACAAATTATTAATGAACAAACAACAAAAAAACATATCAATGAGAATATTTTAGGAAACATTGCGTAACTTTTTGTTAATATTAACTCTAATTACTTCCCATCACTGCACATATATGATATAAAAAGGATGAATGAACTACTACTACTTCTACTACTGTAACCTGGACCTACAGCTACTACTGTAACCTGGACCTCCTAAGTGGAAATCCGAGCATATAGTTTCTTAAAATGTCCCTTGTAGTTGACCCACTGAAATCGTCGAAGTCTCTTGCAGCTCTAAGTAGGGGCTGAGGAAATTCCAGCTCAGCTTGTTGTACAGCCTCCATCCAGGACTGCCGAAAACTGTCTTTTCTCGACTCGATAATGTTGTGTAGTATTAGGCAGGCAACAACTACATGGGGAACAAACTGATAATTGATGTCCATCCTCTTTAGCAAACACCTAAAACGTGCTTTTAATCGACCAAAAGCATTTTCCACTACCACTCTACCATTACTAAGGTACACATTGAAAGATTCCTCTTCCACAGTCAGATTGCCTTTATATCCCTTAATCAGCCAAGGTAATAAGGGTCACCAATTAAGAAGCATGGTATTTCTGTCCCCTCAACGCTCTTTGTGACTTTGGGCAATAGAGTATTGGCGTTTTTATACAAACTAGAGTCTCTAAGGACTGCTGCATCATGTGCACTTCCTACATGTTGGCAGGTTGCAAATCGGAATCTGTAAAAATTGAAAAGGGTTAGAATTTTTTTGAGTAAATGTTCTTTAACAAAAACAAAAAATATTTTCAAATTATTCAACTGACATTTATATCATGATAAAATTATTGGATTGATAATGTGTATGGTAATCAGAAGTGAAAGACTTACCTGTATAAATGGTCCACAACTGCCAACATATTATATGATGGCCATCCTTTGCGATTAATGAAATCCCGATATCCCACTTTTGGGGGCAAAACTGGTATATGGGTTCCATCAATAGCACCAATGATATTTGGTATGCCACACATAGCTTCAAACCCATCAGCAATCTCTCGTGCCTCAATTTCATTCGGCATGCTCAAATAATCGGTTTTAAATTCACTGTACAGTGCTGTACAGAAGTCGTATACACATTTGTGAACAACACATTTATTGGTTCCAAATTGATTGGCAACCAATCTGTATTCTGCACATGATGCTAATTTGTACAGGGCAATAGCGACTTTCTTTTCAACCGTCATTGGCTTGCGGACAACATTACTGTGGGACTTTAAGAATGGTCTTAACCGGCTGCAAATAAATTTGAAGGTGGACGAGGTCATGCGAAAATTTTCTAACCAATCTTGGTCTGTGAAGTGGTATTGCACTACCCTTTCCCACCATTCTACACTCCTTTGCTTTACCCAGTACCTTTCCTTTTTGTATGTTCTTTTCCTTGACCAGACAGCCACCATTCCAGAATTCAGCAACTGGGAAAAGAATAAGTACCTCTCTCTTCTCCGTGCCAATCGTTCAATTTCCCACCTTTCGGTGAGATGAGAATAACTGATCAAGAATTGAAACAACAGCATACACATCTGTAGTTTCCTGGGATCCATGATTGAGCTGAAAAATACACTTGCTGGTCGTTTTTTCTTTATACACGCTACTGATCCTGCCTCCCGCGCTTAAAGTGTAACGACACCGGAAACATGAGCCTATAAAGAATCAAAACAAACTATGTCGCGGTTTTTTAACAGGTTAAGCAATTTAAAAAATATACGTGTAAAAAAAATCATGTTCGCCTACATTTAAAATGACCCTCGCAAATTTTCACTGCCTCTACGATCTGAACCCATCTGTACAGATCACGAAGGCAGTGATCTTGTGTATTCAGATCGATCTCAGTTCGTACTGAACATTACGTGAAAACGGGGATCGTATTCAATCCGGTAAGAGTACTCAGATCGATCTGAATTCCGCATGAAAACGTAGTAATTGATTGGTTTATATTTGTGATTGTCGATGTTTATGCAGGCGGGGTGTAACACTTCTCACAAAAACCATCACAATTAAGTCCGTTGTCTTCACTAGTAATGATGACTTTGCATAAATCACACGGAGCATCGTCCGGTTCATGGTGAGCTGGAGCGGCCATCTTAGCAAACACAATTGCAAAGTCTACATTATCTCCTACAGTCTCTTCATTATAATCTGTATGTGGTACCCTATGATCCCCAGGTGGGCCGAAGGGGCCTCCAATGGAGGTTTTTTTTTTTTTTTTAAATGTCTAATTACTCTTTATTTCCCTTTTCTACATTTTGTGAGATTGTAACTTACTTTTCTACATTTTGTGAGCTTGTAACTTACTTTTCTACATTTTGTGAGCTTATAACTCACTTTTATTTAAAATTTAACTAGTTTCTGCTAAGTGTTACGCAGTTTTCTGTTCCTTCTTCTTTCATTAACACTTGTAATAAACAGAAGTTTACGTCAATTCTTAACAGAATGATTTCTAGACGTGGCTACATACCGACGCTGTGTGGGGTGAACATATCGCTCAGTAACACACATGAATCTTCCATCCCGGATGATGTGGAGAACTCGGCGGACCAATCCGATATTAATTAAGGCTGGGGAGATTACCAGAAATTCTTCTTCTTGTATGTTATGTAAGACTTCTTCTGGTGTATGTCTACCAGTTCCCCCGAGTCGAAGTAACGCATGGTAGCTATACTCTGCTATCAGCAATTCCAATTGATGCTGTGTCAAATCAGTGTTTGGGTGGTTTGAAACATGATACACTTCATTGATGAAATAATTTTTATTCGCTCTTCGGAGCACTCCTTTTTTCAACAACGAAGATAGTGCCCATGTCAGCAGTCTCTTCCACTTCTGTAGCGTCTTCTGCCGACAATTCTTTAGATGCAGGTACTTGAAATGAGTGAATAGTTCGTCTTTGTTTTTCCCTGGGTGCTTGTACACCAGTCATTTCACTTGAATTTCTAACACCTCAAAGGTTTTCATTCTGCAGTTGTACAAATCTTTTTAGTAAATGAAAAGGCGATGCTCGAATTACCAGTAACTAGTAACGACTAGAGATGGGGAATATGAGTTGTCCTTTACAATAACAGGGTGCCCACTGGTCGGGAAAATCCGGGTTAAAGGCCGGGAATTTCGTATGGTTGGGAAAATCCAGGAAAAGTCAATGAATTTGTTAAAATATCCGGAAAAATTCGGAAAGTTGCAAAGTGGGATCAAAAAGACTTCTATATAGACAATAATCTGCCTATATGAAGGTATATTTAATTTATTTTACTGTCCTAACTTTTGTAACTGTTATAGCCTAAGTAATTATTGTTTTCAATTACTTTTGTAACTAAAAGTTTTTCTTATTTAAAGTATGTATAATCCTATAATTTTTCTTACACAATTATTAGAAAGTGCTTCATATTTTGGTCGGGAATTTCTGAAATGATCAATGAAATCAGGGAATAAGTCAGGAATTTCTTCAGCATTACTTGGTGGACACCCTGAATAATGTTAACCAATCCCACTAAATTATCCATCATAGATCGTAGTTTACAAATGTCAACTTCCCAAGCACTTAACATTAGCACGTCCATTTTCTGAGTGCACTGATCACAGTACCATTTTATATGTTCTGCTATTTCATTGATTGGTTTATATTTGTGATTGTCGATGTTTATGCAGGCGGGGTGTAACACTTCTCACAAAAACCATCACAATTAAGTCCGTTGTCTTCACTAGTAATGATGACTTTGCATAAATCACACTGAGCATCGTCCGGTTCATGGAGAGCTGGAGCGGCCATCTTAGCAAACACAATTGCAAAGTCTACATTATCTCCTACAGTCTCTTCATTATAATCTGTATCTGGTACCCTATGATCCCCAGGTGGGCCGAAGGGGCCTCCAATGGAGGTTTTTTTTTTTTTAAAATGTCTAATTACTCTTTATTTCCCTTTTCTACATTTTGTGAGCTTGTAACTTACTTTTCTACATTTTGTGAGCTTGTAACTTACTTTTCTACATTTTGTGAGCTTATAACTCACTTTTATTTAAAATTTAACTAGTTTCTGCTAAGTGTTACGCAGTTTTCTGTTCCTTCTTCTTTCATTAACACATGTAATAAACAGAAGTTTACGTCAATTCTTAACAGAAGGATTTCTAGACGAGGGCTACGTACCGACGCTGTGTGGGGTGAACATATCGCTCAGTAACACAGATGAATCTTCCATCCCGGATGATGTGGAGAACTTGGCGGACCAATCCGATATTAATTAAGGCTGGGGAGATTACCAGAAATTCTTCTTCTTGTATGTTATGTAAGACTTCTTCTGGTGTATGTCCCCCGAGTCGAAGTAACGCATGGTAGCTATACTCTGCTATCAGCAATTCCAATTGATGCTGTGTGAAATCTGTGTTTGGGTGGTTTGAAACATGATACACTTCATTGATGAAATAATTTTCATTCGCTCTTCGGAGCACTCCTTTTTTCAACAACGAAGACAGTGCCCATGTCAGCAGTCTCTTCCACTTCTGTAGCGTCTTCTGCCGACAATTCTTTAGATGCAGGTACTTGATATGAGTGAATAGTTCGTCTTTGTTTTTCCCTGGGTGCTTGTACACCAGTCCTTTCACTTGAATTTCTAACACCTCAAAGGTTTTCATTCTGCAGTTATACAAATCTTTTTAGTAAATGAAGAGGCGATGCTCGAATTACCAGTAACTAGTAACGACTAGAGATGGGGAATATGAGTTGTCCTTTACAATAACAGGGTGCCTACTGGTCGGGAAAATCCGGGTTAAAGGCCGGGAATTTCGTATGGTTGGGAAAATCCGGGAAAAGTCAATGAATTTGTTAAAATATCCGGAAAAATTCGGAAAGTTGCAAAGTGGGATGAAAAAGACTTCTATATAGACAATAATCTGCCTATATGAAGGTATATTTAATTTATTTTAATGTCCTAACTTTTGTAACTGTTATAGCCTAAGTAATTATTGTTTTCAATTACTTTTGTTACTAAAAGTTTTTCTTATTTAAAGTATGTATAATCCTATAATTTTTCTTACACAATTATTAGAAAGTGCTTCATATTTTGGTCGGGAATTTCTGAAATGATCAATGAAATCAGGGAATAAGTCAGGAATTTCTTCAGCATTACTTGGTGGACACCCTGAATAATGTTAACTAACCCCACTAAATTATCCATCATAGATCGTAGTTTACAAATGTCAACTTCCCAAGCACTTAACATTAGCACGTCCATTTTCTGAGTGCACTGATCACAGTACCATTTTATATGTTCTGCTATTTCATTGATTGGTTTATATTTGTGATTGTTGATGTTTATGCAGGCGGGGTGTAACACTTCTCACAAAAACCATCACAATTAAGTCCGTTGTCTTCACTAGTAATGATGACTTTGCATAAATCACACGGAGCATCGTCCGGTTCATGGTGAGCTGGAGCGGCCATCTTAGCAAACACAATTGCAAAGTCTACATTATCTCCTACAGTCTCTTCATTATAATCTGTATGTGGTACCCTATGATCCCCAGGTGGGCCGAAGGGGCCTCCAATGGAGGTTTTTTTTTTTTTTTTTAAATGTCTAATTACTCTTTATTTCCCTTTTCTACATTTTGTGAGATTGTAACTTACTTTTCTACATTTTGTGAGCTTATAACTCACTTTTATTTAAAATTTAACAAGTTTCTGCTAAGTGTTACACAGTTTTCTGTTCCTTCTTCTTTCATTAACACTTGTGATAAACAGAAGTTTACGTCAATTCTTAACAGAAGGATTTCTAGACGAGGGCTACATACCGACGCTGTGTGGGGTGAACATATCGCTCAGTAACACAGATGAATCTTCCATCCCGGATGATGTGGAGAACTCGGCGGACCAATCCGATATTAATTAAGGCTGGGGAGATTACCAGAAATTCTTCTTCTTGTATGTTATGTAAGACTTCTTCTGGTGTATGTCTACCAGTTCCCCCGAGTCGAAGTAACGCATGGTAGCTATACTCTGCTATCAGCAATTCCAATTGATGCTGTGTCAAATCAGTGTTTGGGTGGTTTGAAACATGATACACTTCATTGATGAAATAATTTTCATTCGCTCTTCGGAGCACTCCTTTTTTCAACAACGAAGACAGTGCCCATGTCAGCAGTCTCTTCCACTTCTGTAGCGTCTTCTGCCGACAATTCTTTAGATGCAGGTACTTGAAATGAGTGAATAGTTCGTCTTTGTTTTTCCCTGGGTGCTTGTACACCAGTCCTTTCACTTGAATTTCTAACACCTCAAAGGCGATGCTTTAATTACCAGTAACTAGTAACGACTAGAGATGGGGAATATGAGTTGTCCTTTACAATAACAGGGTGCCCACTGGTCGGGAAAATCCGGGTTAAAGGCCGGGAATTTCGTGTGGTTGGGAAAATCCTGGAAAAGTCAATGAATTTGTTAAAATATCCGGGAAAATTTGGAAAGTTGCAATGTGGGATCAAAAAGACTTCTATATAGACAATAATCTGCCTATATGAAGGTATATTTAATTTATTTTACTGTCCTAACTTTTGTGACTGTTATAGCCTAAGTAATTATTGTTTTCAATTACTTTTGTTACTAAAAGTTTTTCTTATTTAAAGTATGTATAATCCTATAATTTTTCTTACACAGTTATTAGAAAGTGCTTCATATTTTGGTCGGGAATTTTTGAAATGATCAATGAAAATCAGGGAATAAGTCAGGAATTTCTTCAGCATTACTTGGTGGACACCCTGAATAATGTTAACCAATCCCACTAAATTATCCATCATAGATCGTAGTTTACAAATGTCAACTTCCCAAGCACTTAACATTAGCACGTCCATTTTCTGAGTGCACTGATCACAGTACCATTTTATATGTTCTGCTATTTCATTGATTGGTTTATATTTGTGATTGTCGATGTTTATGCAGGCGGGGTGTAACACTTCTCACAAAAACCATCACAATTAAGTCCGTTGTCTTCACTAGTAATTATGACTTTGCATAAATCACACGGAGCATCGTCCGGTTCATGGTGAGCTGTAGCGGCCATCTTAGCAAACACAATTGCAAAGTCTACATTATCTCCTACAGTCTCTTCATTATAATCTGTATGTGGTACCCTATGATTCCCAGGTGGGCCGAAGGGGCCTCCAATGGAGGTTTCATTACCTACACTAATTTTGATATGCTTATTTTCCGAGAGAGGTTAGAGGGACAGGTGGTAAGCCCATCGCTTCGCAACCCCCCTCTGGAAACTAAGTATTTTTTGGACGTGAAAGGGCCGAGAAATTTTGTCCAGAGGCTCTAATTTAGGCTTGGAGTTCTTTTACGTGCCGTAAATCTACATCACGGGACCCCCAGCTTAAAGTCCCTCCCAGAGGACTCCGTGCCCAGGATTTTTACGTCCTGAAAAACCCATCGACCGCGGCCGGGTTTGATCCCGCGCCCTGCGGATTTAGAGGCGGGCACGCTACCTCTAAACCACCGCGGCTGACCTTCATTATAATACGACAAATTTTCAAAAGGCGTGAATTCAGTATTCCCTACTAAACTAATATCACTGTTCATAACCTAACATAAGCAACCCAACCTAACCTAACTGTCCTAAAGTAGAATCTACCTGCCACTACTTGCCTTAATGCAAGATGGACAGTTGGTCATCCTGCTTTGTAGTTGGTCATTCTTCTTCATAATATGGCTGGCATGTTTTAAGCGTAATAAAAATGAATTGATTGAAATGGGTAAAAATCAGATCATGTTCTAAAAACTACTAATTTCACCCCTTAATCAATTCCTTGAACAAAAGTAAGTATATTCAACAATGTTTCCAGTTCCAGGAAGGAAAATTGCAATTATAAGGAGATAATGTTCTACCCCAAATGTGCACTGAACACATTTAACCCCGAAATTGTACTTAACACATGCATGCACTAAGCCAGCGATATATTCAGATATGTTTTCCTTAATGTTTAATACAGTGAGTCTCAGGCAGATTGGTTCCGCTTGTCGCGCGGCGTGTTTCTCTTGTGATGACTCAACACTACCCGCGTCGCGGCCTGCTGTGTCCCCGCAGATAAGTAAACAATTCCTGCATAGCCTGCAGTTGAGCATTGTTCTCGTGTTGTACAGACGTGAAAGTGTTATTCTGTAGTTGTCACAACTAAAAGAAAACATTAGGATAGAGATAAACTCAATAATAACGGAAGAACAATTAATGCGTATTAATCGGAATTTTCTATCACGATTCCAAAAATGTGTGGATGTAGGAGGAGGACACTTCCAGCATCTCCTGTAATAAGGTAGGTGCCTATTTTCGTTATTTTCAAACTTATTTCATTTATTTTCATTGTCACGCACGGACAAGTCAGTCCACTGCCGGGGAGTTCCTTTACCGCATACCGGGGATAGGAGTGTCATCTGGGGGGAACCCAACGCGCAGTGCGGCGGAACCAATCTGACTGAGACTCACTGTATAAATTACATAGGCCTACCTGACATTCATAAATATCTGGTGTGAATTGCAATGAAGTCAGGATTGAAGTAGATTCAACGATCCTTGAAGTTCAGAGAAGAAAGGAAACTAATTTCAGCTGATATTTATTTTATACAGAATCAAATTAGCCTACTCTAATATTTAGGCCTATGTAGAACAATGGCACTGTCATTTGTCCACGCATAGCAAATGCATATGACTTGGGCCAATAGATTAGGTTATGTAATATTAGGGTGCGTATACATTTGCGCTCTGTACGCGTGTCGACACGCGTACAGAGCGCAGATTGGGACGGCATTTGAGGTGTTCGTGTGACGACACGCGTGTCGACACGCAGACAGTTCGCCGCGATCCGTCTCCTGTCGGTTTTTTCGGCGAACACAAAGGATTTCCGTTTTCATATTGGGACGTGTTGCGCTCTGTCCGTGTGTCGACACGCGTGTCATTTTCCTCCTGCGCTCCGCTCAAGCATACATTTGTTAATCACAAGGTTCAATAATAATAATCAGGGCCCGGATTCTGATGACCTAATATTGTTTGAAAAATGACCTATAAAATGACCCTAAATTATAAAGAAAATGATTTAATAATTATAAAAAAGAATGACCTAAAACTGATATTTTATTTATAAAAAATTATTGTACACACAAAGTTTTAGACTAATGTTTACATAATTGTAAAAACTGTAAATAACTATAATGGTGTGAATGTTCTTTTCTCACGGAAATTTATAGTGGCACTCAGGCAGTTTTACTGGCCAGTCAAACTTCGACATTTCCTTTTGCGGTCTGCCGGATTATATTACTGTTTATTGAGGGTAAACAGTAGTGTTTACTCTCAAATCCAAGCAGAGCCAAGTCAAAACATTAGTAATATAATACAAAATTTTGGCGTTCTTTGATTCTCATTTCCGACTGAGACATGACAACACTTTTCCTTCTTGCATTAAACAAACAATACTTCAAAGAGAGAATCGCTAGCGACGAAAAAAGTGAATACACTAAATGTAAATGCATGAAAATGACTAAATAAGGAAGCAAATGACACTAAAATGACAAAATAATGACTTAAAATTGAAATAAATGCCATAAAAATATAAAATTGCATAAAATGACAAAAAATGACCTAATAAAAATGTATTTCTATAATCTAGAGTCCATGATTAGCATTTATCTACAAGTTGGCAATGCCTATGCAGCATCAATAAAAAGATATGTCATTAGAATCCGGGCCCTGATAATAATAATCTTTCTTACTTACTTACTTACTTACTTACTCACTCACTCAATGACAATAGACAATTCCTCAGCAAGCTAATGGAATATTATCTATCTTATGGAACCCGATGGTTCATTGCCCCGCTTGCCTGAGTCCGCCATTCAACCCTATTCTGTGCTAACCCTTCTTCCCTAAAATCCATTTTAAGATTGTCCTCCCACTTATGTCTAGGCCTTCTGCGTGGTCTTTTCTCTTCGGGTCTCCCAGTCAATACTTTTGAGATATGTAATAATAATAATAATAATAATAATAATAATAATAATAATAATAATATCAACAATAATAACACTAGGCCTAGTAATATCATTATTATTATTGTTATTAATTTCATTATTATTATTGAGTTAAATTTTAATATAAAGATGTTGTGGGCCCTATTACTATATTAGGGTAATTGTCACGTTGATGGGCTGTGATATGATTTGATATGATATGAAGACATGATTGCTAGTATATGCGTGGTGGGTGAAAAATCACTGCTGATGGTTCGCGGTATGTTCGTCGCTTTCCTATGGATAATTTCAACGAACTGTTCGCGTGTCGACACGCGTGTCGATACGCGTGTCGACACGCGGACAGAGCGGAACGCGAGAGGAGCGCAAATGTATACGCACCCTTAGAGTCCTTGAATAAGGGCATGTTATTATTATTATAACTTTTTTAAAGACATGTTCTCATGCTTCCTTGTATTGTGAAGGCTAAGTTTTCAAATTTCATTGGGACCTGAATAAAACTGTAGATTTGTATAAAATACAGACATACACAACTCATTCTAGGCCTATAAAGACCAGCTTAAAAGACCCAGCATTGCCCAGGTTTTATGTTTTGCTTGGACTTCAAAGTAAACTTATGCAGTAGTTTAGGTTACTTCAGATTTTCAAACTCTACGTCCTTATACAGCCTTCAGTCTTTTGGCTGCAGGGTTTATGTGACAAATATGTTTTTCTTTTCTTCGGTGGCATTTCAATAATTCTGGAAAAAGGTGAAGCTTTGTGAACAGCGATAATGGGAAAGGGCTGAAGGATAAAAATTGCAGAGAATCCCTGTACAGGCCATGGGTATTCTTATAGTCCTGGAAGGTTAAGGATCCATGATTTTGAGACATTTGGCACATGACAGCGTAAGATCGTAAACCTTTATGCACTGGCCTCCATTTCCCCCAGGATTGCTCCTGGTATGGTACTCGTTTCTGTTATAGGCTGGTCATCGTGCCATCTAAAGGATTTGGGTAATACAGGGTCTTTATTATAAGTTGAGACTGGGCGACCGGTGTTTTCATTCTCCGCTACTTAGTCCGCATTACCTGCGGGTGGCGTGCATGCGGCTTCCCTGCTTAAAGTGTAGGCTATATAAAGTATTACATATCTTACCTTATAACATATGTTGGAAGTGTCGTCCTTCCTGTGTTTTACAGGCATTGTATCTGGAAACCACATTCTTAAAGATAAGGTTTATCGAACAAATCCTCACACATTAGAGGAGCTGAAAGAAAACATTACGAATGAAATTAGGGGCATTACAGTGGAAGAACTCACTCGCGTCAGCCAGAATGTGGTTTCCAGATACAATGCCTGTATAACACAGGAAGGACGACACTTCCAACATATGTTATAAGGTAAGATATGTAATACTTTATATAGCCTACACTTTAAGCAGGGAAGCCGCGCGCCACCCACGGCTAATGCAGACTCCGTAGCGGAGAGTCAAAACACCGGTGGCCCTGTCTCAACTTATAATAAAGACCCTGTAGTTGGGAAAATGCAGAATATGCATGAATGTTTATATTATTCACTCTTCTTTGCAAAATTGAGTTAGAGTCATTTTTCTCTGAGTACACCACATGACATGGTATCTCTCACATTTTATGCCGCACAATGAGCACTGACACTGGTCTTCGGGCTGGTGATATCCTTTGGTCTTACACACTTTATGGTGGAAACCATGTATTGCGAACCGTGTCACTACATGTCACAATTCATAAGAACCTTGCATGACATCAGTACTGAAGAACTCCTTCCATATTTCATTTCATTTCTCCTTCATAACACGGATCAGGTGTAGTTGGCAGCAGGTGTAGTTCTCTAGTTTTTCCAGATGTTTGTGTTTCAGGTGTGTCCAAATAATTTCCAGCCCGTATGTGGCTACAGAAGCAATTTTCAGCCTAAACAGTTCTATGGCGGTTCTTAATGACTCTCGTATGTGTTTTATGTCATTCATCGCTATCATGGCGGCATTCACTCTTTCTTCAATGTGAATTGTGAACACATTGCCCGTAGTCTGTAGTGTCATTCCAAGATATTTAAAGTAAGAAAGAGAAAAAGTGGAGGTTTCTGTAGTATATGGTCAAGCTTTTACCTCCTTTCCTAAAACTCATCGTCACCGTTTTTGTCTTGTTTACCACTAATTCATTTTCTTCTGACCATTCCGCGACTTTGTCAAATGCTTGTTGCAGGTCGATGAGATTGGGTGAGGCCATTACTATATCGTCTGTGTAGAGATACATTTTCACATTTCATGGCAGAATCCTTACAATGTCTGCTGTTGCTATGATGAACAGTATGGGGCTATGGGGATCTCCCTGTAGGACTCTATTTATATGCTGTATGGCTTTGGATGTTATGTTGTCACAAATTTCCACGTTGTTGCTGCTCTCTCCATGTAGTTCTCCTGTCCGATAACGTTCTCTAATTTTCCTATCAATATCCGCCTGTTGATGGTGTCGAATGCTTTGGAGTAATCCAAGAAGACTTTGTGTAGTTTCCCTGTGGCGTCCACTGTGTCTGTCAGCAAACATTTGATGGCTTGTATTGTGGATCTTTCCTTCCTAAATCCAAACTGTTCACATGGTATCTGAGTCTCTACTGCCTTTGTTAGTCTCTTGCAAATCAATTTAGTGAAAATTTTGTGCAGTGTGCATTCTAGAGCGATTCCCCTGTAAGAGTTAGGGTCGCTGCTTTCTCCTTTCCCTTTGTACAACTTTTTCATTGACGACTTCCTCCATATGTATGGGATAAGCCCTTTTTGTAGGCACTCATTACAATAATAATAATAATAATAATAATAATAATAGAAATTTTATTGTTGTTAAACTACGAGTACATAGTAATAGACAACACCAAGTAAGAACACCAAAATAGAATGATACAGGAATCACACATTCACAAATTATACAGATGAAGCTGCACTAAAACTAAGTATGCCATTACATAATAGAGTCAGAATTATAAAATTCATCCATATTATAAAAAGGGTTCATCACAGGCCATTTATACAATCTATTTCGAAAGATGTTTACTTGTAAATCATGATAACTTAAAGGTAATTTGTTGAATAATTTCTTCCCAACTATTTGATATAACTATTAGTGGATTTCACTAGTCTATGTTGTGGCAAGGATAGTTGACTATTAGATCTTGTATTATGAGCATGGTTATTATTTCTTCTTTGCAGATCCAGTAGCTTACTCTTTGTGTACAATAAAACTGTAAATATGTAAAGGTTCACAACAGTTAGTATTTTTAGTTGCTCAAACAAAGGTTTACAACATGCTCTATCTGCAGAAATGATCCTTATGGTCCTTTTTTGCAACAGTAATATACTGTTAATATGTTTTGCGTTACCCCATAGTAATAAACCATATTGAATTACACTGTGGAAGAACGAAAAATAAGCTGATCGCATATAGGTATTCGGCACTGATGGCTTAAGACTGTGAAGCAGATAAATAACCCTAGATAGCCTACCTGAGATGTACTTTGTGTGCTGTTCCCATGTTAATTTTGGTCGATAAAAATCACAAGGAACTTAACGCTATCTTGTAGATATATTCTAGGTTCATTCAGATCTCTTAGGCTGAGAAGTAGATGTTGAGTTTTATTATCATTTAACAAGAAGTCATTGGTTCTAAACCAGTGTGATGCAATATCCAATGTGTTATTTGTCACTCTTTCTAAATTATTTACATCCTCATTAACATTTATAAAAGTTGTGTCGTCCGCATACACTACGCTATGAGTACCAATATGCTCAAATTGTTTATCATTACAAGCAATAAAAATGGACCAAGGACTGAGCCCTGCGGTACTTCTACTCTGGTTTCAGCTTTACTATATTTAGCTTTATCAAAGGATACAATCTGTTATTGGTTCATGAGATAGGACTGCAGAAGTTTTAGGCAGATACTCCTCAATCCTTAGAAGGATAGTTTGCTAACCAACACCTCATGATTAACACAGTCAAATGCTTTGCTTAGGTCACAAAACATCGCCTGAGCAAAGAATTTGTTTTCAAATGCCTGAAGAATAACATTGGCCAGATAGTCTTCAGCATCTGTGGTGGACTTGTTCTTCCTAAAACCAAATTGAGCACAGGTCAAAAGGTTGTTATCCTCAAAGTATTTGGATAGCTGTCGATAGATAACTATTTTATAATTTTGGCAAATATCGGAATAATTGAAATAGCTAGAAATATACAACTTATCTTGATCCACTCAAAAACAGCATTTATAAGATAGACACAAATAAAATATTGATGTCACTTATAAAGATGTAGATGAATGCTGATTTCTTCTGTGTGGAACCAAGATGCGTCACTATTTAAAAAGAATATGCATTTCGGCGTATTTGATGCGCCATCTTCAGTTCTGTTGAGTTGTATTGAACATCACAATTCCTCTGATATAATGTTGTTTATGTGTTTGTTTATTTGGTAACCTAGGTCACAGTTTTAGTTAGATCAAACAAATGATTTTGGTCAATAGTGTTTTCATTAAGGATATTGTTCTTATAAATTTGAAAGCTTTCCAATATATTAAGTCTAATACTCTTATCACAGATATGTAGCACTTATATATATATATGTGTTATCACACCTGGAAGTTTTTATTGAGAAAGAAAATTAAGGAAATCACTGTATAGGAAAATAACAAATTTTTTCTTGAATAATTTAATTCCCGGATTAGCTTTTTAGAAGCTACAATTGTGAACTTACGTTAAAAATATTGCCAAACTAAATAGCGCGGATGGACATTAAAAGACAATGTTAAGAGTCTGGAGAGAAGCAATACACGTGCAAATGATACTGGGGATGCGCACAATGTGTGTAGAATCAAAAGTTCACTCTTTCGTCTCTAACTTATAATATGGTAACAGAAACCTTTTATATTAAAGACTTACGTCTACAACTGTACCTACCATCCACCACCACATATGAAAGTTTCATGGAAGTGCTATATGCAAAAAAGAGGGACATCTGGATGGAATTACATAGCACAGACACAATGACAACAGTGGATTGGACTCTAGGAAAACACGAACTGAGGCATTAATGACTCACTTTGCTGTCCATGGCTTCCACCACAAAATATGCACAAATAAGAACTACCACCAGCCTTGTGCAAACTGTATCTGTGAATTGTGCGAAGCGAGTTATAAATCGTATCACCTGCCCTCAGCGGAAATAATCATTAAATAAATTCTCCCAAACACAAACCTAACCTAACCTAATAAACCTAACATAACATAACAAACCTAACCTAACCTAATTTAACAAACCCAACCTTACCTGACTAACCTAACCCAACCTAACAAAACCAACCTAACCTAACAAACCAAACCTAACCTAACAAAATAAACCTAACATAAACTAATTTAACGTAACAGCCATGAGATTGGGGTAGATGCAAATACTGAATAATCTGCCTGCTACACACCGGAAACAAATACTCTTCACTTACTTTAAAGTGGGAAGCGTTCCTGAATGTGCTGCAGAAGGATCTGAAACGGAACCGCTCTTCTGCAGTACGTTTCCCACCACATAAATTCGTCAATGTGCCCGGCCAAGAGGGAGCTCCAAAGCCCATTTGTCTGGGGACAAAATCTCTTTAAGTGGGACCAATATCCTTCTACGGCGTTTGTACATACGCAGGTCACCGGATCCACAATGTTCCTGCTGTGATTTACAGTTCGGTGTATAAACCCTAGTTGATTCAGGCTCCTGTATGCACGCCACTCATCTGTCCAAATTTCGGTACCCAGACGCACAAAATTTTGAATTACAGGAAATAAATTTTGGCAATTTCTTCTACAACAAATATTACAACCCCCCTTTTTTCTAATACATCGTATACCAATTACCCACTTTTCTCGAACAACTCTGCCAATATTTTGCTTTCTTTTAGTAACACAGGATTCATCTATTGCACTGTACGTCCGGGACCACCAAACAAAAATCTTTCTGGGTCATTAATGATTTTCCATGATGCAATGTCTCGGCAATATGAGTAGGCCTAGTGCTGTACTATGGTTTTCTTTGATATTGACGTTAAATCTTGGGCTTGCTTGACAGAAATGTTATTTGACCATAAAAACATAATTTCAAATTCCGTGCCTAAAGATATGTGTGAACTTTCAAAAAATGTGCCAGTAGTAATGGACCTAAAAATTTTGCACCATATACAGTATGAACAAAAATTTCCATGGTAACCTTGATTTTGTCTCAAAAAACAATTTCTTCGGCACCTATTACAACCTTCCACAATTTTTTAACAACCCAGAATTCTGTAATTGAACAATAATTTCCCTGTCTTTGGCCAAAAAGAATGTAACAATTTGTTTATAATTCCGAATATTTAATATGTACTGCTTAGACGCACTCGACTCGCGAAGTAAAATTCAATCGCCATGGCTGCTAATATGAATGAGCAGAAGAAAATAACCCAATATATTTAAGTTTTTAATTATTGAAATATACGATACATCTCTTCAATCCCGGCCTAAAATAAGAGTATATAACGCAAGTCATATTGCTCAATAAAATGGAGTTTTGTAATTCAATAATAATAATAATCTCTATGTCTTTGGTCAAAAAGAACAATTTGTTCGTAATTTCGAATGTTCAATGTGCCTGCCTTTACTGTACAGACTAGTGGACTGGTCGTGCGATACCTGTTAGGTAATCAATTATCGAGAAGTAAAATTCAATCGCCATGACTGTCAGATGATTGCGCAGAAGGAAATAATCCGATATATAAATGAAATATACGATAAATCTCTTTAATCCGGGCCTGAAATAAAAGTATTCAATGCAAGTCATAATATGTTGATAATTATAGTTGAATTATGTTTGTAAATAAAAATTTGGTCTTCTACTCCCGTACCCTCTTCTCTAAGAATATGTCACAGTTGCCATTCGGTGATCTGTACATTGAAACAACAATTAATTTGAGAGTAGTTATAACTATGCCAGACACTTCAAAATTAAATTCATCACAGAAGAAATCTGAATCCATTCGTTTGTAATCAATATTAAGTGAATCGTTAATATAGAGTTATGTGTAGTTTGACTAAAACCATCAATACAAGCATACGTAAATGCATTTTCACTATACCAGTGTTCATCTTATATCTCGTTGATTCACAGTAGCGAAATTGCTTAGTTCTAATTTTTGTGTTTCATACCTTGTATGTTGAGAAAACATACTTTAAGATTGAAGACTTACATTAATGAGGACCTCTTTTGTTTGTGGCCTGGGTTGGGTATTGATTACTATGTGAACTTTTAAATGCTACTGTACTTGATCGTGCTGCACACTGATCTACTCTAAAAAAGGTCCCATATAATACTGAGCTGGAAAGGCGACAATTCTTTGAAAAAACTGGTATCAAACTTATTTGCTATTTCCACTATTTTGGTACTTACAAAATGTTTTCCAATTCGATTTAAATGCTTTGTGTAAAGCCTTTTGCCCAGATTGCTTAAATCTATAAATGAGACGTTACGGAAGTGTTTACAGTATATGAAGCGTATGCACGAACATTTCCTAAATACTGAGAAAAAGATCATTGAAGGTGACTGTTGTCCACGGCAAAGGGCTACGAGGTAAGACATGACATAGACATTTGTTCTGTAATCCAACACATTAGGCGCAAAACACATGAATGCAGAAGTTGTATCTGTTTGTCCTTTCCTTTGTCTATTAGGTTCATCCTGATAAATAAAGGGTCTTTTCATCACAGGATAATTTATAATATTCTAGGAAATTGGAAAGTTTTTGTTCAACACTCAATTCTCTTATATTTACAAACCAATTGTCTGTTGGTTTCTTATGTTCTTCTACATTCTTACATCTTTTACTGACGTATGCTTTTCCACTGTCCCTTAATCGTTTTCACTTTACATCTATCCATTCACTGGGATCACTTTTCCTCTTCTTGCTTCTGTTTTTCGTCAACTTGCATACATCGCTTGGTGACAGCTGTACACTATGATCACACTTATCATCTGACTGTATGACCACTTGTCTTCAAGATACTTAATAAACTTAGTAATACACAGAAGAAAACACCACAGCAACCTCTTGACTAGAATGTGTTCATTATGTATTCAATCATAACATTGTTGTTGCGCTCGTGCAGGAAGCGGTGTAACATAGACGTTTATTCCATGAGTTTTAAAACGAATTTCGCATCACAATTTCTGGAATACTGAAGCCATCTGTTGAGATATGCTCAAACTACTTGCAAATAGTTAGTTGCAAAGGTTACCAAACAACCAAATTATATCACTTTCCATGTTTTTTCCTCCATAAATTTGCATGACCATGTGATCAACACATTGTAGGCCTACTGTAATCACATGGCATTTGTGTTGATTTTTATGTCTATGTTATTGCATTAGTCTTGTCAAGTATTCCTAATAAAATTTGAACAGAACAGACAAGTTTCTCACCTTTATGCCAGATGGTTTCGGAGTGGAAGCATGAAACTGACCTTCCACAATCTCAAACACAAAAATAGACTGAAATTTAGTAAGTGGAATAAGAAATTATAGATTACATATCTTACTAGGGGCCCTTAATTCCTTATAAACTGAACTCACATTAACTATGCTCTCCAGGGTCTCCAGGGCTAGCAGCAGTGCCAGACAATGGATCTAGTGTTTCAAGGGTACCACTTGGAGTTGGTTCTGAAACAGTTTAAATAGCATGTTTTATTGACAAAACAATTTGTATGTATTCTTCAGTACGTACTTTCCTATAGACAAAACTGTCCTAGGCATCACACTGGTAAGGTTACATGAAGTTAGCCACCTCCAAACATGCAACTATTTCTATGATATAAAATTAATTACCTATGATCGTTCCATAATAATGGTCCGAGTCGTAAGGGCTTTCCAGTGTTACATTGTTATCTGAAATAACTTGAAGAATCCTCCTATCCACATTGCATAACTTAGACGATTGAGCAGGCCCGCCCCCTGTCTTATCCCTTTAAGACCTGCACATATATTTTTTTAAATTAATAGTTTTAATGGTTTTAGCTCATTCTTAGACTGTAAATGAATTGTAAAAAAATTATTAAAAAAATTTCAGACATCAGGTAAAGTCCAGGTGCCACCTACACAATTGTGTAGGTCCGGTATTTATGCAGTCATTTTTGGACCAAGGATTTTGATTGCAAATTCCAGGAAAAATGGTTTGATCAAGGAAAAGAATTTAAATTTGGCTTACACAGTTTTATTGCTAACAGTGGAACAAGTTTTCTTGCTAACAGTGGAAAACTTTAAAGCAATTCTTGCTTTTTATCAAACATAAATACACGTTACACTTTTCACAACGCACTCTTGTACGGCTCACACATTTCTCAAGACGACACTTTCTGGCTGTTTTTATGTCATCCACCACTGGCCAGTGTCCTACCGCGTCTGACCTTTTTGTTTGTGGCGGCAGTTTGGCTGGTGGATTGTAGAATTTTGATACTGTGCCTTGACCAGTAACAGCAGCATCAGTCGCTTCTCCAGGTTCTTCTTCATCACTGTCACTGAGCACTGCAGATGATCTCTTTTGACTTGGCAGTTGAACCTCCATAAGGTTCTCTGCTGCATCTAACCGAAAAGAAAGGAGATCTTTTTGACGTTTCTCTTCTATTTTGTTAGCCTTGGCTTCTCGTACATAGAGAAACCAAGAATTGACTGCGGCGAGGTCGACAAAATGGAGAGCGACTTTCCAAGTCCACTTGCGAGTCTTGAACCATGTGCGGTATGCCTCCATTTGTTGGTCGCACAGGTCTACTCCTCCCATGCATCTATTATAATTCTTGACAACGGCTGGACAAGGAACATCTATTTTCTTCTTTTCTTGTTTTGACCATCTCTGAACAGTATCCATTGGATGCCGTCCGGCGCATGTAGATGCCATCACAACTTTTCCTGTATCCTTCCATTCAACCACAGCGATCCCCTTGTCTGAAACGTGCTCAATACTCTCTCCCCTTTGAAGAGCAGTAGGCTTGACGAATGGGATGCCTTTCACCCTGTTTGTCTGGATGGTACCTGTCCCTTCTATCTGCAGCGTTTTCAATTCTTCCAAGAGAGGTATTGTCGTGAAATATCGATCGAAGAACACAAAACTCTGACTTGGTAGGGTCTGTACCAAAGTCAGCACTACCGCTGGTCCTAAGCCCAGCTCCTTGCGGATCAAAGGAGTGCTATCACCCTGGTAGACAACAAAATCTAAGACCATGCCAGATGAAGTAGTCATTACAAAGTTTTTGAGCCCTACAGGACGTGGTTTGTTTTTTACATATTGTTTCACTGGAGCACGTCCAAGGAATGGTATCATCTGCTCGTCGATGGAGTATGTCTTATGATCCCGTGGCAGATTATTGCAAACTGTGTGTACTCTGTCAATGATCGGCTGCACCTTCCACAATCTGTTTTTCTCTGGCGCATCTGGAGGATGTGCTACATCGACAAGATGAAAAACGTTTCTTAACTGTAGAAACCGGTCTCTTGACATGCATCTGACAATAGCTGGAAAACTGTATTCACGTTGCCAATACATTCTGAGTCTAGGATAGCGTATGCAGCCCATTACGAGGTTGATACCAAAAAATCTTTGTAGTTCTGCACTATTGGTATTGAGAGATTTACCAGATGATAATACTGAGTACATGTTTGTGAACATGGCTGCTTTTTCATAGAACTCAGTGTTAAAGTAGTCCTGAAAATACTCAATAGGTGTTCTGACTGTTGGAGGATTCCGAACATCAGCTGGCTTTAGTGGGCTTGGACACGGCTTGCCCTGGAATCTTTTTTTCGTCCACGTACTCTTTCCCCTTTCCTTTTTCTCAGTCGACTCTTGTCCTTCTTCCATCATTTCTTCTTTGTCAGCCATCTGTTGATCCCCTTTTTCTTCTTCATCTTCAACACTTTCTTCATCCAGTTCCTCATCGTCTGCTGCTCTGTCACCATCACCAATGTCTTCAATATCAAACGATTCAGTTGTGTTCAAGTCACCTTCATCAGAAAGGTCACTCAGATCTGACAAATCTTTCTCTAGTAACTCCATAATTTCCTTTTCAGACAAAAAACGTCTTCTACTCATCTAGAATGCAAAGAAAAAAAGACATAAATATCACACATTGAAAAGTCAAATGATGAAATGCATATTTGTTTGACTTTGTAAATGCCTGACCTACACAATTGTGTAGGTCTGTGTTTTTTTGGATATAAATCTTGTTTAATCAACTTTATCAATGCCAAAACTAATATAATTTATTAGTTAAACATATAATAGTCAAAACAAGATCTAAGCAAACACAAATAAATTGCTAATATAAAAAATACGACAGTACTTACTTTTATCTGTTCCCATGCAACCACGTGCTTCACTTATACAAACGAAACTACAGTGTGAGAGTTGCAGCTGAAGACATCTAGCGGTAATATACCGGAACTAGAAGTAGTGCTGGAACCTACACAGAAGTCGTTCGGTATTAACGCTCACGACCGCGGGAAAACAATTTATTTAATTCTACCATTCACCTACACAATTGTGTAGGTAAGGTCTTAAAGGGCTATACAGTTGAACCTTATCATCAGCGTTGGCTCGCCATTGGCTTTTCTTTTAAGATTTTCATATACACTTTTCAAATTCCCAGCTGTCCTTTGGGTAGTACCTGTAAGTTAAAGACAAGCTTAACATAAGTTTACTTTTATAACATTACATATACATCTATAGGCATACATCGTCTATCATGAGTTAACTTACCAGGAACACAGCCAAATTCTTGGGCAATCTTTTCCCAAGTTTTTTATTTGGTTTTGAGGCTCACGCCATCCGTTTTTTTGTTTTCTATTAATCCCTTGTGCTTTTCCACCAGATCCAGTAAGACAAAATTTTCATGGGCACTACAATTTGGGGCCCTTGTTCGTTTAGGTGCTTTGTTTTCAATTGAACTTTCCATCACAAAACCAGTCCAAAACACGATATACAAAACAAAAATGGCCGGCTGGTGATGTTCACTTGATGTTGGAGGGGATGGTCATGGAGAAAACAAGTAATGCAACAGGAACAGTGCACAAAACAAATAACAAATTCCTCTATGGGATGACTTTCTAGCAGAGAAACCGCAATATTTCCAAGCATTAGCAAACCGTGGTATTTTAGCAATGGTGCACAGAGATTTTGAGAATACCCCGGTATTACGTTTACCGCGGTAACAAATCAGCTGAGAAAACCGGAGAATGGTGCACTCAGCCATAAAACTGTCATGTTTCTTCTGTAATACCATCAAGTCATTTCTAAGAACGTTAATTATCTCAAATAGGGAGGCCTCATTATTGTCACTATTGTTTCTAGTACTCTCAACCCCTTTATTATTACCACCCGTAGGTTTTTCCGTACACTTAAAATACACCCGTTCACTGTTTTGATCTGGTAGGTTATCTTTTTGGATGTTTGCACATCTTTGTCACAGGAGTCACAAATAATCCCATTTTTGACAATTTTATTGCACTTTGCACATTTTACATCCCAAACATGATCAGATCCAGAATCACTTCGTCTTATGTTATTCATTGTCGTAGCAGTCATGGTAGCTTACCATAAATGAACTAAAGAACTGGAGAATTGACTACTAATTTCAGTTCTTCCTATTGATTGAGGTTACCGTATTTACCCGATTACAAGACGATCCTGAATATAAGACGACCCCCCTATTTTGAAGAGACTTTTTGAGATTTCTTATTTTCCTGAATGTAAGACGACCCCCTAATTTGAAGAGGCTTTTGGAGAATTTTAATTTTAAAAAATTCTGACAACAAATGGTTTTATTTACATGAATTAAAAATAAATACATAATAGCAAATAGTTTCCTTGGATTTTTTCACTTTCAGCACTTAGTCTGAGGAATCACTGTTTTCTTCATCATCGTCATCACAACCATCATCTTCATCACTGGTCTCATCATCTTCAATTCTATCCATATCGCCATCTTTTCCTTCCTGATTTACCACCCATAAAATATCATCTTCTGAGCCATCCATGGCATTCGATATGCAGTACTTTTTGAATCCTTTCACTATGGATTCACTTGAGATCCTATTCCAGGATCCATTGTCTAAGCATGGGGATTGAGGGCTTCAAATCAAATCAAATCTTTATTTGCAGCAAACTCCTGAGTTCATCAGGAGTATTACAAATGTTCATACAGGTTATATATAGTATTATAAATGAAATATAAAACATTCAAACATACATCAGCACTTCATCAGCTTAAGATTCATCACTAATAAAATCATAAAATTCATTAACACTGTACATAGGGTTATTTAATATAAACTTTTTAATGGCCAATTTGAAACTATGGATCGGCAGCCTTCTCAAGTTGTTAGGTAGAGAATTGAACATCCTAATCGATACATTTTGAGTTTTAACATAATTACAATGAGTTGTGACTATATTGTGTTTACCTCTTGTGTTATAGTTATGACACATACCATGTTCTAGATGAAAATTATAATTTTCTTTTATATACAATAAGCACTGAAAAACAAATAGCCCTGGCAGAGTCATAATTTGAATATTCCTAAAACTATTTCTACAGTGACCATTTAATGGTAAGCCACACATCAACCTAATTGCCCTTTTTTGCAATCTGAACAATTTTAAACTATAAGTTTGATTCCCCCATAACAAAGTCCCATATGATAGGTGGCTGTGAACATGTGCAAAATACACCAGTTTCAAAACATCAAGACTAACGCAGGATCTTAATTTTCTCAGCATATAAATTCCTCTACTCAGTTTGTAAGCTATATTATCCATATGACTATGCCAGTTCAACCTGGAGTCCACCTTAAAACCCAGAAAATTTACAACATCGTTGTTATGATTTTTAACATTTAAGGAGATCCTGAGCTCCTGAATTTTATCCATATTTAGACACAAGAGATTGGCACTACACCAATCTTCAACCATTAAAACTGTGTTACTCAAATCTCTTTCTATTGGCTCACTGATACATATTGCAAAATCATCCGCGAATAAGTACCCCTTGGCTGATGGCCATAATATATTGGGTAAATCATTAATGTAGATGATGAATAAAATAGGCCCTAGAATAGACCCTTGTGGTACTCCATTAAGAACATGTAAATAGTCGGACTCTATATCATTAACATTAACCTTCTGAAACCTCCCTGTTAAGTAAGAGCTTAAAAGTAAAACCACTTTTTTCCAGACCATAGAATTCTAATTTTTTTAACAGTATTTTATGGGATACAGTATCAAATAATAAATAAATAAATAAATTTTTTATTCACCGTTGGTATTTAAAAATACATGGTTTCGTCATCATTTCCTAAGATTAAGTCTAAAACTAGTTATAATACAGAGCATAAAATACTACAGGACAAAATATAAATTAGTTATATATGTTGCAACTGTGAAAGAAACTAAAATTAAGTTAGCCTAGAAGATTTTCTGTACATACACTAAATAAAAGAAATATGCGAGAAACAAGGTAATTGAGGTAGAAATGAGATTGAATAGTCACATGGCAGTTTAGGACTATGAATCACAATCACAAGGCATACATAGAGACTAACAAGAGAAATTGGAGTAGAGAGAGAGAAAGAGTGATATCCTGTAACGGAGGAGAAATTAGTCAAATTATAAATCTTTAAAGGAGGACTGAAAAAATTCGTTTACATTAAAGAATGAGAAATCCTTTAATAGGGAACTTACTTTGTGTTTAAATTTCTTAGGATCTAACTTTTTGAATGAGTTGGGCACTTTGTTATACAGTTTAATGCCTTGATGTGCAATGCTTTTTAGGAATTTAGTGGTTCTATGGTTATTGAGATGTATATCATTAGAGATTCTTGTGTTGTACTTATGGAGATCATGGTTACATTTGAAAAGTTGTTGATTACAATGAATGAAATGAACAGTCTCCAAAATATATAAACATGGTAAAGGCATTATATTAAGCTTTTTAAAAATTGGTTTACTGCTGGTTCTAGTGGGAACATTAACCATGATTTTTAAAATTTTTTTTTGAATTCTAAAAACCTCGATCATTTTTGGAGAGTTACCCCAAAAAATTATACCATAGTTTAGTACCGATTGAATACAACCGAAATAATAGGTTTTAAGTATTCCTATATTTGAGATGTTGCTTAAAATACGAAAGGCATAACATAAAGAAGATAGTTTCCCTTTTAAATAAGAGATATGATCATCCCATGAGAGATTTTTATTTATATAGATACCTAGAAATTTAATTTTGTCAATTTCGGATATCTTTGAGTTTCCAATGCTTACTTCAAGAGAATTATCATTGTCTGTATGACTGTTGAAGTTGATAAAAAAGGTTTTGTCCGAATTTAGAAATAGTTTATTAAGGTTAAGCCAATTAAATAGATTTAGATTTGTTTCGTTTATTTCAGCTTTTAGTTGCATTATATGCTTGTTTATGAAAATTACGTTGGTGTCATCTGCATAGAGAATTGTTTTAAAAGGTGACAGAGAGACAGGTAAATCATTAATGAAGATTAGGAAAAGAAGGGGTCCGAGAATTGAACCTTGAGGAACACCGTGTTCTAATGTAACTTCGTTTGAATAGGAGGAATTTATTTTGACTACCTGTTTTCTGTTGGTCAAATAAGAGGCAAACCATTTATTAGCATGCCCTCTAATTCCGTACTTATCTAATTTATGTAACAAAATTTTGTGATTGACTGTGTCGAAGGCTTTCCGAAGGTCAAGAAATAGTCCAATTACATTAGACTTTTGATCTTTTGCCGATAAGATATCTGTTAAGAAAGAATATAAGGCTCCATTGATTGACAAACCTTTCCTAAAACCAAACTGTGAGGCAGAGAAAATATCACATTTTTCAAGGAAGGGTACTATCCTGTTATACATTGACTTCTCTAAAACTTTTGAAAAAACAGATAAGAGAGAAATTGGTCTGTAATTTTCAATATTATTTCTTTCTCCTTTTTTGAATAAGGGTTTGACTATTGCTTGTTTGAAAATCTCAGGGAAGCAACCCGATGAAAGTGATGAATTACATAATATAGTAATAGGTTTAATTAAATTTTTTGAACAATATTTTAGGACAGTTGAAGGAATTTCATCAAAACCATAAGAGAATTTGTTTTTTAAATCTTTTATTAAACATGATACTTCATTTTCAGTGACTGGCTTTATGAATATTGATTTAGAGTTTAGTAGTGATTCAGGAAAAGATAGAGGGTAATTATTAGCATTTTTTATTAATTTTTTAGTTACTTCTGAGAAGTATGCATTGAATAAATTTGCTATTTGTAGACTATTATTGATTTCATTATTATTGTGTAATATTTTGAGTGGTTCCTTCCTGTTTTTATGAACTCCAGTTTCTCTTTTTACTGTTTGCCAAAGAGCTTTGTTAATATTTTCCGATTGGATAATAACATTTGCATTATGCACGTTTTTGGCTTGGAAGATAACTTTTTTCAAGATTTTGCAGTAAGTGTTGTAATATTCTTTAAAGTGAATGTCGTTTGTAGTCTTATAATAGTGATGCATAATCCTTTTTGTTTTACAGGACTTCCTAATCCCTTTACTAATCCAACTATTGTCCGGACTGTAAGCGTTGTTATTACAGCTGGTTACCCTTTTTTTGGGTATAGCTACCTCAAGGTAGTGCAGGATTGTATCAATGAAATTTTCTGTAATAAGATTGGTGTCTGTTTCCTTAGAGATATCCTCCCAATCCTCTTTACCTAGCAGGAAATTGAAGAAGTTAATATTTTCTTTAGAGTAGCTACGTTTTAAACATACAGATTCAAGAATGGTATGTGGAGAATGTAAATGTAAATTTAGTAGTAACGAGTTGTGATCAGAGATTCCAGAATTCAAATTGAGGGTACTGAAATTATAATTATTTGGGTTAATAAAGAACTGATCTAAACAAGTATGAGAAGTAGATGTTATTCTAGTGGCGGTATTTATGACAGGGTGTAAATTATAAGTTAGAAATAGATTACATAAGTCCACAACATAAGGAGTTTTTAATAAGAAATTTAAGTTGAAATCGCCACAGCTTATAATGGGTAAATTGAGCTTATGTAGCACTGAGAATAAGGATTCTATTTTGTCAAGAAAGATTGGAAGAGATCCATTGGGAGATCTGTACAGTTGCTTTCGATAGATCAAATAATTTAGCCCTTGTTATATTTTTAGACTCAAGTGAGTCCAAAAAGTTTGTATACAGGGACACAGCTGCTTTGATTGTCTCCATTCCTAAACGATACCCATATTGGCAGTTGCTAAAAAGATTATTTTTTTCAAAATAATCAATTAATTGATCATTTAACAATTTTTCAAACACTTTAGATATGATGGGAACTAAGGATATAGGCCTATAACTGTTGCAGTCTGATTTACTTCCCTTCTTATATATTGGAATTACCTTGACAAGTTTTAAAGCATCAGGAAAAACTGATTCTATAATACAACTGTTTATTATATTGGTTAAGACTCCCATCAAAGATTCTTTACCTAGTTTAATCATTAACGCGTTCAGACCACAAACATCAGTACATCTAGGCCTACTAGCTTTTAGATTTCTAATAACTTTTTCCACCTCACAATTACTTACTAATTTAAATTTTAATGAGCAACTTGGTTTTACTCTAGATTCTATGTACTCCAATGCAGTTTTGGTACAATTCTTAGAAGCTACTGCAAGAATAAGTTCATTTATTTTGTCTATGAAAAAGTTGTTGAATTGGTCTGGTGAGAGATTATTCTGAGTCTGTTCTTGCTTAAGTACAGTATTACATTGTTTTTTTATTACATCCCACATGGCCTTACTTTTATTAATTGATGAATTAATTAGGTTATCATTTTCTAAGTGCCTAGTCTGTTTAATTAATGTTCTGAATTGTTTCTTATATCTGATGTATAATTTTTTTGCAGAGTCACTTCTTGTTGTTTGGTAAATATGATAAGACCAGTCACACAATTCCCTGATGTAATTTATTTCCGGACTAACTACCTTATTCCTTCTAGGTAATGTAGTCTTGGTTTTAAGTCTACTGTAAGGAAAAGCTAAATTTATAATTGAATTCAGTGTTTCAATTAATATTTGGGTTTTAGAACACGCAGTAGGTGAAATGTACAAACGGTGCCAATCTATATTACTTAAAATTTCTGAGAAGATTAAATAATGTTTCACTTTCATACTGCGTATTACCTTACTTTTAACAGATTGATTTGCTTTTGTCCTGCTTTTAGATTTGTATGATAGCCTAAGAGCCCAGTGATCTGATACCCATGATTTTATAACATTACATTCAGTTGAGTTTACATCTAAATTGGTGATCATATTGTCAATACATGTACCTCCCTCATGAGTTGCATTTGGCCTAGTTATTGCATTATTACATGCTCCCATACCAAATGAAGTAAATAAATTATTTAGGTCTTTAACTCTCGCACCATCAGCCAGTTTAAAATCTATATTAAAGTCACCACACACTAAGATTTTTGCCTGTTTTTTACTTCTTTAACTTCCCCCCTGGAGTGAGGGCATGGTGTCCTTGAAGAAGCCAGTCACTATAAAGTTGTCGCAGATGATCTTTAAACGGTTTGTTCACAACAACATCCATCACTTGAAGTTGTGAGGTCATGCCACCAGGAATTACTACGAGGTCTGAGTTGCCCTTTGATACCTCATTCTTAACTTCCTCAGTGAGGTGTCCCCTGAAAGAATCCAACACCAACATTTCCCTCCTGTTAAGCAAATAGCCTGGTCTTCTGTTCCAAACCACTTTCAACCAATCTACCATTAGGTCATTCGTCATCCAACCCTTTTCTTGGCATCTGAAGATAAGCCCTGCAGGCTGTTTTTCTTTTGGCATGGTTTTTCTGCGAAGAATAACATAAGGCGGCAGCTTCCTACCATCTGCTAATGCCCCCAGCATGACTGTTATTCGGGCCTTTTCATTACCAGTGCTTCTGATAAGGACACTTTCAGCACCCTTCTCGTCGATCGTAACATTTGACGTCATGTCAAAATAAACAGGCGTCTGATCAGCATTGCCCATTTGGGCTAGCAAATAGTCATGTTGTTTCCTCAATCAAATCACATGACGTTGAAATGCAATTAATTTTTCATCAAACGCCACGGGTAGTCACTGAGCTAGAGTTGTTCTGCGTCGTAGCGTAAGTCCCGCCCTCTTCATCATCCTCACGCACCATCCTGTACTTGCTTTGAACTGCTGGCTGCTTGCTGTGGGGAAATTCCTTCTTATCTCCATTGCCTTCATTCTGATAACTTCACGAGTAATTGGGAAGCCTTCACTTCGTTTCTCCCGCACATACTGTACAACCTGTTGCTCGAGTTCATGAAATCTTCCCTGCTTAGGTCACCTGAAAGTTTTTTGTGTAGAACTGGCATTCTTTAATTTATTTTTCATCTGACGCCACTTACGAACATTAGCTTCGGAGATGCCATATTTTCTTCCTGCTGTACAGTTGTTTGTTTTCCCAGCGTCATTAATGACCATTAACTTAAAGTTAGCGTCATAATGTCTACGTGAACCAGCTGGGAACTGTGAACTAGTGGTTCCTCGTTTCTCAACAGAGTCACGGGGCCTATGGTTTGGATCCATTCTTGATGGCTGTGGAATTAAACTATACAAATTTAACTTTAACAAATCCTAATAATCAGCCGAGCATGGACAATCACATGGAGATTTACCCGCCGCGAAAAGAACACAACGAGATAGAGAACAATGGCCGCATTGGAGCAAGCATGTTTCCGGTCCACCATTACTGCCAACGTGACAATGTTTATCAGTATATTGAATTCGATCAGTTCTTGTAAACACCTCGTGCTTATTACTCTAAAACAAACAGGAAACCTCTATTTAGTAATAGGCTTAGTTAACATCTTCTGTCCATTTCCTTTACGAAAACAATGAGACTAACGCAAATTTATATTGGTATTTTCCCCTATCATATTGGTCACTTCGCTGTAACCATGACGTCATGTTTCTGCTCTGTTGCCATAACTACTAAAGTTTGATTGACTTAATCTGCGAATGTAAGACGACCCCGCATTTTTTAAATGAAGAATTTGGGAAAAAACCTAGTCTTATAATCGGGTAAATATGGTAATGTACACTTGTCAGAGCTCAGTGCACGACACGTCCATCCACAATGACGACTCTTAGTTGCAATAAGAATATATGCTCCTACGTAATTTTAATGTTGATCTACTAACCTTGATCGAATAACGTCTCATCATAAACAATATGAAGCGTTTTACACAGGAGTGCATGATAATGATTAAAATGAGTCAAAGAATAAAAACACTTACATAACTTATGCAGGACTAGTTTCTAGGGAAGCAGCTCTCTTATCCTCAGCTGAAGGTCAACTGGTGCTATACTGGATGATCTGATCTGGATCTAAAGATCATCAGGAAAGAAGGGAGATTGGAATTTGGAATTTATAGAAAAGACACTCACTTGGACAATTACATCAAATATAATAATTATAATCCTAGATCACATCAATTTGCAATATTCCACAGTTTAGCACACAGATTGATTCATGTCCCATTGTCTAAAGCTGAACACTAGAAAGAATATATACAAATAAAGAAGGTCGCAGTTCAGAATGGTTTCAGTATGGAATTCGTCGATAAGATGATCTCCAGACATGTAAAAAGAAAAATGATGAAAGATACCACCACCTTAACAAACACAGGAGACAAGAAACAGATATACAGGGTGTTAATAAATAATACCGAAATATTTTACCTGTATATAGAGGGGACTTAGACAAGCAACTTTTATTAGGAGATTTTTGCTCTATGACGTAAAATGTGTATGCTGCAGGGCTTTAAAGTCATTACAGTTTGGTGCTCATAAGCCAATAATGAAGGTAAATAGGGTTAAAATTTTCATTGAATTGATTTCATGCCTTCTCAGTGATCCATAAAAACCTGATTCTTAATCATTCATCCACCTGCATGTAATAACACAATTTCTGGTTTGGATGCACAAAGATTCATTTGTTCCACTTTGTGCCTTAGCTCTTGTGTTTTAATTCCTGGGAAACAGCACACCTTGTACCCCTTATCTATACATGACTGGCCTGCGAATTTGAGTAAAGAATCCCCCATCACAATTATTTCCTTTTTGGTAGGCCTACTGGTAACACATTTTTTTCAGCACTTGTTCTGTTTAGATCATGGCTTGCATTCTGGGCACTACTGGAGAGAATGTTATTTGTGTTGAGAGTGTGGGTAGAGCTTGGATTATAACTATTTTCTCCGGGTTCAGTAGTGGGTCCATCACCCTCATCAGGGTGTAGGTCTATGAGGTTATGTTCGTCCAATGCAGATAATCTGTTCTGAAGTATGATTGGATTATTGTCATTATTGAGTCTATTTACCGGTGTATTAACTTTTGGGTAGGACCAATTGAAGTTTTGGGTTTCAGGGGTTTGCTTATTGAGTGTTCCTGGGCTATTTGGAGTCCTATTAACCATGTGTCGGTCACCAGATTCCAGTTGTTTGACTTTGTCTTCTAGGCCTTGAAGGTCGTTTTTTAGAAGTTCAATGATAAGTTTTAGGTTATTGTTTTAGTTTGTTAGATCACTGATAATGTCTCTGCTTGTTTCCTGCGAGGACATATTAGTTGTAGGCATGTCGTTAGTGAGGTCAACCGATTCTCCACTTTGGCGGCAAGTCGCGCACATCCATCCACACAGATTTTCCTCTTCTCTAGTTACAGGATATATTTTGCCACATCTAAAATGTACATAGTTGTCACATCCTGTACACAGAACTCCGTTTCTCACATTTTTACTGCACTTTTTACATTTGTAATCCCTTATAACTGAACTGGTTTGCTCTACTACATTATCTGATACTGCCTCGGGCGCCATCTTAAAATTTATGGGATAGGAGGTTACTAGACATAATGGAAGGGCGCTTAATGCGTGAGTATTTTGTCACCATTCTCCCTAGGTACTGGACTGGTATTGGAGGTTATTGGTGGTTATTCAAATGTTTTCTTAAGGCTTGCCTAATACCAAGGATAGTGTTGCGTTGAGTTTCTGGCACTTCACTAAGTAGTGTATTGAGGGCAGTAAATACTTGCGACAACGGTTGTTGTGGTTTGGATGTTGAAGCTGGTAGTCCTCCTTTTAAGAGGTGGTGGTGGCGGCGGAGCCTGTTTATCCGCCATAGTATGGTGGGTGGGATGGTCAAGTTTTTCCATGGATTCGGGAGTTCGTCCCCCTCCTTCTGGATGATGTCCTTCTGGTGTGATGAGCAGTTTTTTGTAACTGGTCTTGTCAAAACCCGGCACCATGTCCAGCACCTTCCTTTTACCTTTAGGGGACACCTTGTCTTGCCCTAAGGGGTCTGCAGTCATGTGGTTGGAGTGGTCTTGCATTGTGATTGTCGTGGAGCATAGGAAATGCTCCTGCTTGACCAAACAGAGCCTCCGTTTGGCTCTGGAGAATAGATGCGTAGGTGGTTTTGCCAAGCGTGATTAACCGGGCCTCATGTCGAGAAACCGATAGATTACGTAGGGTATCTTCTTTAAAATTCGTTGGTCCATATTTTCCACTGAAATATTATAAAATTCATAAAAACACAAGAAAGTAATTCGTAGTCGGTGGATAAAACTCAAACTCACATTAACTATCGTGATGTTTCCGCCTGAACCTCCAGGCCTTCATCAGACGACTGAATGCTAGAAGAGGTTTGTGGTATATCCCGCATCCCCTCCTGCTTGTAGATGTCGTTGCAGTTGACTATGTTGTTGTTGTTGTTGTGGAGAAAATCGGTGTTCCTATAATGTTGGTTAATCCATTCACTCGGTATATTATATTTGTTCTCTTCATCCAATACCATGGGTGTTGGAAACTTTATCGTAGATTTCCCCTCGGTTAGCCTTTTTATGACGCCCAACCACTCATCGCCTAAATCGCCTTCGTAGTTGTTGAGGCATATTTCCTTATTACTAATAATGTTACAAGCCTCATTAATTTTTCTTCTTAGAGGGTCTCTTATAGGTTTTAGAATCTTGGTTTCACCGATATGGTGAAACCAAGATTCTCAGAGAAAGTATTGTTTAAATAACTTTATATATTGATTAAAACATGGCGCCTATAGCTCCCTGGTCTTGTTTCCTGTTTGCATTTTGAAATAGTGTGTTGGTTGTCACTATGTTTGAGTCAAAACCAACTTTGGGGAAACGGTACTTTATGCCTTCCACTGAATAAATAAAAGTCCCTTGCACCAAACATAATATGTCACAACTATAAACAACAAAATAATATTTCATACTAAAAATAAAAAAAAAATAAAAGCCCTTGCACCAAAAATTATATTTCACAATTATAGGAGTGGGAGTGGAAAACTCATGCGCAGCATAAAATACTTTCCCCCCCCCCCAACTTTTTAAAAGAAAGGAATCATGTATCTGCATATGGGTCATATCACATGTTTAAATAACAAGCCTTTGAACAGGGGTAACGTGCTACAGCAAACTGTAAAATCCTACTTCCCTTAAATCTATCCTAATTTTGTCCTCCCACCTATATCTAGGTCTTCCAAGTGGTCTTTTCCCTTCGTGTCTCCCACTCAATACTTTTGTGATATGTCTTTCCTCCCCCATGCACGCAACATGTCCAGCCCATTTCATCAGTGATTTAATTACCCTTGCTATATCCGGTAACGAGTACAGGTTATGAAGCTCGTTGTTATGCAGTTTTCTCCTGTCCCCATTTTTATCTCTCTTAGGCCCAAACATTTTCCTAAGCACCCTGTTTTCAAATACTCTCAGATTATGTTCTGCCTTCACCTTTAACCCTTTCACTGCTAACATGTCATTCACTGTGTAAACTGATGGTGCTGAATTAATTTTAAAATTCCTTTTATAATCATAAATGGACAAATAAATTGTCAGTTTTTTCTGAAACAAGAGGACAGCATACGTTTATTGAAGTTTAGATTGATTTATGCAACCTTGGGATTGCCTGCATTCATCACAACACAGCAGGGTTATAATGCATTTTAATGCTGGTGCAATACATCTCCTGAAATATTAGCTACAGATTTCAGCCCAAAGAGAACTGATTATGTCAAATGCATTGGCAGTGCGAAGCCAAGGTTATTTCTGTGTATTTGGAACGAAAACCCTAAGTGAGACAGTTTTACCTGTATTTTTGTACATGGAAAAATAGAAAGAAAGCTCAAAATGCAACCCATTCGGAAGTGCATAAAACTTAAATGTGGACACCGTATAAAAACGGGATTTTACCCTAGTTTTATCGAAAATTGTAATTTCTTTAAGACCACCTCGAATTACACGGAACTTCGAAATACCGGGGCTCGAATTACCGAGGCTTTACTGTATATGCTGACTCACCTGAAACCACTCCCACGGAAAATTTATATCGTCTATTGCATACAAAGTTGTGCCTAGCACATATGCATCAATAGCACAGCTACCAGTGATGTGCGCTGACGTATATGTGTCTGTAGCAGTGAAAGGGTTAATATATCATGTTCATAATTACTGTATAATCTTGTAAATGCTCAGGTAGAGAGACTGCAGAAGTTGTATTGCTTATACATGGTACAAGCTAAGAGTCTTTCTCATCTTTCCCTCAATCAATTGCCAGAATACCAAAGTAAATAAAACATTATTATAATAATGAACATACGTAAGCTTTTACGGCCGGAGTCATCATGGTCTACAATTTCCGGGCTGTTATGCCGTGGTCCTAGGTTTTTACGACCTGACGTTTCGCTCACGACTGCGGTGAGCATCCTCAGAGGCACTGCTGGAGCGACGTGCTTGTCTAGATGGCCGTTGACGGGAAGAGGAAGACGGACCTCACAGAAAACTGCGCGCCAAACAGTGCCCAGGGAATAAATATGGGAGGAACACAGAACCAGAGCTCAGTCTGTCAACGGCCATCTAGACAAGCACGTCGCTCCAGCAGTGCCTCTGAGGATGCTCACCGCAGTCGTGAGCGAAACGTCAGGTCGTAAAAACCTAGGACCACGGCATAACAGCCCGGAAATTGTAGACCATGATTATTATAATACTTCTCATGTTGTGCCCAACGGGCTCTTAGGTGAGCAAAAACTAACATTTGACTTCAATGCTATTGTAACAACGAAGGAAATCAATATATAACATGAATTTACACACACGGTGGCTTGCAACCACTGTGGATACAGGTGAACGAGGGAAGCTGACCATACTATCTTCTGCATATCACCAGTAGAGTCTTGTGGATTAAAACGAGTGTGTGCTGCAAATACTATCTCATATAGCCAACTTGAAATATTAAAAAATGATTAGTAGCCCTACAATTACTGCCTCATAGTGAAGTCCAGCATTCCTTCTTACTGCAGACGTTATCAATAACTCATGTTGAATCCATCCATGTTTGCATTCATTTTCTCTGTATAGAAAGGATTGGAGCAGCTGTAAGACACTGCAACAAAATTAATACACTTTGACATCGTGGATGTTTCTTCAATTTCCTCGTTGAAAATATTTGAGGCAATATGTTTTTATTTGATGTTGAAGTGTCTCTCGGTATTAATTTTGTTGCAGAGTCCTTGGTTTGCTGAACTGCCTTCATTAGACCCGGCATAGTGACTCCCACACTCTTGACAAACAAACATTTTTACACGATAAAACTATCAGAAACATATTTAAAAAATGATGGAACATATACAGTGAAGCAACTATAATATAATAATTACAATTTGAGTTGAACTTAGACACTTATGCTTCACTTACCAACTTTTTGGTAGAACATGTTTCAAGGACCCTTGTCCCCATCCTCGGCTACGTGTCCAACTGACAAATCCTGCTTTTGAAGGTCATGAAGTGTCCCTGGTGGTGGTTTTATGAACTTCTTGATGAGGTTCTCATCCTCTGGTATTTCGAAATTCATGAGATTACTATCAAATTTTTGTATGTAGATCCTCTCCCAGATGTCCAGTTCTTTTGGTTTGCTTACTGATTTTAACAATTTTGGTTCTCTACAAATTCTGTGGTCATTTTCCCAAGAATGCATTGCAACAGCCGATTTTTCCAACTGACAATTTTTAAGGTTTCTCATGTGTTCTTTAAATCTAGTCTCAACATTTCTTTTTGTTTTTCCTATATAAATCTTGCTGCAGTTAGTACAATTTATCTGATAGATCCCTGATTTCTTTCCAGTAGGTATATCATCATTCTGTTTGGATTTCAAATTTTTTATGCTGAATCTGTTGTGAGTGGCCAAAGTTATGTTATGATCCTTGAATATTTTTTGAAATTTCGGTGTTGCTCAGGGGTGGTGAGTGAACCTTTTGAACTTTGTTTTTTCTCTTTCGGTAGACAGTGTAGTAATTTTTCTTATATCTTTCTGTTTTTCAAATTTGGCTATTTTTTAATCTATTAGTCTTTTGTCGAAGCCATTCATTTTAGCAGTTACTAATATGTGATTGTATTCATTATTGTATTCTTTAACTGTAAGGGGAATGTTCACCAATCTGTGGGTCAGGCTATTGGACACTGCATGCTTATGTGGTATGGGGTTATGGCTATCTGCTTTGATGTAGTTTTCTGTATGAGTGGGTTTCCTGAATATTCCAAATTCTAATTTGCCATCTGTTCTTTTTATCTTCAAATCCAAAAAATTAAGTGTTTTTTCTTTCTCAATCTCGACTGTGAATTTTACAGAATTTTCTTGTAGATTTAATAGTTTGAGTGCATCATCAATTTGCTTTTCACTGACCACAGCAAAGATGTCATCCACATATCTATACCAATGTTTGAAAATGTATGGGAAAGACTCTGTCATGTGAGTTTCAAAGTGACTCATGAAAAGGTTTGCTAGAAATGGTGATAAAGGATTGCCCATCGCTAAGCCTGATTCTTGCTGGTATAGTTTATCATTGAAAGAAAAGAAATTCTGATCTATGCAGACTTTTGTGAGTTTTTCATATTCTTCTATTGTATCCTTTTCTAAGCCTATATCTTTCAGCCAATTTTGCAGGTAAGTCATTACTTTGTCTTTTGGTATGCTGGGGAACCAAGATTTTACATCGAAAGAAACCAGTCTGTCTTAAGGAAGCAGTTCTATGTCTTCAATTTTTTCTATTAATTCTAAAGAGTTTTTTATGCTGCGGGTCTTGAAATCAGGTAATGTTTGAAATTTCTGAGTCAACCATTTTGCCACATAATAAGTAGGTGTATTAATGTTGTTGATAATAGGCCTCATTTGGTTCCCAACTTTATGAATTTTTGGTAGGCCATATATTCGTCCTAAAGTAGGGTTATGTGATTTCAATCTGTATCTCTCTTGTTTTGTGATGATTTTACATCCTTTCAATACCTCATCTACTGCTTTGATGCTTTTATTTAATGGGTTTGATCTCAATTCCTTAAATTCATTGCTTTCTAATAAAGTTTGCATTCTTTGTGTATAATCTTCCTGGTCTAATATAACTATCTTATTCCCTTTGTCTGCCTTTGTATATACCACTCCCTTCTTATTCAGTGAATTTAATAATTTTTTGTGGGTGTTCTTTCCGAATTTCGTCTTTTCAATCTCTTCTAGAATTGGTTCACATTTCTTCCTTACAATAGTTTTGTCAATCTCACTTAGGTCATCTATTGCAATTTCTATGTCAGCTACAAAATCGTCAATATTATTCGAAAAACCTACACAAGTTTTTAGTCCTTTGTTTAATAGTTCTATTTCCCCTTTTGTGAAGGTTTCTTTTGATAGATTTACCACATTATCAATAGGATTACTATGTTCAGTAGTCTCTTTTGAGGTTATGTTTCGAATTTTTTCTGTTTTGTTGTTGCTTTGTTTGGAGGTTATGTTAGGACTTCTTTCATCAAATTGACAAAGGCTCTTTATCTTGGATTTCTGTTTTGTTATCTTTTTGTTTATTCTGAAGCTAATAAATTGAAACATGTTGGTTTCCAGGTTATCCCATATCTGTTTACCTAATTTTTTGGTCAATTTCAAATGTAAGCTGTACAATTTTAGATCCAAACTAGCCAACTTTTGATAATGTTTTGATTTTTCTATTTCAATTACCTTTTTTTCGGTGGCTATTTGTCCTCGGCTGTTGTTATTAAATTTTACTGTTTTTCTCACGAAATTAGGGCAAACTTTCTTTACAGGCTTTCATGTAAAAATAAAATTATTGCGATATCTTTGCACGTCTTTTTTTAATTCCAAAACGGTACTTACTTAAAAAACACGCCTCGTACATTTCAGTCTGAATATGGATCTGTTCATTTTTTCCTTGTGCTAACATGTCATCATCTGAGCCAGATAAGACATTATCACTGGAATCATCACAGATGATGTCATCTTCCTCAGTTTCAGTTTCTGGAAGCACGATTTTGGCTTTCTGTCTTTCTTGAGGTGGATTCATCTTGTTCTTTTCATTTCCTTCGTTCTCTTTTTCTTTCTTCTTTGCCTCATGGATAAGCCAATTTTTCTCCTTTTCAGTTTTCTCCTTTCCATTTTTCATGCAGTATTTCTTCCATTCACTGGAGGTAATTACGGATGGTACTTTTTCAGTCTTCCTCTTACTTCTTGTAGGCTTTTCATGTTTTTCATGCCAAAACTTCTAGGGGATGTCACTGATGACTGACCTGCAGGGTATGTCACTGATGTTGATGGATCCACAGGGAATCTCACACATGTTGATGGATCCTCAGGGAATCCTACAGATGTTGATGGATCAGCAGGTGACATTACTGATACCAAAGGCGGTGACAAGTTATGCGAGTCTAGTGGAGAGGCTTCATGTTTCATAGGCTTCCAGATATTAAACAGATCTCTTGCACATTCTTCTCCATTCCATTCTCTAGACTCTTTGATGCAAGCCTCAAAATCTGATAGTTTTGGTGGCAAAATCAGATTTTACCATCTTTAAATGGATTCTCTCTATGTGTATTGGTCACAATTCTTCTTACGGTAGATAACAGGTCTTCCTTAATAAGCGGGAAGCCAACCTTTCCTATGTCATATATCCACAGCACTAATTTGTTTTCTTCCTCAGATAGTACAGATGATGGGTCCATTTTTATCTTGGCACAATTTCCCTCTTTGACCTTTCGCAATAGTGTCACATGAGGCACACTGAATGCTTTACTGGCACCCGCAAAAGACATTTCCTTATTCTTCACAGCCTCGACTGCCTTTTCCATATCTTCTTCTTTATACTTAAAGAAGGGTCTCTTGCCTGAACAAGCCATTCTTAGTACAACACAGACAATATATAAAAAGAAACGAGTGTAATTGGAATATATACGCCATAAAGCCAGATCTCTCCAATAATGGACACCCATAGTGCCTGTATTGGACACCCCCTGTCCACTACTGGATTTTATGCTTATTTTCAAAAATCATTTCAATGGCATTATAAATACCCTATTGGGCTCTATATCTACCCTCCCTGACAAACATTTCAAGAAATCTAGTAATGGACACCCCATGTCCATTATTGGAAAATATGATAAATTACAAACCAATAATGGACATGTGTTCTAAAACACATGTCTGGTTTTTAAAAACAAATTGGTTGACTTTACACACTTAAGACTTCACTTTTTACCTGTTTTTTGCAGGACGATCGTTTCGCGGGCTTTTCCCACATTTTCAACTGCCAGTCAACTGTCGGATTTCCGTTTAGAGCATCCCTATGTGCCCTCTGGTGTAGGCTTCACAAACTTCTTGATCAAATTTTCTTCTTCCGGTATTTCAAAGTTCATTAACCTGTCATCAAATTTTCTCATAAAAATCTTCTCCCAAATCTCCAAATCTTTATGTTTATTAACTGATTTTAATAATTTTGGCTCACTACAAATGTGGTGATTGCTGTTCCAACAGTGGGATGCAACTGCTGACTTTTCTATTTGGCAATTTTTCAAATTTCTCTTGTGTTCCTTGAACCTAATGTCAATATTTCTTTTTGTTTTCCCAATATATGTCTTATTGCATTCTGAACAATTTATCTGGTAAATTCCCGGCTTTTTCCCATTAGGTATTTTATCCATATGTTTGGTTTTTATTAGGTTTTTTATGCTGTACTTATTTTTTGAAGCCAAAGTTATATTGTAGTCTTTGAATATTTTTTGAAATTTTTCTGTAGCCCATGGGTGGTATGTGAAATTTTTGAATTTTGTTCTTTCCTTCCCAGCTGATAAAGTTGTGATTGATTTTAACTCTTTTTGCTTTTTGAAGTTTTTTATTTTCCTGTCAATTAGTTTTTTACTGAAACCATTACTTTCTGCAGTCTTCTGAATTTGTAAATACTCTTGTTCATATGCTTCTTTTGTTAATGGGAGATTGACCAGTCTATGTGTTAGGCTGTTGATTACCGCATGTTTGTGTGGTCTTGGATTGTAACCATCAGCTTTTATGTAGTTGTCTGTATGTGTTTCTTTTCTGCTGATACCAAATTCCAATTTATGTTCCTTTCTGATAATTTTGAGATCTAAGTAGTTCAATATGTTGTTAACTTCTGTTTCCATTGTGAAATTTATGGTACTTTCTTGGATGTTTAATAATTTTAGTGCGTCTTCAATTTGCTTTTCATTTGTTACTGCAAATACATCATCTACGTATCGATGCCACTGTTTGAATATGTGTGGAAAAGATTGAGTCAATTTGGTTTCAAAATAGCTCATAGCAAAAGAAGCATATGAACAAGAGTATTTACAAATTCAGAAGACTGCAGAAAGTAATGGTTTCAGTAAAAAACTAATTGACAGGAAAATAAAAAACTTCAAAAAGCAAAAAGAGTTAAAATCAATCACAACTTTATCAGCTGGGAAGGAAAGAACAAAATTCAAAAATTTCACATACCACCCATGGGCTACAGAAAAATTTCAAAAAATATTCAAAGACTACAATATAACTTTGGCTTCAAAAAATTAGTACAGCATAAAAAACCTAATAAAAACCAAACATATGGATAAAATACCTAATGGGAAAAAGCCGGGAATTTACCAGATAAATTGTTCAGAATGCAATAAGACATATATTGGGAAAACAAAAAGAAATATTGACATTAGGTTCAAGGAACACAAGAGAAATTTGAAAAATTGCCAAATAGAAAAGTCAGCAGTTGCATCCCACTGTTGGAACAGCAATCACCACATTTGTAGTGAGCCAAAATTATTAAAATCAGTTAATAAACATAAAGATTTGGAGATTTGGGAGAAGATTTTTATGAGAAAATTTGATGACAGGTTAATGAACTTTGAAATACCGGAAGAAGAAAATTTGATCAAGAAGTTTGTGAAGCCTACACCAGAGGGCACATAGGGATGCTCTAAACGGAAATCCGACAGTTGACTGGCAGTTGAAAATGTGGGAAAAGCCCGCGAAACGATCGTCCTGCAAAAAACAGGTAAAAAGTGAAGTCTTAAGTGTGTAAAGTCAACCAATTTGTTTTTAAAAACATAGTATAGTGCTTCACTGTTAAAAAGTTCCACCAAGATACTGTTTATTAACATGTCTGGTATTAATTATGCATAAATATAATTTTTATAATGTACTTCAAGTCTTAATTAAAGCAGTACTAAAAATACTTACAACTTTTGTTAAAGGATACCTTGTGAAAAAATGGATTCTTTGTCAATGTCCTTAAAAAATTCCTTTACTCTTTCCTCCAACAAGTGGATGCTGCATACAGTCATCACAAGAAACCAAGCCTGTGAAAACACTTGACCTCTTGTGGCAGTTTTCAGTACATGTACATCTTTGTAATAGTACTGCCTGTCACCAGATGGACAACCAATGCAGAATTTGACTTTGAACTCCTATTATAACAAAAGTAATGTCAACCTGTCCATTACTGGTTACATGTCCATTACTGGGGGTATCACCCTACATCTATAGGCATACATCGTCTATCATGAGTTAACTTACCAGGAACACAGCCAAATTCTTGGGCAATCTTTTCCCAAGTTTTTTCTTTGGTTTTGAGGCTCACGCCTTCCGTTTTTTTGTTTTCTATTATTTCCTTGTGCTTTTCCACCAGATCCAGTAAGACAAAATGTTCATGGGCACTACAATTTGGTGCCCTTGTTCGTTTAGGTGCTTTGTTTTCAATTGAACTTTCCATCACAAAACCAGTCCAAAACACGATATACAAAACAAAAATGGTCGGCTGGTGATGTTCACGTGATGTTGGAGGGGATGGTCATGGAGAAAACAAGTAATGCAACAGGAACAGTGCACAAAACAAATAACAAATTCCTCTATGGGATGACTTTCTAGCAGAGAAACCGCAATATTTCCAAGCATTAGCAAACCGTGGTATTTTAGCAATGGTGCACAGAGATTTTGAGAATACCCCAGTATTACGTTTACCGCGGTAACAAAATGGCTGAGAAAACCATAGAGTGGTGCACTCGGCCATGAATGGAGTTCTTTCTGCCTCTTCTTAGCCTTCTTTCCTTTTGTTTTTGGAAAGCTTTTTTTGTCTCATTTATGGTAACTTTGTATTATTTCCCATTGTTGTGGTAGTTTTTCAAATTAATTTCTAAGGGTTCTCCCGTGCCTGATGTAGAGCTTCCAGGGCTTCTCTGTGGGCCCTGTAGCAAACCTTATTAAACCATCTTTTCGCTTTTCTTGTTTGTGATGGCAGCCTAACCGCTAGCATGACCAGGCTTTCAAGGCTTGTTATTACACCGTCCGGGTCGCCTGCCGATATCAGTTTGTGTCTGTGTCCTGTTGTCTTATCATAGCTGGGTCTATTTTCAAAGATACTTTCTGAACAGTTTTGCTCTTCTGCATTTTTTTTTTTTTTTTTAATATTTCGAAAATAGTCTTTATTGGCAGATGTCTTCTGAGTGCCTCTTCAATGGTGTTTTGTCTTACTGCTTTTAACTGCATGTTGATGAATACCAAATCTATTGCACTCTATCCATTATGGTACAGATATGTCACCATATTTCTGTCATTGATAAGGGTGAGTCACTTTCCTTCAAGAAAATCCAGCTTCAGAGTTGTCCTTATACATTCTTTATCTAAACGGCAATTCAAGTCCCCGGCTAGAGTAATTGTCTCATTGAGAGGTGTTTTTGCGAGAGCATTTGATATTTCTTCTATTATTTCTGTGGATGACTTGTCTGGCTGGAAATATACGCACAAGATTATGCAGTGTCTTGTGTTTATCATGAGGATGTTGTCTGTGCTGTGTAGTGACTTTAATGGCATTAGCATAGGTTTGAGGAGGCATGTGATACCTCTCTCTCCTTGTTTTGCTATCTGTTAATTGTATAAGCATTCGCTGCTGCCCATTCTGAGGTCAGGATAGTTTCTGTCAGAATAACTATATCATAATTATCGAATAACCCATCTGGCATTACTGTTGTACCACTTGTGAGCCCTTCTATGTTCCAAAGAAGTGTCCTTATTCTTCTATCTCCATTCTTCACTTTCTCTGTTGCTGGATTACTCCAGATCAATCCCTTTATCTTGTCCCCGGTATGGGGCTCAAAAGGACCTTTTGGCCGGAAGTCTACTTTCTCTGTCTGTTCTAGGTATTGGTAAGGGATTCCTAGCTTGAACGCATGATTTGTTCCAATGGTCCTCAGGTTATGTTCCCTCAATTCCTTTCTTAGATAGGAAGTTTGTCATCTTCTCACAGGCAGCCTACATAAATCCAGGTGGTTCTTTTGCCGCCTGTAATAGTGAGTCTGGTGAGTCGTCTGTGCCTGTAGTAATTCCGACCTTTTTTTCTGTTTTGTTATCTTCTGCATGGTCTTCTCGATCTACTCTCCGTTGTATTACTGAGACACTCTCTTTTAGTCCAGGTTGGCTTTCCTTGAGGTTCTTCTCTTGCTGCTTTTGCATATGTTACTTCCTCGTTGGGGTCCCTGGCTTCCTGGTTCAAGGACCTGCTTTTATGTAAGTCTGCAGTCGTTTTCTTGATACTTTCGAGCTCCAGATGTATGTTCTCTTCAGCTCTTTTACTATCTGCATTTTGTTCTTCCATCTAGTTCTTAGAAGAGCTGAGTCCTCTTTTTCATTCTTTTTCTCCTTTCCTTCTTTCGGGCTTGTACAGATTTGGCATTTGCCCGTCCGTACTAATTTTTACCATCCCAATGGGAAAAACTGATAAATACCGGGATAAGTTGAGCGTTTTTTCAAAAGCAGATAACTGCAGGTTTTGACAAAATTGAGATATATATATTGTTTCGTATAGTTTAAGTAGCTGCCTTTCCAATGGTTATACTGGTTCTTTCATATTCCGATATCTATTCCACTCAGAAATGGTAGAAAAACAATAGTTTTTGCAAAATCTGATATCTACGGTTAAGGTGTTCTAACAAACTCCAATACCTGTGGCGAATAAAGGATAGGTAAATTTTTTCATGTGGCAACACTGACCATTGCATTAATCGTTGGTACCTAGTCATAGTTACATGCCACATGTTCGAGTATTTGAGAGAATAGAGAAGGATTAGAGGATTAAAGAAGACATTATTTCTCCTCAACTGCGACATAATGAGGAAACATGTAAAGGTTCAAATGCTTGGTCAAGGCTGGAAAATACGGGATTTTAAGAAGGCTTCAAGTTTGGCTTTGAGATCCAAATTGTCATTTTATATTTCGGCAGCAACACTATTCTTGTGCTACAAAGGAAAATGTTAAAGGGGAATGTAAAAGAAGTGCTTCTTTTGACCTACTTATTTTGGATCAGACATTGAAAATCAAGTGCTAAAAAAAGATGCTAAAGACTTAAAAGTGTTTGTAGAAAAAAATGAATTTCCCAAAGTAAACCATGTATCAGAAAAAACGGGATTTTGAAAAACTAATGTACTTTTTAGTCCCTGATAATTCCAAAGCATTTTATGCAGATGTGATGGCTGCAACAAATAAATGAACGGAACGCTTTTAGTAGGCTACGTACGAGGCGCATCCTTAAAGTAAGTTTTCCAGGAGCTGTTTACAGAAACAAAACACATTTTCATGGACATGTATATTCCAATAGATACAGGAAGTCTTCAGCTATTTTTCAACAAATTCGCCACCGGAATTGAAACATTTGTCATACCGTGGAACCAGATTTTGAATACGTGTGTTATACAAGTCTGCCCTCAGGGATTTTAACCACTGTGTGACAAACATTTCCTCCTCTATTTAATTCACTGTCATTTCTTGAGGTGTAGGAAAAGATGGAAATCACTGGGAGTGAGATCCAGGCTGTAGGGTGGATGTTTAAACACCTCCTAGCTAGTCTCCTGCAGAAGTTCGGCTGGGAGGTGTTTAAACATTCACCCTAAAGCCTGGACCTCGCTCCCAGTGATCTCCTTCTTTCCCTACACCTCATGAAATGAAAAAGATTGACAGAGAGGCGAAGGTGGTTGTCACACAGTGGTTCCAATCGCAGGCAGAAAACTTCTATGACACAGGTATTCAAAAGTTGGTCCCACAGTATGACAAATGTTTCAATTCCGGTGGCGAATATGTTGAAAAATAGCTGAACATTTCCTGTGTCTGTTGCAATAAATATTTCCTTGAAATTTTGTTTTGTTTCTGTAAACGGCTCCAGGGAAACTTACTTTATGAATGTCCCTCGTAACAATAGATTTATAGTTAAAACTGTTTTGAAATCAATATTCAGATTTATTCTGGGTCTTTCATCAACAATCACTTGTTTTTAAGTATCTCTAGGGGGATGGCTGATTTCCTTCCACTGGCTTGTACCATCACGTGATCTGAGCCTGTTTAAGGTTTGATACAGAAATAATTATGACGTAAGGGAATTCTTTCACTAAACATACAAATGAATAGTACTTTAATAAGTAATTAGTTTTGATAGGATTACTTTCCGTATTTATTTTACTTCATTCATTATTTGTAATGTACGATTTAATTATTATATTTTTATGCTTAAGCACATTTTGCTGAGAAACCCGCCTTATGATTTCAAAGGGAATATTAGGCCTAATTGGGGAACTTTTCAGGTAAAAATGGTGAATTTGCAGACAAATGAGAATGTGATATTAACAAACTACAGCGTTTCACTGTCTGAAAAGACTGTATAGAAGTGAAGAGGAAGGACTTCACTGGTTTATTGCTATGGGAATACCGAGTTTCCCAAACCTCCAGCAGAAGGAAAAAAAAAAATATATATATATATATATATATAATTTAATTTACTATATATATTAGAATAGGGTATAATAGGCCAATAGATGTGTGCCCTGGAAACAACCATAAAATGATGGTGTAATAATAATACTTCGCTAATGTTTATTTAGAAATCAGTTTGTTTAAACAATAACTAAAATTCACAATTTGTAAGTTTTTCGTTGTTAAACGCCCCTTAACTCTAAGCGGTCTCTCAGACATCATGTCGATTTTAACATAAGGTTAACAGAATATTCACATTCATAGTTTAAGTTTAAGAGAAAAATGAAAAGATTGGAATTGTTGATGTTTTAGATATATTTACAATTTCATGTACTTCTTGGGGGGTTATATTGCAAAAAGCAAGGCAAGGTCTTTCATGGTCAGAAATATAACTACAGTTCTGTTTCATAAGATCCATAGCTGTTACATTAGGCACCAAGACGTTGTCATGAATCTCTGATACTGAATCCAGAAAGAAGTTGTTCATTTCATCAGGTGTAATCGGAAAAGGGTCCCTATGCTTTTGCCCCTGGACAGATTTGATTATTTGCCATGCCCCTTTACACTTGTTACTAGAGGACTCTATTTTCAAGGAAGTGTATGCCTTCTTCGCATTATTAACTAATTGCTTGTAGGTCTTTCTAAAATCTAAAAAAGCTTTCTTTGATACTTCTGAATTATTTCTTTTGGTTATATCTAGAAATAGCAATAATCTTTTCTTAATTTGTGCTAGTTAGGCATGTACCATATTTTTTATTCAGGCCTATTTTTTCCATTCATCAGGCCTTTTACTACACATTTCCTTTCTGGAATACAGTTGTTAAAATGATAAAGTATAATGTTTAAAAATGTATTGAAAGCTTGTTCAGAATTAAAAAACTGTGCATCATTAATGGATTTATCCCAGTCTACGCTTAGAAGTGAATTTGTATATTGTAGTAAATTGTCGTTAGTTACTGGCCTGGAGACAACAGTTTTCAATACCAAAGCTGACTTTCCCCTTATAAATAGATCAATTAAATACACCCACACGCAATCATGCTCAGAAAAGGGGAATACTGTTACATCACATGCAATTTTTGCCTGCTCAATGTTTGAAGAAATATTGTCCAGGCATGCCCTTCCTCTGGTTGGTTTTATATTGTGAAAAGTTAAATTATGGTGTCTCAAAAACATTTTTAAAATCTTGAACTGTAATTTTTTCTGTTGTCAGATCAAAATCGGAGTTCAAATCTCCCCCAAGAACATAATTAAAATTACAAAAGCTAGGTTGGAAAGATAGACAAGCATTTCATCAGCCTTTTCTAAAAATATTTGAGCATTAGAAATATTACAATTACAATTACAATTAAATCCAAATGAACAAATGCTAAGCCTGTTGCTTCAAAATCAAACTCTTTACAGATGTGGTCGAGGTTTATTGTGCTACATTTAAACAAAAATTCATTTTTTACAAAAATACACACACCACCATGTATATGGTGCTTTCTATCAAAACTGCTTTTTAGTGTAAAGTCATCATATTTGATAAAAGATATTTGGTCACTTGAACACCAATGTTCACTCACACAAAGAACATCAAGGTTATTGACAAGACCATAATTATTTAAAACTACATTCTTTTTATTCATACCTTGTACCTTTAAATTAAAAACGGGCCTGTTGGACTGTTTTACATTGGAAATTACTTGGGCATGTTTTTATCAAAAGATTTAATCCCATTAACATTAAGCCCAGACGTGTGTTATTTAATCTAAAAAAGGTGCTTTTATTGGAATAGGAGAAGAACGTTTAAAATTTAAGAGGTTACTTGTTATACATTCAACTATTCTATCACTATTGTACCTTTTTTCAAGTTGATTTAAATGAAGACCATGCTTTGTATGAAACCTTCTCCCTATCTTACTTAAAACAATAAAAGTACAATGTGGAAACAGATTACACACCTTTTTCATGTCTGTGTTGGTCTTCTCTATTTCTTTATTAATGCGGGACCAGTCGACCATGTCACAGCAGTGTGGAATTGAGAACACAACATTCGTGTCGTAAAGGGCCCCTAGTCTTCTTTTTAGAGCTACAAGAACATCTTTCGCTTCATTCTGACTGACATCATTGGATCCTGCTTGTATTACTAAAAAGTCTTTTTTGCTGAGGTCTTTACACCTCTCTGGTATTATGTTTTGAAATTTGGCTCCCCGTTTCACAACTGAAGTGATAGTAAAATCTCATTCGTATACATTTCTCCCCTGACTTTCTGCATAATGATGAACCTTAATTTTGTGCTTATGTTGGGGTAACCTAGGTCTGTGCTGACTCATGTTAACAACTTTGACTTTGTTATTTCTAATGGGCCTAGTTGAAGTGTACTGTGACATTGATGTAGATTTAGGATCAGGCCTTTGTTTAGCAGTAATGGAGCCACACAAGGATAATTCGTGCATTGCTTGTGTGTTTTCTTTTCCCTCTTCTTTTTATGTCAACAGTAGGAGTTGACAGAGTGCTGCAATCTAATGCGTCATCATCCGCATTTCTAACCGTTTCAAAGCAAGCAAAATGGTTGTGTCTTCCGTGTCCAAAGTGCTTAGTGAACGAGTTGTGTTTAAACAAGGTCGTAAAGGCCTTGAAACAATGTGGTGGTCCTGTCTTAGTTTCCAGATTCATGGGTTGATGGTTAAGTTTGGTAATTTCCTCTTCTTTTGGACACATTTCTGCAAGAATAACGTTTTGTTTTCTCTCCGCTTCACATCGATCTTGTAGTTCATGTAAGTTAGCTTGTAGAGACTCTCCTTTTGACATTGTGTTTGATCTTATTATGGAACACTTATCACCAGGGCCCAGATTCTGATGACCTAAAATTGTTTGAAAAATGACCTATAAAATGACCCTAAATTTTAAAGAAAATGACCTAATAATTATAAAAAATGACCTAAAAACTGGTATTTTATTTATAAAAAAATTATTATTGTACACACAAAGTTATAGACTAGTTTGTACATAATTATAAAAACTGTAAATAACTGTAATGTTGTGAATGTTCTTTTCTCACGGAAATTTATACTTGCACTGAGGCACTGGCGAGTCAAAATTCAGCACTTTTTTTGTGGTCTGCCGGATTATATTGTTGTTTATTGAGGGTAAACAGTAGTTTGCACTCTCAAATCCAAGCAGGTGGCCAAGTCAATCTCATAACAATAGTAATATAATACAAAATTTTAGCGTTTCTTTGATTCTCATTTCCGACTGAGACATGACAACACTTTTCCTTCTTGCATTGAACAAACAACACTTCAAAGAGAGAACCGCTAGCGACGAAAAAAGTTAATACACTCAATGTAAATGCATGAAAATTAGTAAATAAGGAAGCAAATGACATGAAAATGACAAAATAATTATGTAAAACTGAAATAAATGCCCTAAAAATATAAAATTGCATAAAATGACAAAAAATGACCTAATAAAAATGTATTTCTATAGAGTCCATGATTAGGATTTATCTACAAGTTGGCAATCTCTATGCAGCGTCAATAAAAAGATGACATGCCATTAGAATCTGAGCCCTGCTTATCACTAGACTTCGGACTTTTAGGTCGCTAAAATGCTATTTTAGGTACCTAAAATAGGCTCTAAAAATTGGTAAATAGGTTCTAAAAATCGTAAAATAGTCTCTTATAAAATCGTTAAGTTGCCAATTTTCTGAAATATCTCAATTAAAATGCAGAATATTATATTTATTGAAGTCACCATTAATCAATAATTATGATAAAACACAGTTATAGGCCTATGGTACACAGAATTATATAGACCTATTACTAGGGCCTGTCTTACTACCGTAACAGTGAAAACCTAATCCCTGCGCCCAGAAGCCACGCACGCTAGCATATTCAACCCCTAGTGGTTCAGAGAACTACTTTTTGTTTGTTTGTTTGTTTGTTTGTTACTGGATGTGGGAGTCGGGAGAAAAGCACTACATTTTCTTGGGAATTCCAAGGAATTTTTCTAATGAAGACGAAAGATTCCTTACTATTTAATCACGTCATAAATGTGGTATGTACTGCACATTCCGAGCTAAAAATTTAGTACGAACTGAAAATAAATGCTAGAATTTATAACAAAAATAACTTATTTTGAACTTTAGAGGAAAAACAAGCAAAAAAGGCAATAGTAGGCTCTAACGTAAAAATAGGCTGTTTTAGGTCCTATAAAAGTATCAGTTTTAGGCATAGTCACTTATGAAACATGTATATACAAGTTTTCGTCCATATATCACTTAAGGATCAAAATAGGTTTTTACCTAAAATCCGAAGTCTACTTATCGCACACCCACTCTTCGTCAGATATTGAGAGTCTAGCATAATCTTCATTATCAATCCCAACACATTCCAGTTCACACTGAATTGCTTCACTGTCCTCTTTAACAACTCTATGGCAAACACCACATTTAGGGGTTTTAAGCCTATTGTCCTTTTTTAAGAATCGTTAAAATTAATTGTCAATATGAGTATCTGGTTTAAATAATTATTATCATCTTCTTTATGTCTTCCTGACAACAATTGTATTCACATCACTGCGACATCTTGGCAAAGCAGGAGCTGTACTAGAACACGTCCGCACTCTACTACGTCTCACTAATCTCTTCGAGAGGTCATTGTTTTAGGAGTAATCCAAGCCCAAAGAAGTACTGGTCGCTCTTGATCTCGTATGCAAGGGTACAACAGAATCTCTAAAATTGACTTCCAATTTAGATCAGTGGAGTCAAACCAACTGAGAATATTTGTGGAAACTAATCACTTCCTGGTACTAGGTGAACATGAGTTACATCATTCTTAAGAAATAACTACAATGGAATACAGGCAGTGTGCGATTTGTCACTTTACCAGAATTAAAATTTAAAATATTAAATCATGTGATGGTTCAAGCCAGTGCGGGGGTAACAACCTCACACATGATTATTTCCGTTAGTAGTAATGAATAATCCATCTTTCACGAAGAAACCATAAGGTTACCATCGACAGTCAAAATCTTTTCTCAGATTTTTTTTATCTCCGTTAGTTTCAAACTATCTCTCTGTGGCAATAACATCTCTATTGTTCTCTAATAAAATAATCTGGGTACATAATTGATTGTATTCTGTCAGAATTCTCATGCCACCATCATTTGGAACTTCACCGTAGTCAACTCCACATGATCGCTCCTTGAGGAGCGCTTAAGATATACCACTGTCAAATACCACACATTTAACTTCATCATGATTGATGCATCAGAAACCGAGGATGATCAGGGTAAAATATTGATCGGAATATTGCACATGGTTATCAGAAATCAATACAACGCAAAGTATACTAGGCTTGAAGGAATTATAATGGGAGGTGAAAATCAAGTCTCATTACGTCGTATGGAGGAGTAAATTAACTTTCTCCCAGCTCAAATTAGTTGAATGAAAGCAACCGATGAAAATTGGGGAACTACCCGCTTCCTGGTACCAGGATTATTAGGTGTCAATGACTTACATTATGGTTATTATTATTATTATTATTATTACTATTATTATTATTATTATTATTATTATTATTATCATTATCATTATCATTTTCGTTATCATTTTTGTTAGCATTATTGTTATTCTTATCATCATTATCATTATTATTAGAAATAATGGAACTGCACGAGAACCACAAGAGGTTACAGTAGAGTGACATCCTCCCAGCTGAAGTAGTGGGATTAATACTACGGATAATATTGATGATAAAAGAGAACTTCAACAGTTTGATGAAATACTCGCTGCACGAAGGCATTATGCTCTATGTCACCCTTATATTAAGTGTATTTTAAATGTGGCACACGAGTCTTTCTTAATAGTTCATCTGGCTATGGCAGGGGAGGACAGAAGGTTGCTCTGTGACGTCACTGCTTACTGCTCTCACTGCTCGTGTTATATCTCTGCGAGGAGTATGTGAAATGGTGGCATCAGTGAACAGGGGGGAAGAGAGGGGCATGAGTATTGCGGGCAGCGGAGATTTAGGGGGTTAGAACTTGTGTAACACGTGTTTCCGAGTTAATGAAACAAGATCGTAGGCTTCCGCGGCCCGAGTTCACAATAAAATCTTCTTGGCTTCTGGGTATCTGCCGCGTCATACTTGAGAAATCTGCCGACGTTTCGACCATCTTGCCGTGGTCTTTATCAAGGCTACTGCAGCTCGCACCAAAAGTCTCCTGTATATATATAGGGGCAGTGAATATTTCCTTCCCAGCCAATCACATCTCACTATCCAATGCTCTGTTGTGATTGGTTCAAACTCATGGAAGGAAAAACGGTCCTTTTTAGGCACAATTATTTCTAGCAGGACGCAGATGTTGGGTCCATATCCTAGATAATTTCAGGCCTTCATCCCGGTTGATGTTGTTCGGATGCTTGGTGATCTCTATGGCCTCCCTTATTTTTCTGTGAGTCCTGTATGTAACCGTGGCTAGAATCTTAGTTTTGTCGAACTCAATGGCATGTTTCGTGTCTTCAGAATGTTCAACTACCGCCGACTTCTCTGTTTGGAGAGCCTTCATCGCTCTTATGTGTTCTTTTAATCTCTCTCCTACCGTTCGACCGGTCTCTCCAATGTACATACGTTGGCAGCTGCAAGGAATGGCGTAGACTCCAGGTCTTTGTAATGGTGGCAAGCGGTCTTTCTCTTTTCTGATTAAGTTGCCAATACTGTTTGTAGAGTAGAAGATGGTCTTTATACTGTGTGATCTTAGCAACCGTTTGATCTTGTCTGTGGTTCCTTGTACGTATGGAAGATATGCCGTCTTGGGCTTCTCTGTGGATACAGTCTCACGAGCTGTAAGAGAAGTGACCTATAAACGAGTGGCCCTTAAAAGGACCGTTCATGGACACCATTGGATGTGTGTTCTCAACGGAGAAACCTCCCGTGGTCTGCCTTGTATTCTGAATCAGTTGAGGAATTTGATGTTGTACTGGCATGTTGTCATGGTAGCTCAATGGTAGAGCATCAGCGCGTTAAGCTGGAGATCCGTGTTCAAATCCCGGTTATGACATAACATTTTTCAAGCTGATTCTTACTTGTATAAATAAACACGTGATTCAGAAAGTGACATGAATTAACCCTTCACATTAACAGACGATGTTATTCGATTATTTGAAACACACATCCCATGCACCTAACTACAATGTCCATAGCTCGCAATATCATCTTTACTGATCACAGCACCAGCACTTCGACACATCTCCGCAGTGCCGTAGCTGTCTCGATGTCAACAATGGTGATCACACTTCTCGAATTGTATATGTTATGACAAGCACTACTGTATTGGTTTCTGTTCTGTTGCAAATATAAACCAACACAATTAGAATAGAGAACAAACCTATGAATCATGATGTATGTCCTCTTCCTAAGATAACACAAACAAGCACGAGTGGTCTTATGTACATTCTAATGCAGTATAAATAATGATGACATCTCCAACTTTTACTTTTATGACCTGTATTAAAAGATACACTTCTCAATATGAAGATGCATACAATTTCAATGAGAACCTACAGGCTGAATTACAAGAGTTTCTCCATCTTATGTGTGTCACAGTCAGGTGGCCAAACTGAGATCGTACACATTCAATTGCAATACCTTCATACAAGACAAAGCAAGTGATGATTATAAGCTTTGTTCATATATCACACATGGCAAACTACCCTCATCAGAACTTAATGGAAAAAGTTCAGGAGTCAGCTATTTTAGCAGCTCTCTTGGGGTGTCACGTATTCTCCTCTCATTAGGTAGGACTCCTCCAAACTGCACAGTGCTTTGTGAAATATTTTGACAAATTTGGAAAAAATATGGGTAAGGCTCCATCTTCAACAGCACCTAGACCAGGGGAAGACAGAAGGTTGCTCTGTGACGTCACTGCTTGCTGCTCTCACTGCTCGCGTTGTACCTCTGCGAGGAGTATGTGAAATGTAGGCATCAGTGAACAGGGGGGAAGAGAGGGGTATTAGTATTGCGGGCAGGGGGAATTTAGGGGGTTAGAACTTACGTAATACGTGTTTCCGAGTTAATGAAACATCAATCGATTTTCTTGATAGTTTATCGGTTAATTACAGCACAGTAGTTTAACATATTATAAATGATTCTATTTTCTATTCTGTGAGAACAATTGCCTTTCCACAAAATCTATGTTCTTTGACAAAAATAGACAATACTATCATTTGAATTAACATAATTCACTACTATAAAAATAATTAAAAAAATGAACTGAATTAATTACCATACAAGCTCGTCTGCACCTTAGATGATACAAGATTACAGTAACAATTTTCTGACTTTCCTGTCTCTTTTTTCTTTAACAAGTTTATCAATGTTGGGACGTAATGTTTGAGCAATATTTAATCGAAGACTACATTTAGGTTGTGATTTGACAATGTACTTCTTGATTTGAGCTTTGCACATTTCATTAGTGAAAAAAATTGTTCGGCCACATATGTCGATCCAAAATTACATAATATTCGTGCGGCAAGTTTCGGGAATCTGGTTTCAGAGAAATTTCTGTAAAAGTTACCCAAGACCACTTTACGTTCGTATTTGTCCTTTAACAGATCGTCGCATTGTAAGTTTAGCAGTTCCAACTGATACGGGCAAGGAACGTCTTTGACATTAACTAAATATGGGGTAGCAAAAAGTTTAAATATTGGAGAAAGGTTTTCCACATCCTGAAACCTCGATTCGAACTGAAGAAGAATGTTTTGCAGAACTAACACATGTTCTGCAGAGAGAACACTATCAGGATCGCATCTTGCATTAACTTTGAAAAATGCTCCGTATTTCCAACCAGAAGTTGTTCTACCCAAAGAGCTAAAGTGAATAGGTCCTCTAGTACCTAAATCTAGCGTACTCTAAACACCCCTACTACCGTGCGCTCTTGCTGACGTCACACACATGGGATCCGCATGCTCTTGCTCCACAAACGTCATCACAAGACGTAGTTGACTTCCCCTGACCTAGACCATGGAATGTCGACCATATTGCCATCAACACAATGAATAACTTATTTGATGTCATCATAAAAAATGCAACAAACATAGATAATTCTTTTCAGTAAGCTGTCTCACTCTCCTTGGTTTTGCTCTATTCCAGTTTTAAAATCTATTTTATCTTTGGGTGGTTTAAAGCAATGTTTCTCCACTTTACATCCCAGCACTAAACACGAAGGCATGTTGCATTTTTACCTTGATTTTAAAAGCATATCGTTTGGAAGTTAGAGATAACCTTTACGTTGCTACAAAACAAGCGACATGAATTAACCCTTCACTTTAACACACCCCATGCACCTAACTAGAATGTCCATAGTTCGCAATATCATCTTTACTGATCACAGCTCCAGCACTTCGACAGATCACCACAGCTGTCTCCATGTCAACAATGGTATGGCAGCGCGAGTGATCACACTTCTCCAAGTGTTGAGGGCATAAGGTGGTTTCAAAAGTATATTATTACTGTATTCTACCCTCGTTGGTCCAAATTGAAATTCCATTTACTAAATAATGTAAAGTTATTATTCAACATATTCTCAGTGTTTACTTTGGCATCATGATCACATACCAATGTAGGAATTGCAGTTGGTGGAATTTATCATTACAAATAATAGCTTAACAGTGTTTATTTCTTCTACAGGTAAGCCTATTAGCTCACTATTGAATATTTATGTAGGCCTGTTTTGCTATAAAAACAATCAACTACATTATATATAACAAGGAGCTCTATCCAATAAAACTCAACCTGCAATTTTATGATGTATTGGTTCTTGGTAATAATTGTATATTCATAATGTACGGTGTTTAACCCTTTCAGTACCCTTTAATACTGTCCATTTAAAAAATCTGAAATTAACACAGTCCATTCATTTAGGTTTCAATAAATTACCAGATTTTTTCATATTTTTAAAACAACACGTTATGCCCTTTTTCAACTGTCCTTGATTAAGGACAAAAGTATTCGAAGGTAGATAGATGGTTATAGTTAGAATTTTATTGTCTTTTCACAATACAATTACAGTGTAATGTTTGTATAGACAAGTATACAAGAATTAATATAAAAATACATTGATATACAATAGGTTACCATACATAAGATGTTGAAAATAAAACCTGTATACAATAAATAGTGTATAAATACCTTAACAGACTACAACATGTACAAAAGGTCAAAATTATTCTATAAGCCAGTCTAGAAAGTATAATTCAGGAACTCTTCTGCAGTATAGAAGCAATTTCGAGTAAGCAGTTTCTTTAAGATTCTCCTGTATTTCACAGGTTCTAAAGTTCTGATGGAGGGTGGTAATTTGTTGAATAATTTAGCAGAGGTAGACTTAAAACTGTTTTGAGTAGTGGAAAAATAGCAGAAGTCTTTTTTAATATCATTACTATGTCGAGTATAAGAAGTATGTGAATCAGAATTTAAATGAAAATATTTGAGGTTGTTTTTAATATATAGTAGACACTGAAAGATATACAAGCAGGGTAGCGACATAATATTAAGTCTAGTAAATATATTTCTGCAATGAGCTCTGTTGGGTAGTTTACAGATTAATCTAATTGCTTGTTTTTGAAGAATAAAAAGACTTTTAGAGTGGCAGCTATTCCCCCATAATAGTCCCATAGGAAATATAGGGGTGAATATATCCATAATAAACCGCAATCAAGATCTCCCTGCTTACAGTGAATTGTAGCTTTTTTATCAAGTAAAGCCCTTTAGTAATTTTAGATGCTATGTGTTTCACATGGGCTTGCCACTTTAGATTACTTTGTAACATTATTCCTAAAAATTTAATTGGTTCAACCCTTTCTTGATCATTATTATTATAAGAAATTTTTAAAGTTTGTGTTTTCTCTAGATTGATAGACAGGTTATTAGCTAGACACCAGTCATGCAGAATATCAATTTTGTGAGAATTATCCAGTTCACTATTAAGTGTCTTAGAAGTACAACTTAGACAAATGTCATCAGCATATAAGTAACAGTTTAAGGTCCTTGAATTTACATTATGAGGCAAATCGTTAATGTATATAATGAACAAAAGTGGACCTAATATGGATCCTTGTGGGACACCATGTTTTACTGGCAGGAGATGTGAGAAAATATTATTGTAATAAACAGTTTGGAATCTATTGGATAAGTATGAATTGATTAATTTAATAGCCGCTGGTGCAAAACCAATAGCTTTTAGTTTAAGCAGTAATGTGTTGTGTTTGATCGTATCAAATGCTTTGGATAAATCAAATAGCCTAACATCAACAGATGATTTCTTTTCTTTGCCATCCATACAATTTTGTATGAAACTCATAACTGCATCACATGTAGACATTTTCTTTCTGAATCCATATTGACTCTCTGATAGCAGCTGATTTGAATCAAGATATTTAATCATTTGTATGTACATTAACTTCTCGAATACTTTTGAAATAGTTGGAACTAAGGATACCGGTCTGTAGTTGCTAAGTAAATTTTTGTCATTCTTTTTATAAATAGGTACAATTTTAGATATTTTTAGCTTTCCAGGGAAGCAACCTTCGTCAATGCAACCATTGATAATATGACATAATACTTCAGAAATATTCTGACTACTAAGTTTCAGTATTGATGAATTGATATTGTAAATATCTAGCGAATTGCTATTATTAAGAGAGAGAATAGCAGTGTGTAGGCTACATCTTCCACCGAGACATGTTGAAAAAGGAAGGCATTGGGTGTCACATTGGGATCGGTGTATGCAACATTTACATAATGAGTAGGAGTGATCTTACTACAAGGAATATTTTGGACAATGTTATCTACGCTGTTTATAAAAAAGTTATTGAAGCTGTTGGCACTTAATTTAGTACCAAGTTCTGAATCCTTATTATCACTAGTAAAATTCCCTTTTATAATTTCCCACATCCGTTTAGGTTTATTTAAGACCTGTGTAACCAACTTATTGTTGTATTCCAGTTTGGCTTGGTTAATAGCCTTTCTATATAGATATTTAGTTTCCTTATATCTGTTTCTTATCAGTATGGAGGAAGAAATTTTAGCCATAGAAAAAAGTTTGCTGCATTGTGATTTGAGTTCTTTTAATTCTGCAGAATACCACTTATTAGGTAAATTTGGTTTAGGTCTATTTTTCCCAACAATTATGCTCCTTCTACAAATTCTCTTCTTTAAAGGGAAGAGGTATTAACAGCCCTAATAAATAATTCAAAGAACATGGTAAACTGAGTTTCAACAGATGAGTTTGCATATACACATAACCAATTGATCGAACTTAAACAATATAAGAATGAGGAAGTATTGTACTCGCTGATGTACCGTTGTACCCTGTATTTAGCAGGAGATTTTACTTTATAGCTAGTTTCTACATCTATGTGTATGCAAAATATGACTGCGTAATGATCTGAGAAGAATGTGTCAATGACTTCAGAATGATATTTATGAGGTTGAAAAGTCGTAACTATCGATACATGTACCGGTACCCATATCTAAGCTGCCTGGTCTAGTAATGGTATTTTTAAGCACGCCATTCATCCCAAAACTTTCAATTAGGTTGCTGAGTTCAAATGTTGTTGAATCATTACAATTGAAGTCAATGTTAAAATCAGCCATTATGACTGTGTTGATTTCCTTAGAGCTCAGTATACTCAGCAGTGTGTTCAGCCTCTCGATGAATTTCATTTTATTATTTTGTAGTGGGATTCTATATACACAAATGAATATAGTATTGAAAAACTCAACATAGCATGTTGATACTTCAAAGATTTCTTCTACAGCCAAGTTAGTAATTTCAGGTATTTGTTTGCATGAATAGTGATTCTTAATCAGAATTGCCGAGCCCCCTCTTTTTTTTGTATCTGCGACAGAAGTGAGAAGCTATTTTATAATTAATAATAAATAAGGAAAGCGCACAAATTGTGCAAAAGTTATTGGTGACAGTTTGTGCAATAGTCGATTATCGAATTCACTCGCATTTCACAACGTAACACATGATAAAGGTCACAAAATTTGTCACAGAGTTTACATAGACAGTTCGGGCCTGGGTCATGGTAATATTTAGCCTTGCACACCTTGTGATGGTAGCCATGCACTGCCATAGAATTTACGAAGTGACGTAGTTTCTGGTTTGTATCCGTCCATGACCTATTTGTCATTGCCTCTGTAGAGTAAAAGTCGTTCCATATTTCCCTTCTTTTCCTCTCTCTGTCCTCTAACAGCTTCCTCCAATTTCCTGTTGAAGGCAGGTCACTTTTCCATCTCAGATCTTCGATTAGGAAAGGTTCACGTGCAAGTTCGTATACTAACCTTGACTTTGTATACTTGGAGACTCCGAGGGCGGCCTTGAGGAAGCGGGCTTTGACTTTTTCCATGCTGAGGAGATCTGTGTAACTTAGTTTTTCCCATGTTACCTCCAGTCCATATGTGAGGATGGGTATTATCTTGGTCTCGAAGAGAGCCATGGCGGTTCTCAGAGAGAGTCTGGAGATTGCTTTGATGTCATATATAGCCTTGGTTGCGGCTGCTGCATGCAGCATAATTAGGAATGCAGTATAAATTTAGGCTCTCTAGGTCCAGCCAATGTTCAGGAATACCAATAATTCCTAGATTATTTTCGCATGCTATTATGCCTAACAGATCAGATTTACCAAGTAGGCCTTGGATGTTTAGAAACATGAAATTAAAAGATTTATTTGATCTAGCTATGTACTTGCTTTCAGTATTATCCCCATGTAGGGGCTCAATGGATTGTGCTGTACCAGTGTGCCAGATATCCTTAGATTTTACATTGATGATTGGAGATCTATCTTTCCTCCCCATAAAAAATCTTCTTTTCGTGTTACTGGGGGTCGTCTGCTTCTTCCTGATGATCAAATTTCTGGTTCCTTATCTCCCTTGTTGCATATGTTATCTTGAACAGTTTCTTCTATTGGCATCAGCTCTTCACTTCTCTGGAGAGGTGTATTTTCCTGACTTAAGGTCTGAACTTCTTGCAGGGGTATTACTGGTTCAGCATGGTCTGTGGTCTGAACTTCTTGTAGGGGTATTACTGGTTCAGCATGGTCTGTGGTCTGAACTTCTTGTAGGGGTATTACTGATTCAGAATGTTCTGTGGTCTGAGCTTCTTGCAGGGGTGTTACCAGTTCAGCATGTTCTATATATGTAAGGGGGATTTTGCTACTTGCCATACCTTTCTTATTAGAAAGGTTAATCATGCTACTAATTTTAGCACCAATGATAGTTTTACCTGAGGTGTTAAGGTGCATTCCATGTCTTGTGTGTAGGTGTCTATCCAGATTACTCATCTCCAGTAGGCTAACATTACTGAATAGTTTGCACAGTTTTCTTATTTTATCATTGGTTTGACGGATAGCTGCATTGATACATGAGTCTCTTTCCAGGTCATGCCTATGTGGGATGGTCGCTACTATTACTTTTATATCACTTATGCCCGGTTTCTACAAACTAGTGAATTACCTATGGGTAAATTATCCATGGACAAATTAGTTCCATTTAACTTACAATGATATAATGAGCAAGGCCTTGGAGTTGTACAGTTAATTTAATTCAGAAGGCTTTGATTCTCATTGTTTAAATATTACTATTGATCCTATGAAAGGTTAAATTTTATCCAGATGTTGAGCCCTGGTATATACCTGAGTATACCTTCGTATACCACGGTTATACCGGAAATCATTGTCATTGTTTCTCCCGGGTTATAATAGCAATGTTATAATTTAGGATACGGCAATGCATGGGTCAAAGAGATTAACATTTTATTGTTGAAATATAAAGTTAAGACAATTACATACTTTTATGGATATTGCTTTAGAAGTCACATGAATAAAGCAAAGATTGCAGTTTGTAAAAGGAAAGAAGTATTATATTACGTTCATTGTCAGAACATGAAGTATAGCACATTTGCGTAAACATTATTCACAGAGTACTGAGTAAGGATAAAATAGACTAGTTTCTATTGGTTGTTGATGAGGTCATAATTATGTCATTATTTTCCGTTGCTTAACGCAAGATTTAAGCTTTTATTGAATTAAGTCAATTCAGTAATATTCATATTGTGTTCATGCAAATAATAGGCGATTTGCATACAAGAAAGGCATATAGTACTTTCTTATGTTATTTTGTTTGATCACGACTCTTGGCCGAGGTTTGGGTGTGGCAAGGATGGTTATATAAACCTGGCCGAAATAGGCCTCACGCTCAGACTCAGACTTTTACTCTACATGAAGTTGATAAGTGCATCGACGTCGCAAGACGACGGAAGCCATGAAGTTGAGGATGGTTGTGAAGAACTCCGTAAAATGTAAGTTCAAGGAAACATATTAACTTATTGATTTTTAGAATAAATATGTAAACTAAATTTTGAGTGTTTTCTTACGAGAGTATAAGATCCTGATCCATCCGAATTAATAGTTTTATTTAAGTTAAATAATTAAAAGAGTAAAATCATGATTGTTGGTGTTGGAAATAATATTTATTTCAGAAACGAATGAAAGGTAATTAAAGAAGAAGATAACGAACGTAGAGCCGATCGTTCGAACATTCCTGACATGTGCCACCTCCTGGGCGAGGGCACAACAATGGTGTCATAAGCGGGATGTTTACCGCGAATAAAATTAATGTTTAAAGATGGAAAAATGGTTTCACGATCTCATGCTCTCGGAAAAATGTTAGGGTGTGTGTAGGTGTTAGTAATAAGTTGTTGTTATAAATTGTTTAGAAAATGTGGGCATTATAAGTTAGTGGCAAATTAAGCTTTTTGGGAAATTCTTTACAAATGGTTGGTGCATTGTAAGTCAAGGGTTGATTAACATTACTTGGTTAACGATTAATTGATTGCTGATAGTGTACAATTCACATAGGTCAGAATGTTGCTTGACGAAGGTATTAGACGAGCTTTGTAAAGCTTAACACTAGGGTAACAGAATTAAAGTTTAAAACTAGGGTAACAGAATTAACGGCAGCAAAGCAAATCTTGTAGCAAGATAAATAGTTCAGGTAACTCGACAAAAGATTTTACGGCATATAGTGCGATAAATGAGTGGAGTGGCTCAGCAGATAGCTTACCAGTGAAGGAATGGTAAAGGAATTTTTAATTTTTTAAAAAATTATAATGGGAGTTTCGAGATTCAAACAGAGAATTCAGACAGTGAATTCAGACAGTAGATTCAGACAGCGAATTCAGACAGAGATTGCAGACAAAAAGCAGATTGTAAAGTTTAAAGTTGTAGGTCCCGCAACAGATTTTTTTTTCATTGACAGGGAGACATTGATTTAGTTAGTGACGAAACTACGTATGATTAGTTGAGATCCACTTTCGAGAATAGGGTTAACAAACAAAAAAAAAAAATTACCCGATGATTATTATTATATTTAGTTTTAAATAGCAACGCAAAAGGTTTAATCATGTCCAAGATTTATCATTATAATACTAAAGCCAACTAATAACTCACACGAGAAGCATATTCGTGCTGAGAAGGCAGATGCAGACTTTTAGCAGCTGATGTAACAGGATGAGAAGTCGGGAACAGATTCAACTCAGGTTACCATGTTACATGCAAGTATAGTGCAGTTACTCATTGGATGGCCAGTCGGCTTCAAAGGTTTCGGTGTTTCTTTATGGCAACTGATCTGACTAAATCGGTCTTGGGCTTCCGCTTTCCAAAACAAAAGCAACGTTGCAATATTCTCTCATTGTTATCACTGACCTCAGTTCTTCCTTCGCTTTATTCAATTCACACGTGTTACTGTTTACTGTAACTTGATCTTGCAACCGTGCATTTAACTCCACGCGGAGTAGATGAGTAGCTGTCAAAATCGCCACAGGACATTCTTAGATTTTGATTGGCTGGGGTAACTAGCTGATTCGTGCGGTAAAACAAAGAACATGGGTTGAGCTGTCGGCAAACTTTTCCTCCTAACGAAAGGAAGCCGCCTGGGTATGCAATGAGTAACTGGACTATAGTACAATTAGCAGTCACAACAGAATTCAGAACAAGAGATTCAGTTTATATTTTTTTTAAGTGCGAAGTGCACAAGCCAGAAATGTATTTATTTACGTTACATGTTATGCTTGCGGTATGCACGACAGCAGGATTAGATAAACGACAATTTTAATCAGCAAAGAAAATAATCAGTTTAAAAGGATGGGCTAACATACAGACTGTTTATTGTAAGAAAAAGGGACATAATTAGGGATTGCAAAGAGATATACGAGAGTTTGAGGGAGTAGAACTTCTCGTAGGATTTTTAGAACACCTCGCGCAAAGAGATCATTATTAAGATAGACGTAATTAAAAAAAAAAAAATAAGGAACTCATGGTCATAAGCACTGATCGATTGAAAAACTCTTTAGTTTTAGTTTTAGAGGATACAGATGCGGCTGTATCAATCCAGGTGTTTCACAGGTTATTTCTTAAAGAGTGACGTCACAAGCTAAAGGTATTACCTATTTGATGGATTTCAAGTAGAAGGATTTCGCGAATGAAGGGAAATATTCGCATGAGTTTATAGAGTGTCCAAATTGAAATAGAACGAGACGGAATAGGTCTTGATTGTATGAATCAAAACATGGAAACATTGATGTTTTGAACCGCGCACTAGTCATATGAGAAGAGATCATAAATCTGTTGTAGTAACCCCCGTGTATTGACGCTAGGAGAGATGGATTCGGACTGTACACCCGAAATAATCCACTTACTTACCATACGAATGGGAATAGAAGTAACTCCTGCGATATCTTGCATGGTTAGGTGGAAGCATCAGAGAAGAGTTCTAGAAACAATCTCATATCTCAGTATGATAGTCGTGATGTTTGTCTAGTTTATGCTGCACGTAAACAGACGATACCATGAAGGTATGAAGCTATAGCGCATAGGAAGTGCACAACTATGTTTAGCTTGTCCCGAGAATAAGATAAAGTGTTTTAGACCTGAAGAGCAAGGTATTATGGGATTTACCTAGCTAGATCGCTTAGCGATAGGGAGATAAGCGATGGGAAACAGAGATGTAGAACAAAATTCCTGTGAAAATAATTAAACAATTAATTTTTAAATAGAGTTACCGAAAATCAAAGAATAGGATGCATCTCAAAAACCACGTAAGTGCAGGCGTGATGAGTACTTTTGTTGCTGTGGGTACGATACGAGATAGTGACGTCAAATTAAAAAAAAAAAATGCAACAGCACGAACAACACATTCAGATTCACATCTGGGAAGAAAAAAAAAAAAAAAAAAAAAATCAGGTAAATGTGTTGGCTCCGAATGAAGTCGGAATGCGACATTATAGGCTTACTTGAGTCAGAGAACTTAAATCACTTACCTTAAGTGACAGGCAAAATAAAATGTGGAGTGTTAGAAAAGTTTGTAGATGTATTTCATGACCCAAGAGATAGAAAACATAGGCTGCACCAACAAAGTAAAACATGGAATTAATAACTGGGATGTGCCCCAAGTTAAGAAAATACCCCTACTACGTAAATATAATGAGAAGGTATAGAAATGATAGATGATGTTGGATAAGAACATTATCAGGCCTTCTGCGAGCGTTTGGTTAGCTCCGATAAAGTTTTGTTCCGGAAAGAGTTCCGATGAAGAGGATCGAATTAGGTTCTGAACAGATTTTTCAGAAGATAACGCATAGAGATGTTAATTATTATATATAAATGAAATTTTAATGAATTTGGTTTATTTAAAATATTTAGTGAGTTTAAGCTACATTGAGTTTTAGTAAGAGGAAATAGAAGGAAAAGAAAGAAAGAAAAGTTCAGGTTATAGTGAATTATTTTATTGTACGTGTACAATTAAAGAAGTTAGATAATTTTTAGGTTTTGTAGATTATCGCAGATACAAAACGAATTTGCTTATGTAGCGAAGCTTATGATAGATTTTAATTAAAGGAAATACAGAATGCGTACGAGAAGAATTTAATAAATTATATTTGAAACATTAAGAGAGATGTTATGTCGTCAGTCAGTATTAAAATACCAGACTGCAAGAAGTTGGTTATCTGGTGATGGAATGCAGAAAACTCTTTCGCTTGCATTCGATGGTATCAAAGAGCGTGCGTGATCATTCAACGCGAGCTGTTACAGGTGTTTAGCCAATTACATTATTTAATAAATTATATGAATGAAAATGTAATGAGTTTACCGCGATAATAGATTAAAATAATAATAATAATAATAATAATAATGGTAATTTAGTTTAAAAGAATTGAGTTCGAAATTTTTGCGTTAGATATAAGATTTTTTCGAATTACATTTTACAGTCCAATACAAATACATCGATTTGTCACAGACGTATGCAAAATTTTTACATTGATAATGATGTAAAGGTATTTACGGGTAATCAGATTACCAAGTTGTAATATTTTAAATGGTTAGAAAATTTTGAAAAGAATTTTAGTTTGATGATAACAGAAGTTATGTTAATAAAGAATGATAAGGAATTCAGGCTAGTTGTTCCGAACATTTCAGAATATTGCAGAATAATACAGAATTTGTACGAATTGTCAATTAGTGTTTATCGGAAGACAAAAGAAAGACGTTAGAATGTTGAAACGTAGAACTTTTATTGTCCAAATATGGTATTATAGTTGAAATAGAGGAAATATTGCCAATGTTATTATATAACAGTCGTAAGACAAGGAAAACCCCGTCGTTCCATTGTATAATTTTAATCCAGTTCTACAGCTCTTCGAGCAAAGCGTGGATGAAGTCAGTAATTACTACCACTGAGGGGAACATAAATGAGGTTTACTATCGTATTATGTTTAAAATGGAAAAACATTGGTAGTTCATATTAGTAGGATAAAGTTACGTCCTAATGGGGGAGGACATTGTTTCTGGAAAGGAAACCAGACGACATGAAATGGTGCCAGCAATACACCCACAATAGAAAGATAGAAAAATAGTAAGCGAAGCCTAATGTCATGAAAAGATGCCATGAAGAAAAAATGTCATGAAAAGAGGTCATGAAAGCAAGCCTACCGATTAGCTAGGACACAGTAACCGGTGGATGAATATTGGTCGTCAGAGGACGGAAAGCCTTTAGCCAGTTAGTATACCGTCACATGGATGACGATGGGAAAAATGACGACAGAAGTCATTTCAGTAAGGTGAATGAGAGTCCGTTGAAGCAGACTAAGGGACAGGTTGCAACGGGAGCGCGCACAAGTAGTCATCTCTCTCACTATTAAGAATTATGATCAGTTAGCGAGTGCACATTGATAACTAGATTTTCAATATTTGACCAAGAGACTTTTACATTTAAGAGATTTTCACGTTTGATGAGATTTTAATATTTAACGAGGCACACGTAAATAAAAGGACTCCAACAGTTAATGAAGCTACCAAAGTTTAATGAAGCTTTCGAAAATGAATGAAAGTCCCGAAGATTATCGAGCAACGCGTGATTAATAAAACTCCCAGGAATTAAAGAGAACCGCAAATGAAGAAACTACCAAAGTTATCAATAATGATAGTTCTGCAAATAATGAAACTTTCAAAAGTAGGAGAACTTTTGAGAATGAATATAACTTGGTGTGTGTAAACCCCATGTGAGGTTTAGGTTCAAAAACGGTGTGTACCGGAGTAGTGAGGACAAAACTCACGGGAAGGAACTCCGAAGGAATAGTGGAACCCGCAATAGAAATAAATCCCATGAAGTTAGGTACGAAGAAGACATATATATAATTTAGAACCACTCGAGCAGGGTCACGAATGAAAAGTGAACGCGCAGAATAAATAAGTTTGCACCATAGAATTTCATAGGAACGTAAAGAATATTAAAAATATTAAAACCCTTAGGAACGTAAAGAATATTAAGAATATAAGAAAACCCAAGAATGCACAGAAAATGAAATTAGTAGTAACAGTAATCCAAGCAACACAAGAAAGTCATTATAGAATTTAATACAATTAAAATACTTTGTTACAGAGTATAGATATAACAATTAAATGGAAATTAGGATTTAGTAATGCAGCAGAACGAAAGACGACGAAATCTAGTAAAGGATACAGTAAAGAAAATTATTTTTTTTAGGTGTTAAATAGATTATTGTAATGAAATTTAGTTTTATTATGATATTTTAGGCAACGTACGAAAGATGTCAACAATTAAGAGAAATTATATTGTAAATTGATTTATGAAAGCAGTGTGTAAATAACAGTTTTATTTAATATATGAAATTTTAAATTACGAAATACTATACGATGTATAGAATGAGAAAAATTATTGGTAATACTAGAACCAATTAACCATAATAGTGGAAGAAGAGATTTTATATAAATAAAATAAGCGCAAATGTAGGAATTTATTAAGTATATTAATAAAACATGATACATTTTAAATTAATTAATTGAAGATGTTTTGTTTGAATTGAATGTAGTTACGAAAGCATTAACATAATTGCTAAAACTACAAATTTTCGTTGACACATTAAAAGAATTAAAGCAACATTCGATACAGTGGAAAAGATGTTAATTTCATAGTTATTGGAAAGTTCAGCTTAATTCATTTTAAGTTTTGCCATTTTTGCAATTTTAAATGTTTTGAAATTTTTTGAAGGAATTTCTTACTGTCAGTTGTCGAAGTTAGTAAATTAATTTTTATGAATTTATATATTTTTGAAGTCATTGGACAAGTATTTTGAATTATATAGAGTACGGACATTACCGTAACGAGTTACAACAAATTATGATAGCGCATTAAGTTTTTATTTTATCCAGCTTGATTTCCAATGTTTAATTATGACAATTAATACAATATATTGTGTTTGCTTGATGATAGAAATAATTGCAGATGTAAGGCGATTTATGTACCATAGTCCAGACGACTAGTAACATTTTAGCCAACCAGCTAAACTGTGAACCTGCCGATTCACAGGACAGCCAAAGAAGCCATTGAGACTTGTGACAGGAAGATCGGAGGAGATCAACAATCACCTGTGTGGTATCGCCTACTTTAATTTATATGTATTATTATGAGGGTATAGCCTTCCACTGGAAGTGCGTAAGTTACTTTAAAAATGAATTACGAGTAGATTCATCATTTTGTTTGAATAACAAGCATACTTGAAGACATAATTAATTGTAATATTATTTAATTAATTTTGAGTTTTGCCCCATATTACTGAAGATAATTACATAAATTATGTGATAATAAAATGTTGTTGCCAGAAGTAAATAAAAATATATTCAGCATAGACTTGAAGTTTTTGCGAAGTGAAGTAAGTCATTAATGAAAGAATAGTCAGAAAATTAAAGATATTGATGAAAGATATTGATGATGTTAAAGTTTAAATAAAAATGTTAAAGAATAACAAATTAAGTTATGGTGTCAGAAAAAAAGCAAATATTACGATGTAATAATTATTATTGTGGTCTGTGTTTAATACAGATACGAGCCAAGCTGATGAAGAGAAGAGTTAAGGAACCTGATCTTAACCAAACAAGACGTCATGGTCCAAGAGTCCAGAAGAAGCAATAACCTTCCGACCATATGATGTGCAGAGATGAGAAGAACGACGTCACCGTTCATTGAAGAGTTATTTAATTAGTCCGACAATTTCACTGGCACAGATTTTCAGTTTGTTTAGTAAAAGACATCAAATCAATTGAATGTAATAATTTTATTCAAGATGAAAAGAAAAGATTATGTAATAATGAAGGAATGTAAACAAACAAACACACACACACACTCACTCTAAATAACTAAATGTTTAAACGAGTATATACATATCAGTATATATAGGAGGATTCACAACTATCACAACTATAAAATGATTTTAAAGTAAAATTAAATTTTTGTAGTTAAAAACCAAACAGGATCAAACAGTCGTGTTAATAGATTAAAGTAAAATTAATGATTATGTAATAAGAGGAAAATTATGGACATCAAAGCCAATAAGAAAGAAATGAATAATGAATTTAAAGATTAAATAAATTTGAGCTGTATTTAAATTAAAGTGACCAAAAGAGGAGGCATACATAACCCCTATCAGTTTGTCGACTTGTTAAGACTGTAAGTAAATAATTGAAGGCCGCTGGAACGGAATAACATTCTTGTAAGCCTGATTGATGAATGATTGAAGCCACTGTGGAATTAAAACTCTACAAGCGATAACTGTTGAATGAATGAATCTTGCAGCTCTCAACAAGATCGAGAATTTTGGAATTTTCTTGAAAATCGAGTGTTCCAAACGGAACAGCTCGTTTTAAAAAAAGAAGGGGGTGATGTTGAGCCCTGGTATATACCTGAGTATACCTTCGTATACCACGGTTATACCGGAAATCATTGTCATTGTTTCTCCCGGGTTATAATAGCAATGTTATAATTTAGGATACGGCAATGCATGGGTCAAAGAGATTAACATTTTATTGTTGAAATATAAAGTTAAGACAATTACATACTTTTATGGATATTGCTTTAGAAGTCACATGAATAAAGCAAAGATTGCAGTTTGTAAAAGGAAAGAAGTATTATATTACGTTCATTGTCAGAACATGAAGTATAGCACATTTGCGTAAACATTATTCACAGAGTACTGAGTAAGGATAAAATAGACTAGTTTCTATTGGTTGTTGATGAGGTCATAATTATGTCATTATTTTCCGTTGCTTAACGCAAGATTTAAGCTTTTATTGAATTAAGTCAATTCAGTAATATTCATATTGTGTTCATGCAAATAATAGGCGATTTGCATACAAGAAAGGCATATAGTACTTTCTTATGTTATTTTGTTTGATCACGACTCTTGGCCGAGGTTTGGGTGTGGCAAGGATGGTTATATAAACCTGGCCGAAATAGGCCTCACGCTCAGACTCAGACTTTTACTCTACATGAAGTTGATAAGTGCATCGACGTCGCAAGACGACGGAAGCCATGAAGTTGAGGATGGTTGTGAAGAACTCCGTAAAATGTAAGTTCAAGGAAACATATTAACTTATTGATTTTTTAGAATAAATATGTAAACTAAATTTTGAGTGTTTTCTTACGAGAGTATAAGATCCTGATCCATCCGAATTAATAGTTTTATTTAAGTTAAATAATTAAAAGAGTAAAATCATGATTGTTGGTGTTGGAAATAATATTTATTTCAGAAACGAATGAAAGGTAATTAAAGAAGAAGATAACGAACGTAGAGCCGATCGTTCGAACATTCCTGACATGTGCCACCTCCTGGGCGAGGGCACAACACAGCCATCCATGAAAGGATAAATTAACCCGAAGATTTACCCTTGGAAAGATCTAGCCCGAGTTTGTAGGAACATTTTTTCTGTCATTTTCATATTTACTCAGAGGACATTTATCTAGAAACTCGCCAAAAGTGTATGTGATTGCTATCTTTAAATTATTTGTGTTTGTGTGGTGTTATTTTGTGTAAATTCTGTTCATTGGATAATTTACCCATAGGTAATTCGCGAGTTTATAGAAACCGGCCATTAATGAAGGTAGTTTATGTAGTAATTAGTAAGAGTAAACAATTTTAATCAATTATTTTTAAAAAATTACATATTTATTATACAGAAGGCTTAAATTATGAGGTATTTACAAAATTACTGAACTGATTGAATTGTGAACATGTTACACTCTAATATGAAAACTGTGAAAACAATTTCTGTCTTTACTGAGACAGAGGTGGACCTGACACTTTTCACACCTGAAATGAGATTTTCCTTTGCAGTTTGGCGTTTTACATCTCCCTGCTTCCTTCTGATTGTTATGAACAGGGAAATGGTCCACACCATCGTTTCTCACTTCAGAAACAGGAGCACGCTCCATTCGCTTATGTTTGTCTTCACATACTGGAGCTGGAGCCTCGCCAGCTGTTAGTCTTCCACGCTTTCTAGCTGGGTTTAGCTGTTCCCTTTTGGTAAGACCCTCACTTATGCACATTCTGAAATGAAGGAGGTCCATCACATTCTTCTTCGGAACCTTGCAGATCTCTGCGTCGGTTTTGTACTCCAGCCAACTATTTGTTATATCCAGATCTATGGCATGGAATATCATCCGCAGAGTCCATTTCTTGCTGAAAATGAAAATTCTACACAGACTTATTAAAAAGTCTAATTTATCCACACCTCCCATTGATGAATTGTACAGCTTCACTATTTCCGGACGAGGAACATCAATGTAAGTTTTCTTAGTCTTATCCCACGTCTCGCAGTGTCTGTCGTACCAATGCCTATGAAATTGGAAGCAAGATTGACAGGATTGTTGTCCAACCATTTCACTGCTACACAGTCACTATCTTCGCTGAAAACCTCTTCCATATAACCTCTAGGCTTCTTTTTAATTTCTTTGTCAGAAATGAATGGGGGACTTGCAAATATATTCAATCGTGCTGTGCCTACAGCCAGAATGTTGCTTGACTTCAGAGCCTGTAGTAAATTATATGATGTGAAAAAGTTATCAAAAAATAATTTATGACCATTGGTACCTGTAATAGTTATTCTTTTTGATAACTGTAAAACTACACTGGCTCCATGACCTAGTTGTTTTAGATCTTCATCAATGTCTGTCGTCTTCCCCTGGTAGATCAAAAAATTGTATGCTATGCCACTTTCACCACATAGTACGTATATTTTGATACCCTACTTATGTGGTTTATTCTTTATATATTGCTTTGCAGCACAGTTGCCCTTAAAAGGAACCATCTGTTCGTCAACACACAAACGTTGTTCTAATTTTAGCTCGGTGCACCGTTTCTTGATGCTGTCGTAGATGGGTCGAACCTTCCAAAATTTGTCTTGGCTATTCTCCTCTTTATCCAGATTGTTAGTGATGCTGATTAGTGCGGAGCTTGAAAAATCTATTCCTCTGCAAAGAAAACATCAAGACCTAACGCAGCATCCCAGTAGAGACCCACACGTGGAAATTTCAGTGTTCCCATTATAATATGCAAACCTATCAAAATTTCAATTTCCTTAGTAGTGCAGGGCTGGAAATTTGCATCCCTTTGCAGTGCATATATGTTTGTCATCTCACACATTCTTTCAAACAAACCAGATGGAATGTAGCGAGAAAAATACTCCAGTGGTGTAAAAGGCTTGGTAATTTGAACGTCTGCATCATTTGTCGGCGGAAACCATTCTGTGGACTGAGAACTGAAAAATGTTTTGCGCTTTGACCACTTTGAGCATACGCTATGTTAAATTCATACGGTTCAGAAGAGTTGTTTCATTTGAATCATCAGCATCACCTTCTTCATCACCATATGATTGTTTTTCGCTTTCATCTTCAACTAGAAAAGAAAAAAAAAAAATTAGGTTGGTCACATGAATTGTATGGTAGGCCTAGGTCTAATCTTGTCATGTAGTGAAATAATTATGTAAGCCTAGACCTATAATGATTTATGTTCACAATCAGTTTGGTTGTAAATAGGCATACTTAGTAAATAATTACCTTCTTTATCATTTGTGACTTGATCATCAAGTCCTTCATGAACACCTGGCTCATCATTATTGTCGTCCAGTTCTGATATATCTGATACATCTCCATTTTCCAGGGCTTCTAATATCATGGAAGCAAGATTAGAGTCACCTCCTTTGTATATTCTCTTTTTAGAGGGTCCTGAAATAAGAAAATACACATATAAGTATGTTTAGGTTAGGTTGATATAATTGCTTACCTTCAGGTCAGCTGGCCTTGATAAGGACACTGTACTTTAAGTTAGCGTAAAATCAATCAAAAAAATACTTAAGAGGTAAAATTATGTTTTAAACACCATTTTAAGACTGTTTATAATTTAATAAACTTTTGTTAGATCAAGCTAGTTCTATCGTTGTTTATATGGAAGTGTAAATGGTCATTAAGGTAGAAAAATCAATACAAACTACTTTACAATAGTGGTTAGGGGAAGGTGGGGGAATGGCACGCACCTAACTTTGAAAGACTGTGTAGGGCTACAAACTGACTCTATGATCGCGAAAAATATGGAGAGTCATGCACAATTCATCTTAAGAATCACATACAGAGAGTTGAAATACTTCTGCGAAAGCATGCAACATCTTCATTTAAAAAAAGGTGAAAAGGACACTGTATACCATTACCCCCCCTAGTGGGGCAATGGTACGCACACATATAAGAATGCATTTAGTTGCACAAACTACATCAGTGATGTAATAAAATGAAAATTTAACCAAAATTTATTAGAACAGTGTATTTTTACTAACTTATGGAGTATGTGAAATCTAAATTTAACAAATAACACTGGAATCAATTATTACATTGCTAAAAATTACAGATTCAAAAGTCAGTTCAAACACATGAATCACATTTGAAATTGATTGCTGAATCTACCCCATTACACTCCGGATGTAACCAGTTAGAGCACATTACACACCGGTACCATAGTTCACTGTTCCATCCAAATTTGTGGCAGAACTGGCACACGTCGTTCATGGGGTTCCTCTGTCGTAAACCAGAGACTAATGCTTCCATGTCGACATCTTCCTCCTCCCCACCTATATCCATTTTGTTATCCATTTCCTCGGAAGAACTGCTAGGACAGTCGTCTAGAAATAGAACCATATTTTTTTGTGGCCTTCCTTTTCTGTGCTCAGGAACAGACCTTTTCTTCTGCTCCTGTTTATTCTCCGCCTCTTCCAACTGGATTTTCCTTGGTGTCGCCGTCAAAATTTCTGAATGTTGTTTCGGTCTTCCAGAAATGAAGGATCCTCTTACAGGAATTGGTGAAACTTCTGCAATTGAAACTGGGTTAATTCCACTGCAACTTGGCCTTGGCTCCTCGTGTCCAGCACCGGTGTTTTGTGTTTCGGTTTCTGGAGTCCATATTTATTGTTGATTCAACAGCATTATTCGTGGCTTCATTTGTAGGAAACTGGGAAGCTGGTACAAAATCTTCTTCATTGAAAACATCCGGATTCAAGGGGTAGATGCCTGATTTTCCAAAACCAGATACAGCCTTCTCTATTCCTGAAACTCTGGTGTAGGCTGCATTGAACAGACGGGGGACATCTTCTCTTTGTATCCGCTGATAGGGATGATTTCGCATAAATTGACCACATTCTCTGTTGTATGCAGACTTCAGAGGACTGAAGAATGACACATGCAGTGGTTGAAGGTGATGGGATGTGTGTGGAGGGAATGAAACCACAACAATTCCACTTTCTTTACAGAAATTGTAGCATTTCAGTGATGTATGGCTTGCATGATTGTCCATTAACAACAAGGTTTTGTTTTGGATAGAAGTCTGCATGTTCTCAGCAAAATGTCTGAGCCACGTCAAAAACAATTCTTCGTTCATCCTGCCTGATTTTGCACAAGCATACATGCTTCCAGGTGGTCCTCCACATGACAAGCCAAGTGACATCCTCACCCCAGGATAAATGAACATGGGAGGTACAAATATCTCCGTTGCACTCAAAGCACAACATACAGTGATGTTTCTACCTCGTTCTAGGCTTGTGGCAGTTCCCAATTGCTTCTGTCCTTTAGGTTCAATGATTGAGGGAGGTTTCTGGACAGTTGTTATGCTGGTCTCGTCAACATATAAAATCCTTGCCGCTGGAAGTTTATATCTTTTCATCACATTTGATAAGTTTCCAAAAAACCGGTCCACGTCTACCTTGTTGAAAGCAAGGATCCCTGGTATACTAGTTGGCTCTGGTTTTCTAAGACTGAGAGTTGGATTCCTTGTCATGAACCCCTGTGCCCAATCTTTTCCGGACTGCCAATGTGGTAGTCTGATTGAAGTTGTTCTTCAGCTTGTTTCTTTTAGCAAATTCAATTAGAGTCACTCCATAGAACAGTTTAGCCAAGGTCAGTTGATGTGAAGTGATTTCTTTTTCCTGTTGTTCAGTGAATACCAGTTTTGTCCCCATCTTCGGCCTACCAACAACACCTACCTTCAGGCATTTTCGAAGTGTTGCTTTGGGTATATCAAACCTTCTCTCAACCTCCCGTATTTTCCCACCTTCTCTTATAGCACCTAAAGCAGCTGCCAGATCTTTGGCAGTCCATGAAGCTTTTACCGTTGTTCTTTTGTGATTTCGAACCATCAGTAAAGACAATGTCTGTTTAGGTCGCGGAACAACTAAATTAATGTAAAAAATCCAACTTCAATAAAAAGCTTCTAAAAATAATGGCATGAGAAAGTCTGTTCCCATAAATGAATTTAAGCAGTAGGCCTAAGTTAAAAGCTTGACAATTTAGTGCAATTGCAAAATTTCCTTTATAGAATTAATAATATTGTCAATATTTAAGCATTTAGCAAAATATGATTTTAGCATTTAACTCCACATGGGGTTTTCGTTTGCAGCAATGGAGCATTGGTACGCAGTGTGCATGCCAATGACCCGCTAGATGCCATGATTACTTTCCTCTGTTTAACACGTGAATAAACAAAGAATTACAGGGTGGTGCACGAAATGTCATACCATTTATTTTACACATAACACATATTAATTTTTATTATAGCTTTACATTGAATACATAGAATTGATCATTAGGACATGGAATTTTGTCTTTAATGCAGAGTGTGTTCAATATGACCCCCAGGATTGCTCCTGGTACTCATTTCTGTTAGAGGCAGATACAAAAGTAAGGAACAGTAAATAAATTAAATATACCTTGATATAGGCCTATTATTGTCTGGAAGTCTTTTTGTTCCCACTTGTTTTTTCTTCAGCAACTTAATTTGTTCATCTAGAGCAGCTGCAGCTTTTTCAGACTCTTAAGAGTAGTTTTCTTTTCTTCTCTTCTAGTTTTCTGACCAGAAAATTTGCTTTCCTTTTTTCTGCTTTCGCCTTGTCTTCTTCTGTACGTTTCAACTTATCATTTTGAAGTGCTTCTTTGTATCTTGCATTGGCATTTCTCATAGAGAGAATTATGCCTTTATTGATGTAAAGATGCTCTAAAACCTCCTTCTTGAGCAACTGCATCATAACCAGGCGCTGAGTAACTATGGATTCTTCTTTCAGATTTTCCACTAAAATGTCACTGTTCACAGAGAAGCCACGTTCCACTGAAGCATTTCCATGTGAAATTGGAATTAATAAACAAACTACTTTCCTTAAACTAGGAGTGTCATAACTATCAAGCGTTTTCATTCAAAATTTGTCCAATCTTGTGTTTTTAGAGTAAGGTTTAAACTCAACTACTGCAGTTCGAAATGAGGGGCCATTAGAGAATTGGCTTGAAACTCTTTTAGAAATGGTTGTAAATCTTCTACTAAAGATAAGAAGGAAGCAGTTTTTGACAGGAGAAGTTTATCTTCAAGAGCAGCTGAGATTTTTTGGAAGCTCGCAGAAGATAAAATTGTATTCACTTCCACCTTACATAAAAACCTTTGTTATTACATACATGCTTCACTAAATATTTACCTGTTTTTATCAGGACAGATCTGTTTCTGCCAAAGATTCTTCCACCCTCCACCAGATGGCAACACAACACCAAGAAATCGAGAACAGCTGACGATGGCCATGAGAATGGCGGAAACAGATCTGTCCTGATAAAAACAGGTAAATATTTAGTGAAGCATGTATGTAATAACAAAGGTTTTTATGTAATTCAATACCACTTCACTGTGTAATTCCCAAAAATAGTTAAATATATCATTTCCACCTGTTTTATGTGGGCCACAAATTGGATAAGGTTATCCACTATCTCTAGAGCTCGCTCTGCAACAGCAACATTTTCAGTCCACTTTACACTGCAGAATTTCATTGGAAACAGTGCTGAGTTGGTAATTCGCATATATATTCCTCTACAGCTGGGACTATCATGATCTGAAAAAGTTTATCAGGGTTTTCTTGATTCCTGATTTAAATGCAACATTTACAACATGTAATCCACAACTCCCAATATTCAACAAAGAATGATTTCCCTCTGACTCCAACTCTTTTTGTAACAGACTGAAGAGTTTCCAGTTGACGTTGGGACCATCCATGGACACCTGAATTATTTTGTTAGCATTTATCTCTCCAAGGTCTTCTTTTATAGCACTTAATAAATCTGCTGCAGAAGACCTGTTTAGAAATACAGAGCCGAAATACCTGGACACACACCTGATTTGTTGCTTCATCTCAAAATCACACAATTATGTCTAACTGCTGTTTCTGAGCAACTTTCTTTAGGCTTTCATCAAAACAAAGAACAAAGTAGTCATATTTCTGGATTTTAAAGTAGGGGGCAAGTCCATACACAATGCTGTAAGAAACTTTTGTTCTACCCAAGTTCATGTCATTTCCTGCATCATTTTTAAACATTCTTTTAAAAAGATTAACACAACTTTCTGGATCCCTTAAAGAGAAATGGCACATCACTACTTGAAGACACCAAAGTGCTTCACATTCTGTTCCAGAGTCCTTAATTTCCCACCACTGATTCCTTTCTTGCTAAAAAAACTTTGACCAGTGCTATTACTACTGGATGGAAGTTGATTAGAAGAATACTGACCTTTCAGTGTCAAAGATGTTGATGCGTTGCTAGTGGATGGTTCAGGTGCTGTAGTGTTGATAGACACAACATCTGATGTACTTACGCTAGATTGTGAAGTTAGAAATGCTTTTTTGCATGACGTAACTAATTTGTGGTACTTACGAATATTGTTGCTGTGGATCGTAACTTGACATTCCCACACGTAATCTTGAAGCTATTTAAACAAAACAAATTTCCGTGCTCTAAAAATTACAAAAAGCACAAGTGCCATAAGTAAAACCATTATAATACAAGCCAATAACCAAGGCTGTCTAGTTTGTGGCGACTTTAACAGGACAAATATTCGGTTCCCATAGCAACAAACACATGCGAATCACTTTCTGAAATATAACATCCATCTTCAATAGTGTATATACATAATATTTTCAGCTAATATCTCAATTAATATATATAATTGATATAAATATTCATCGTGCCTTTATCTCTATATATATAAAAGGCTTTGTCCTGACTGACTTAATGACTGAATGACAGGAATCAACGTACAGCCTAAACTATAACAGGTAGAGACTTGGAATTTTGACAGTACCTTCGTTTCATAATGTAGGTGCTCACTAAGAAAGGATTTTGAAAAATTCAGATTCTAAATGCCAAAAATCAAATGTTTTTGAGAATACTTAATCCCTTCTTACACAGAATTATCGAATCCGAATCACATTTGACATTAAAACATATTGTTACCAGCGGGCCTTGGAAAAAAAATGAAAGTAGAATAAATTTGACAAATGAGAGAAACAAATGAGAGAACTATCAATATCCACGAAAATAATGCATTCACATAACTTTCTTTACCCTGGACATAGAGAAAACAATACGAGGTATGGTAATATATATATTATTATATCACAGAATGAAATTCACGAAAATAATGCAGTCACATTACTTCCTCTAGCCTGGAAATAGAGAAAACAATACGAGGTAAGGTAATATGTTTTGGGAAGAGATGTATGAAAGTGATATTGTATTTCTGTTTAATTTCATTCCGAAAACGGTTTTATGGTAACATGACAGTGAGAAACAAAATTTTCAGCCACGATAATACAATTTTATGTTACCGGAATTTCGGTTTCTTCTTATTAGAACCCCTCCCGGGCTTACTGTGTACTGTACAAGCGATGGGATGCAAAATTCTACATATAGCCATAAAAGCTATTTCAAACATTTTCTTAGGGGATAGTTTGAGTGTGATAAGTCGTTCTTTCTACTTCAAATTATAAATACCTATATAAGGACCTAGAATTTATAAATCTAAAGTCCTTCATAAGTTAATTTCCAATTACAAAATAAGAAACCCGGGCGACGCCGGGCCTTTTAAGCTAGTTTTGATATATTTATCGTAATACTACAATTTGTACAATTAACTTATTTAAGGAAATTCATCCATCCCCGCTCATGGTGTTTACATCCAAACTACTTCTTGTACTTACTCCTACAGACGTCGAAGGTCCTGCTACCTCTGCCGAAATTCCTCCAGTATCATATCCACTGTACAAAATCTTGTCCTCAAACTTCATCTTGCTTCGAAGAGAATTCTCCACATACCCCTCCGCAACACTAGAAGACTTCCATCCCCCATGTCGTTTTAAAGACAAAAGATCAGCACCAAAATCTACTAAGAACGTAGCAGATGTTCTTCGAAATGCATGTCCGGTGAAAGAATTTGGATCTTCTAGATTCAGGTATGTTGCGATTTTTGAGGGTACTGCACCCATACTATTTATTCCCATTGGTTGGCCAATACATTTACCACTTTGAAACGAAAATAAACATTAAAGGATATACATGTATTAGGAAAGAGAAGTCAAAGAGAAAGAAATTCGGGAGGCATCCAGCGGGCATTATGTTTTTAATTCAAGAAAGTTTAACTCAGCACATTATAGAAATTGATTCGGAATTAGAAAAAGTTTTATGGCTAGCCTTAAAGGGTAAGAGTGGAATTGTGAGGAATCAAGATGACCCAGCTGAAGGAATCGAACTATTAAATAAATGTATTGTAAGGGCAAGTAGAGGAATGTTGAAATCAGTATCGAAGAATAAAGTAAGAAAGAGATGGCTTAATTTTGAGTGCGTGGAAAAGCGAAATATATACAAACAAAGTTATTACAGATGGAAAAAATCCAATAGGAATGAAAACAAACAGGTTTATACAACCCTTAAAAGAGAGTATAGAGAGCTTTTAAAAGAGGTGAAAATCAAGTATCATGGGAACGAAGTGGAAAAACTGAAATTCTGGATTAAAAAAAAATTATATGCAAAAGGCGTGGAATTACATTAATCAGTTAACGAAGTGGAAGGAGAATGAAAATAAGATTGAAGGAGAAGTGTGGTGTACATATTTTAAAGAGTTATTTAGGATAAACAATGGAATAAGAATTGATAACAGTGATAGGTTTTTTCAAAATAATTACATAAGTGTACTAGATGACGATTTTACAGAAGGAGAAGTAAAGAAAGTATACCAACACGGGTTGGTATATATATCCCTTACATGTTAAAACTCGACACTTCAAATTCCCTGAGGATGGAGGCAGCGTCAGCCTCGGAAACGTTGGACCACAACAAACTTCTCACCTGGCTGCAAACCCGAGAAGATTTTCTACTAAAGAAATTGTTGTTAGAAGCCAGGAATAAAAAGAGTACTGGTCTGGATGGTATCCCCATTCAGTGTTGGAAGGAAATAGGGATGAACGAGAGGTAGCTGGGATTACTAACAAGGATTTTCAATGGAGTAAAAAATAAAGGGTCAATCCCTAACAGCTGGAATACAGCTATGATGATAACAATTTACAAACAGAAGGGTTCGAAGCTGGTCCCTGAAAACTATCGAGGAATATCCATATTGCCAACTTTAAAAGGACGAGTGACAATATATTTATAGTGAAATCGTTGATTGATAAATATTTAAGTTACAAGAGGGGTAAAATCTACTGGGTTTTTATACATTTTGAAAAAGCTTTTGACACTATTAACAGAGAACAATTATGGTTTAAAATGTGGAAGTGCGGCTTAAGCCCGAAATTTATAAGTTGTATACAAGCAATTTACAGGGAAACAGGTTTTAAAATAAAATTAGGAAACGGTAGTTTAACAGAGCGTATTATAAATAATAAAGGTTTAAGACAGGGTTGCAAATTGAGCCCTTTCTTATTCAATATTTTCATAAATGATGTAGTAAGCGTAATTAATAATAAGGATTGCCATTGCCCTGTAATCCAGAATAGGGAAGTTCCTTCAATTCTTTTCGCAGACGATGTGGTAATTGGATCTATAACAGCTATAGGGTTACAAAGAGTATTAGATGAAGTAATAACATATATATTTTAAAATGGAATTTATAGATTAACATAAAAAATACGAAAATTCTGATCTGTAGAAAGGGAGGGATATCGAGTAGAAAGGAACTGTGGTTTATAAATAATGAGAAAGTCGAGGTGGTGGAGAAGTTTAAATATTTAGGGGTATGATTTAATAACAGAGGTAATTGGAAGGATCAGATAAATATGTCCAATCTGAACATTATTTATAGATCACTGGTGGAAAGTAAGATATTATATGCAGCAGAAATTTGGGGAGAGGAGGGAGCATGGAAGAATGTAAATAAAATCAGAGCGAGATATGGTAAGAAAATCTTAGGAATACCAAGTAACTCAGCCAATATAGCTGCAATAATGGAATTAGGCTTAGAAAATAGTATGAGTACTTTTTTAATAAGATAAATTAAGTTTATTCAACATATTTTAGACTTACCTGAGAATAGTTTAGAAAAAGAATGTTTAAAATTTTTGCAGAACACGAAATTGAAAGATAACTGGTGGGCATCTTTAGTGGAAATGATAAACAAAATAGGATTAAATTGGATTTGGCACAGAATGGAGAATTGGAACATCCTGGTTATATGCAAGATTATAAGAAAAAGGTGTAATGATATAGCCAAACAGAAAATATTTTGTGAATTCAAAAATTTTAAATCATTGAAATTTTATACAGATATGAAAACAGATTGGGGGCTAGAACCATATGCATTTACATGTGATAGCAGTGAAAGAACTGGGTTGGCTTGGTTAAGATTGGGTATATGGAGGTTACGAAACTTAAGACGGATTACACCTAGTGGAATGTGTCCACACTGCAGGAAGGATGAAATTGCAAAGCACATCTTATTAGAGTGCACTGTAACAGAAGAACTGAGGAAAATGTACATTGACAGGAAATATTTAAGAATGAACAGTAGCATAGCATATAAGAAATTATGTAAAACAAAAAACTAGATTTTACTAAAGAAAATGGGGAAATTCCTGTTTAGAATTAAGAGAATTTGGGGTAAAAAATTGAAAGCGACAGTAAGACGGTATAACTCGTAATTAATATTTAAAAAATAATAATAATTAAAAAAAAAGAAGTTCTAGGTAAGGATTAACATGTTGTAACAATTATATGAATCTTCGTAGTTTCTGTGTTTGTTCTTGTTCTTGTTTAATTTTTCCCAACAAAAGGGCTCTGCGGCAAAGCGTTATTGTAACCGAGAGTCCCTTATGGATGCATTGTTTGATGAAATAAACCATTTAACCACTTATAGGGAAGCGAGGGGTATTCACAGGGCCGTGGAAAAGAAGCAAGGGCCCCAGGGAAAAATTTTCCCGGGCCCCCATCAAATATTAAATTCACTACCCAACTTGCCCGTTATAATGTATGTAACAAAAGTTTATGTAATGATATTACATAAATATTAAGTGCCAGAATGGTACCGGTACTTTACGATATTGTCTGGTAGACAGTCCGTCTGACTCTCTGTCCAGGATAGTTCAAATACGCTTTATCGGATTTTCATAAAACTTGGTATACCATTTATAACGCCCATGGAACGAAGCCTATCGATTTTGGACCAAATCGGTTAACTGATGCTGGTCACGAAACGGAAAAATAACTTATTTTAAAATGTGCTATTTAGGGACAATTTTATCTGTATGTACCAGTTTAATCTTTTGAAAATTATGATTTTAAATGCTGAACGTTAGTGAGGCCTACTGTTGAGTCCAGAAGGATTTCTGCTTCTACTTTTAAAAAATAGCAATTTTTCTTCAAGAATAATCCGTTTCAGATTAACTGATTAATTCAGTGTCACCGTTTTATGACAGGAAAATGCAGATAAAATAAACACACAAAACATAACTTAATCTGTTTATTCACTTATAACCAATTTTAGAATAAATTTAGAAAGTAAAAAGATAAAACCTGGTCGGACGGGCCCCCGGGGCTGCAGCCCTGGCTGCCCCTCCCTCTCATCGGGCCTGGGACCCAGTTTTTCATTAACAAACCAGTAAAACTACCCTGCTGTGTGCTGCCATATAGGGGGGGTGTCAGTGACCTGTTATTCACAGTTTCTGAGCTTCTGCTGTAAAGTGGAAGTTGGTGGGGAAAAAAAAGCAAGAACAGGGTGTCCATGGTCGGGTAAAGCCGGGAATCCGGGAAAAGGCCGAGAATTTCGTATGATCAGGAAAACCTGGGAAAAGTCAATGAATTTGTTACAATATCTGGGAAAATTTGAAAAATTACTTATTTTTTAATAATAATAATAATAATAATAATAGTTTATTCATCCTCGGAACATTTACATGTTTTTGTAATAACCCTTCAATATTTACAAAGCTATATCTTAGAACCCCATCTCCTGAGTTCCTTAATACCTATGTATTAGTATTTGTTTTCTGTTTGTCCCCAGTCAATACCCAGCTACGTAAATTGTAAGTCCCTGATTCCCCTCGCACCTGTTTACCCTCGTTTACTTCTATGAGACTCCCTTGTGGTGAGGCAAAGGTGAGTAACTTCTTTTTTGGCGTAGTTTAGCGGGCGGGTTGCTCTCATATGCCCTCTGCTGCTCCCGGGGTGATGCATGTAGAGACCATTGGGACATTGACATTCTCCTCTGTTCATCGTCCGGTGACCTTGGTGACCTCGGTGTTGGCGTCATCACCTCTTGAGCCCGTGCTTCAGCTGTTTGATTTCCTCGACTGGACTGATGATGCGGCACTTCCCGGCTATTAACTCTGCTTACTCCTATGTATCTCCATATGTTATTATTCCGATGCTGCTTGTAGTAGTCCAGATAGAAAAAGTTACCATCAGTTTTAATCTTGTTTTTACCAATACTGCATATTTACCGGCTTTTCGGGCTTCTTTTGAAAATGGTATTAGCTGTCTTCTGGTGTTACGTGTTTCTGGATCGTAATCTTGTTCCACTCGGATTTTTGTGTCTCTCAGAAGCCTAGTGTTCTTAAGCACTACTTCCTTGACCCCCATACTTGCAAATTTCACCAGAATCGGCCTATTCGCACCTCTCCCCAGTCTATATGATTCTACTATTTGGTTCACGTTCATGTTTATTCTTAATGCCTGTATGAAGAACTCCAGCACCGTATTTAGAGTGTCCGATCTTCTCTCAGGTCTTCTCTCTTCTAATCCGAATATCACCACATTTCTTTTCCTTTCGTTATATTCCAAATTGACCAGCCTCATCTTCAACCTCTTACACTCATCTTTCAGTATATTTATTTCGATTCTGTTTTCTTCTGTGTTGGTTCTTACTGTGTTTAAAATTTCCTCAAGTTCAGTGATGTTTAGCTTCAACTCTTTTTTAATTTCTCTGAAACCTTCCTTCATTTCGTTCTTTACTGTTTCTTCGATTGTCGGTCCAGGGTTTAGTCTACTCTGCCGATTATTAGTAGGGGAGCTGGGGGTTAACTGGACCTCATATTTTCTTTTCTTAAAATTTCATAAGGAAAAAAAGAATTACAAGATCTTTCTTCATCTATTTGTTCATAAGCTTGTACACAAACCTCAGAACTTTCCTTTTGCCTCTACCTCTAACACATTTCAGGAAATGTGGTAAAATCCATCAAACATAATTTTGGTTCACTTAACCCAGTGGGTGGGTTAACTGGACCATATGTTAGGGTTAACTGGACCTCTTAGTTAAATAAATGAAATACGGTACCTCCATTAGAAAATCATGACTACTGATATTTATTATATGTCAATACATACTTTAGGGTTACAAAAATAAGAGATTTTCTGGAAACATGAGTTTAGTGGACATGAAATTTAGCTATGTCAATTGAAAACTGTATCATGTTCTCATAGCGAGCTCTAGTGCCTTTTATTGGCATAGGTAATTTAGCAATGGCTTTATTTGATACAATGAAGGTCTCTTCTTAATTTGCAGCCTCAAACTTTGTTGTAGATAAACTCTTATAAAACACCACTGCGTAGTCATCATTGAACATTTTAACAACTTGAACAACATAATTGCTGCTACCAGTGGCAGTTTTCTCCGGTCATGGAAACCTCCATTAACGGCCATGGGTGTCGGCATGCTGACCACATGCCCCCCAATCCTGTCATCTGCCTATGGTAGATGACGCAGGGGTCTGGTGGTAGGCCTTGTCCCTTCAGGGATGTAGCGCCACGGAGTTTAGTTTTAGATTAGTGCCAGTTTTCTCTTCTACATTCTCTACAACAAATCCCCATTTCTAATGTTGTCAGCATCTTCATCACTGATGCATAGATCATCTGAGGAATCAATATACTGGACATGTTGAGAATCTTCAGAGTCGCTGCTACTCACTTTTATTATATCACTTTTATTTATAAAGTTTCTCGAAAAATTTGTTTTGGCAGAAGAGCAGAATGGCTTTAGGAAAAATAAATCAACCTCTAATGCACTTCACTTATTCATAGATAACATCCTCCAATGCCTAGAAAATAAAAATATAACCATGGGAGTGTTTGCAGATCTAAGCAAAGCATTCGATCTAGTCACTCATGAAATTCTTTTAGATAAACTTCATACATATGGTGTGAGAGGAACTCCTTACAGCTGGTTTAAATCTTATCTAACAGATAGAAAACAGGTGGTGGTAATAAACTCACAAGATAAATCAAATAGTATAATCTCGAATATTGAACCAATAACGTGTGGAGTACCACAGGGCTCTAATCTAGGCCCCTTATTATTCCTGGTCTATATAAATGACATGCCATCCGCTATTCCTGATGCAAAGTCTGTTCTATTTGCAGACGACACAAGTCTTATTTTCAATGGCAAAACAGCAAACTCAACACAAACTACAATAGACCAGTCCATGGAAAAAATGAGCACATGGCTGACAAGTAACAAACTAGTATTAAACACAAATAAATCTAAAGGAATAAATTTCAAACTTATTAAAAACGACAATATACCTCCCAAAATTACCATTAGTAATGCAGTATTAGAAACTGTAACACATACAAAATTTCTTGGAATAATCATAGATGAAAATCTGAACTGGAATCACCAAATAGATAGTGTTATTTCAAAATTAAACAAAGCACACTATGCCATGCATGTGCTGAGGAACATTTCAAACCTTGAAACATTAAAAATAATTTACTTTGCTTATGTACAGTCCATTTTATCATATGGTATCACAGCTTGGGGCTCCTCATGTGAATTGGAAAGAGTTTTCATAATTCAAAAGAAAATTATTAGACTAATGCTAAATCTAGAATACAACTCCCACTGCAGGGAATACTTTAAAGAACTGAAGGTGCTACCAATACCATGCCTCTACATATTAGAAGCAGTAAGTTTCATTCACAAGAACAGACATACATACATAGACAACGATACAGTTCACAAATATTACACAAAAAACCACAACAACATACACATCAGTAGTATCCGTTGCCACTCTGTTGTATATCACACTTTCAAATATTTTTGCGAATCCTGATTGCATTGCTATTGGCCTATAATTGTCTATATGTTGAATATTACCGCCTTTGTGTAAGGGAATAATTTTAGCTAGTTTAAGCCCTTCTGGAATGGTTCCTGTAAGGATCGAGTAGTTGATCATATCTACCATTGGCTTAATAATATATTTACTGTAGGTTTTAATAATACATTCTGGGATTTCATCTATACCGGCTGAGAAATTATTTTTCTTTGATTTGATTATTTTTACGATTTCTTCATCTTCTACTGGTTGTAAAAAGATTGATCTATGGTTTGTCAGTATGTTATTAAGGGTTCCAGTGCTATTATCATTATTATTTATCAGTTTATTTGCGATTTTCGAAAAGTAATTATTGAAACTGTCCGCAATTTCTCTTGGTTCTGAGATTAGCTTGTTATTTAATTGTATACCTGTATCTTTCAAGTTGCTTCCTTTGGTTTTGCGGTATCCTGTTTCTTGCTTTAGTATATTCCATAGTATTTTCCCTTTATTGTTAGCCTGTTTTATAAGGTAGTCGGTGTGTAGCTTTTTGGCCTCTTGTATGACTTTTTTATAAATTTTTTTGTATGTTTTGAAGTCTTCAGTTTTATTGGCTTTGCTTGTTTTGAAAAGGAGTTGTATTTTATTCCGAGATGTCAGTATTCCTTTTGTTATCCATTTCTTTGACTTTATGTTGTAATTGTTTTTTACTTTAAATTTTGTGTAAGGGAATGCCAAGTCAAAATAGGAGCTAAATGAAGAATAAAACGCATTATATTTGGTGTTGATGTCTTTTGCCTGATAAATATCATTCCATGTTTCATTTTTTATGAGGTATTCAAAGTATTGCTTCTTATCTTTACTAAAGTTTCTGTTTATTGTATAGGAATTTGCCTGCTGTTTGTTGTCCGGATCTATTGTATTTACTTTAAAGTGAATAGCGTTGTGGTCAGAGAAGCCTGGATTAAAGTTGTTTCGGAGTATGTGAATTTATTGTTGTCCACAATTAATACATCTATTAGGGAGGTTGTTCTTGTTACTTCCTTTATTAGGTTGGTCATGTTATACCGTGCTAATACATTAAGTAGTAAGCTTCTCTGTGTACTTGGTTTTAGGAAGTCTATGTTTAGATCCCCACATTTAATCAGGTTTTTGTTTTCTTTTTTGTAGATGCTTATCATTATTTCTAGTTTGCTGATGAATTTATTGATGTCTCCATTGAGTGAGCGATAAATACATATTACAATTAATTTTGGGGTCCCTATTTCTATAGTTGCGTGTTCAAATATTTTGTCTTCATTCAGATATGTGGTAGTTGTTCTCTGTTTATGTGGCGTGTTTTCTCTTACAAGTATTAGTGAGCCTCCATGGATAAATTTCGATCTGCAGTATATATCTGCGATAGTAAACTCCTGAAGCATGCAGGTGCCTGGTTTGGGGTTATGCTTGAGCCAGTGTTCTGTCATACATATTACATCTACATCTCCTATTGATTTTAGCAAGAGTTCAAAGTCTAAAAGTTTATTGGTTATTGATTGTACATTTTGATAAATCATTGAAATTTTTGTTGTGTGTTTGTCATTAACTGGCTTATTTACTGATTCTTGGATATTCTGTATATAATGCTGTCAGGGTTTAGGAGTTAGTGGGGTTAGAGGATTAACAGTTGATTGATGAATGGTGATATTTTCGGTTACTAGATCTTGGGCTGCTCTACTAATTATGTTGCTAAGTACTCGTTTGCCCCACTTGTTAAAATGCAATCCATGTCTGGTGTGCATGCCTCTTTCTGCACTGTGAGTGTTTACTAACTTTACATTGCTGAAGTTATTGCATAGTGTGGTTATGTTGGCGTTTGCCTGTCTCACTTCTTGGTTTTCCGACGAGTTTGAGTTTTGGTCATGGCGATGTGGTAGTGTAAGTATTAAGACATTGGTGTGGGTTAATTTATTGAGTGATCTCTCCAAGTCATGGATAATGTTATTTGGTGTCCCTCGAATGACATCGTTAGTACCCCCCGATATCACTACACAGTCCTGTTTGGTGAAATTGTCACACTTAACCTCAACTGTTTTTGTAACCTCGCTCATTCCTGCTCCTGGTTTCACTACTGCGGTCACTGTTGAAGTACAGTTGTTTTCTATTAACTTCTTCGCCAATCCTCTACCGTGACTGTCTGCTAAGATGAGGATATTTCCACTTCTTTTTTTCTGAGTAGGTTTTCTGGTAGGTCTGGTAGGTTGAATGTGACTTAAGAAGTATGGCTGCATTCTTTCAAATAAGAGATAAAAAGATGCATAAAGAGAGAGGAGCGCTGTCTATAAGTGATTATAAGAAACTTCATAGATTTCAAAAATAAATTGTTAAATGGTTGAGTGATTATTTTATAGGTTACAGTGGCAAAAGTCAAGGAGCAGCCCTAACCTCTGAACAAAAAATTATTTTTTTGAGGTATGTAACAGATCCAAGATTTCAGAATGGAATAGGTGAAGAAATAGGGGTTCACCAGACCACTGTTTCAAGGACAGTTGCTTTCGTAACACATAAAATCATGTATAAAGTTTCCTTCCTGAACAAAGATATGAGAGAAGCCAAGACAAAGTGGCAGCAAAAATACACATTCCCAACAGCAATAGGTGCTCTAGATTTCATCCATGTGAGAATTCTCAAACCTAGTGTCCATGTAAAACATAAAAGTTTCCCTTCAATCAATGTCCAGGCAACTTGTGATTCTCAAGATTGTTTCACAAGTGTCGATTCAATTGTTTTTTATTATTACATACATAATCAAAGACAGCATAATGGTAGTAACTGGCCCTTAGCTTTTCACTGTAACTTGTTAAAATCGTCAAAGTCAAAAATATGCAAAAATATTTTAAAAAATCAGTGGATAAAATATACCTCAATTCAACGTTTCGACCTGGCCTCCAGGTCTTCCTCAAGCAACTGACTGCTCCACGTCGACACCGCTGACCGTGTCGTCCTCCGTTGGTGCTGCTGTCAAAGAGAGATCAAAAGATTACCTAATTGAGCAAGTGCTCGTGTTGGCCCCGTTCAGTACATGACTCGTGTTTATGGACGTGATGCACAGGAGTAAGATGAAGGTTAGGGCAATACACCGTGGTTAATGACCCCTTTAGAAATACCAATACTCCCCAGCAAATACACTACAACAGCCTGTTGTCAACAGAAAGAGTAATAATTGAACATTGTTTTGGTCAGCTAAAAGGACGATTTCCAAGTCTGGCGTGAGAGTAGCCTTACCTCATGTTCCATCATTTATACTAACCTAAGTATCTTCAAGACGATGACTTTGGTGAGTTGGATGACTATGGTAATTCTGAAAGTGACAATGACGGCGATGGTGATGAAAATTATGATAATGAAGTGCGTGAAAGAGGCGAATGCAGGAGGGAAGAAATTGCTGAAATTATATACAGTAATAAATCAAAGAATAGAAGGTACTAGATTCTATAGAAAGAGAAGGTATGCGGCAATGCTTTGATTTTCTTCTCGAAGTAACTAATCTGCAGTTTAGTTAATTTAATTCTCTTGTGCTCAGATTTCCGGTCTCTCACTTTCAAAACTAGGTGTAGGCCTACGCATTAGTTTTAAAGGTGGTTTGTTGGGAGTATCCAAATGTTGTGTAGTTTTAAGAAAACTGCTGGGTGGTTCAGTTTCTGAAGTCTCTTGTGACATGAAGAGCACCAATAACAATAGGACGATTTCTATTTTCTGTTCTTATGTTTATTTGTCGTAGGCCTGTTAATCTACACTACAGTAAAGGTAATAATGAAAACGATAAATAATGACACTAACCTGGTATTTTGGGAATAGTAGGATTTTCTTTTCTTGAAATCTTGACTATTTAGTGAATACTTACATGAGTAGGCATGTAATGAAAGATATAAAACAACGAAAATGAATAAATGTATGCTATATTTATAAGCAAAATAATGTGTGAGACCTAGTTTTGTTCAACTGAGTCATATGGAACTTCCAGTTCGTACCAGAATGTTGTTGCAGAGGATTTCAGTGTTCATCACTCCTCGGTTTGAAGCAAATAGATTTTGTGGCAAATAGAATGAAAACAAAGGGAGATTTTCCAATAGTTGAAATGCAAGAGACGTAAGAAACATTTTCATCTCACTTGATAATTGTTCCTGTCATCAGTCAGCTTGATTGTATACATATAGGCCTATATTAATCCCAGCGGTATTTAAACTAATGCTGTTCATCTATTCATTCAGTAAATACCTATAATAATTTTCCAAGAAATAAATTGTTATCAGTAATATTTATTGAAATGATAATCAAGGATTACTATTACCCATTAGCAGTGCTTTTTTTCCCTAATACAAAAGGTGGCGGTACTCACCAAAACCTTTTAACTGAATCTCACGGGAGGTCCCAAACTTCTCCCAGAAGTCATTTTTCTGAGTTAATGTACAACAATCCACGGGGGGAGGGGGAATTGGAAATTCCCTCCCCCCCCCAAATTTGTAACATTAAGCGCAGTTTATTCAAATGGTCAGCCTTCTAATAAATTTTGTAAAGACATCATAACCAAAATACTTAAATTAAAGCAACGACATTCATTATTTTGAAATACATTTGTAATAAAATGCTGAAAATGTTCATTTTGATTTCAATTGTGTACTGAGAATAATTAATTTTTATGAGTAAGAACTTCCCTCTCTACTTTGGTTCCCCCCCAAAATGTCTCTCTGGATCCACCCCTGCAACAATTGGTCCTATAATGGCCAGAAATGTTTATCCCCTGAATTGCAGTAAAACTACCGGTACTTGCGACATTCTCTTCAGATTCAGTTTATTCACTGTTTTGCAGGTTTATGAGATACTTCAAAAACATTGTCATGCTTTCTTTTATATTTTGCTCATTTCACTTCTCTACTTGTGAACCACGTGCACCCCTTGTTCCTACAATCGTACTAAACAACTATGAACTCGCTTGCCTATGCAGCACAAACCAAGGGTTTTCTTTTCAACTTTTATGTAAGCAATGAATGCAGTTAAATTTGAACATGCATTAACCCCTGATTAACTACGGTGGTTAGCTACTTACTACTTGTTTGTTACTACCGTATGTTAGCATTAACTGCACTTTGTACTTATACCCTTAGAATGGCCTTGACCCAGAAGCAGTTTGCTGAGGGCTGGAAAAACCAGCTCTCTTGCAGTCCAGTAGCCATGGCAATTCACTATCATATACTCGTATGTAGGCTAATATGTAGGACCACCAGTAAGAGCTCAGTTTTTTCCCTACACATACTCCTCATACATAAGTGTAACAGGAAAAAAAATTGGCCTGTTACTCCAAGTCCTTCATTGATTTTTTAATGCCTAAAATTACGTAAAACGACAATTCATGAACAAAGATAGGAGCCCTAAAAACCTTTTTTTAGACTTAACTTAAATCAAATTTAATATGCAGCTTTCAGAAAATAAGTCTAAAATTATATTTCCTGCTTCTTCGTGTTCTATCTCAGGAGTAAAATTTCTTAGAGGTATAAAAGGATTTGTTTTGGTGTTCAGAAGACTGGTACATATCACCTAGTAAATTTCATCAAAATAAAAAATGGTGAGGCTAAGCCCATTTGTTGATTTAATATGGAATGACCCAAAAACTATAAAAGTGCCGGTATTGCATACAGTCACACACAAAACAAAAACAAAACAAACAAAAAACAAAAAAAACAAAAAAGCACTGCCCATCAGTAATAACTTTGTCTTCTCAGTGTTAATATTATGACGAAGTAAAGTACATTGCTCTTGTGTGTGAATGTTTTCTCCAGAGTATTGGTAAATATGGAAATAGTCAAAAAATAAAATTCACTGCAAATAAAGGAATTTATTAAATTTCACAAACTAGATGAGATAAAGACTTTTTTTTGTTACGTTGAGTTTGCGAACATGCTCTGTAATTTTCTTTCTGAAATGTGTCATTGTTAACCTTGTAAGGTGCTTGTAATCAAAGAAACATGATTGATTCAGATCAAGTTCTGTCACATCTACATGCAACAAGATGCTTGATGTCACTTTATGCTTCAATACCGATGGCAGTCTTGGGTTCGTGTACATCCTTTGGAATTCAGACACACTTCTTCTGTATGCACTTCACTCACTGCAGAATCTTTGACGACATCTGGAAAAGAAACTTGGTATTAAATTATAGTTTAAAATTCCACAATATTGACTAGGATTATTTGAACGTTCACCTTCTTAGTTTGGGAATGGGAAGAATATTGTATAAATTCAATATGCAAGTGTAACGGGATTCACACATGACAGACTTAAGTGGAGAAAAATTAACGTGAAGGATGTAAGGTTGCCACTCTTTGCTTCAGCCTTAAGTGGGGAAAATTCTTTTTTTCTTACTGTTTTTTCCACAATATTGTGGTTTCCCTCAACCAAACAGTACATTCAAACTTTAACTAATTTTGCTTCTCTGTCGCCTGTCATCTCGCTACTTTGCTCCCCTTACACTATCCAATCAGGTATCATGTAAAATTTCTTGGATTGCGTGTTGAAGAAATAATAGTTTGGAATGAGATGATTTTGTGACTAGAAACTTAACTTATCATGCTTTACTATTTTACATTCGGCAAAGGCATATTGACATGAAGGCCTTAATATCAGTTTTCTACTCCTTGGCCTAAGCTGGAGTATCATTAAAAAAAATTTGTAACCTCAGAAATACGGATTCTTGTAAATCTTATTTTAAAAAGCTTAAATTCCTAACTGTTCTTTTATATACCCTTACAACACATTAATTCTAACAAAGAAGATTTCGTAATTACTATACTCGGCATATTTGTGATGGAAGGTTACCAGAAGAATTTCATAACTAATCCTTCCACATAGTTACCTTATATGCATATCTCCCCTTTTTTCACCCCCCCCCCACTTAAAAACTATGGAGTGCTTTTATGGGGAAATAGTACTCATGCCAAAATTATATTTGTAAAAAAATAAGTACATGTAGTTAACCCATTGGCTTAGTATATTTCTTAAACATTGCACAACCATAAATAATAATATATCAGGCAGAAATTGGAATTTTGTAATTTATAATTATTTCTTGCAAATTCAATTGTACCGTATTGACTTCAATATATACGTCTATTATGCTGTGATGTTGGGTTGGTCCCTGAAGTGCTATGATACACACTAAAACAGTCAGTCACCACACAATCACGGCAAGGATTCTTATTTTTATTTTTAGAAGTAGGGGGAATAAATGTACAAAGTTTATAATAAACCAAAAATGATTAGTTTGAAGAGGGTAGGAGAAACCCCCGAGGTTAGAAAAATGGCTTCTTACAAGAAAAGTTTCTTATAATGCGTAGACATGGGAAAGGCTACAAAATAATGTTTCTTACGTGATGTAACTGTTTTCAAAAGCTGTGCATTACAGAAAAAAATGAGAAAAAACAGACTTCACAGAATTTAGAATACAGCTGACTGAGAAAATGATTGAGGGTGTCGACCTCTTAACCTAGATAAGTTGTTCTTCCTCATTCTAGAGTTAGAATCGAAAGTCCTTCATAAGTTAATTTTGAATTACAAAACGTGGGTGACACCGGGCCTTTTAAGCTGGTACTACACTATTTGTGACAATGGAGAAAAGAAAATCGATTTAGCATAGAAAAGTTAAGAATGAAATGAAACCAATCAGTGTACACTATATTAAAGAACAAAGAAAACATCCTTGCAATATATGAATGTTCGGCAAAGGCATATTGTACATGAGTTTGTTTCAGTATAAGTACACATAACTTGTTTTCACTGTATGCTGTAATGCATAACAAACAGGGTTGGCATTTTCCCATCCAAATCCCAGTGGGAAGAACTGGTAAATAATGGGCAAAAGTGGGAGAAACTTGCAAACATCATCTTAACAAATTCCAACTTGATGGATTATATTCTTATTCCAAAACATTCCTGTGTAATTTCTTGAGAAATAGCCTAGTTTTAAAACAAATTGCAAAATTATAATGTAATAATATTAATCAATGATTTCCATTTTGCCATAAATAAACCTTCCGAAGTATTTACTTTTATTGTTTGTTTTATAGAGGCTGTAGTAGCCAAGCCCAAAATAAATAACTGAAGTACTGAAGTTCTGACTAAAAATTATAAATATACAGTTCACTTTCAATCAGAAGAGGAGCCTTTGCCAAAGACGTTTTTTAATCTGATATTATTAATAGTGTATCACCTTTTGTGTGGTGGAAGAACCTTAAAAAAAGTGGTACTGATACAAACTTTCTGGAACTAATGGAACACCTTCAAGGATGTCCTGCCCCACCAAACTGAGTAGTCATTTGTTCATAACAAAATTAGAAACAGATTAGGCTTACAAACAGCGTTTTGTTACATGATGTTGAAGTGAAACTTTAGGTTGGTAAATGTTTTGAAATTACATTTTTAATTACATTGTGTAGAACCTACTTTAATTTTAAACTATAAACTTAATGCAGGACGCTTTTAAAAAGTTTAATTATGCAAAGTTTCATGTACACTTCTTGAAGATTTTGAATAAATGTGATGCATTTAATTTGCTTTAGTGTTGATCCTCAAAGTTTACTTTTATGTAGATTGCTATTTCTGAGACTGGTGAAAAATGTCAGTATACCATATGTGGAAATTATGTATTACCAGGATATTTCTATATTTATAGAAGAACTCAATGGAATCAAGTCGTGGGATGACACTTTCAATTTATTCTAGCCTGTCTTTGTTTTACAGTCACATAAAAATATTTCAACAGCTGGATGGCTTCGGCATATTATGTTGTATATGTTGTCATTAATTACGATACATTGTGTAATGACAATTAGACTTAGAAAGTAAATTTTGTTACATTAAAAGTTCTAATAACAGTATAGATTAGGCATACTCAAGAAAATTAATAAGTACAATTTTTCATTTATGAGATTTCCCATTTTTCCCATGTGGAGAAAACTATATATTTCCCAGGACGGTAAATACTAGTTTTTACCATGGTATTTACTGGGAGTGGGAAAATTGTTGCCAACCCTGATAACAAAGGCGACTGAAATTCTTGGACTTTGTTTGAACAATCCACCCATAATGTTTAGCCTCATCCCAACAGCACACCCATCTCAACAACAGGCTCATTCCACACAGGATTTCCATGTACTATCAGATCAGTAAAAAGAATCTTGACTGAAAATTGTATTTAGAGGTTAGATGAATGTTTTAAATTAGTCTACTTATACTTTTTTTAATCTATTACTGTAGATTATGTTTGTTATTGTGCAAAATGTTACTCATTAGATTTAGCCTAGGATAATTTCTAAATGTACTTATATTTAATAATGTACTGGTACTGTACTTTATTAAATAAAATGAATGAGACAGACTGCAACCAAAAATTTCTCCAAGGCCAACAAATATAGGAGGGTATAGTCGCCTCGCTCATAGCGTTGACTTTGTTCTCATATAACAATGTTTGTTGTTACTGTAAAATGTTTTCTCAATAGAACCCGCTGACTGAATTCATGTTGCCAGTTCTGTCATTGCTCAATGCATCTATACTTCCCACTCTCTTTCTAACACTATGCAGTGTGGCAACTACGCCAAGCGACAAGGTCGGTGGCGACATCTTTGATGTTGACTGTCAACGCAATGAGCAAGGCGACTATAAGGCAATAAGTATCAGCACTTTTTGTTTAATCTTGTAGGTTGGCTGTAACACTTTGTGCTTGCACACATCAACATGTTAATTTGTCTTTGCTTGTGAAATGTTTGACTGTTATGACTCCACTGCGTGTTGTGCTGTTGCACATAAACATGGCTGTACTGCTCAGTATTTGCACCAAAGAAGAACAGCGTGCAGTGATCCGCTTTATGTTGTCTGAAGATGTACCAGGAGCTAACATCCATCGAAGAAGTCATATCAATAAGTTCCACACTCTTTTTTTAATTTATTGCAACAACAATACAAAACTTTCCATTACCTCATTTTTCAATGCACTTGATCCATCGTTGCACAAGCTTCCTGATTCCCTCAGAAAAATAGTTTTTTTGACTGAGTAGCAAGCTGCACTGCTTTCTTCAATTCAGCACGCTGTTCTTCTTTGGTGCAAACACTGAGTGATGCTGCCACGTTTTATGCGCAATAGTGCTACATTCAGTGGAGTCTTGATGGTCAAACATTCCAGAAGCGGAGACAAATTGAACTACATGAACAACATGTGCAAACACAAAGCAGTACAGCCAGCCTACAAAAGATTAAATGAAAAATGCGGAATGTCTTACCCTTGTACACAGCTACAATACTAGAACTCAGAAGTCAAATTTAGACTTAGAAAGTGTAGGCCTACATGCAATTTATTTTTTAGTAAGTTACCTAAGTCTGTCACAGAAGTATCACTTACTAAATTCAAGAATGTTCTTAAAACCTGGCTTGTTAAAAATGTTTTACAATATAAGCTAGAAGCATTTCTTGCTTCTGATACTTCTGATATAAACTTTAACTAATTTATCCCAATTAACCCTTTTCATTCTGAGGTATAAATTGTATATTGCCTTAACATCTTGCTAAGTTTTCTCTATTTTCTATAAAATGTTAAACAGATCTGTATTGGTTCTATTCTGTTATATGAAAGTCTCCGTTTATGTACGAACGGTATAATAATGTGTATTATATTGTCTGATTCAACTGCCTATTTACACACTTAAACCAAACAAAATGAACGGACTCGTGAAGCATGCATTTGTCTTCCGTTCTGTCGAGCACCAGTGAATTCCAAGAACGTATTTGTATATTGCTTAACAACAGTTCTAGCTACCTAGATGTGTCAAACACAGAAGACATGGGTTCATACCTGCCTTAGTATACGTAGGCCTAAATATATATACAGGGTGGAAGTGGTACAATTGCAAAAATTTTGACATTGTGTTCCTTGGATAGAATACATCACAAAATGCAAATAACATTTTGGTGGAAAGTGAATACTTTTAGAGATAAAAAGGTTTTTGCCTAAAATGCTTACTCCTGCTTTACTCGATAAGTATCATTCATACTATCCTAATTTTTAATGATTTAATTAAATAAGTCTATTAGGAATTTTTTTTCCTTTGCAGTTTTGCTATACAATTGATGTGTAAATGAAATATAAATATTAACACTTTTCGTAATTCAGATAGTGAAGTATGGCAACGCTGCTAGAGCAGGTACTCTGCTTTCCCTGCTTCCGGTTTGTTTATGCACAGTTGCCACATTGCAGAGGTTTTAGAGCTCATTATCTCAGTATCCGTGCACTTAATCACAACATGTTATTAGCATTTTATGTTGTATTCTACCCAAGGAACACACTGTCAAAATTTTTGCACTTATACCACGTCCACCTTGTATACAGTATATTTTTTTTTCAAATTTCTTAAATTTCTCTCTCGGAAGCTAATATATAATTAATGTGCACAATATTTACCCTTCAAGCTGAATCTTCTGCATTTGCCATAAGGAGGAGTATTGATTACCAAAATTAATAATTCAATCCAGGCACACACTTAGCTCCATAGTAAAAGTCATGCCATTCAAATATGTTTTAGAGGGATTAGGCCCTACATACCCCATACTGAATTTTTCATGTATTTTCATTTGTTTTCTTGCTCCTAGGAAATATTTCTTGAGCTTCATTAAATACAAAGGAAATTATTGCTTCTGTTTATTCTTATACGACGAGGATTTGTTTCATTTATTTAAATACACGACACTGGATTTTTACTAAATATTTAAATTGCCCCTAGCAAATATTGAACTTGATTAAATATTTCATAATACTGTTTATTAGTAGTCTACACAAGAAAAATTAGAGAAAAATTTTGAACAGAGATTCAAACCTCAAATCTTCCAAATATTAGACCACTCAAGCTATGCAGAAGAGGTAATGATTCTCTGCTTAATAAGTGCTTGATACATTTAGTGGCAACAGGGAGTGTTGAAGACATTCAGGACAGAACAGATTCATTCACGCTTTCAGGAAGTCTTCCTGTTATTTTTTGTTTTGTTTAAGGATGTACACATATATATAATTTGATCTCTAATTGCAATAAACATATTTCTGATTGACAAAGATCTTGAATCTTAAAAGAATACATTGAAATGAAAGAATGAAAAAAAAAAAAAAAAAAACAAAAAAAAAAAAAAAAAACAAATTGCGACAAAGAAGGTTTTTGCATGGAATGACCCAACTGTCCTAACCATCCATGGTCCCTAATCTCCTAAAGGCAACATGGAATACCGGATACCACGTGCCTGCATCTTGCTGTCCACACTCTCACCATCTGTAACATCAGTGAAGTCTTCTACTACCAGATTATCTTTGTAGCACCGAGAACCATGGGGTTTACCATCAAAGTTTGTTATGGCCGCCCTCCTTTATGGTAAGAATTACATAAATAAATTCCAGTATAGTACAATAAAAACTACACTGACAGGCAAAAAAAACGATCACTTAAAGAAATTAAAAAAAAATTAAGTTTAAATAAAAATTATGTAGTTGGCCTAGTGCTTGAAGTAAAATTACTGCAATTGTATAAGTTTTTAAGATTAAAATTTAATGACACATTTCACACTTAATTCCTCTTGCACCGTGGTGAATGGTGAGCCTAAGGTTGCAGCAGCATAACGGAGGCTGCATCCATCATGAATTAGAGCAACAGCTTTGGCAACGACTTCAGGACTGAGAGGCATAATTTCAACTAAACTTACTGACAGAATCACTTCAATGCAAAGGGAGACAGTTTCCTTTCAGTTTGGAAGGAAATGACGCAATTCAACAATGAAACACCTTGTAATATGTATGACAAGCTAGTGAACATAATCAGATGTTTTTGTTTGGCAATAAAGTGAGATGTGAAGAAAGCAGATATGTTGTATCTAAAGCTAATGGTTCAATAAAAATAATAATATATCCTTACAAATAACAATGTATAAACATCCAATCAAAATTATGTTTAATCTTAAAATTACAACAAATTTTAGTGATTGATTTTTTTTTTTTTTTGGCCTGTCAGTGTAGTTTTGAGTACACATCCTTAGTTATTCAACAGTCTTCCTTTACAAGTAGGAAACATTTAGGAGGACGGTCAGGACTGCATTGACAATGTACAGTGTACATGCATTTTATAATTGTAATAATTGGTAAGTAAGCTATTGTGTAATTTTTAATCTGACATGAATATACATTATAAATGTGTACAGCAATAAAAATATCTTTCTTCTCTCTCTCTATTTTCTGCTCTCTTCTCTCTGTTTTCTCTTTGCTCTATCTTCCATCTCTCTCTCTCGGGCCTTTTTATAATGGCAATTTTGAAACTGGAAATTTAAAAAATTCTAATTTTTGAAAATGACACTCCTTAAAATGAAAATTATAGAAAAAAGCTATTTTTTGAAAATGCCAATTTTTAAAATTACCAGTTCTGAAATTGCTGATTTTTGAAAAAGCCGATTTTTAAAAATATTATTTTTTAATATGGCTTTAAAGAATGACAATTTTCAAATTGCTTTTTTTGAAAACGCAATTTATAAAATGACCCTTTTTAAAATGGCAGATTTGAAAATTCCACTTTTTGAAATTGCCATTTTTATAAAGGATATTAAATTTTAAAAAATCAATTTTTCAAACTTTTTTAAATTGCCATTTTTATAAAGCATGTTACATTTCAAAAATTTCAATTTTTCAAACTTGAAATTGAAAAATTTTCATTTTTAAAAATTTAAAATTTGTTAATAATTGAATATTTACAATTTCAAATTATCCATTCTTCAAAACTATCTATTTTTAGAATATTCAATTTTTCAATATTTTTTTATTTAAAAAAAATTCTTTTTTACAAATTTAGATTGAAATTTTCCTTTTTTTCAGAATTTTCAAATTTCAAAATATTCAATTCACAAAACATTCGTATTTCCTAAAAATTTAAAATCCAAATTGAAAATGCTATTTTTGTAAATGCGAGTTTTAAAAAATGCAACTTTTCAAAAATACAATTTTTGATTATTGCAACTTAATGCAATGATTAATTAATTTCAAAATAGACCTATATTGAAATGCCTATTTTTAAAATCGGAATTTAAAAATAGGCCTAATTTAAAATGTCAATTTTGAAAATAGGCCTATTATGGAATCCGATTTTGAAAATTGACCTATTTTGAAATTCCGATTTTTCTGCATTTTAACATAGGCATATTTTCGAAATCGGAATTAATAGGCCTATTTCCAAAATAGGTTTTTAAAATATGCCTATATTAAAAATAGGCCTATTTTCAAAATCGGAATTTTTAAAATAGGCTTATTTTATACATCGACCTTTTGAAATACTAATATTTTCAAAATAGGAATTTAAATTTATGCCTATTTAAAACTTCAGATTTTGAAAGTATGCCTATTTTAAAATTCCTATTTTGAAATATTTTTGACTATAATCAAAATCAGAAATTTAAAATAGCCCTACCTTTCAATTCTCATTATGAAAATAGGCCTATTTTAAAATGTCGATTTATGAAATAGGCCTATTTTAAAATCCCGTTTTTGAAAATGTCATATTTTATAAAACGACATAAATAAAATAGGCCTTTTTTCAAAGTAGGCATAATTTAAAAATCATATTTTGAAAATAGGCCTATTTTAAAATTCATATTTTGAAAATAGGCCTATTTTAAAATTCATATTTTGAAAATAGACCTATTTTTGAAATAGGCCTTTTTTAAAATTCCGATTTTGAAAATATCCTTATATTCAAAATCGAAATTCCAAAATATTCCTATTTTATAAATTGATATTTCAAAATAAGGCCTGTTTTAAAAAACAAATTTAAAATAGGCCTACCTTTAACTTCCTTTTTTGAAAATAGGGCTATTTTAAAAAGAAAATATGCCTATATTCAAATAAGAAATTTAGGCCTATTTAAAAAATGTCGAATTAAGAAAAAGGCCTATTTTAAAATTCATATTTTGAAAATAGCCCCATTTTTAAATAGGCCTACCTTTAAATTAATATTTTGAAAATAGGCCTATTTTTAAAATTGCCTATTATAAATTTCCGATTCTGAAAATATGCCTATATTCAAAATCAGAAATTTAAAATAGGGCTACCTATAAATTCTTATTTTCAATAATGGCCTATTTTAAAATGTCGATTTATGGATTAGGCCTATTATAAAATTCCGATTTTAAAAATGTCATTTTATAAAACGACATAATAAATAAAATAGGCCTTTTTTCAAAATATTTATTTTAAAAATTGGCTTCATTTAAAAATCATATTTTGGAAATAAGCCGATTTTAAAATTCATATTTTCAAAATAGGACAATTTTAAAATTCATTTTGAAAATAGGCCTATTTTAAAATTCATATTTTAAAAATAAGCCTATTTTAAAATTCATATTTTGAAAATAGGCCAATTTTAACATTCATATTTTGAAAATAGGCCTATTTTAAAATTCATTTTTTGAAAATAGGCCTATTTAAAAATGTCGAATTAAGAATAAGGCCTATTTTAAAATTCATTTTTTGAAACTAGGCCTATTTAAAAAATGTCGAATTAAGAAAAAGGCCTATTTTAAAATTCATATTTTAAAAATAAGCCTATTTTAAAATTCATATTTTGAAAATAGGCCAATTTTAAAATTCATATTTTGAAAATAGGCCTATTTTAAAATTCATTTAAAGAAATAGGCCTATTTAAAAAATGTCGAATTAAGAATAAGGCCTATTTTAAAATTCATATTTTGAAAATAGGCCTATTTTAAAATTCATATTTTGAAAATAGGCCTATTTAAAAAAGGCGAATTAAGAAAAAGGCCTATTTAAAAATTCAAATTTTGAAAATATAACAATTTTAAAATTAATTTTTTTAAAATAGGCCTATTTTAAAATTCATATTTGAAAATTGAACTATTTTAAAAAGTCTAGTTATGAAATATCCCTATTTTAGAATTCAAATTTTAAAATACGACTGTTTAAAATTCATATTTTGAAAATAGGCCTACTATAAAATTCATATTTTGAAAATAGGCCTATTTTAAAATTCATATTTTGAAAATATGCCTATCTTAAAATTCATTTTATGAAAATAGGCCTATTTAAAACATGTCGAATTAAGAAAAAGGCCTATTTTAAAATTCATAATTTGAAAATAGGCCTATTTTAAAATTCATATTTTGAAAATAGGCCTATTTTACAATTCATTTTTTGAAAATAGGCCTATTTAAAAATGTCGAATTAAGAATAAGGCCTATTTTAAAATTCATATTTTGAAAATAGTCCTATTTTAAAATTCATATTTTGAAAATAGGCCTATTTTAAAATTCATTTTTTGAAACTAGGCCTATTTAAAAAATGTCGAATTAAGAAAAAGGCCTATTTTAAATTCATATTTTAAAAATAAGCCTATTTTAAAATTCATATTTTGAAAATAGGCCTATTTTAAAATTCATTTTTTGAAACTAGGCATATTTAAAAAATGTCGAATTAAGAAAAAGGCCTATCTTAAATTCATATTTTAAAAATAAGCCTATTTTAAAATTCATATTTTCAAAATAGGCCAATTTTAAAATTCATATTTTGAAAATAGGCCTATTTTAAAATTCATTTTTTGAAAATAGGCCTATTTAAAAATGTCGAATTAAGAATAAGGCCTATTTTAAAATACTTTTTTTGAAACTAGGCCTATTTAAAAAATGTATTAAGAAAAAGGCCTATTTTAAAATTCATATTTTAAAAATAAGCCTATTTTAAAATTCATATTTTGAAAATAGGCCAATTTTAAAATTCATATTTTGAAAATAGGCCTATTTTAAAATTCATTTAAAGAAAATTGGCCTATTTAAAAATGTCGAATTAAGAATAAGGCCTATTTTAAAATTCATATTTTGAAAATAGGCCTATTTTAAAATTCATATTTTGAAATTGGCCAATATTAAAATTCATTTTTTGAAAATAGGCCTATTTAAAAAAAGGTGAATTAAGAAAAAGGCCTATTTAAAAATTCAAATTTTGAAAATAGAACTATTTTAAAATTCATTTTTTAAAAATAGGCCTATTTTAAAATTCATATTTGAAAATATAACTATTTTAAAATGTCGAGTTATGAAATAGGCCTATTTTAAAATTCAAATTTTAAAATAGGAATGTTTAAAATTCATATTTTGAAAATAGGCCTACTATAAAATTCATATTTTGAAAATAGGCCTATTTTAAAATTCATATTTTGAAAATAGGCCAATTTAAAATTCATATTTTGAAAATAGGCCTTTTTAAAATTCATTTTTTGAAAATAGGCCTATTTAAAAATGTCGAATTAAGAAAAAGGCCTATTTTAAAATTCATATTTTGAAAATAGGCCTATTTTAAAATAGGGCTCTCTTTAAATTCTTATTTTCAAAAATGGCCTATTTTAAAATGACGATTTATGAATTAGGCCTATTTTAAAATCCCGATTTTGAAAATGCCATTTTTTTAAAACGAAATAATAAATAAAATAGGCCCTTTTTCAAAAGAGGTATTTTAAAAAAAGTCATAATTTAAAAATCATTTTAAAATAGGCCTATCTTAAAATTCATATTTTGAAAAAAGAACTATTTTAAAATTCATATTTTAAAAATAGGCCTATTTTAAAATTCATATTTTGAAAAAGGTGCTATTTTAAAATTTGGATTTTGAAAATATGTCTATATTCAAAATCGAAATTTCAATATAATCCTATTTTATAAATTAAAATGTCAAAATAAGGTTATTTTAAAAATCAGAAATTTGAAATAGGCCTACCTATAAATTCCTTTTTTGAAATGTCGATATATAAAATAGGCCTATTTTAAAATTCCTATTGTAGGGCAATTTTAAAATTCCGATTATAGGGCTATTTTAAAAATCCAATTTTAGGGCTTTTTAAAGTAGGCCTATTTTAAAATTCCTATTTTGAAAATATGCCTATATTCAAAATCAGAAATTTAAAGTAGGCCTACCTTTAAATTCTTATTTTCAATAATGGTCCTATTTTACAATGTCGATTTATGAAATAGGCCTATTTTAAAATCCCGATTTTTAAATGTTATTTTTATAAAACGACATAATAAATAAGACATTTTTTTCAAAATAGGTATTTTAAAAATAGGCATAATTTAAAAATCATATTTTGAAAATAGGCCTACTTTAAAATTCATATTTTGAAAATAGGACTATTTTAAAAATCATATTTTGAAAATAGAACTATTTTAAAAATCATTTTTTAAAAATAGGCCTATTTTAAAATTCATATTTGAAAATAGAACTATTTTAAAATGTCGAGTTATGAAATAGGCCTATTTTAAAATTCAAATTTTAAAATACGACTGTTTAAAATTCATATTTTGAAAATAGGCCTACTATAAAATTCATATTTTGAAAATAGGCCTATTTTAAAATTCATATTTTGAAAATAGGCCAATTTAAAATTCATATTTTGAAAATAGGCCTATTTTAAAATTTATTTTTTGAAAACAGGCCTATTTAAAAAATGTCGAATTAAGAAAAATTCCTATTTTAAAATTCCTATTTTGAAAATAGGCCTATTTTAAATATGCCTACCTTTAAATTCATATTTGAAAATAGGCCTATTTTTAAAATTGCCTATTATAAATTTCCGATTCTGAAAATATGCCTATATTCAAAATCAGAAATTTAAAATAGGCCTACCTTTAAATTCTTATTTTCAATAATGGCCTATTTTAAAACGTCGATTTATGAATTAGGCCAATTATAAAATTCCGATTTTAAAAATTTCATATTTTATAAACCGACATATTAAATAAAATAGGCCTTTTTTCAAAGTAGGTATTTTAAAAATTGGCTTAATTTAAAAATCATTTTTTGAAAGTAGGCCTATTTTAAAATTCATATTTTGAAAATATGCCTATTTTAAAAATCATTTTTTGAAAATAGGCCTATTTAAAAAATGACGAATTAAGAAAAAGGCCTATTTTAAAATTCATATTTTGAAAATAGGCCTATTTTAATATAGGCGTACCTTTAAATTCTTATTTTCAAAATAGTCCTATTTTAAAATGTCGATTTATGAATTAGGCCTATTATAAAATTCCGATTTTAAAAATGTCATATTTTATAAAACGACATAATAAATAAAATAGGCCTTTTTTCAAAATAGGTTTTTTAAAAATTGGCTTAATTTAAAAATCATATTTTGAAAAGAGGCCTATTTTAAAATTCATATTTTGAAAATAAGCCTATTTTAAAATAGGCCTACCTTTAAATTCTTATTTCTAAAATAGTCCTATTTTACAATGTCGATTTTTGAAATAGGCCTATTTTAAAATTCAAATTTCAAAATAGGCATATTTTTAAAATTGCCTATTATAAATTTCCGATTCTGAAAATATGCCTATATTCAAAATCAGACATTTAAAATAGGCCTACCTTTAAATGCTTATTTTCAATAATGGCCTATTTTAAAATGTCGATTTATGAATTAGGCCTAATATGAAATTCCGATTTTAAAAATTTCATATTTTATAAAACGACATATTAAATAAAATAGGCCTTTTTTCAAAGTAGGTATTTTAAAAATTGGCTTAATTTAAATTCATATTTTGAAAATAGGCCTATTTTAAAATCATATTTTGAAAATAGGCCAATTTTTAAATACATATTTTGAAAATAGGCCTATTTTAAAATTCTTATTTTGAAAATAGGCCTACTTTAAAATTCATTTTTTGAAAATAGGCCTATTTTAAAATTCATATTTTGAAAATATGCCTATTTTAAAAGTCATTTTTTGAAAATAGGCCTATTTAAAAATGTCGAATTAAGAAAAAGGCCTATTTTAAAATTCATATTTTGAAAATAGGCCTATTTTAATATAGGCGTACCTTTAAATTCTTATTTTCAAAATAGTCCTATTTTAAAATGTCGATTTATGAATTAGGCCTATTATAAAATTCCGATTTTAAAAATGTCATATTTTATAAAACGACATAATAAATAAAATAGGCCTTTTTTCAAAATATGTTTTTTTAAAAATTGGCTTAATTTAAAAATCATATTTTGAAAAGAGGCCTATTTTAAAATTCATATTTTGAAAATAGGCCAATTTTAAAATTCATATTTTGAAAATAGGACTATTTTAAAATTCATATTTTGAAAATAGGTCAATTTTAAAGTTCATATTTAGAAAATAGGCCTACTTTAAAATTCATTTCTTGAAAATAGGCCTATTTAAAAAATGTCGAATTAAGAAAAAGGCCTATTTTAAAATTCATATTTTGAAAATAGGCCTATTTTAAAATTCATATTTTGAAAATAGGCCATTTTTAAAATTCATATTTTGAAAATACGCCTACTTTAAAATTAATTTTTTGAATTAAGGCCTATTAAAAAAATGTAGAATTAAGAATAAGGCCTATTTTAAAATTCATTATAAAATAGGCCTATTTTGAAAATGTCATTTTTTATCAAACGAAATAATAAGTAAAATATGCCTTTTTTCAAAATAGGTATTTTAAAAATAGGCTTAATTTAAAAGTTCATATTTTGAAAATAGGCCTATTTTAAATTCATATTTTGAAAATAGGCCAATTTTAAAATTCATATTTTGAAAATAGGCCAATTTTAAAATTCTTATTTTGAAAATAGGCCAATTTCAAAATTAATATTTTGAAAATAGGCTTATTTAACAAATGTCGAATTAAGAAAAAGGCCTATTTTAAAATTCATATTTTGAAAATAGGTTTATTTTAAAATTCATATTTTGAAAATAGGCCAATTTTAAAATTAATATTTTGAAAATATGCCTATTTTAAAATTCATTTTTTGAAAATAGGCCTATTTAAAAAATGTCGAAGAAAAAGGCCTATTTTAAAATTCATATTTTGAAAATAGGCCTATTTTAATATGGGGCGTACCTTTAAATTCTTATTTTCAAAATAGTCCTATTTTACAATGTCGATTTATGAAATATGCCTATTTTAAAATTCATATTTTGAAAATTGGCCGATTTTAAAATGTCGATTTATGAATTAGGCCTATTTAAAAATTCCGATTTTGAAAATGTCATATTTTATAAAACGACATAATAAATAAAATAGGCCTTTTTTTCAAAATAGGTATTTTAAAAATTGGCTTAATTTAAAAATCATATTTTGAAAATAGGCCTATTTTAAAATTCATATTTTGAAAATAGGGCTATTTTAAAATTCATATTTTGAAAATAGGTCAATTTTAAAATTCATATTTTGAAAATAGGCCTACTTTAAAATTCATTTTTTGAAAATAGGCCTATTTAAAAAATGTCGAATTAAGAAAAAGGCCTATTTTAAAATTCAATTTTGAAAATAGGCCATTTTTAAAATTCATATTTTGAAAATACGCCTACTTTAAAATTCATTTTTTTAATAGGCCTATTAAAAAAATTTCGAATTAAGAATAAGGCCTATTTTAAAATTCATATTTTGAAAATACGCCTATTTTAATATTCATATTTTGAAAATAGGCCTATTTTAATTTCATATTTTGAAAATAGGCCTATTTTAAAATTCATATTTTTAAAATAGGCCTATTTTAAAATTCATATTTTTAAAATAGACCTATATTAGAATTCCGATTTTGATAATATGCTCATATTGAAAAACGAAATTTCAAAATAATCCTATTTATAAATTAACATTCCAAAATAAGGCCTTTTTAAAAAAATGAGAAATTTAAAATAGGCCTACCTATAATTTCCTTTTTTGAAAATAGGGCTATTTTAAAATGTCGATATATAAAATAGGCCTGTTTTAAGATTCCTTTTGTAGGGCTATTTTAAACTTCCGATTTCAGGGCTATTTTGAAAATATGCCTATATTCAAAATCAGGAATTTAAAATAGGCCTACCTTTAAAATCTTATTTTTAAAATCCCGATTCTGAAAATGTCATTTTTTATAAAATACATCAATAAAATAGGCCTTTTTCAAAAAAGGTATTTTAAAAATAGGCATAATTAGAAATCATATTTTGAAAATAGGCCTTTTTTAAAATTCATATTTTGATAATAGGCCTATTTTATAAAACATATTTTGATAATAGGCCTATTTTAAAATTCATATTTTGAAAATAGGACTATTTTAAAATGTCGATTTATGAAATAGGTCTATTTTAAAATTCCCATTTTGAAATATGCTTATATTCAAAATCGAAACTTCAAAATAATCCTATTGTATAAATTAACAAAATAAGGCCTATTTTAAAAATCATAAATTTCAAATAGACCTACCTTTAAATTTCATTTTTGAAAATAGGGCTATTTTAAAATTTCGATATATAAAATAGGCCTATTTTAAAATTCCTATTGTAGGGCTATTTTAAAATTCCGATTTTAGGGCTATTTTAAAGTAGGCCTATTTTAAAATTCCTATTTTGAAAATATGCCTATATTCAAAATCAGAAATTTAAAATAAGCCTACCTTTAAATTCTTATTTTAAAAATAGTCCTATTTTACAATGTCGATTTATGAAATAGGCCTATTTTAAAATCACGATTTTGATAATGTTTTTTTATAAAACGACATAAATAAAATAGGCCTTTTTTCAAAATAGGTATTTTAAAAATAGGCATAATTTAAAAATCATATTTTAAAATATGCCCATTTTATAAATCTGATTTTTTAAAATAGGCATTTATTGAAATTCCGATATTTTGAAAATGCAATGTTTAGACATTTCAATTTTGATTGCGATTTTTGAAATATCTAAAAATGCTTTTTTTGAAAATTGCAATTTTAGAAAAACCAAAATTTTGAAAATGCAAATTTGAAAAATGACGATTTCTAAAAATTGCATTTTTGAAAAATGTAATATTTGAAAAATGCAATTATTGAAAATTCCAATTTTTTTAAATTGCAATTTAGACCTATTTAAAAAATTGGCATCGTTAAAATAGGCCTGTTTTTAAAATAGGGCTATTTTTTTAAAAATAGGCTACCAATTTAAATAGATAGTCTCATGAACTGACCACACAATCTTATTTATGAGCAGTTTTGTAGGCGACTCAAATAGCAAATGTCGGGACTTGTATGTAGTTAACGCAGTTTCAACGCTTTAGTTCACAAGTTTCCTATAAAAGACGTAAAATACAGGTCATTCTCGGAACATATGAGGCCATGCGACCGTCAGAGAAATATGAACAACGCAGAAAGCGTAACAGAAGGTATTCAACTTAATGTATTGTCATAATTCATTTTGCATTGTGTCATGGCGCCACATACAAATGCTAGGGTGTAATTGACATGCTGGGGCTGGCAGGCTCCATCGAATTAGTGGGAGGTTTAACCAGTGGAAATACCGTCAGTTTCTAGAGAGGCATATGCTTGTTTACACCAGGCTTCGTTTTCCTGATGGAAACCTTCAGTTCCTACAGGATAACAGCCCAAACTACACTGCTCGATCAGTTCAAACCTGGTTTGCTGAAAGACCATATATCACGATGATAGACTTTCCAGCGCATCCCCCTGATTTAAATCCAATTGAGAATATGTGGGCAGAAGTAAGAAGCATATGAGAAGGAACTGGCCGAACCCCACCTCTAGCTTCTGAAGCAGAACTGTGGGAATTAATTCAAACTACTTGGAACACTGTGGCAGACAAGGATAATTATTTTCTAAACCTTGTAGAGTCAATGCCCAACAGAGTGAGGGAAGTTATAGTAATGGATGCTGGATGGACTTCCTACTGAGCGTGTGGCTCTTTTTTGTTTTCACTTATTCTTATTTAAGTTTTTTTATTTATATTTCATTATGGTATCTTCTATTTTCAGTACGTGTCTTATTATTTTTTGCCACAGATAGGCCTACGTTTTTTTTTGTAAATTCATACTTTCTTTCTTGCTTTCTTATGTGTGTGTCCAAGATTCAACACCAACAATGATAATTCATTATTATTTTATTCCAGTCATTGCCTTGTTTGAAAAAATAAATAAAATTAAAAAATATACTAGATCCCACAAAGGATCGAACCCACATGTTCAATTCAGATGTCTTGACCAGTAGGCTATTGCAAACAGATGAGAATAGCATACATAATTCTGATGAGATTGTATTATCCAAGCTTGAAAATGCGTTTAAGCCAAAGTTATTGATTTTGCACACGGAGGAAAGAAAACACGGAGACGCCGTGCTTGCGGTGTTGTATGAGAAACAGATGAAGCCAATGACCATGCCCCCTTAGAGTACCAAAAGGGAGGCTTGCTATATACAATAGCACACAAATACTCAGAAGTTTCACTGGTTATAACAACGTAACGGTAGGGAAAATATGTAATATCCCAATTTCATATATTAACCACATACTCTGACATCATAATAATCCCGGTAGTAAGCATTAACCTATCTCAGAAGAGCCAAAAATGTAACTTTCAAATGAGTAACTTTACATGTGCGAGTATAAATAATGAGTCATAAAATAAATAAGTGACCGTGCGACTATGATAATTCAGAACGAGAAAAATATTCTGGACAGTTATATAGCTACACCATGTGGTTATTGACTCTATTAAACGCAATAAATGACAACTAATATAAATATTGGACATCTAAAGCAATAAATTACTTAGTATTACTAATAAGATAAATGCACTTTATTTGATTAATTACAAGTAGCTTAAGGCACTTATAAAGAAAATACATCAATAATTAGCAGCCTAGTATAAAATACAAGTAAATTATGCTTAGCAATTATACCCATATTCATTCATCCCAAAAATTGACTATTTTCAGTACCTAAATTTTATAAAATTATTAGTTTTTAAGGTAAGTTCATAGAATAGTGCACAACATGCACTCATTTTCACTTCTGAATTGTTCAAAACAAAGAAACAAAGACGAGTAACCACGCTATAAACATATAAACACAGTGACACGCCCCCTTAGAGTACCAAACGCTCGGACAGTTGGCTTCACGCTTGCGGTCTCAGGACATCTCCGTGTTTTCTTTCCTCCGTGATTTTGCACTAGAAGTACCAGTATTATAAAATAAAATCTTTAAAAAATGCTCCTCGAATAAACATATTCCTCGCGAATTTATTCATTATTAATAGGGACCAGATTCTTAGGTTTTTACCTATTTTTTTCCCTTACTTCCAAAACAAAAAGCGCTCATACACTTTCTCGAATCATGTCCATAGGGTTCACCCACATTAATTCTGTGGCACCTAAAAATACCTAAATGGGGTATAAAAACCTGAATATACCTAAACGGGATATAAACCCTACTTTTCTTTTTGTCTTTTTTGTTTGTCAGTTGAGAAAACGATATTTTGCGGAAAGACAATAATTTTTGTCGGGTTGAAATTAATACCACCAGCATTTCGTTCAACCCATTGTCGTCTAGGATGGACAGTATCCAGAGAGGAAGTGTAACAGTACCGGCATATTCCTTTTAAAATATTCGTACGAACAACCATTGTTGCCGTGTATGGACAAGGATATAGATTTCTACGTTTTAAAGTGCTTGTTTGCCTTTATTACTGCCCTGTTATTCATGCTTTGTGGTCACACTGTGAATTTTAAAGAGATGTGTTAATTATGCCGAAACAAATGAAATAGAGTTTATTACGGCAGTGGATTGGCGACGACCTGAATTTCACTATAGATGGCAAAGTAATATTTTGTCAAGCCTGCCAGAAACACGTAAGTATTATTTACCTTTCTAGAAAATGGGGAAGTTTTCGTCCCTAGTTAATCTGTGGTAGCATGCATAACAACCGAAGAAAGGAAAATAATCAGTTTCACATTATCCACATCCAACCATAAAGTATTTTACTCACTAAATTAGAAGCTTCGGATTCGAATGCTGAGAAGGGTAGTGTCTAGATTCAGTATTAACTATTAACTAAGTGATAACAGGAAGAACTTCACAGTTGAGAATCTTGAAAGATATTTAGTGATATACTGTAACCAGGAAATGTGAGGTAATCTTATTTTCACGGCTTCTTTTGACTGTTTATGCTTTCTTTCTTCAATTTGTATAATATTGTCCTAAAGGAAGTTTACTCAAATCTAAGTCAATTTTGTTAAGTTAAACTTTACAAGTATTATGTATTGAATCCTATGTAGCACATTCAAATTCACTAAACCAATTATTCTACCCGGAAAAGATATTTTGGACAAAAATCCTAAAAAAAACTATTTCACCTAATGGAAAACCTAAAACAGTGTTTTTAAAAACCTAAAAATCCGATCCCTAATTATTAATATTATAAGAACTTAGACGCAAGAATATGAAAGATGTGAGGCATATAGCCACAGCCTCCTATGTATATTAGTTTTGGAACAAAAGTGACTAAATAATCAAGAAAATACATGGATAGACAAGAGGCAGGTGTGAACCAAACCTTAAGCATTCTGGTACATGCATATATGCTCGTTCGTGGTACTTTACAAAATAATGCTGAATGTTTTTTATTTCATCGCCTGTACAATAAGCAAAGAAACATTTTTCCTCGCCAAACGTTTCTGGCTGGTTTCGATCGTCTGCTTCAATTTTGAGGCATTCCTTCAAATCATGCAAACATTTTAGGTTCACATTGGGAACATCCATTGCAACTTGCATAACATTCTCAAGTGACAACCGTAGTTTTGAAATACCCCCTGATAAAAGTATCCACCAAGTCCAAGTAGCATAACAAGGAAATTCTGATGTCAATTACCTGGTTTACACTATGTTTGATTGTCAATCACAAAATCCATCTGACATCTTTGAACTACTTTATTTCAGTTCTCATCAAAGGAGATTGCAAAAGAGTTTCTCTTCTTTACTTTACTTCTCTACAAATTCTTGACCTACCGTGCCATTTCTTGGTTTTCTTGACATTCTTGGCCTAGTGTTCGATTTCTGGACTTTTTCTTGACCTGCAGACACCCTGTTATATCCCTGAAAATAGAGTAGCCTTGAATGTACTATAAATTAATTATAAATTAAGTAAGCATTCACACCGAAGTATCATAGCATGCGAATCGCACTATCTAGATGCAGGCTGCATATCAAGTTGCATGGTTCACCATTTTGCATTCATACCAAAGTAGCATATATGCGACCTGCAGTTTAACATAAATTATATATTTTCACTATAAACTCATTTAAAATAATGTAATTGACCTAAAGAGGATATAGATTCAGCAATTTTAATCCAGGCTTTTTCCCTACTAGTTTCGATTGCCGTATTTTATAATCTACGCATGTACAAATTGTATGTTAAATAGCTCTATTTCTAGCAGTTTTCAAGACATCTTTGCCATAACCTACCGCTACAAAAGCGAATATCTGTTCAATTTTCTTAACAATCAGAAAACAGCAGAAAAGGCAACTGTATGCATGCGTCATCCTGAATAATGTCGCATGAAATAAATCCAGATCTGTCTGAAAAAATGAATGCCGCACTCTGCGAGCTGCACTATTGCCACGCTACTTCGGTGTGAAGACTTGAACTTGTTTATTTGGGATTTAAAATAAATAGCGCACAACCTGCATCCAAGTATTGCGACTCGCATGCTACGCTACTTCGGTGTGAATGCTCCCTAATACAAATTATTCCATTAAAAAAAGTTATTTCAGTTTATACTTTTAAATTAGCTAATAGCTAAGATTTGAAGCTTTCATGGTGCTGATTACTTAGGATGGCTCCTCAGGTTATCAGCCGTGTCATCATGAAAAGATTTTTGAGCTCTCGGCCATTTTCACTCTGTGGCCTTCCTGTGTGGAGAAAGTGTGTCCATATTTATAGGAGGCTGGATGAATATTGAAACGGAATGCGAAATCTCATTGGCTGGCACCACAGCAATCAGAAGTCTTGTTGTTGTGTCCTCAAAAGGATCGATTATACTATGCTGTCAGAAGCAGTCAATCCTGTTGGTCGTTGGTGGCTGTTGTCGCCAGTGTTGTGCTTCCTGACGCCCATTTTTCAGTGCCAGTGTCCATGCCTTGCAGAGCTGGAGACCTCAATGCTTCAGTTTTAATTTGTTTGGAATGTTAGCCAGTTTTGGTTTTTCAATTTCTTTATTCGTTTTTCCTCTTTCTCTTTCATTCTTTAAATTGGCCTCAAATTCATCTTTATTCTGTTTTATCATCTCTCTCTAAATTTTCTAATTCTTTCCTTTGAATTCATTTGTACAAGCCAAATAGAGCATCTTTTACTTATCTGTAATTTTGATTAAATAATAAATATTATGTATATTTTAATTAGATATATTTAAATATTCATGAGACAAACAATTAACTTATTTTATTATTTATTGATTTTTAAAAATAGACCTTATATATATATACAGCAAAACCTGTCTTAAAGACCGGCGACCACCTCCTTTAAAAACCAATTTTTCTAGGAACCGACAGCAAAACCCATAAGGCCAATGTTATTTGTACCCCTATTAAACGACCACCCCTCTCCTGACCAACGACCAGAGTTTCATTTGCGTTAAACTCCTCTAAACAACCAAAATCATAAAATTATTTACTCAAATGGTAGGCATTAATCAGCATTTGAACAGAAATACTGATGTGGGCACTGCAAGACGTCTCTTCAATTTTCAATACAGTACTTTTTCAAGAGTGATGGACAGAAATGAGAATATTGTTGAACAATGCTTTGGGCTGTTTTCCCCTTTGCCTTCTGGGAAATACCTTACAGTAGACAGCGTACAAGTACCGTAGAGAACACATTCCAATCTCCTACCTCTGACCTGCTTGTTTCAGTACCATTAAGAATTCATGCCTTTATTATCTACATGATCGCAGTGACTCGGAGGGGTAATTCTATTTCTTATGAAAACATTTATTCAGTGGACATGAGGGGGTTTCTGAAATTCTCGATTCTAAGAAGTGTGCCGGACGAGTCCCTTTCATTGTACTCCAAGCAAAATGTAATGTAGGGAAAACAGACGTGTCTTTCTTTTCCGGGAAAACATTACCCCGTTATACTGTAAAAGTAAGTAATAATCAACTGTGTTACATAATACACCTACTGCATTGTACCGTATTTATGCCATTGTATTTTCAGTTTCAAGAGATAAAAATGCATTCCCCCTATTAAGAGACCACCCCTCTTAAAGACCACTTTTTCATGGAACCAGCGATGGTCGTTATATAGAGGTTTTACTATATATGAAATCAGTTTCAGGCCTATCAAAAGACAAGTTCATACTTTTTCCAAGGCAGTAAAACTTGTTACATACGTTACACTTTTTATGTACATATTTTTAAAAATAAATAATTGTACTTTTGGTGAAAATAGTTTTGCAGTCATTAGAACTCATGATTATCCTCACTTCCACAAGGTAACAAAGAAATCCACCGGCTCTTCGCAAACTTATTGAAGTTTTTTGTTATGTATATTACAATTATGACTATCATACCTTAATATGCATTTTAAAATAAACTCACTTGATGGATTAAGATGAAATGTAGAGCAAAAGCTGCTGTTACCAATGACCCAACTAAAAAATACTTTCTTGGAAGATAACTGAGCAAGTTCAAAGAGAGGCAACTTTAATTTTGTATTTCTTGAAGTAATTCATCATATTATGTATTTGGTACTTGGTATAATAAAATATAGATCTTCAAGAAATGTTTGGAGCAAAAATAAACTTTATATATAAATTACTCCTCATGTCCACTTTCTCATGGAACAGCCCCACAGCGAGTGACCACCACATCATGTTTGCAGCACCACGTGACCTAACAGCTGTGCTGTCTCAAGCACATGATTCTCGTGAGTGAGCTTCCATTTCAGGTTAGTTTTCTTTGAATTTCTTGATTATTTTACTTATATTTACAATAATTCTAGAAACAAATGGTGACTAAAATATGGATTCTACAAGTTTTGAAGAAGAATATTACACCAAATTTGACTGTTTTTCATGTGAAAAAAATACCAAAAAAACCAATCTGGCAAAGTCTGAAACTGCCCCCAAGAATTTCAATCGTCTCTAGAAAGGGGTATAAATTTATATAAATTCTTAAGATCACTGAATAATAATACAGTACTATGACGCTAAAACTCAATTAAAAAGTTAACTCAACATTCTATAAACAATGGTTGTCCCTAGCATGTGGTTACCTTGTCTGTAGAACACATGTCTGGAATGTTGGTGCATATGTTGGCAGCACTGACTTCAGTAGGCTAGTCTCAGCACTTTAGGAAATCTTTGCTATTCTCGAACTTAGAACATTTTTGAGAGAACTATTCCTTGTTAGCAAAACCTAATATTGTTTCTCATAGTTGTTAAAATATCAATACAACTAGTGCAAATTTATATGAACTTTTCCAATAACATTGGTCACAGTGTTGAGCCAGTTTAACTTATACCATACAGAATATTATAGGAGAAAAATTCCTCCAGCACTGGGACTTGAACCCAGGGCCTTTGGCTATTCGCGCCAATGCTCTACCAACTGAGCTAAGCCTAGGAGAGAGGTTCCATCTGGCGCTGTGAATTGAACTCCGGCTTAGCTCAGTTGGTAGAGCATTGGCGCAAATAGCCAAAGGTCCTGGGTTCAAGTCCCAGTGCCGGAGGAATTTTTCTCCTATAATATTCTCATGTAATGTCCAACAGAGACAATAATCTGTGGTTCATGAATGCTTAAATATTTATACCATACATCTACACAATTGCCACATTGCCGCAAAACCCTTCACGTAGCTAGTAAATATTTGTACATTCTATCCTGCAGCTGACCTCTAGGCATGGGTGGGCTGCCATACCTTGGAGTTGTTTATACATCGCACGGTTAAAAGAATGAACCATTTATATCGTGTAATGTTTTAGACAGCTCTAAGTAGTTCCATTCTTTATGTCTTTACTTTGTGACCCATGTGAGTTGTTATAGTTGTTTACGATGTAAGGGCATTAAAAAGAACTTAACAGGCAAGCAAGAGGTTCACAAAAAGAGCTTTAGAGAGCCTGTTAAGTTCTTATAACGGTTGAACATTGTAAGACGTGTTATGCTACTTTCCCCCTTAATTTTAAAAGGAAAATAATTTCAGTTCTCTTGTGCTTAGAATGATAATTTCATCTGTAGCGGAATTCAGGTTCTTTTGGTTGGCAACAGTTTGTTTGAAACAAATGACAAAGTTATGAAGACAAATGAATATAGCTTTTACATGAGAACAGAAGTTTATGTATAATGCCTCTCTTAAGTTATAATGAAGAATAATCCTTGCTTTGATATGGAATTGTAGACTTTGAATGAATGGGGTAGAAATGTAGGTCGTAAGCAATGTTTTAAGCGATACTATTATCAGTATATTGTATTGGCTTAAGATTGTGTAGTTTATGGACCAAATTTTTATTGCCGAAATAGTTATTTATGTTATTTTTAATATTGTAAATTATAAGTACACGATAATAGTATTAGCAGGAATAATAGTATTTGAATGGTTAAAATGAAGATTAATTTGTATGAAAGGGAAGTGAACAACAGTGACATCTGGTGATATAATTTTTACCACAACAGGCGTGGACTGAAACTTTACATAGACAGAGAGAGTTCTGTTAATTAAAAATAATATTCTTTTTTAGTATTGTGATCTGTGTTGTCGCTTCCACATTCACTTTTCTGTCACTCATTGTCTTTTACATTATGCAAAATGCGATGCACATCTACAATCAGTGAGAAATATAAAAAAACTAGCAGGTGCCCGCAGCTTCGCCCACGGTAATTAATTCAGAAATTAAAAATTAAGAGCAACATAGCTAAAACATATTCATTAACACTTACATGTGAATCATTGATAAACTAAACGATTAATAATTATGAGAAACAGCTAAAATTCCGGCTTTAGAGTACATTCCACGATTAAAAAGTGCTGCCTGGGAAAAACGACCTCATATTCGAGTTCTCTGGCCCAGAAAACCTCTGCATAAAATGAAACGATTCTTTGATTTTCAAGTCATGACAAAAAAATGGCAAAGCCAGCTGCAACTGATTTGACTAATGAAATGTATTACTGAAAACTGAAGCTTGGATAGTAAAATAAAATAAAAAATGTACGTTTTCTGACAGTTTTTTTATTTATAACTCGTGAACGAAAGCAAAAATAAAAAATCCGACTTCCGAGGTGCATTCGCCCACCCTTCAGTCCATCTTCGTTTAAAATTTAAGATCTCTGCGTTCAGCAGATTTTGCTGGCCATTGCGACAGACAGAAAGACAAAAACTTCCTTTTATTAATAGCCTATAGATGACTAGCAGGTCCCTTTGGCTTCACCCATGATATTTGATTGGAGGATGCCCTTTCAGTTTCGGAACTAACGCAAACAGCATACTAAGACTCGATACCGTCCTATGGAACGTGGAGGGTCTCAAATCAACCCTAAACTTACTCCCAGATGAAGAAATCTTAAGAGCTGATGTTCTCATATTTTGCGAGACTTTCATTCAGCAACCTTTAGATATAAATGGCTACTACGGTGTTCATTCACTGGCAAAAACTGGACCACGATGCAGACCCTCAGGTGGGGTGTCATGCTACTGGGTCAATCCATTAGAAATGAACCAAATTTAATAAAATTTGTTGCTCGACATTTTTGATTTTCCTAATTTTTTTACCAGTTATTTCCCAACTAAAGGTGAGTTCAAAACTATGGTAAAAACATTTTTGGGCTCATACGTTTTTTTTGGCGGCCATTTTAAGTTTGCCTTTTAACCATATTTCAGTCGAAAACATGTTTTGTACAACTGTATGTAACTCTGTTAATTTTATAGATAATAAGACAAAATAAACACCAAAATTATCAGAATGAAATGCTCTACATTTTTGTTTTAACACAGTATTATCTAAGTAGTGAGGAAAGTGAAGAAAAAAATACAAAACTACAAATTGAAAATTGACTTAAAACGGGAGTTTTAGTGCCGCAAAATTATTAGAAGGAAGAAAGACTCGCCCTTAATTTTTTTTTCTGGTGTAGATCTACTATAGGACTACTCGCTGTAGAAGTTTAAAGCTTGAGAACTTTGCGTTTTTTTTATACAATTTTTCAAAAATGCCCAAAAGCGTATTTTGGCAATATTTGAAGTAGAATATCTCAAAAGGGACTGAGTGAAAAATTATGAAATTTATACAGATAACACCTATTTATGATATAAAGACGAGATATAAATTTGGTGACTGAGACTCAACTGGTTCCCGAGTTATAGTGCATCGAAGTTGGCCATAACTCCAAACTATGCACCGAAATTTCAACACTCTTCCAAGTTTTGAGGAAACAAAAAATTTGTCATGCTAACTGATGAAATGTAGCATACATATACAACTCTTTTGTGTAACAAACTTAGGCTCACAAAAATGTTATATTTAAAATTACAAAGTGAATATTTACTATTAAATTACCTTTAAATTTTGTGTGCCTATAACGCAATTTTTGGCCAAATTCAAAGCACTGTTACTCTGGAACAGGTTGAGTCTCAGTCACCAAATTTATATCACATCTTTATATCGTAAAGAGGTGTTATCTGTATAAATTTCATAATTTTTCACTCAGTCCCTTTTGAGATAATCTACTTCAAATATTGCCCAAATACGATTTCGGGCATCTTTGAAAAATTGTATAAAAAAAAGGGCAAAGTTCTCAACCTTGAAACTTGTACAGTGAGTAGTCCTATAGTAGATCTACACCAGAAAAAAAAATTAAGGGCGAGTCTTTCTTCCTTCTAATAATTTTGCGGCACCAAAACTCCCGTTTTAAGTCAATTTTCAATTTGTAATTTTGAATTTTTTTCTTCACTTTCCTCACTACTTAGGTAATATTGTATTAAAACAAAAATGTAGAGCATTTCATTCTGATAATTTTGGTGTTTATTTTGTCTTGTTATCTATAAAATTGACAGAGTTACATACATTTGTGCAAAACAAGTCTCCGGCCGAAAAAATGTTACAAAGAAAACTTAAAATGGCCGCCAAGAAAAAAGTATGAGCCTAAAAAATGTTTTACTCTAGTTTTGAACTCACCTAATATTGGGGAGTAACTGGTAAAAAAATTAAGAAAATAAAAAATGTTGAGCAAAAATTTTTATTTAATTTGGCTCATTTCTAATGGATTGACCCTATTTTGGCATTATTTGAAGTAGAATATCTAAGAAGGGCCTGAGTGAAAATTATGAAATTTATACACATAACACCTCCTTACAATATAAAGATGTGATAATAATTTGGTGACTGAGACTGAACTGGTTCCAGAGTTACAGTGCATCGAAGTTGGCCAAAAATTGCAAACTATGCACCGAAATTTCAACGCTCTTCAAAGCTTTGAGGAAATTATAAATTTGTCATGATAACTGATGAAATGTAGCCTACATGTACAACTCTTTTGTGTAACATACTTAGGTTCCTAAAATTTAGCATTTAAAATTACAATGTGGATTTTTACTATTAAATTACCGTTAAAATTCGTGTGCGTATAATGGAATTTTTGGCCAAATTCGATGCACTATAACTCTGGAACCAGTTGAGTCTCAGTCACCAAATTTATATCACATCTTTATATCATAAAGAGGTGTTATCTGTATAAATTTCATAATTTTTCACTCAGTCCCTTTTGAGATATTCTACTTCAAATATTGCCAAAATACGGTTTTGTGCATTTTTGAAAAATTGTATAAAAAAAACCGCAAAGTTCTCAAGCTTTAAACTTCTACAGCGAGTAGTCCTATAGTAGATCTACACCAGAAAAAAAAATTAAGGGCGAGTCTTTCATCCTTCTAATAATATTGCGGCACTAAATCTCCCGTTTTAAGTCAATTTTCAATTTGTAGTTTTGAATCTTTTTCTTCACTTTCCTCACTACTTAGGTAATATTGTGTTAAAACAAAAATGTAGAGCATTTCATTCTGATAATTTTGGTGTTTATTTTGTCTTTTTATCTATAAAATTAACAGAGTTACATACATTTGTGCAAAACATGTTTTCGACTGAAATATGGTTAAAAGGCAAACTTAAAATGGCCGCCAAAAAAAAGTATGAGCCAAAAAATGTTTTTACCATAGTTTTGAACTCACCTTTAGTTGGGAAATAACTGGTAAAAAAATTAGGAAAATCAAAAATGTCGAGCAACTTGGCCTGGTTCATTTCTAATGGATTGACCCTACTACAGACCCTATCTAGGCCAAGGGAGCTACGCATACGCAGCAGAAAACACAGTGATTGTGAGACTCAAAGATGTTCAAATAGTCGGAATGTACCTAAAACCATACTTCACAACAGAAGAAGTAGTGGAAGCCATTGCAACTGCCCTGGAGCATGTAGTACCAGACCTTCCAACAATACTAGCTGGAGATTTTAATTGTCGGATAGACAAACCGAACAGCAAGGCAGAAGCACTAACAGACATGCTGGAAGAAGAAGGCTTCATTTCAATCAATGAAAAACAGCAATTCACATATATAGCACATAACGGCTCCAGCACACTAGATCTTGTATTTTACCAGGGAAAAGGGCTTAAAGTACAAAGGCAAAATGTTGTTGTAAACTCGGCAAACTCGCCGCTAAGAAAACACCTCGCAGTCAAAACTATTTTCAACATGACTCGATGCGGGAAAGAAGAAATAAATGAGGTAAGGAGATGGACGCCAAGAAAAATCGACCCACAGTTACTAGTGCAGAATATCGGCGAGCATGAAATACTTGCACAGATCGAAACAGGAAGCATCAACGAAGTTCTGACAGCCCTAAACCAAGGGTTAATTGAATCCGCCGAAAGTCAGCCACCAAAAAGACGAAGCAAACCGTGGTTCGACGCAGACTGCTACAAAGCCAGAATGGAGGTCCTGGAAAAATTCCACAAAACAAAAAATTCCAACGTGCAAGAAATCAGACTGACATACATGAAAGAAAGACAAAGATATAGAACCCTACTGAAAGAAAAAAGACTAGCATATACACACACCCTGGAAGAAGAACTTATAAAGGAGGCGGAGAACAAACCATACAGAGCACTCGGCATAAGGAAATCGCGCATAACACCATCCATAACCATGGATACATGGGAGACGCACTTTACAAATCTACTCCAAAAGAAAGACGCGCCGACAAAGAACAAGGAGGAAGACTCACCAGGAGAAAAATATGTAATAACACCCGATGAAGTCCAGTATGTCATTGGGAAGAGCAAGCCCCGAAAATCAGCCGGCCCCGATAACTTGGCCAGTGAATTGATCAAAGGAGCGCTCCCTTACACCCTGAACATATGGACAGCATTATATAATAAATGCTTGGATAGTAAAACTATCCCCTCTCTATGGAGAAAATCACTGATCAAAGTTTTCTACAAGGGAAAAGGAAACCACGACGCCCCAGAAGCTTACAGAGGAATCGCCTTGGAATGTGTTGCATTTAAAGCACTCAATAACATCCTCCTGAAAAAGATCCACGACAAACTGATGACCGTGATCCCCGACGAACAGTATGGGTTCATCCCAGGAAGATCCACGACACAGGCAATAGAGAAAGTTCTTCACTACATACACAACGCACTAGACACACCCAAAGGACATGCATATGCAGCTTTCATAGACTATAAACAGGCATTTGACGGAGTGAACAGGAAAATCACCATCCGCAAATTACAAACAGTCCTCGGAGCTGACAACGAAATATTCAAGCTAATCCAGAACATGCTACAAGAAAACACCATAACCATCACCGACGGCCTGACTGAATCCAAGGAAATCAAGCAGACCAACGGCGTCTTACAAGGTGACCCGTTGAGCCCCATAATCTTCAACGTACTCACACATGATGTCATAAGAAGAGTCCAAACAGAGAGCGTGACTATGCATCTTTATGCCGACGATATGGTCATCCTAGCAAAGAAAAGGGAGGAACTCCAAAAGGCGATCAACAGCTTGCAAACATGGTCCCAGGAAAACGATCTCACTACAAATAGAGACAAAACAAAAATAATGAAATTTCGGAAAGGCGGAAGATTAACACTGTTGGATAGATTCACATGTACAGACCAGGAATTAGAAATTGTCAAATCCTACAAGTACCTCGGAAAAACGCTCCAGACTACGGGCCATACCTTTTCCAAACATGTGGAAGAAAAATCAGTAGCAGCGATTAAGGCAACCCTCGACATCCCAAAACTTGGAAAACTGTCACTAAAAACTGCGATCAGCCTCTTCCATCTGAAAATTGCACCCATTGCCTCATACGCAATCCAGCTCTTTTGGACACACCTAACATACAGTAACATGAAGAAACTGGATAGAATCAAGGCATCATATCTGAAAAGAACGCTCTGTCTCTCGAAATTCACGAAGAATAGAATCGCCTATGCCCTGACCAACACAAATTCTTTCATAGAGGATCTTCTCCGTACTTGAAACATTCATAGGCCTAAACTAAATGATTAATAATAAATGAAACAGCTAAAATCCAGCTTAGCACAGCATGGGAAAAACAACCTCAGATTCTAGTTCCGTGGCCCAGAAAACCCCTGCATAGTGAGTTCCATCTAAATGGAACAATGTTTGCCCATTCAGGCTTATATTTATTATCCCTCTTCCGTCAAGGGTGAAAATGTCTGCGTGCCTTGACATTCTAAACAAATGAATTGACCAGCTTGAGCTTACAGAATTGAAGAGATTGCGATGCTTTAATTTCCAAGGTATGAAAAAAATTGGCAAAGCCACCTGCAATTTATTTGACAACTGAAATGTATTACTGAAAACTGAAGCTTTGAAAGAAAAAAAAAAAAAAAATGTACGTTTTCTGCCAGTTTTTCACTCATAATTCACGAACGAACGCGAAAATTAAAAATCTGGCTTCGAGGTGCATTTGTCCACCCTTAAATCCATCTAAGTTTAAAATTTCAGATGTGTGTGTTCAGTAGATTTTGCTAGGCATCTCACACAGACAGATATTATTATAGATCAGTACAAATAGAAGTTAAGGCATAAGGTCATAATAAATAATATACGGTAGGCTACCTATATAATTAGTTTTAGCTTAAAAATTAAATTACAGGCTGTTTAAAGTGAAATATGACTGGCATTCTAAAATACATAACCTGCCCATTTATCAAAGGCTAATATATTTTCGATTTATAAGGAAATAGTGAACAATGCAGAAATATTAAAATCCTTCCACCCTATATAATTTTCAAACCTTCGGTGTAGCCTATGTCAATGAGAAACATTTATACATTATAAGCTTATTTAAACCTCAGAATTTTAGGCAAGAAAACTGACATTTATTATTATTTATAATAATTATTATTACTTACAAAATGTGTTATATTTTATTCATGGAATAGTCTAAATAAATCCTATTCGAGATAACAAGTTTCATCAGATAAATCTGCTCAAACTTCGTTCTTGTAATTATATCGATAAACATGTAATCTCTCGTGGCATTAGGCATACCTATGATAAATTTATAGGGTTTTCTTCCACGCCCTAATTTGAGCATAGAGTAACTTAGTTGAAGATCAAAACTATGATGTAAATGAAAATACAGCATAGCTGATTTCCTTCTAAACCCCTGCCTGTGGATAGGATCATGCTTCCAAAGCACTTCCTACATTTTTCATTGTGTAGCCTATAGGCTACCAACAAAATAGCTTTACATCATTCAATGTTATTGTTCGTGCAAGCAACATGTCTCTTTAGTTATTATATTCAAATATCCGCCAAGGCATTTCCCGCTCTGGATTCAGCAGTTTTAAGGTGGCATGATTCTTGTGTGTGCATTTATGATGCAATATTAGCAGGTGTAGAGCTAGGGCTCCTCGTGCCTAGCCTCGGCACATGAAGTAGATGTGCAATAGCAATCTCCAATTCGCACGTTTTTACAAGACAAAGCAACAGTTGCATTTGCTCTTAAACCGCGAATCTATACACAAAACTTTAAGCAACAAGTTTTGTCGTGTTTGGTTAATTATTTGACAATAATTAACACAGTGTTCCAGTTTTTACAGCTAGTAAGATCCATCTTCTCAGCTCGTTAGTAGGTCGCTTGCATTGTGCAATCAGTGTCCACAATGAAGTACCTATATCATTGCGATTATCCTTAAGATTAATAATTCAACATTGAATCTACTAATTACAGCAAGTTTCCAAGTGTTTTTTATATACATTTTGCTCTGGTGTAAATTCAGTACATTTACAACCATGTGTCATCAGCTTTCGCGTCAATTCAGTTTTCACAGTGCATAAGTGAATAAAGTTTACATAGTTCATTTCATACATAAGGTTTCACTCCAATTACATCTGTGGATCTCTGACCAGTGATCTTGATAAGTCCATTGCTCTACCAATTCCTACCAATCAATTATTTACGGTCCTCCAACTACCAGAGTGTTTTTTACTCTTTTTATTCCTATATGTTTTGTTCCTATCGAATCAGACATAACCTTACATTTGCTCCTCTACGGATTTATGCCATTCTTACCCCAACAGTTATCAATGTTTGTTACCTACTTTATGCATTGTTACTGACCTTATAATGAATACAAAACTATAATAATATTAATAGAATGGATTACTTATGGTGTAGTTTGATGCTGCCATTGGTGTCTCCCAGGGAGTTCTTGGAGGCGCACTTAAGTCTGCAAATGACACACTCCATATCGTGAGCCTTGTATGCGTTTTCCAGCAGCACTGGCTCGTATTTACCTCCTGCAAAGTCAAACCAAACATTGATTGGTATTATATGACCATCATATACTATATTTGTACACATACCATCTGTATCTCGTGGTTTTCATAATTTCATAGAATTAACTTAATCCTTCCTTGGTACTCCAACACTTAGTTTATACTAATTTTTTTAATTATTGGTAATGTTGTAAATGAGAAAATTTCAGAATATTATGTGTCTCCATATAAACTTTGAGCCACTTATGACCTCTCCAGGGATTGGATTTTTTTATTCTGATTCAAGATGGTGGCTGGTTTAATTGTTCCCTTTCACTTATTGTTTAGCTTCTTCCAACTAATCTAGCCGAACGGTTTATACTACATAAACATTTGAATACTACTTAAACTATAGGCCTATTTGAACAAATTTTCTACAACTTTCATCAAATACTTTTTGATGTAACTCTAACGTTTTACCACTATATAGGACGGTCGAACATAGTACGACACAGTATGTTATTTTGAATAGTGAATTTTAAAAACAAAACAATTCAGTTTTCTTGTACTTAGTAAGGCCAGTATTCCACTATCCAAGTTATTTGGTCAAATCATCTTGAAAAATAAATGGCCACACATTGCTTCAAACAAACCGCACTGGATGATCATTTGAAGACTTTCTGCATGTTGTTACATTGGATCAAAGATTTCCCGGCATTCATAGTACAGGGGTCCAAAATGGTGGCTAGACATTATGAGAAGTAATGTAGATACGGTTCTGGATTTTCTTCAAGTAGGCCTACATATGAATACTGTATTCAGTATTTAACTTAATACGTATTTTGAAAATGACATATAAGTTAAGTTACCGGTACTAAATGTTAAGTTACAATAGTAATATAAGTTAGAGATAGGCTATAACTTATTTATAAAAAAAACCCTGCAAGTTAATCTAAACTCGTCTCACATAGCCTTCAATATAAAGAATGATTCAGCCTGATTTTGTCATTTAGATATTTCTCAAATACAGGGTCACTGCAACAAAAACATTTAAGTTATAAACTAAAATTTATGTCATTATACCAGTAAGTTATATACTTATTTTTTACAATTCACCGACGAAACTCAAGCTTTCCATACAGCCGGCATTTTCTACTAACCGGTAATACTGAGTTGACCCAATGTACTTACCACATTACAAATCACAAACATTAAGACAGTACTTTCATCGCAGAGCATTTATACTGTTTAAGTCACATGTCAAAAACGACATGCCACAAGATATAAATATTGGCATAGCCTAGGCCTATATTAAAAAAAAAGGCATTGCAAGCTAACCTAAACTCATGTCATCACTAACATACCGGTAACCTTCAATTTAAAGAAAGTAACGATTCAGCCTGATTCCCTTGTATTTATAATAATAATAATAATAATAATAATAATTTTATTCCATAGACAATTGTACAATTGTGTTGGAAAAGTCAGGTGACTTTACAGTCGTGTGTTCCAAGGAGTCTGCAGATATTCGTCTATACTATAAAAACAATGTTGCAATAAAAATCTCTTTATAGTTCTTCTGAATTTGACTTCCTCCATCTCTTGCACCTCAGCGGGTAAATGATTAAATAATTTAATTGCAATATATTTACATCCCGCTTGTGACCTACTATAGGAGCAAAAATATGGTTTCAACTTGTGACTATTTCTAGTTTCATAATTATGGGTGTCTCTATTTGTTAATAAGAGATTACTGTTACCTTTGGTATAAATTAGACACTGATAAATATATATACACTATAGCTATTAGAGTAGCATTTGCACTATTAAAGCCACATTTCGAAAGCGATATGCCAGAAGAAATAAATATTGGCATGTATTATAAAAAGGCATTGCAAGCAATTTGTGTCATAATCAACATAACCATCAAAAAAAAAAATGATTCAACTTAATTTCCTTGTCATTTAGGTATTTTCCCAATAATGCTACAGTACAAAACATTTGGGTATATCCAGCAGCGCAATGCCCATTCATTCGATATGTATGTTTGTATGAGCAATATGATATTTCTTTGTTTCTGAGCGAAGCTGGATGACCAGCTGTCTTCCGGTCCTGCTCTGGGGGGGAGGGGTATCCACCTCTGCATTAAGGTAAGTAGTGGCAGTTAGGTTGGGTTGGGTTGGGTTGGGTTGGGTAGGTTATGAACAGTGATATTAGTTTAGTACATCATACTGAGTTCCGCATTTTGAAAATGTGCCATATTATATGTCCCGTGAGGTTTGTTATGATGGTCAGCCTGTTACCGAGAATTCTATCTGCTCAGCTGGTGTGACATCACAACTCCGACATCCAAATACGAAAATCTGTATTCAGAAATTTAATATGGCAGAGATTTCACTACTTTTTGCTAGATTGCGATATAAAAGAAAGTGTATCATTTAGGGTGGGTGGGCCAGACCAAATCATTCGTCAAGACATCTCCTCTTCACATAACTATATATAACAAAATATGTGATATTAAGTGGCGTTTAGTTTCTCACTTTGATGAATTTCCACACATGATGTTCGGCATTGTTATGCAGGCTCTGGCTTGCAGACCAACACTCCTATTGGCTGCCAACGACCTTGCATGTCACTGGTCCGTTACGTACAGCGCTGCCAACAATTTTAAGTGCATGCTTTTAAATTCCCGCACAGACTGGATTCCCAGGTTTTCTAATTATTCTGTAATAATAAATACATAAGGGGCGCTCGAAAGAGCATTAAAATGAGATTTTAATTTTCGCTGTATTCTCTAATTCCGGGGTGCGCGGGCAAAGAGAGTTAAGTCCACTTTCTCGTTACTGAGAATTAGAGTGCCTTAACACACTATACCAGCTCAACATACCTTTAGAGATGGATGAACCCATGAGGCACACATCCATAACTACCATACGTTTCTGAATATGACTTACTGGACTTAACAGAAATGTAGAGAACATTTTTATTTATAACTCTATGGACACATCTCAATTTTTTAGGATGGTGGGCTTAACTCTCTTTGCCCGCACACCCCGGAATTGATAGTGTTCTTTTTTCACAGTTCACTATGTGATACCGTTCGCACAGCGAGCACACACATTCCTCGTTCGGTTGGTGGAATCTTTTGGTTGTACCGGTACAGATCTTGTGGTGGAAGCCGTGGGTTGCAAGTCTCGTAATGACATGTCTTTGGTCCTGGCAGGCCTTGGTCCATTCGCGATCTATCATTGCGCTTGTGCCATAGAAGTCTGGGTCAATGTCCTTTCTTTTGCTTCTTCTTGACTCAAGATGCGTTTGGTAAGGGCCGGTTGACGGCAGCATAAATTGCATTCTCAGTTCCTCCACAAAGAAACTTTCCCTTGTTAGCTCATAGGAGCATATATTCCAACTCCTAGTCTTGCAAGGTCGCTGCTTGTTAGCTTTTCCCAGATTAGCTCTATCCCATATGATGCTATTGGGGATATGACTGTGCTGAATAAGGTCATTGCTGTATTCAGGGAAAGTTGCCTGATATTCTGAATTCTATTTATGGCTTTCGTGGCTGCCGATACTCTTTCTTGTACATGTAATTCTGTAATGAAGCCTGAGTCCCCAAAGAGTAAAAAAAAAAAAGTTTGGTTAGACATGTTAGCTCAGGTTTAAAGGGGGTTTGGGGGACGATGGTGTTCTAGCCAGCAGAGGGGCTGACTTGGTAATATTTCTGGGGGGCAAGAACTGGATTTTCAGTAGCTATAAATAAGCCTTACATGATAAAATCTTAAGTCTTTGGGGGGGCAGAAAGTACCTTGCTCCCCCTAAGTCGGCGCCTATGCTAGCCAGTGATAGTGATAGCGACTGACCACCACAGACCCCTATCATGTTGGCAGCCCTGATTCCAGGACCACGTGACCCATCGACTTCTTCCCAGCATGCACCTGCACTGTCTTGAGCAGCCGATTCTGGTGTGTGCACTTTCTTTCTAAGCACCATTTTAGGTTAGTTTTCTGTGAACTTCTTACCGATTTCACCTATATTTAAAATATTCTTAGAAACAAAATGTGCATATATATGGATTCTAAAACTTCTGGAGAATAATATTAGATGAAATTTGGCCGTTTTCCGTGTGTAAAGAAAATATTAACAATGGGAAACTATCCCCAAACTATTTTTTCCGAAGCTATTTTTGCTCTGATCTGGTGACAGAATCGGGCTCTACCTTTCTTTCAGAGAATCTAAATTTAAATTATCACTAACCTCTTTACTGCAATCCTGGACACAAGATGCTTACCACGTTGGAGGTCTCTCTTCTCTTTCTTCCTGGCTTCTCTTGCAAGGCACATTTTTTGTCCTTTTATTGATCCTAGCTTTTCTTGAATGCCGCCGTGAACTAACTCCATCCATACTTGTATTTCTAGCCACAAAAATCGCAAATATGTTGTCAATTTGAAAGTCAATTGTACTCACTCTCGAAACTGTAAACAATAACAAATACCACACAGGAACTTAGATACTCAAAAGAATATACAGTATTTACGAACAGAGAAGAATAATATATCTATATTAAACAGTAATTCTATAAGAAATTAGATGCTAAATAAAAAAAGTTATTTATTACAAATAGAAGCTGTGCCTATCTTCAGAAACGAATATTATTGTTTTGATTACTCGGTACAAAATGGTTGACATCGTTCCAAATACTCTCAATAAGAATACCGCCCACTTGTTCAAAATGTCCACTAGCACAGAGGTGTCATCTGTTGAGTAGGAATGGGCAGCAGTCTCAGAAGCTACTTAATGAACCTATATAGCTGCAGAAATAAATTTGTTTTTCAAAGTCCTGATGACACAGTAACTTATTTTTGTGCTTGATAATGCAGGAATTAGGTCGGGAAATAACATAATTTACACTACCGCTACATTTTTGTCTTTCAGTTCTTTGACTGCATCTTTCAACGTTATTATTGCACCTTCTTGTCTGACAGATTTCTTTCTGTAGGTGGAATTTTTTCCCCTTAAAGTTTCAATTTGTAATTTTTTTCTTTCTAGTTCTTTCTACATTAATTTTAACTTTTTTGTAGGAGAGATTGCATAATTACCCACTCAGCACACATACGTAAAATATATGTAAAATTTACGTTATCCCTAGATCTAGGTAATGTACATCACACATATTGGTTAAATAAAATCTACATGTAATATACGCTCAAATGTCCCACTTTTTTATGTATATTTTACGTCTATTCATGTCAATACAGACATTTAATATATATCAATTATACTTACAATCACATACATACTATTGATGTACAATAATCTATACGTAAAATATATGTAAAGATGATCTATCAAACGTATATTTTACATATATAATTTATGTAACCTAAATACACTGCTTGGTTCACTTGCACTTGGTTCACTGCTTGCAAATACATTGGTTCATAAATGTACACTGCTCACATACATTTTACATATACTATCAATACATGAGAAATCAATAACTAAAAATGTCATCAAGAACACTTTTTGTGCTTATTATCTTGCAGTTTTTTGGGACTTCTTGCTGAGGTATTTTGAAATTATTTATTGTAAGCAAAACACTGAGATCGCTCATAACACACACTGAACCAAGAATTTTCGGAACATCATCATTAACATCCACTAAGCACAGCACTAGCCTTTCTACTGCCATTATGCTAATCCACTGCCCTTTAAGTCCTTCTTTTACACTTAGGAAGTACTGCATCACATCTTCCATACAATGCAGAGCTTGTCGTTCAGCGTAACTTTTAAGTTCTTTTAATCTTTCTGCAACTGCTTGGTTTAAATTTTCTTCTTCTGCATGATGGACCTGGTCTTGACAAGTACTCGGGCAGATTAGGAAATATTGATGGTACTGCACCAAGTTTCAGTTTAGGGTAAGTTCTAGGAAATGTTTTTATTTCACCGTTAACTACAAATATGTCTGTTCTTATCACACTCTCTTCAGGAAAATGCTTCACACAAATAACAGGCTTGCTTACCCCTGTAAAGTCTGTAGGAATGTTTTTAAGCCACTTCTTCTTAAGTTCTTCGTCTTTTGGTAAAGAAAATGTACTAACACTTTCATGTTGTGACTTGTAGTTACTTTTACACTACATCACCTAGGCATTGTAAATTCCTGAAACAATTAAGAAATACTTTAGCAGCGTTGTCATAAATTATTATGATCAGAACTAATTACCACAGCATCTGTATTATAAATCAGTTTGCAAGTCGTTGAGGTTATGATAGGCCTATTTATGTATGTGAAACAAATCTTGCACAGAGACTTACCAGTACTGTTTTCTGTGTAAATGTTTTTCTTCTGCCTCATTTAATATTCTACATGAAGGACGTCTTCACAAACATTCAGATAGGAAATGTATTCAACATCACTGCAGTTGCGTAATATTTCGTCAGCTTTAAATACACACATATGTACATTTATTCTTCGTTTCTGTGTTATATACATAGGGAGTAGTTGCAACAGAACAGTGCAATTCTCTCCACACACAATTTCTTGTTAATAAAACACTATAAAAGAGGAACTGATACACAAGCACCAGTTATATGTACAGATGAAACACTGAAATTCATTGCTGACGTCACAGAGAAGATGGCCGCCAGTCCACATTCCTTCCGCGTCACCGGTGCGGTGGTGTTCTTCCGAGCACCTACGCAACCGCAAGCTTACAAAAGAAGGAAGAAAAATAGTCCTACTGAATTTCCGGATGTAATAATTTTAAACCATTTTTTAAAATTTCTGATTAGCGTGAGTAAATTGTATTAAATTAACCAAATCGATTTACTAGAGTAAAACACAATAAACCGGTGTTTACAATGTCAAATTCTTGACGTATAATTTACGTATAATTACGAATATTTTTTTACGTTATTTTGATATTAGCAAATGAACAGTAAATTCGATTTTGTTTTATAATTACATATGTAACAGTACTTAATTTTGATGTATAATGAATATAAAGCAGGATTAAACTACAATTTATATACATGTATATATTGGATATAAAATATACGTATAATTTATGTTTTGAATTTGACCAAACCCTAAGATATATATCTAGCTCTAAAACATACGTACATTATACATATCGTGCTGCGTGGGTATGCTCTGCTGAAGTGTTAACTACACTTAGAGAACTACTACTTTCTTCACTTGTTTCTGGATTTGGCGTATCTGTATCTAACGTTCTCTTTAATATTCTGCGAGGTTCTTCTTCAATCTGAAATAATATATTGGTAGGCTTTAAATATGAACTTATATACATAATACAGCTGATCTTACATTGTGCTTCACTAGTCTTCTATTTGTAGTTCGACTGTTTGACGGTAGGGTGGCGTGAAGGACGACCATAGTCAAGAGAGCAATGTTTTTCATCTTGACTATGGTCAACGTAAGATCAGCTGTGTTACGTATACATGTTAAAAGTCTACCTAATATATTAATTAAAAATAATAATCCCAGCCTATGGATTGTATAATAAAATTATCGAGTATGCATTTAGATTAGGCTATACAAGCAAAGATATACTATAATTTTTGGCTGATTGCTATCTTTAAATATACCTATAATAGCATTTTAATAGGCCTATTACTGAAACTAGCATGTGCCCGCGGCTTCGCCCGCGATAATTATTTCAAAAATTAAAAATTAAGAGCATAATAGTTAAAACATTATATTTATTAACACCTAAACCACGTGGACTACTTACCACGATTAGATAGTGTCGCCTGGCAAAAGCGATCTCAGATTCGAGTTCCTTGACCCAGAAAATCCCTGTATAGTGAGTTACGTCCAAATCGAATAATGTTTAATCATATTTAGGTCTATGTTGATTATCCCTCTTCCGTGTAGGTTGAAGATTTCGTATGTCTACGGGTCTTGACATTCTAAACAAATGCACCAGAGTGGGCTTACAACATTCAAGCGATCGCGATGCTTTTATTTCCACGGTATGACAAAAATAGCCAAAGCCAAATGCAATTGATTTGACATTGAAATGTATTACTGAAATATGATGCTTCGACAGCGCTAAAATCACGTTTTCTGCCAGTTTTTTCACTCATAACTCGCGAACGAAAGCTAAAATTAAAAATCCGGCTTCGAGGTGCATTCTCCCACCTTTCAGTCCATCTATGTTTAAAATTTCAGATCTCTGCGTTCAGTAGATTTCGCTGGGCATCGCGGACAGACAGACAAACACGTCCTTTTATTATTATAAGATAACATGTGCCCGCGGCTTCCCCCGCGATAATTATTTCAAAACTTAAGTGCATAATAGTTAAATCATTATATTTATTAACACCTAAATCACGTGGAGTGTATTCCACGATTAGGTAGTGTCCCCTGGTAGAAAAAGCTACCTCAGGTTCCAGTTCCTTGGCTCAGGAAACCCCTGTATAGTGAGTTTCGTTCAAATCGAACAATGTTTGACCATAATTAAGCCTATGTTGATATCCTTTTTACGTGTAGGTTGAAAATTTCATATATCTACGGGCCTTGACACTCTAAACAAATGAATCGTCCACGATGGACTTACCAAATGAAGCGATCGCGATGCTTTTATTTCCAAGGTAGGCTATGAGGTATGATGACAAAAATAGCCAAAGCCAGCTGTAATTGATTTAACATTGAAATATATTACTGAAACTGTTGCTTCGAAATCGCAAAAAATACACGTTTTCTGCCCGTTTTTCACTCATAACTCACGAACTAAAGCGAAAATTAAAATTCCGGCTTCGAGGTGCACATTCCGACCCTTTAGTCCGCCTATGTATAAAATTTCAGATCTCTGCGTTGAGTAGATTTCGCTGGGCATCGCGGACAGACAGACGGAAGACAGACAGACGGAGGACAGACACTTCCTTTTATTAATATATAGATTATAATCATGGTTACCTTTGTAAGATGAGCCGGAAAATTAAACACAGAAGGAACTGCATCTGGTTTAAGAAGCCTGTTGCCATTAGACTTCCAGAAACAAGATTCTGCAAAATGAGCTGAGCAGAGTTTGTGGTGGATTGTTGGATTAAATTTTTCACGCCTTACAGTCGATAACCATTTCTTTAACAGTTCACGATTTTGAAGAGGAAACCTAAAATTACATTTTTATGTTATTCCTAAGGGCATATGGAAAGCCAAAGATCCCCTAACCGCAATGTAATAAGAAAAATTATAAACTGTTTCAATATAATACAATAGCCTGTCATTTTATGGAACGTCATTAGTCATTAAGATATGAATTTAAAATTACTGTTCTCAACCTATACAATATAGGGGTCTAGCCCTATGTAGTCCTATAATAGTACATTACTATGAAAAATTACAGTTGTGCATTCCATTCCAAAATACCACACCGCTCCTAACCTATAATATAACTAGGCTATATTACTTACTTGTGGAAAGAAATCCCCGAATCCTTCTTGTGACGATTTGTGCAGTTGTATGCTGCACAAGACTGCACCATATTTTTAGTAATACCATGAACACTATAAACAAAACGGGTCGAAAATATAAATTCTAACCAACCCACGTGGCCTACAATATTGAAATGTATCCACAATAATAATAACCATATTATAACTCACTACACTTCATGCAATTACTAAATAGCACACAATAACAAAATGAACACAAACACTGTAATTCTAAGCTTACATTTCGTTTTTAATATTTAAAAAACCTCACTGTTTACATTCTCATGCATAACACAGGCCCAAAAGATGGCGGATGCGCGAGTTGTTCAATTTTAGCCACCGCCGCGCCGCATATCGTCAGTCTAGGTAAATAATATAAAACGTCTTTGCTAAAAACAGATACGATGCTCTATCATCTGAGAAACTCAATACAATGGAAAGTGAACAAATGTCACTTATTAAGCCAACCAACTTTGTCTCAAACAAACGAAGAGGCTCAAGACTTTCATCAAATAATAATAAGTTACTGGTTAATGCCATAACTCTAAACCCTAAACCCATGCCTAAATCAAGCGGTAGAAAAGTACTACTAATTGCTGACAGCCATGGTAGGGGTCTAAGTGATAAACTAAATAATAAGTTAGGCTCAAAATTCAATGTAATGGGTGTAGTCAAACCTGGTGCAAAAATACATAGTGTACTTCGGTCTACTGGGGAGAAAGAAGATTGTATGATTATCATTGGAGGCTCAAATAATGTAAGTCAACATGACTCATCAAATGTGATAACTGCTCTGAAAAGTAAAGTAATTAACAGAAATCAAGTTACTAATCGGAACCCTGTCATAATCATAGATCTACCACATAGATATGAAAGTGAGGATTCCCAGATGAATGTTGAGATCCGGAAAATTAACAGTGAGATAAAAAAGTTGTCCTCTCTACACCAGGATATTGAAGTAGTGGAGATGAAAGATTTCTGCCGCAAACATTTCACCTCACATGGCCAGCATCTAAATCGCTACGGAAAGGAACTTCTTTGTGAGATCTTTGCTAAGGCCTTAAAGAAGATTTTTGATAATAGTGTCTCCAGTAATGTTACTACCCTTATGGACAATAATATTTCTGAAAATACACCTTTGGAGACTGATCCTATAACTCGGTTAGGAGCTTCTTCACCCAATAAAAGGTTAGCTGGTTCAGGCAATACCACAGTCCGGATCACCACTGCTCTCAAGGAAGCTGGAGGCTTAGAGAAGATTCCAGGTAAGCAGACCTTTAGTGACCTGCCTGTGCAGATGAACTCAGATGTTGTGGTTACTACCAGGTCATTAAGGACGACCCATGAAGACTGTGTCACCGATTACGTTATGGATTGTCTGGATAACATCTTAGACAGGGTTTTATCAGAGACTGTGATTGAAGCCCAGTTTGATGCTTCTTCAGCTAATAAAGCTCTAGTTAAGGAGACTGAAAACTCTTCCGAGTTGACGGAAAACTTCTCTAAGTTAACAAGGAAATCGGGTAGAATAGCAAACCCACCTGCAAAACTTGATGATTTTTTATTAACAAAAAAATAAATAAAAATGACAGTACTCTTTCTATCCTCTCCCTAAATGTTCAGTCGCTTAGTAATAAAATTGGTGAACTAGAAATAATTTTAAATGATAACAACTTTCACGCTTTCTGTATCTCTGAACATTGGTGTAATTCTTATTCTATCAGTCTAGCAAAGATTACAGGTTTTACTTGTGCATCAAATTACTGTAGGAATGCGAAGAGACATGGTGGTGTTGCTATCTATCTATCTATTACACAAAATAAATTTTGAAGTTATTAATGTAGAAAATTTCTGTTTAGAGCAACATTTTGAGGTTGCAACTGCTCTGCTGACTGGTTTTAATATCTTACTAGTCTCAATATATCGTGCACCTTGTGGTGACAAAAAAAACTTTCTTAAACTCCTTAGAGAAATTGTTAATTTATCTTAATCATTTAATTTATCAATTGTTTTATGTGGGGATTTTAACATTGATATTAATATGAAGTAAGAATTTACGTCACAATTTTTGAATGTTCTAAGAGGGTCAAATCTATACTGTACCAATACCAACCCAACCAGGGGGAACTCATGTATTGACAATGCTATCACCAATATTTGAAGAAATCAGATATTTACATCAATTTTTAATTGCACAGTTTCGGATCACAATGGCTTAAAAATATCAATATGTTTTCCTAACCGTTCAATGGCTAATATTTGCAAATCAATCAGAATTCGTAGTTTTCAGCAAATATCAGTTTTTGTCCCATCTTTGTGCCATTGTTTGGAATTACCTAAAATTAAATGTTAATGATAGCTGCACTTTTGACAAGTTTCTAAATATTTTTTTAGATTACTTTAATGAGTGTTTTCCTGTCAAGTATATCAAACAAAGTATACATCAATTACCTAAATTTAATCGGATTACGAACTGGTATACTAAAGATCTAAGAGTAATGAAAAATAACTTAACTAAACTTTACAAATACAAAAAGTGGTCTACTTTGCTGTATCCTAATCTTAATGGAGATATTAAAGTTCATTACAACAATGCTAAGAGGGCATATTCTAGAGAAATTAAAGCTGCTAAACAGAAAGCAAATGAAGACTACATCAACAAGTCGACCAATAAATGTAAAGATGCATGGGAAGTAATTAATAGTGTGCGTAATAAATCAGGTACCTGCTGCAGTTGCAACCTCAAGCCAGATGATGTAAATAACTACTTTGTGAATTCTGTCAAACTTATTTCTGAAAATGTCAAATCTTTTAAAGATGATGAAATTAATTTTCTTCGTAACACTAACTTAAACAATGATTCTATCTTTACATGGCAACTGGTCTCTCAGAATGACGTTCTTAAAGCTGTCTTTGATTTAAAAAATTCTCGTTGTAAAGATATTTATGACATGGATAGTGATTTGCTTAAGTTTGTTATTCCTCATATTATTGAACCATTAACCTACACCATAAATGAATGTTTTTCATCTGGATGTTTCCCACATTCTCTTAAGAAAACCAAAGTCATACCGGTTCATAAAAAGAGTGATCCAACTAATGTAGCTAATTATCGACCAATTTCTATTGTGCCAATTTTTTCTAAAGTATTTGAAAAATTAATTAATAAGCAATTAACAATGCATTTTGAGCTCAACTCTCTTTTTTCTTCATCTCAGTATGGTTTTAGATCGGCAAGATGCACTGCTGACGCCGTTGAACACCTCATGAGTGTGTTATCAATGGATTTGAAAAACAAGATTCCACTCTGACGGTGCTGTGTGACTTGTCCAAAGCTTTTGATTGTGTATCACATGAAATCTTATGTAATAAATTAGAATATTATGGAATTCAAGGAAAGACGCTCAATCTAATCAGATCTTACTTATTAAATCACACACAAGTAACTTGTATTAAAGGCCAGTTTTCTCCTTCTGCAACAATTAATACTGGAGTACCTCAGGGATTCATTTTGGGTCCTCTCCTGTTCTTAATAATGATTAATGATTTGCCATTTAACCTAAACTGACTCTGTCTTATATGCTGATGACACCTCTTTATTAACCAGTGGCTCTTCCTTGAATGATATCAATATCTCAATGGAATTATCATTAAAAACAGCTACTAAATGGTTTGAGTTAATGGGTTTAAACTTAATAATGATAAAACTCAACGTATTCTTTTTTCTCTTAAACAATTACATAATGAAATTACTTTTGATGTTAAACTTTTGGGTATTGTATTGGATTCTAAACTTAATTGGTCTGATCATATTTCTTATGTTTGTAAAAGACTTTCTCGGGTAATTTTCCTACTGAGCCATCTAAAAAATAATGTATCTAAGCACCATCTTAAGATGTCTTATTATGCTTTTTTTCACAGTATACTTTCGTACGGTCTCCATATCTGGGGTAGTGGTGCAGATATCTCATCCATCCATCTTGGCGTTACGGTCCATTGAGGACCAGAGCCTGTCTGACAATCGAAGCCCATTCTTCTCTGTTCTGCGCTCTCCTCCTCCACATTCGAACTCCCATTTCTTTTAAATCCTCTGTCACATCTTCAATCCATTTTTTCCTTGGTCTTCCACAGCATCTTTTACCTCCAGGATGACCCCTATAAATCCTTGATATTACTGTATTCTCATCACTCCTCTCAATGTGCCCTACCCACCTTAGCCTTGAACTCTTTATTTCTCCAATAATTTGAGGTTCCTTATATAGGTCGTACAATTCCTCATTTCTTCTACTATACCATTCACCATTTTCAAATTTTGGCCCATAAATTCTTCGTAATATTTTCCTTTCCCAAACTGAGATCATTCTTTCATCATTCTTTACCATGCAGATATCTATAAAGTATTATTACTACAAAAAAAGGCTTTGAGAATTATCTCTGGTGCATCTTTTGATGCTCATTGTCGTCCAATGTTTCAAATCTCTAAAATTCTCACTGTAGTCAATCAATATATCTTCAACTGTTTGGTAAATATTAAGTCTAATCTCCATGAACAAAATTTTCAATATAATTTACACCATCATAACACTAGGAATAATTACCTCATAGTGACACAAAGTTCAAGATTAACTAAAACAAAGAAGTGGTGCAATAATTTGGGTATTAAGTTGTTCAATAGTTTACCCAAAACTGTACATTCAATTAAATTAAACAGGTTTAGGACTGTTCTGAGAGACTGGCTTGCGAATAATCCATTTTATTCTATTAGTGAGTTTTTGAAGTTAATATTGATGTTGTTTTCTAAATTTATACACTATACTGCTATTCGACTTAATTCTGTTGTCCATTTTCATTCTCTCTCTTAATTTATGTATGTTGATAGCCACATTTTGATGTGGTTCAAAAACTTAACAAAATCAAATCAAATCAATTAATTTTTCTTTTTTGTCATTTTATGATAAATGTTTGTAATTCTTCAAATTTTGTGTAATTTCTTGGTAAGAAACAAGTTTCCTTAAATAAATGTATAAACATATTATTTTTTCCTAATATTCTGATATTTTTCTTTGCCCTTTTTTTCCTACGACCTTACTAGCGTCATGATACAATGGCCGGAATATGTACTTGAATTGATCAATTGATCATACCAGTATTTTTTTTTAAATCAATTGAAAGTACAGTAATAGGTCCACTTATCCCAGAAATTTACTGCAGTGCTCTTATAGAATATAGCCTGGGGTGGTCCAGTTATCCCAAATTCACGGGGCAACTGGGCCCATAGGATAAATGAATTGTAAATATATAAAACAAATATATAGGCCTACTATCAAAGAGTTTGTCTGTTTGTTTGCAGTGAAAAATTGCTATCAACATGTCCTAAATCACTGCTTTATGTAGGTAACTGTAGGTCGTATTGTAAAATCATGGCCCAGTTACCCCTGAGCACCTTATTTTAATTCAATCAAACAATGAATATTCTTAACCAACTTGCATGTTACTAAATATGTAAAATTATTATCTGTATTTTTCCAATGCACAAATTACTCAATACAAATCATAAAAAACTTTAATCTGTCTGCTTTTCAAGTCTTCCATATTCGCGCTTAATACGTGCTTAATATGTGGTTTTGAATATACTAGTACAGAGGCTGAAAACATTTATATTAAGTTTTATTACAAATTGTACTAGTGGAATTTCTACCAAACTTCAAAATGAAGTTCATTAATGATTAAAGAAACTAGTTTAGATAACAATCTTCAAAAGTCTGTAGCGATAAATATAGTTGGTGGTAAAATAGTTAAAGAAGATTTGTAGCTACTCTCCTATATTAATATTTGTTGTATTTCTGACCATGAATGTATAGAATATTTAGCAGTAAATTTTTCTGATGACATCGTTCTGGATGGTAAAAACTGACCTCCAGGAAAACCTGGATACACTATCGTCTAGTCCTTGGTTAAATTCTAACCAGAAGTTCCAAGTAATGAACCCTGTGATTCGTCCATCTTTAACCTATCGCTTTATATCCATTCCATTCGAAAAATTCCCTGAAAGATTTTCGTTAGACATAGACGAAATGATAAAATCTACATTAAAACAAATGCCTTCCTACAGATATTCCCGATTCAATGCTGTACAGTAATAGGCAAATGAAGGGCCTTGGATTATTTCAAGGCAACTGGGAAGTTTTCCTTCAAGGAATAAATGGAATAAATATCCTGATGAAGTCAGAAAATGAACACATTTTACAAACAAGGAATCTAGATGACGACTTGTCAAGATGCATGAACAAACTGAATGTCTCTACATCTACAGTTGACTCTGAATTGCTCAAAGATTGTCAGATGGCGGTTATTCATTCAATAAATCACTCGATAAATTATTGGTAGATAGATCACTAGATATCTCACGAAGCTCCAGATAAACATTCAATATGGCAGACGTGCGATACATTTATGTTGATGTATGTTTCATTATTATGTTAGCATTTTATCTTACATTATGTTACTAGCTTGTTATGGTATTAAACTGAAAAGTAGTAATGAAGCTGGCATTGGTTATTAATTTGTGTGTGAAATAATTCATAATACTGTACTAGAAAAATTGTATATTATCGGTTAGATGAACTTTGTTATAGCCTAGGCTGTATATTATAGCCACGGCTGATGTCACAAAAGTGATCAAAACCCTTCAGGTAGTAATGTACATATATGCTGACGACATTGTAACAAATCGAAGCATTCCTTTCTCAGTGGTGAATCAGCTATAACCTAATTAATTTGTTCCTTTTTATGTATCACGTTATCAGATTGTGATGGGTGACATTTTCTCTAATACACAAGTCTCGAAGTCGAAATTGCCGAAGTTTCTCTCACGTTTTACATTCATTTTACCAGAGAAACAGCAGACAGAAAGTTCAGCCATTTTTAATACAATAGCTAGAAGCGATCTCATTAGTTGCTACTCAATCACGGCCAATTTGACATTACAGTATTCGTGTCTCCATCTATTGACAAAGTGCTCAACTCATTTATCTGACATTAGCTAAGCGTCAGATAAATGCGTTTTCGCTTTCGGAAATGGGAAGGTGTTTATCGAGTCTATAAGATGTATAGAACCATTAGCTGTCCAGAAGATATCTGGATCTTTTATGCAACCGGGCATAAGTCGGTGTTTCTTTATGTTAATTGATCTGACCAAGTTGGACTTGATTTCCACTTTCCAAAACAAAAGCAATGTTGCAATATTGTTTCCTTGCCATCACTGACCTCAGTTCTTCCCTCACTTCAATCAATTCACATATGTTATTGCTTACTGTAACTAGATCTTGCAACCCTGCGTTTCACTCCATGCAGAGTTGACAAATAGCTGTCACAGGACATTCTTAGATTTCTATTTTCTGAGGTAACTAGCTGATTGTTGCAGTAAAAACAATAAGCATGCGTACAGCTGTCAGCAACATTTTCCACCTAACAAAAGGAAACTGCCTAGGTATGCAAAGAAAAACTAGACTATACTGGACTCTGGAAGAGCGATTTGTACCAACTAGAGTATAATGCTAGATTCCTAAAAAATGATGCATGAGTTCCTAGTATTAGCAATTTTATTAATAATGCATGTCTATAACACAGTACATCTTGGACTATAAGCATAAGTGATTTGTATCAAGTTTGTTTTTTATTATTTCTCAATATAAGTGTAAAAAATTATTTTTAAATTTAATAGGAGGTTATAAATCTAAAAATGTGAAATATTTGAAAAGAGAGAACCAAAGAATGAGAACAAAGGATTTTAGCATGGATTTCAAAGAAACTTACTTTTGTAAATTTTTAAATTACAAAAACCATGACCTTCAACAATTGTCTCCACACAACGTAAGGCAAAAAATTGCAAAATAGCTTTTTCTACAGCATAAAATGCTCTTTCATCTCAATTCCCCTTTTATTTGGCAATATGTAAAGACACATTTTAGGCCAGAGTTCATTGGCTGGGGCAAGTGGGAAAACTGAAAACAGATTTCAAAACAAATTACAGCAAAAAAAAGTTGCATCTTTATTGTATTTAAAAAGTGTATCCAAATACAAAACTAGGGCAAGACCGGGTGACGCGCCGCACCGGGATAGATGCCGCACCCCCTCTAACTCAAACATTTGACGCTAGGTACCGCTAATTGTCGTGATACCATCTCCAGTTCCCTCCCTAGAGTAACTGGATCACGTGTCTTCATTGTTTGCTGTGTTTATGTCATTGTTATATCAGTATTTATCAGGTAAGTGCACTAGTTTCACTGCGAAAATTTTTTGGACTCATTACTTTATTCTTTCCTGATCTGTATTTGTTCCATTTTTTCTGCGTGTACTACTTTTAATAGACTATTTAGAGGTTGTAAAGATAATATTGTGAGTGAAGTTCGCCATAACAACAATAACAACAAGCTCTACAGATGAGTGCGGCGTGTGCCCCTGAGTTTTGGGTCACATGCCGCATAGCTTTCAAGGGTGACATGCCGCACAATGTCTTGCAGTATAATTACCCCCCAAAATTATTTTTTCTGCTCTTTTCAGCAATAGGCATGCCAACAAGGTATAGGGAAAGGGAGGGAGCTAAACATCGTGGCCTATGGAGTGACAGCGACCTACAAGAAGCTGTTCGGCGAAATAAGGCAGGGGAAATTTCCATTCACGAAGCCGAACGTTGCTATAATATGCCAGAGAGGACTATTTGTAGGCGCACGGACACAGGAAATTGGGAAAACCCTCAATTAGGCCTGAAGGAATATTTGGTACAGAAAATGAAACAAGGCTAGTCGCCAATAATCAGAGATTGTGTGGATAGGTTCTCTTTTGTTCTGTACGTGCCTTTGAAGAAAATTTAAACTAATATTATGAATGCGGCATGTCTCCCATGCGTGCGGCATAGCACCCTGCAACACGGCATCTCTCCCGCTTTGCCTTTCAATTTAATAATTGTATTTACACATTTATTTATTAGTTTATAAATATTTCCGTTGCTGAAATACAGGGAGGGAAGATCATAGCTTGGAATCTCAAAAAGAGTTTTCAAAATATTCAATCCTGTTTTGAGGTAGACGAATTTCAAGAAAAGTGCGGCGTGTCACCCTATCTTGCCCTATGCCATAAATATATATCCAAATTCTCATGAAAACACATTAATCACTTTTTAGATATTTAGGCTGAATGCGGTCTCATTTGCTCCCTTCACCCTATGTATAAGCAGATGAGATTTGAGATTACTTCGTAGAGAAAATTTTTTGTTACAGACATCACACTGGAAAGATTTCTTCTTTGTATGTGTAAGCAGATGGGTTTTGAGACTACCTGTTTGAGAAAACGTTTTGTTGCAGACACCACACTTAAAAGGTTTCTCTCCTGTATGTATACGCAGATGAGTTTTGAGATTACTTCTTAGAGAAAATTTTTTGTTACAGACATCACACTGGAAAGCTTTCTTCTTTGTATGTGTAAGCAGATGGGTTTTGAGACTACTTCCATAAGAAAATGTTTTGTTACAGACAGCACACTTGAAAGGTTTTTCTCCTGTATGTGTAAGCAAATGAGTTCTGAGTTGAAATCTTAGAGTAAATGTTTTGTTACAGACATCACACTTGAAAGGTTTTTCAACTGAATGTGTAAGGAGATGAGTTTTGAGAGTACTTTTACGAGAAAATGTCTTGTTACAGGCATCACACTTAAAAGTTCTTTCCCCTGTATGTATAAGCAGATGAATTTTGAGATAATCTCCACGAGAAAATGTTTTGTTACAAACATCACACTTGAAATATTTTTCTCCCGTATGTGTAAGCAGATGAATTTTGAGATGACGTTTTAGAGAAAATGGTTTTTTACAAACATCACACTTGAAAGCTTTTTCCTTTGTATGTGTAAGCAGATGAGTTTTGAGACCACACTTATAAGAAAATGTTTTGTTACAGACATCACACTTGAAATATTTTTCTCTCGTATGTGTAAGCATATGAGTTCTGAGATTAATGCTTTGGGAAAATGTTTTGTTGCAGACATCACATTTGAAAGGTTTTTCTCCTGTATGTGTAAGCGGATGAGTTCTGGGATTAATACTTTGGGAAAAAGTTTTGTTGCAGACATCGCATTTGAAAGGTTTTTCTCCTTTATGTGTTCGCAGATGAGTTCTAAGATGACTACTTTGGGAAAACATTTTGTTGCAGACATCACACTTGAAATTTCTTTCTCCTGTATGTGTAAGCAGATGCATTTTGAGATGACCCTTTCGAGAAAATGTCTTGTCACACACACCACATTTAAAAGCTCTTTCAGCTGTATGTGTAAGCCGATGCATTTTGAGTTTACTTATGTGGGAAAACATTTTGTTACAGACATCACATTTGAAAGGTTTTTCTCCTTTATGTGTAAGCAGATGGGTTCTGAGATGACTACTTTGGGAAAATGTTTTGTTGCAGACATCACAAGAGGCTTTCTCTGCTGTACGCGTATGATGAGGACTTCTTTTGGAATTCGTCTTTGTATGAGACTCATATGATTGGAACTGTTTTTCACTAAGTACATCCTGATTTTCATGTTCTCTTTGATAAGAAGGTTCCGAATTATTTTGGTCGGAAACTAATGTCTCCATACCTTGAACTGTGTTGGATAACGGAGACTCATTGTGTTCACACAAGTCTAAATTCTCAATTTTGTGTGGAAACTTCTTTACCAAATCGTAGGTCACAGGCCTACTTTTATGGTGTTCAATATTTCCTTTAACAAACGTACCTGAAATTTTGCCGCACGATGTCGATGTCTGTAAGTTTGGAACCGTTGGAACATTAGAGTCTGTATCCTCACTTTTAATTTGGTGTGTCGCTACTAAATTGTAGGTTATGGGTACATACTCACACTTAACGGCATGTTCATGTTTTACACGCTGCAATTGAACGTCTTCTTGTTTTATTTCTGTTTCATCAAATTGTAATGTTGCCAAAGTCTCCATTATGTGACGTGTTGACCTAGATACAGGACGGAACCGTGACTTACTTTTATTCCACACACATCAACAGTAACACAACTATTTACTTGCAGGTTTAACATTCCTAATTTGTACAAAGATTAAAACTATTTTCCAAGCAGCAGTTATGTTGAAAGTGTTAAGAATTTCTCTGACCGTCCAAAGCATTGAGCCGAGATACTACCCATCATTCTCATAGGGGATGGGGAATATTTGTTGTAACTGTTACATGTATGTAACGATAACGACCGTTACAAATAATCCAAAGTAACGATTACCAGAGCACCCGTCAACCGATTTGGTTTAATATCAATAGGCTTCTTCGTATGGACACTTTATATTCGTAGGCTATACCAAGTTTCATTAAAATCCGTAAAGTTTTCGACTCCCTAAATAGGAAGCACCTGATAAGAAAACTAGGACTTCTGACAGAATCATACAATGCCCTGACCGTCACAGTAAAAAAATTATTAGCCTACAACAGCGTAGAAATAAAAGACGGAGTTACAACCTCAGCACCAATTACTCAAACCATGGGTGTATTGCAGGGAGACCCACTAAGCCCCAGGCTCAGGGGCGTAGCTACTTAAGAAGCTAGGGAAGCAGTGCTTCCCCAAGATTGTAGGAAAAATTAAATTAATGTTTATCGTGTAATAGTCTGTAAATGCAAGACATTTAATTCGTAGATGAAGTTCATTATTTTCATCAGATCATGTGTTCCGTAAATGAGACCACATGAGATGCAGCAGTCTTATTGCACAGTTTGATGCGGCAGCCTAAGTTAGGAAGCTGCTTTTGAACAGCAGTCTTCTAGGCTATAATAATAAGAAGAAATGTTCACCCGAATGGGTATTAAAGTTTCAACAATGTTTTAACTTTTGCTGTATTCATTGATGGTTTTCACCCTGTTTCGACACACTTTAAGGTGGTATCTTCCACATCTCTGGGCACATAGGTCACACACGCATTTCTCGTCAGGGTTGTGGTAGTTCTTGTTTGAGCATATCTTGTAGTGAAAGCCGTGAATGGCGAAGCGTGTGATGACATGTCTTTGCTCTTGATTCTCTTTGGTCCAGTTCCTTTCCATCATCGCAGTTGTAGCGTAAAAAGCCGGGTCTATTTCTTGTCTTTTTTTCTTCCCTTTGTGTTAAGAGTGTCGTGTAGGCTCTTGTCGCTGGCAGTAACATTTGAGATCTAATATCTTCGATGTAGAAAGGCTCCCTGGCTAGCTCGTAGACCATTCTTGATAGTGCAGTCTTCCCTACTTTTAGGGCGCTCTTGAGAAAACGGGATTTGACACTTTCCAGTCTTTGCAGGTCGCTTAATGTCAGTTTGTCCCACACAAGCTCTAGGCCGTATGTCGCTATAGGGGAGATGACAGTTTTAAAGAGCGTGAGGGCTGTATCCAGTGACAGGTCCGGTAGATTCTTTATGGTGTAGATTGCCCTTGTGGCTGCTGCCGCTCTTTCTTGCATGTGGCACCTGAATGATTTTGTCGTGCTCTGCAGGGTGACTCCTATATATTTAAATTTATTCACTATTTCCAGGGGCTTATTGTTTAGCTTGAGGTTATCCATTATGGCAGCTCTCCCTCCCTTCCTAAATACCATTTGTACGGTTTTCTCTTGGTTGATAGTGAGATGGTTTTCCTTCACCCACTTTTCCAGTCGTATGAGTGCTGTCTGCAGTTCATCCTTGTCTGTCGATCCCAGTGCCATATCGTCTGCATAGAGCAGGATATTGGTGCTTTCTAAGTTTTGTGTTATGTCTATGACATCAGCTGTGGCGACATTGAACAGCAGAGGACTCATGGGGTCGCCCTGCAGTACACCGTTTGTTTGTTCGATTATGGTCGATTTTGATATGCCATCATCTATTTGTATATGGTTCACGTCCAGGATATTTTGCATCAAGTTCACTATTTGGTGGTTTCTGCCGATCATTCCTTTTAGTTTTCCTATTAAGATGTCCCTATCCAGTGAGTCAAAGGCCTTACTGTAGTCGATGAAGACCGTGTAATACTTTCCCTTCGGATGTCTCAGGGCCTCTTCTACGTTGTCTAGTAGGTACTTTACTGCGTCCAGTGTACTCTTTCCACGAGAGAAGCCAAACTGGCATTCCGGGATCACTGCTATGTTTTCCAGTCTCGTGGTTAGTATTCTCATGAAGATCTTGAAGAGGCAGTTCTCTAAAGCGATTCCTCTGTAAGAGTTGGGATCGCTCGTCTCCCCTTTTCCTTTATACAGGATTTTGATTATTGATGTTCTCCAACAATCTGGTATTCTCCCCTCCTTTAGGAATTGGTTGAATAAATTTGTCCAGGTTTGTAAGAAGTATCCTTGAGACTGTTTCACGTGTTCTATTTGCATTAGGTCTGATCCTGGTGCCTTCTTATTTTTTGATTGCTTTATGGCCCTTGCGACTTCTCCTGATGTTATTTCATGATGTTCCTCTGTTGGTCCTCCAGAGGATCTGTCTTGGGTTTCCCTGGGGTTCTCTAAAGGCGCCGAGGCAGAGCTCTTAGCCTTTTGGTTCAGAATGTTTTTGAAGTGTGCCTCCCACCTCCTCATGGGGATCTCCTGGGGATTGAAGACTGCTTTTCTCCGCAGAGCCATGAAGGGGTCCTCTTTTGCCTGCTGAGCTAGTTTCTTCGCTTCTTCCTCCAAGTGGTTATTTTTCTTTAGTTCCAACAGCTGTTTGTACTCTCGCCTGTGCTGGGCGTACATTTGCAAGTCCCTGTTCGAACCGTGCGTTCTTGCCTTGTGTAGCGACGTAAGAGTTTCCTTCCTCTTGGCGTAACATTCTTTGTCGAACCACCTTTGGGATCTTCGTTTAGTGATTGGCACAGCTGATTTTAGGATGAGTTCTGTAGCGAGTGCGAGTGCATTGTCTGGGTGCCCTTTCTCTATGAGGTAATCTATTTTTGTTATGTCTTCCTTGTCCAGTGCGTTTAAGTCTAGTTTTCTTGAGGTTTTTTCCCGTGAGTTCGGCTGTTTTTCGTCTTCCCAGGGTTGTCTGATTATGAATTCTGTGGCAATTGGTATGTGTTTTCTTATAGGTGCTATGGTTGATCTCCATAGCCCCTCTTGCTTCTGAGCTGTGATTCCGTTGCCTTTATATAACACCAGGTCTATAGTACTTGCACCATTGTGTGCAAAGTATGTTTTTTCTTCCTTCCGGTTGACTAGATGAAAACCTTCTTCCATTAGCATCTCCATTACAAGTTCAGTCTTGTGGTTCTCTTTGTCAATTCGGCAGTTTAGGTCTCCAGCAATAACAATATTTCCGTTGACTTCGTCCACTTTTGCTATGGCTGAACATAGTGTCTCTATTACCCCCTCTGCAGGGGTAGCAGGTTGTACGTATAGACAGATTACTGTTAGAAGTGATGTTTGAACGATGACCGTATTCTCGTCTTTGTGCGTTCCTTTTATTTCTCCTGCTGTCCCTTTCAGGAAGCATGAAACCCCCCCTTCTGGTCTGCCTGCTGTGGGTTTTGCATATGCATGTATGCCGTAGTAGGCAGGTATCTCGACTGCATCTAGCAGGAAAGTTTCTGTAGCAACTAATATGTCCGTCTTCTGTAAAGTCTCTTGGGGGATATACGGGAGTGAGTTCTTTAGTCCCTCCGTATTCCACAACACCATTTTTAGTTTTTTGCTCTTATTCAAGGGTTGCACCCTCGTCTCTTCGTTGTGAGAAACGAAATCGCCTTACTAGCACGCCTCTGTTCCAGAATCCAGCATCTGTTACTTCGTTCAGTTGGTGGAAGGGGATGCCTACTTTGAATGCTTTCATCCTTCCCGATGTGTTCAATTCTTCACATTCCACATTTTCTTTGATTCCATGTTTGATAAGAAACTTTTTCATGGCGTCTGTTGTGGTACTCGGTTTCAATTTCCCTACGTACAGCCAGGCCATTTTTTCTGCTGCTTGCAGGTCATCATCCTGATCGTCTTCCTTTGTGCCAATTATTACTGTTGGGTTTGGTGCCTTCCGCTTCTGTTTTGATCTCCTGCTTGTTACCTGCGTCCATTGGCTACTGTCCTCGTCCTCTTCTTGATTTTCTAGAGAGAGAGTCTCTATGTGTTCGTTAACTCCCTCTTCGGTGAGCTGCTCTTTTGATGTCTGGTTTTCGTTTGTATTTCCATTTTTGCCGGTGCTCTTTTCTTCCCTTGGCAGTCTTTTTATGACTTGTGGTCTCTCACTGTTTAGTGTCTTCTTTATTTGCTCCTCTATCTTTGTTCCCAGCTGATTTGCCAGGAAGTCTATGATGGAGTCTACTTTCTAGGCTATACGGAAATGCAAGCTTTGTAGTTTTCCCGCCACTAAAATTTGTAGATTTGGAAGCGGTTGCAGTGTTGTATTCCACCGCATTAGCGCTGCATGCGTTAGGGTAGGTCCGTATGTGGTGTTGTGGCAAGGTGTGGTGTGGGCGGTTCTGTTTTGTTCTGTTTCCGAAGAAGTATTAAGAAAGAAATTTAGTCTGCGTTCAATCGAAGTCTTCTAAAAGATCTATTGCCCTAAATGAACACCTAAACAAAATGTTTCCTGCTATTGCTCCTACACGATGGCAGTATCATAGTCGTTTAGTAGAAATGATTCATTAAAACAGATCCCATATTAAACAGCTATTTGACGGCATTGTTGAAAATAAGAGTGAATGTTTGTTTCTGCCCAAGGTCTGCTGACGACTATAGAGGGATTCGATTTCAATTTCTTTTTAGAAATACTTTCCTTAATATTTCCATTTTCTGATTCATTATTCAAAGTACTTCAGACAAAACTAAATTATATTTCTTTCTGTATGCGAAAGATTGAACACTTTAAACGTCATTTGCAAAAACTTCGTGAGAATTTTCATTCTGTCTGGGAAAAAATGAAAGTATTTTCGTCTGAACAGAATTGCTCCCAAAAATCTAAAATAATTCGCATAGATTCAATTCCTGGTGAAGATAAGAAATCTTCATACAAAAGACTTTTTTTACGAAGTCATTGATATGGTATCTCTGAATATTTCAACCAGGTTTGCAGAGGTCCCCAGACTGAAATTAAGTCTCCTTGGCAATAGGCAGTTTCAGAATTTTCAAACTCAGTTTCCAGAATATGCCCTAGAATGCTTACAAGAAAATTATGGAATGCATTTCGACATTGCTATATTGAGGAGTGAACTTTCTGTTGTTTATTGTGAATCTGATATGGCGAAGGAAACTGTTTATGATCTTCATGAATATATCCGGACCCTCGACTTAAGAGCAGTTTTTCCTCAAACATACAAACTGTGCAGTCTAATCTTAACAATTCCAGCTGCAACAAGTGAAAGGTCTTTCTCTGTGTTAAAAAGGATTAAAAATTACCTGAGAAATTCTCAAACTAAGAAAAGATTAGCGGCACTCGCATTGTTAAACATAGAGAAGGCTCTGCTGAATGGATTGAGGAGCAGACACACATTCGAAGATGACGTCATAGAATTATTTATCGAGAGAAACAGGAGAATAGAGCTGACCTTCAAAAATTAAGGTAAGGATTTTAATCTAGCCTTTGCTTTTCCATATGTATGCTATCAGCTTCCCTAATTATTTATAGTACGCTACGCCACTGCCCAGGCTGTATATTATAGCTACGGCAGATGTCACAAAAGTGATCTAAAACCTTCAGGTTTATGCTGACGACATTGTAATGGGCTCAAAACGAAGAGAAGAACTGCAGGAAGCCTTGAACAGACTACATAAATGGTCTGTGGAAAATGAAATAGAATTAAACACAACCAAAGACAGTAAGCATGGTATTCAGAAAGAGAGGTAGAGTAACGGAAGAAGACAGAATAAAATGTGCAGGGGAAAAGTTAGCGATCGTGAACAACTTTAAATATCTAGGCATCATCTTTCAGCCCACTGGGAAAGCCTTCGGAATTCACATAAGAGAGAGAGAGAGCAGTTCCGGCCATTCGAGCAATATACGACATTCCTAACCCTACCAGACTGTCATTGGAGACTGCAATGAAACTTTTCCATGCCAAGGTCGTGCCAGTTCTTACCTACGGAATAGAAATAATCTGGGACCATCTCACTCTGACAGATCTAACCGTATTGGAGAAAATTAAAGCCAGATTCCTGAAAAGGATTCTAGGCATTTCAAAGACAGCACCTTCAAGACTAGCGTACATTTTAGCAAAGGAAAGTTTCCTTATAGAAGACCTCAGATATAGACTTCCATCTACGCCACAATCTACAGAATTGACAAACAAAAGAAAAGAGAAGCAAGAGGAAGTATGGCAAGAATTCTTCTCAACAGATGCCATAATGAATCGGAGTTGGGCAGGGCAGGGCCAAACCAGGAGATGCGCAGTGCAATAAACAGATTGGCCATTCATGGATTCCACCACAGGCTGTGCGTGAGAGAACGTTACCATGAACCAAATACTCTCAATAAGTAATATCTAACAGGAACAGCGAAAGATATAAGTAGCAAAGAGCAAAGTAGCTCTGCAGAAACCAGAACAGATGCTGTAGGTGGAGATCAAACTACAGAGCCTAATAGAGGTATAACTAACAAGAATGAAGACCCAACATCTGCTGGAAGTCACAAAAGGAATGCAAAAGACGTTGAAGATATAAACGGAGAGGAAAATCTGACACCTCCTACAAGACAAACCGTAATAACAAAGAGTCAACCAACACCAAAACGTTGGAAAAGACAAGCTCCCGAAGTACCAACGAATGAGGACCGACAGGAGGGAAAAGACTACAACGAAGATGCTGACCAGACAACAGGATGGCAAGAAGTGACAAGAAGAAGATCCACTATGAGGGACAATCAGGACGGAGGAACTCTTAATAAAAGAAGAGATCAGATCAAAGGAACTAGACAAGGAGAACACAAACTCCATGCTGCAGAGAGCAACGCTTGGCTATACGTTGGACACTTAGATCCAGAAACGAGAAGATGATCTGGTAGACTACCTGAGAGATAATGGTATAAACGGCAGAATCTTCTGTGATCTGGTAAGCGACAAAGGAACGAGTAAAGCGTTCAAAATCGGATTACCACTGGAAGCAGCAGAGATAGTCTATGATGGCTCCTTCTGGCCAAAGAGTGTATATTTGTATTTGTATTTGTATTTATTTACGTCCTACGTGATCAATATACATTGATATGGGACAGTGTAGATCGAGATACTCGACCCAATACAAATTAGAATAATACAATAAACTACAAATAATACAGAAATCTACAACTAGTACATCAAATAATACAATAATCTACAAATAGTGGTACACCTAATAATACATATTACAAAATGCAAAACTTTAGATATTTAACTGATGAGTCTCTGATGGAGTTGTGAGTATGACTTAATGACTAATATGGACATGATTGCAGTATTCCTCGATACTATAAAAACATGCATTATTAAAAAAAGTTTTTAGTGAACTCTTGAATTTATTTGCGCAGTGTATGTTTTTCAAATGGTGAGGTAGTTTGTTGAATAGATTGATTCCAGTGTAAATTACTCCTTTCTGGAACAAGGATGTACTATGAGAAGGTATAGATAGGTTGGTTTTGTGTCTAGTATTGTGATTATGGATTGCTTCGATTTTTTTTAAATCCTCCATGTGTTTTTTACATGTAACAGAAGTTCATACATGTACAGAGATGGCAGAGGCATGATATGTAAATCCTTAAATATTGGTCTGCACGTATCATTTCTGTTTGCTCCGATTATTCTTCTAACGATTCTCTTTTGTAGTCTAAAGACTGATGTATTGTAGGTGCTGTTTCCCCAAAAGATGATTCCGTATCTTAAGATGCTCTGAACATGCGCAAAGTAGAGAGTCTTGATTGTGGGTAAGTTTGTGAATTTTTTAATGTGGAACATTGCGTAGGTAAATTTTCCTGACTTTCTATTAATTTCTTCGATGTGGGGTTTCCATGTCAGATGTTCATCTATGTTAATGCCTAAACATTTTGCGGATGATGTGTAATTGATGGGATTTTCAAATGTAATGATAGGCTTGAGTGGATTGTTATTTCGTTTGTGGTGGAAGGAAATAGCTGCTGATTTACTTTCATTTAAAATGAGGCCATTTGTTCTAAACCAATCTATTAATTGTTGTGCCACCGTATCTATTTTGCATTTAAGCTGATGTTCATTTTTTCCTCCAACCAAAATGTTAGTATCATCTGCAAAGAGTGTGGTGAGTTCTGAATCGTTGTTTAAGGGTAGATCATTAATAAATAATATAAAGAGAAGAGGGGCGAGAATTGAGCCTTGTGGGACTCCATATTGAATTTGTTTCTTTTCCGAAGTGTATTTTTCTAGTGTTAGATTTGTTTTGTTGAGATGGGTGATCTCGACGACTTGAAAGCGATTAGATAGGTAAGAATTGAACCAGCTTAACGCTGTTCCTCTTACCCCATAGTTTTCTAATTTATTTAGTAGTAAATCATGGTTTATTATGTCGAAAGCTTTAGATAAGTCGAGGAATAGACCAATGCTGCTGTGGCCGGAGTCGAGAGTGTGTCTGACATATTCGATAAATTTGAATACTGCGGTTTCGATTGATTTTCCTTTTGTGAAGCCATGTTGATGTTCTGATATTATTTCACAGTGGGACATGAAGGACTCTATTCTATTGTCGGCCCTTTCGTCAGCCATGGCGATTTAGAAGGATGCGACAATAAAAAGGTGTGTAACTTAAAATTAATGAACTGGAACGTGGAAGGCCTAAAAGGGGTCCTACAGCTGATACCAGAAACATTTTTCAGCAGATTTGACATATGTGTACTCACAGAGACATTTATAAGAGAAACAGATATTGTGAATGTTATAGGTCTATATAACGCACATGCATACGCCAAGCAAGGAGACAGGGGTAGGCCCTCAGGCGGAGTGACATGCTTGATGAAAGCACCTTTCGCCCCCACCAAAGTCTTATTAAGGGAAGAAAATATAGTCATGGTACAAACCAGAGCAGCAATGATAGTTGGGGTGTACTTCCAACCAACACACAGCGCGATAGATATTATCGATTGCATAAGCCAAGTTCTAAATGAAATTCCAAGGACAGAAAGGATAATCATCGCGGGAGATTTCAACTGCCCTATAGATAAACCGGGTAAAAAAGACGGAACAAGTAATAAATTACATATGTGGAGAAGGACTAAAATTAACTAATAATAACCAATGGACATATATCTGCTCGAATGGAGGTAGTGCAGTCGATCTCATATTCGTTAGAGGCTTTGATACAGGAAAACTGGAAATAACCGAAAATTCCGACGGTCCGATAATAAGGAAGCATATCCGTATTGTAGCATCGCTAACCAGCCATGAAATGCGCTCAGATAGAGAGACGACTTGTAGCAGTACGACGAAGAAAAATCTAGACATCACGAAGCTGGAAGAAACTAGGTGGCAACTCGATGAAGTAAGAAAATATATTAGAAATGGGGAACTCGGGAAAGCAGAAGAGGCCTGGAATAGTAGCCTGGATAAAAGGAGCAGCAGGAAACCAGAAAGAACGGAAAAGCAAGAACTGGTTCGACAGGGAGTGCTATGAGGAAAGGAAGAAAACGTTAGACGCACTCCATAGAGCAAGGTCTACGAAAGAAGACAACGCCCTGACGGTATACCATCTGGCTAGAAACAAATACAAGGACCTATTGAAAAATAAAAAGGAATCATATATGGCTAATAAACATGACCAATTCATAGAGGAGATAGAACAAGGCCCTTTCAAGGCCATACGACCAAATCAACCACGGTTCCCAACTGAAATACTAATCAAATCATGGGAAAAGCACATAAGCCAAGTGATACAGAACAGAGAGACGAGGCCAACAATTATCCAGAAGACTATTGGCCATTCTCCAGAAATGAAATTGAACAAGCGATCCATTCAATCAAAAACAACAGAGCTCCAGGTCCCGACGGATTGAGGAACGAACACCTAAAAAGTACTGAACCTTATTTGATTGATATTTGGGTAGAACTGCTAAACAAGTGCCTAGTAACCGGGGATATCCCACAAAACTGGAGGAAAACTATGATGAAACTACTTTATAAAGGGAACGGACAAACAAATTATCCAAACGCTTACAGAGGCATAGCCTTAGAATCAGCAGGTTTTAAACTTCTGACCAGGGTAGTTACAAACCGAATCAATAGACTGATCGAACCTTTGCTTCCGGATGAACAATGTGGGTTTAGACCGAGAAGGTCTACACTTATGGCAGTGGAGAACTTACTAACCGACATAAAACAGGCCTTAGAAAAACCACGAGGTAAACTATATGCAGTATTCGTAGACTTCTCTAAAGCATTTGATCTACTGAATAGACAGATACTCGTGAACAAACTAGAATCAATGCTGGGAAAATCACGACTTACCCGACTGATAGGCAAAATTCTCGAGGAGAACTACATCCAAATCTACGATGGCGTGGGATTCTCAAACTGGATTAGCCAAACAAATGGGGTTTTGCAAGGGGACCCAATGAGCCCAGGACTTTTTAATGCCTTCACACACGATATAGGAGAAAAATAAAAAAGAAGACAAAAGTGAGATTATGCGCCTACGCAGACGATATAGCACTTGCCTCTGACAGCCTAGAAGAACTGCAAGAGGCAGTAGACGAGCTTTCCTCATGGGCATCAACAAACGAAATGAGGATCAATGAAGAAAAGACAGAGTTGGTAATTTTCAGAAATGGAGGGCGAGTGAGCGAGCAAGACAGAATAGAGTGCAATGGAAAGAAACTCAAAATCAAAGGATATTTTAAATACCTGGGTATAGTTCTGCAAGTGTCGGGTAAATCATTTTCCATCCACATCAAGGAAAGACTGATAGCAGCGATAAAAGGAATGGCTAGTATCAGAGACTTGCACCTAATGTCACTTAATGCGGCAATGAGACTGTTCGAGGCCAAGATTGTGCCTATAATAACATATGGCCTAGAATATGTATGGGAGCACCTCACAACAAAACAGCTGAGAGACATTGAAAGTATGAAGGCAAGATTCTTGAAAAGAGCCCTCTGCCAATCAAAATTCGCGCCCTCAAGACTGGTCTAAGTTCTGGCGAGGGAAACATACTTTATAGAAGACATCAGAACCAAGTTGCTACTACCTCATACGGACAGCTGGAGCAAAACACTCGAGGAACGGGAAGAAAAGAAGAGACTCATATGGCAGGAATTTTATACATCGGACGCTATGATGAATCAAGACTGGATGCGTACAAACTTTGAAAAAAGATATATAGTGATTGGTCTGGCCGTGCATGGCTTCCATTTTAAACTGTGTGCTACGACTCGATTCCATGACCCCAGAGAATCGTGCGTGTGCTCATTGTGTGGGAAGAAAGTGCAATAGATATCACATACTCAGCGAGTTTGTGAAGAACTAACTAAACAATGCACATTGTGCGCAATTATCAATATTAATTAATTAACAAGTAATACCAAGTCCCCACACCACCAGCTGCGCAGACGGCGTGAAATGGCTCCAAATAGAAGTGGTCGCTCGCCGCCATCTTGTCTGCAAGAAATCATTTAGCAGACGACATACAGCTGTTAAACGTAAAAGGAAACATAAACCTATCGGTATTTAATCTCATAAATAATGAAAAAAATTAATTAAACATGAGTTAAGAGTAATATTATTATAAATAAATGTAAGAATTATTATTATTATTATTATATTATTATTATTATAAGAACTAAACGTAATTACCTGCATTTATCGCATGTGGACACAATGACAAGATCATAGGCCTATCTTGGCATTCCCGGTAGTTTGTCAGTAATTTTCGTGAATAATATAAATTGCATAGAGAACTTTGGACATAGCCATTCGGATTCATGAAATATGTTGTGATTAAGTGAATGAATGCAATTATAATTAAATAAAATTTAAAGAAATTAAATTAAAACCATATAATCTAATGCTCACCTATTGGTTCATAGGCCTAAATAGAATTGATTTGGAGAGCTGATGTGGGACTATTTTCTTGTTCAATCTGAAATAATATATGAACTAAAAATAATAATCCTGAATATCCGTAGGCCTATAGATTGTATTATAAAAATGTTGAGTATGCATTTAGATTTGGCAGTTTGTATTAGGCTGTACAAGCAAAATATGCTATAAATTTGCGGTTGTTTGTTATCTTTAAATAGACATATAATAGCATTTTAATAGGCCTATTACTGAAAGTATAACCATGGTTACATTTGTAGGATGAGGAGGAAAATTAAACTCAGAAGGAACTGCATCTGGTTAAGAAGCCTGTTGCCATTAGACTTCCAGAAACGACCTGAGCAGAGTCTGTTGGGTTAAATTTCTCACGTCTTACAGCCGATAACCATTTCTTTAACAGTCCAGGATTTTGAAGAGGAAACCTAACATTATATTTTTAAAATATCAAATTTAAAATTACTGTTCACAACCTGTAGAATATAGTCCTATAATAGTACATGAAGTGACGCCGCACCTAACCTATAATTATATTACTTACTTGTGAAAATAAATCCCCAAATCCTTCTTACGATGATTTGTGCAGTTGTATGCACCACAAGAATGTCCCATATTTTTAGTAATCCCAGGAACACTGTAAAACACACGGCAAGATTGAAACAATTCTAACCAACCCACATGTCCTACGATATTGGAATGTATCCGCAGTAATAATCACCGTTTTACAACTCACTACACTTCATGTAAATATCAAATAGCACACGATAACAAAATGAACGCAAAATCTGTAATTCTAAGCTTACATTTTGCTTTTAATATTTAAAAAATCTCACTGTTGACATTCTCACGTGTGCCAGAAGCATAACACATGCCGGCAAGATGGCGGATGCGCGAGTTGTTCAATTTTAGCCACTGCTGCGTCGCACATTGTAAGTCTAGGTAGATATATAGAACGTCTTTGAGTAATACCGTCCACTCCCTGTCTTTTTCCGGGACACGCTACTACTAGCGCCGCCAGTGAGCAGGAATGGGCAGTTACTCGTCAGCTGATATAGTTAACGTTTGTCTGTTGTGTTTTGTGTACGAAAATATAATATAAATTCTTGTAAACCGGGTGCCCACGGGGGGGGGGGGGGTGGGGTGGGTTAAGACGCAGACTGCGTCATTGAAATTTCTGGGGGGGGGGGGAAATATTATCGTGTTATGAATTTTCTGGCCGGGGGTTGAAAATTGTTGCAAAATTAGAGTTTTATATGTTAAAAATAAAAACGGTCAAGTTCTATAACTAAAAAAGGTCTCTTTTAATTCTTTATAAAGATAAAGATGAAGAATTTGGACAGCCATGGGCGCCCATACCCGGGGGGGGGGCGCAAGGAAAGAAATGTATATTATTAATTATTATAGTCAGGTGTTTTTCTTTTAAGACAATTATTTGAATTGCAGAAGTTTTACCAAATCGACAACATGGAAGCAGAATCCACAGTGAATTAGGAAAGGGGGGTTCAGACCCCCAAGAATCAAAATCTAAAATTCTATATTTGTATTTTAAAAATATATTTATTTAATTAATCATGATTTGTTGGTGTGTCAAATATGATATAGCATTTATTTTCTTTTCATAACATAATGAGTAGGCCTATTATGTCCACTGTTCCATGTGCTATTTAACTTTTCTTATAAATAGTAATAAGTATTATAATTTAGGTAACAATTTCATGTTTAAGTTGCCATGTCTTAGAGTATAGTAAACAAATTTGCTAACTAGTTTTTCAGTGCTAAAATAGCGTAAAATATGATTTTCATTAGTTCAACATTTAAAAATTTCCCGGGGGTGGACACCCGACTTAGGTAACATTTTCTTGTTTACATTGGCATGTCTTAGAGTATGGTAAACAAATTTCCTAACTAGTTTTTTAGTGCTAAAATAGCGTAAAATGTGATTTTCATTAATTCAATATTTAAAAATTTTCCGGGGCTGGACCCCCCACCTAGGTAATGATTTCTTATGTACATTGAAATGTCTTAGAGTATGATAAACAAATTTCATAACTAGTTTTCAGTGCTAAAATAGCGTAAAATGTGATTTTCATTAGTTCAATATTTAAAAATTTCCTGGGGTGGACATCCGACTTAGGTAACAAATTTTCTTGTTTACATTGGCATGTCTTAGAGTATGGTAAACAAATTTCTTAACTAGTTTTTGAGTACTAAAATAGCGTAAAATGTGATTTTCATTAGTTCAATATTTTAAAAAATTTTCTGGGATGGACCCCCGACCCCTTTTTTGGGGGTATTCCAAACCCCCCGGTACTTCCGACCCTCCCCGCAATTATTTTCTGGCTACTTATTATATTATTAATATAAAATACAAAGTGGCCCAAGAAGTTAAAGCGACAAAAAATAAATTAATTAAAATAATCTCCCCCCCCCCCCTAGAAAATATCATATGGGCGCCCTTGTCGACAGGCAATTGGGTTGGGGGTGAGCAATGAAGTTTGGCGGTGAGCAATGAAGTTTTGGGAGGTGGGCACCACTGAGAAAAATAATAAATACAACATAGGCCTAAAGAAAATGTCCGGTTATGTAGGTGGCATGATATGTGCCGTCTATGGTTGTAATAGTTATTAAGTGCCAGTTTGGTACTTTATGAGATTGTGTGGTGGACGAAAAAATGTCTGTCCGTCTGTCTGTCCGTGTGTCTGTACGCACCATCACTCAAATACGCTGTATCGGATTTCCATGAAACTTTGTATACCCATTTATGACGTCCATAAGAATTGCTCGATAGAATTTGAACATGATCTGTTGACCGGCACCTGAATAAAACCCAATTTAGTGTCTACTTTAAAGGCGCAATAACTCAAATACGCTTTATCGGATATTTATGAAACTTCGTATACGCATTTATAATGTCCATGGGAAGACGTTTATTGATATTGGACCAAATCGGTTGGCCAGTACCGGAATAATGCCCAATTTAGTGTTTTTATGTTAATATATAAGAAGTCGCGATAACTCAAATATGCTTTATTGGATTTTCCTGAAATTTTGTATACCCATTAATAATGTACGTGGAAAGACGTCTACTGATATTGGACCAAATCGGTAGACCGGTACCGGAGTGAAACCCAATTTAGTGTATATTTTAAAGACGCGGTAACTCAAATACGCTTTACCGGATTATTATGAAACTTGGTATACACATTTATAATGTCCATGGGAAGACGTCTATTCATAATGGATAAAATCGATTGACCTGTTTCGGAGTAATGCTCAATTTAGTGCCTATTTTATGGTAATATACGTATTCGAAAGAATTTATTTAAAAAAATGAAAATCAGTTATCTTGACAACATAGCCTATTGTTTTACTGTGATCTTATAAGGCCTTGGAAAATAAAATACAGGTAGCTATGACAAAAAACATATTGATTTACATGCGCTTATCCAACTAGACCGTTAAAATGACCCAGGTGGCCGAGATGGTAGACCTTTCTTCTTCCCTAAGCCCTGCTTAATGAATAAATCTGGAGCTTAACTTGGAAATCAATTTAAAAAAAAAACATATTCTGCATATCATAATTGCAGTCATAACTGATTAAACAAAAACATACTGGCACTTTGTTACATCAGTTTACCTGATTTTATTTTGAGAGTGAAATAAGTAAAATCGTTAATAAGAGTGTCTACAAGACTGATTCATTCGGATGTTCATTGGCTTACCATCCGAATTGTTTTACATGTAAAAATTTCAAATAAAAAAAAAGTATATATTGTACAAAGTATCTTGCAAATCGTATGAATTAAAATTTAAAGCTGATTTTCACGAAAATGTATTAAAGTGAAACAATTAGTTTTGATACTTATTAAAAAAAGTGTGTGTGGAACGCCATGCGGCAGAAGTGAAACTTTTTTTATTTCTTCTATTTTGGATTATTGGATTTTTCAAATTTTGGATTGTTAGACTTTCTAATATTAGGTTTTTGGATTTTTTAGATTTTGGTTTTTTAAAATTTCTGATCTTTTAATTCTTTAATTTTGGATTTTTAATTTTTTTTACATTTTAGATCATTGAATTTGTTTAGTTTTGTAATTTTTAATTTTTTTATTTTTATATTTTAGAATTTTATCATTTTGGATATTTATGTTTTAAATTTTGGATATTAAGATTTTTTAATTTTGAATTTTTTATTTTTTAAATTTTGGACTTAACTTATTAATTTTGGTTGTTTGAATTTTTTTATTTTGAAATTTTAGATTATTTAAATGTTGGATCTTTGATTTTTTTATTTTTGTATATTTTAATTTTGGATTTTTTAACTTTTTAAATTTGGGATTATTTAATTTTTAATTTTTGGAGTTTTTCCGTTTTGGATAAGCCTAATCATTGAGTTCATTGTTTTCTGTGCAGTCCGTTCCGTCACACCTCACTAATTTCGTGACGATTTTGAGCGTTACCCATCTCTCGATTTACCCCTACCGCGGCTAAAGAAGTTTTACTTAAAAAATTAGCGTTATCGTCATTTAATTAAGTTAGGTTAGCGGTAGTGTAAATTTTGTTATTTCCCGACCTAATTCCTGCATTATCAAGCACAAAAATAAGTTACTGTGTCATCAGGACTTTGAAAAACAAATTTATTTCTGCAGCTATATAGGTTCATTAAGTAGCTTCTGAGACTGCTGCCCATTCCTACTCAACAGATGGCACCTCTGTGCTAGTGGACATTTTGAACAAAGGGAATAGAGTAGAGTGGGCGGTATTCTTATTGAGAGTATTTGACACCATTCATCCGATCGCCATGAAACTTTGGGAAGTTGTTGAGTACATTCCCGGGAAGGTTTCTGGCATATTACATTTTTAATTTTTCCTTTCGTTCGTGAGTTATGAGTGAAAAACGGGCAGAAAACGTGTATTTTTTGCGTTTTCGAAGCATCAGTTTTCAGTAATACATTTCAATGTCAAATCAATTACAGTAGGCTTTGGCTATTTTTGTCATACCTTGGACATAAAATCATCGCGATCGCTTGAATGTTGTAGCTCACGCTGGTCGATTCATTTGTTTATAATGTCAAGGCACGCAGACATATGAAATTTTCAACCTACACCGAAGAGGATTATTATTATTATTATTATTAAAAGAGGGATAATCAATATAGGCCTAAATATGGTCAAACCTTGTTCGATTTGGACGAAACTCACTATACAGGGGTTTTCTGGGCCAAGGACCTCGAATCTGAGGTCGCTTTTACCAGACGACGCTATCTAATCGTGTTATGTAGTCCACGTGATTTAGGTGTTAATAAATATAATGATTTAACCATTATGCTCTTAATTTTTGAAGTAATTATCGCTGGCGAAGCCGCGGGCACACGCTAGTAATTAATAAATCAAACAACAAAGTTAAGACTATATGGAATATATTAAAAAATGAAACAGGGAAAGCAAAGGGAAAAAGTGATTGTAGGCCTACGTCATTAATATACAAAAATAAGAAACTAGACAATCTATCAGATATTACAAATGCATTTAATAACCACTTCATAAATATTGCAGAGAATTGTGTTCCCACCAACAATACCAGTGTCAAGGCAATAGACCTACTGACAAAATCTACAATTGAAAGAATCTCTTCTGTGCTGTAATTCTAGAATCGCCTAAATTACTTTCATCACTCTTAAGAGGAAGCCTCACAATGTGTCTTCCATCTTCTTTTCTGCTTACAGTTTGTTGAAAATAATTTTCACATTCTTTTTCTTCCACTGAAAGACGTTTAGATTCTATGGATTCTATCTCCCAGAATGACTTCAATTGTTGCTCCAATGTAGGCTGAGCTACTGTAAGAAACGTATGATGTTCCGTCTGTTGATGTGCTTGGAAAGGTAATTTTCCAGCCAATATCCAACCTAACTTTGTTTTCTGTAGGACTGGATAGTTTCCTGGTCTCACCATTCTGTACCCTTGTACCCTTGTATCCTATACTTCATAACTGTGGTCAAAATGGAAAAAAAATAAAGAAAAATAAAAATAAAAATAATTCTCTACCAACTGAAACCATAAATTTGGATTTAAAAAATTTTAAAGGCCTAGTATCAATGAAACTAGAACGAATTTACATTTACAAGATTCATGACTATGAATCATGAAAATATTGTTTGAATACAGGCTTACTCTAATGTTTTGCTCAGCATGTATTTATTGTTTTATTACAGTCAGTACTCATCTTCTCACACCAGATTTTGATGAAATTTTACAGCAAAGTTCACATTAATGACGCAAAATGCCTGGTAGAATTTTAAGATTAAATAATTAATGGCATAAGAAATATACATTATATTAATTTATACAGTTATGCGGTATAGGATACAAGGGTACAAGGGTACAAGCAGCTGTGTTGATACTTTTCCGAAGTCTCCGGCAATCTACAGGGTGATCCGTTAGAGATGTCAGAAAAGTAAATCATTGTGTACAAGAAACTATTTAAATTTATTAATTGTTAATGGTACAAACAGGTGTAGGAAACCTGTAAATTTTGTATTCCAGCAAATTAGCACTCAACATGACCGCCCTTGCGAATGCGGCACAGATCATACCTCGCGGACAGGTTTCGCCACGTGGCGCAGAGCATTTCTGGAGTGATTTGCTGAAAGGCTGCTGTAATCATCCGTCCTAGGTCAGCTACATTCTGTGGTCTTTTTTTAATAATAATAATAATAATAATAATAATAATAATAATAATAATAGTTTATTTAACCTGGAGAAGTTAAGACCGTAAGGTCTTTTCTTCCACTTCACCAGGGACTAATAGTAACTTACATTAATTATTACAATATAACATAATAAGTAACACAAAATACATTAAAAGAACACAACATAACACATGAAAGGATTTAAGATACATTAAAATGACACACTGAATAATATGAAAGAATTTTAAGAAAATGATAAAAAAGAAATTAATAGTTACAAATACAATGTGTACACAATGTCTTTGTGTACACAGTTGACTTGATGTACCCCCACACAAAAAAATCTGGAGGAGTCAAGTCCTATCACATAACCTTCCGCCTGTACGGGCATTTTGAGACCATCTTCCAAGAACATATTGTGATACCAGTTAACAATGCCTCGAGGCGAATCTTCCGTTGCAAGAGGCCGTATTGTAAAGAGCGCGTATTCAGAGTGGGTGGCTTTCCAGGGCCGTAGCAAGGTCCTTCTGCGCCCTTGGCGAGTTTCACAAATCTGCGCCCTCCAATACGGGGGGGGGGGGAGGAGACAATCGGCATAATACAAAAGATAGTTCACGTGCAGTAATGTTTAATAACCTGAAAGATTTCTTCCGTGAACGTGGAATTTTTATTGCTTGACAAATTGCACCAGTCTAAAAAAAGGCGGGATTTTTCATGGTTCATTTTGCGCCCTCTTTGTACCTGCGCCCTTGGCGGGGGCACATCTCACCACCGCCTAGCTACGGCCCTGCTTATAACTACCCTTCAGAGAATTACTTAGAAAAAGTGTTTCAAATAATTTCAGCTCTTAGTATAAGCAACCCACGTGCAAAATTTAAAGAAAATCGTTAGAGCCGTTTTCGAGAGAACTTTCTTTATGTAAAAACCAGCTTAAAAGACCAGGCGTTGCCCGGGTTTTTTATTTTGTAATTGGAAAAGAACTTATGAAGGACTTTCGATTTTTAAATTCTAGGTCCTTGTATAGGTATTTATAATCTGAAATAGGAAGAACGACTTATTACACTAAAACTATTCCCTCAGAAAACGCTTGATATAGTTTTTATGGCTCATAGAGGATGTAGAATTCTGCATAGCAACTTGTACACAGCAAGCCTGGTAAGGGTTCAAATAAGAAACAGAAATTCCTGTAACATAAAATTGTAATACCGAGGCGGAAAATTTTATTTCTCCCTCTCATAAAACTGTTTTGGAGATGAAATTAAACAGAAAGCAATATCACTTTCATACTTCTCTACGTCCAGGGTAGAGAAAAGTAATGTGACAGCATTATTTTCGTGGATTACATTCTTTAATAATTATTTATAACATGAATTATAAATTGATACCTTCTCTTATTTGTCAAACTTGCATTTTTTCCCCCAAAGTCATCAGATACCATTAGCAACAATATGTTCTGTGATTGGGGTTTTATAATTCTGTGTAAAAAGGGATTAAGTTTTCTAAAAAACCTGTTATAGTTTAGGCCAGGGGTGCTCAAACGGTCGATCGCGATCGACAAGTCGATCGCGAGTGCTTTTTGAGTAGATCTCGAGAAGAAAAAAAATTTTAATAAGTAGGTAGGTAACTAATAAAATAACACTGCTTGCGGCAAAAGGTGGCTTTATCAAAGGAACGCGCGGCACTTGTCAAAGAAAAGCCGCGTTGTTTCTAGACTAGACAGTGGAGTCTAGTCTAGAAACAACGAGAGACAGTACAGTCTAGTTTCGGGCGGCGCGTTTGACGGGAACATTCGAGACTTTCGTTCACGCCGATATAAATGTTGCGCCTGCAGGAATTGGAGTCATTCTGAATTGTAACTTGATGGCGATACTACGTCGATAAGTACAAAGTTTATTATTAAATAGTGGAAAATGAGTGCAGTGAAGAAATCTAAAACGTATCATTTTAATAAGGATTGGGAGGAAGAATTTTTCTTTTGTATGGTGAAGGATAAGTGCATTTGTGTTATTTGTCGTGCGTCAGTTGCAATACCTAAGCGTGGTAACTTAGAGAGGCATCATAAAACGGTTCATAAAAACTATGAAAAGGATTTTCCGCCACAGAGTGAATTAAGAAAACTAAAGGTACGTGATTTGATATCTTGTTTGAAAAAAGAACAATCCATGTTCACAAGACCAGTCAAACAATCAAAAGCTGCTACGATCGCGTCATTTAAAATATCTCATATATTGGCGAAACACAAGAAACCATTCGAAGATGGATCGGTGGTGAAGGAAGCATTTATTGAAGCGGGTGAGACTTTATTTGGAGATTTTAAAAATAAAACAGAAATCATGTCTGCTATTAGAGAACTTCAGTTATCTCGTCCGACTGTCACAAGGCGTATTGAAGTCATGAGCCAGGACATCGCAGATAAACTAAAACATGATATCATGGAATGTACATACTTTTCTTTACAGTTCGACGAATCCACCGATATGACAGACACTGCCCAGCTGTGTATTTTTATTCGGATGGTATTCAATGACATGTTGGCTAAGGAAGAATTTTTGACAATCATACCTCTGAAGGGGAAGACCCGTGGCGAAGATATATTTGACGTTTTCTTCAATTTTGTAAAAAACTACGAGCTACCAATATATAAATTAGTGTGCATTACAACCGATGGAGCACCAGCAATGACTGGAAACAAAAACGGTTTTGTGGCATTGTGTCGAGCTAATGAAGAATTCCCTTCATTTTTTTCATTCCATTGCATTATACATCAACAAGTTTTGTGTTCAAAAGTTTTAAACACGGAGGAAATTATGGGCATTGCGACAAAAATTGTGAATTCCATCCGTGCACGTAGCTTGCAACGGCGGCTCTTTCAGTTGCAGTTGGAAGATAGGGAGTCAGCTGAACACACTGATTTAGTTCTTCACACGGACGTCAGGTGGTTGAGTCGCGGAAAATTCCTAGAAAGGTTTCAAGAATTATTGCCCGAAATAACAGCTTTTCTAGACGAAAGAGGTGATGACACTCAGATTTTGAAAAACGAAAAATGGCTAAATGATTTGGCATTTTTGACCGACATCACAATGCACTTAAACACCGTTAACTTGGAGCTTCAAGGTAAAGGAAAAACTATTATTGAGATGATTAGCGCAGTAAACGCATTCAAAAGTAAATTGCAACTTATGATAGATCAACTGAAAAGAAAGGATCTGAAACATTTTCCGTCTTTGAAAGCAAGGATTCCTCAGTTGAATTATGATACGTATGAGGCTGAATTATCAAATATTTTGGGACAATTCGAAATGCGTTTTCATGATTGCAGTAAATTGGAAAATATAGCATCATTTATGAGTTATCCTTTTTCATGTAAAAACATTGAGGAATTAGCTACTGAAATAGCCAGTCAGTTTAATATGAACTCATGTTCTGTTGAAAATGAGTTGGTGCAGATTATATCAGATATACATCTCAAAGCTACAGCATCTGATACAAATTTCTGGTGTTTTATATCTGAAGATAAATATCCGAATGTAAGGCAAATCGCCCTTCAACTGACGGCATTTTTTGGGTCAACTTACTTGTGCGAGTCTGCATTTTCTGAAATGAAGATAATTAAGTCAAAATATCGCAATCGACTAACTGACGATCATATGTCATCATGCTTGCGATTAGCACTCAGTGGTTACGTACCATCTTATGAAAAGTATGCTGAGGACATGCAGTGCCACGCTTCAACATCCAAAGCCACTCCTTAGTTAAGTTTAACACCATATGTAACTCTTTTGTTTTGTAACAACCAATAAACTCGCAATTTTGAATAACTATGAGTTTTTTCATTGATATTGTAGAGAAGAACCTAACTAAACCTAACCCAAACCTTGACTAAAATAATGTACCTATACTGCGCAGAAAGCTAATATCTATATATGCTACGGTACGCCCTACCTAGGTAGGTAGGGTGTATCGTGTATGTACGACAACCCTGCATCACACACACTTGCAGTCTCTCAGAGTCGATCGTAAGTAGTCTAAAAATATTGAGGTAGATCGCCAGCAGTTCAAGTTTGAGCACCCCTGGTTTAGGCTCTACGTTGATTCCTGTCAGTCAGGACAAAGCCTTATATAGCCTATATATATATAGAGATAAGGAAAACTTGTCTCCAATCTTCGGTTCACATCTTGAAAGGAACCTGACATAAATACAAAATTTTGTCCTTTTATCAAAATTGATCTGTCCAAAGTTCGAGATTTCGCTTCGAAAACAAAATATAAAAATATAAAAAAAGCACTCCAAAAATAAAACTTTGCACAATTTCGGGAGTGTATTTTGGCCTAGATGTTCGCTTTATTAATGGTAACACCAACAATTCGTGAATTTGTCGCTCACGAAAACAGTGTATATCTGTCTGTCTATAACATACTTTAGAATAATAATAATAATAATAATAATAATAATAATAATAATAATAATAATAGCATTTATTGTCTTTTAACAGTACAATGTACAGCATTTTGTGCTTGACATGTATGTCGTTCCTTAATCCTAAAACAATTGGCTGAATTAGGTTAACTATTATGTCTTATATGTACCATTGGTAGCACTGGTTACAACAGGTGACAACATGGTAACTCGAATCGCTTTATGGA